>OY747710.1:6390000-6990000 GCA_963556495.2 Valencia hispanica
GACCCTTATTTAGCGTGTTTCCATAGTCTTTGTCTGAGCCAAACTGGAGCCTTTTTTACCTCTGTCTCAGTCCGAAGCGCCCGAGGCGACCCAACACGCCAGGACTAGCCCAAAGTCTTATGGTAACACAACAATCGAAGATTTAAAAGTAATTTAAATATATATATATTTTTGTTTGTTTGTTTGTTTGTTTTCTTCAAATTAATAAAAATTTAGAACTATTAAATATAAATTCAATGTTAATTAATTTTAATACATTTAAATTATATTCATTTTAAATAAACTTTAATAAAAATAAAATTGTATTGTAAAATAGCTACGAGCTAACTGAGCTAACCCGAAGCTGACCAAAGCTAATGGAGGTTGGTGGGTGCTGTTAGCCAGAAAACCTTAGTTGAACAACTCTGCTACCCCTCCAGGCAGATTCAATAATTGTGTCAAATAAACGCATGTTTCATACAAATACAATACAATGCAAATCCTTGCTGACCTATTTTAACTTCAGAAATGTGACCATCTCTTGCAGTCTCATAGTTTCTGTACAGTTTTCCCTTTCAGTGTTGCGGGATCTCTGAGAAGAGTACACAACTACTTCTGCACCACCTTTGTGTCACACCTAACTATCAAGCCCAACACTTCTGCTGTTTCTTCACTTCAGGTGAAATACCCAATATTTCAAACTCTGGAGCTCTACTGCTGCAACAAGTCTGACCTTGTGTTTGGAATAAGAGCACAACAGCCTGTTAGAGGATTTCAGTTCACCAGTGGTATAAGTTGCTGGCAACTGTCCACTGTCAGCATGTCACATCTTACACCTGTGTCAATCCTGAACTTGAAGAAACTCCTCTCTGTATCATCCAATAAAAAAGCTTGTGTGACTATCTGGGCAAGGTTAATGTTCAAAATCTCCTTATCTGTGTGTTCATCCAGTCTCCACATCTAGTGTGTGCTCTTTTTAACATACAAACATCCAGTGATTGGACTTATTACAGTATGAACACACTGAGCCTTTTGTAGCACACTTACATTTGTTCCATTTATGCCATGGATGTTTGATGTACTTTCAACCAGAAGTGATTCAACACAAAATTCAGCAAAGGTTGGACAATAATGTATAGGTTTTAAATGTCATTCCTGCTAAACATTTCAAACATTTCTCTCTTTGTTGTTAAGGGTCATTGTGTGTAGAAATTTGAGGGGGGGAAAAACAATTTTAATGTATTTTGAAATGAGTTTTTTTACAAGCAAAATAAGGACAAAAGTAAAGTGTTGTGAATACCTTTTGGATGCACTGTATGTTAAAATTCCTACCAGAAAAATAGAGAAATACAAAAATGTGTTCCCTGTAAATAAACAAACTGGAGCTTAAAAAGAATATTTATGAAGTTCTTGCTTTTTAAAGAAGAGTTCCGTTTCAGCAGAGTCCATTTATAAATTCGTACTTTTGCTTAGATGTTGTTCTCAGGCTCACTTTTTCTGCTAAGGCTTGTTTGTTTTGTTCAAAAGTCTCAACAGAAAATTATGCATTTTGAGAAGCAAAAAAGTAAACTGCAGCTCAACGAGAAGATGTTGTAAACTAAAGACTACTGACACGTCACCGAAGCAGAACTAAACTCCACATTTTAATGGTGTAAAGTCTGTTCTCATGATGTTGATGTTGAAACCTTGACAAAATGCATAGAAAAGCATAAACTCTGGATGCAACACTGACCTGAATGTGTCTTTATCTGCATGTAAGACATGCTATTGAATAAAGTAGAATAGAAACTTGATTTGTCTGCCAATAGGAGGTCACAGAAATGTGTCTTCGACAGGGCTCACCATCAACCTTACACACACGTACAGAAACAGTTATACTACATTGTGAATATTTCATTATCTTACTTGATGTTTGTTCTTCTCTGAAGTTTAAGCTAAAGATAACATTTTTACCAACCCTGAGAGGGAGGTATAAGAATTACTGGTGACAAAATCATATTTGTGTTTTTGATAAATGGATAAAGACGTTTCTGGTCGATTGAAGAAGGTATATGGAGACATTTGGCTGTGGGAGAAAACGTCATTATTTATTTAGTAAAAAAACAACACATGAATAAAAGCTAGAATAATTTCTGCTCTGTTTATGAAAACCTTTAGCTTGTAATAACTTTTTTCTTCCTTGTGTGTGTTTTTCAGAGGAAATTGAAGAAGCTGAGGATGTTAATGAAGCAGTGGGAGCTAAGGAGAACAACTGGTCCAGGTATAATAATTTACATGCGTTACATAGTGTTAAGATTACAAATTCTTTCGTTGTCTATCTCAAAAGTAATATTTTCTTCCTAAAATAAAAGTTACAAATGTTTTGCAGTAAGCTACAAAAAATACCTGCAGAGGTGCTGAGAGTGACCCTTACAGTGTTTACTTTTGTTAAAATACTCAAACTTTTTTTTGTTCGTCAGGTCAGAAGTTTCCTTTGTTCTTACTGCCTTTCCCACAACAAGCAAGTTATTGCATGATTCTGTTGGTAGTTATCCTACTTCATATCCACTGTGAGTTCCTTTCTTAGCAGTCAAATTAAACATCCATCCATCCATCCATTATCTGTACCCGTCCATCCTATGCAGGGTTGTGGGGGTGCTATCTCCAGCAGTCACGGGGCGAGAAGCGGGGTACACCCTGGACAGGTCGCCAGTCCATCTCAGTCACATTAAACATCTAATAATAAATCAACTTCATTCAAAGACAGCTGTTATTATAAACAGGTGACGGTGTAAAAATATTCTTACCCAGTCTGCTAGGAGGAGGTGAGCGCAACTGGGGGCCTCAGAGCCGCAGAGAACGTTCATGTTGTTAAGAGCAGGCTCAAGACACACCCTTTTTAGCCGAGCTTTTCATTTATTATTTATTCATATCTGCTTATTTGCTCTGGATGTTTTATTTGATTAGATTTGAACAATGTCTTACAATAAATGATTCTATATTTTATCAGTGTTTTACTATTTAATCTCATATTTATTTACTCTTTATTTTAATATGTTAACCTGTTATTTTAATCTTCCTTCCAGTGTTTCCTCTGTGGGAGCCCTCTGCCTCGGGAGCGGTGGTTCGGCTGCGGCTGCCTGGGTGCTCTCCAGGAGGAGCCTGGGTGGAGGTGGGGGAATCAGCCTTCCATCCCCTGGGCGCCCTGGGAAGGTGCCTCGGCTGTTGCTGTCGATCTGCTGCTGCCGATCCAGATGGTTCCCCTCATGGCGTTTCTTTACCTGGCTCATCCGTACTCGGCCCAATGTCCTTGTTTACTGTTGCTTTTAAGTGTGTGCGTGCGTGGCAGATGGGGGGTATAACTGTGATCATGTTTTTGTTCTGTGGGGAAGGTGTATGTGGGGTCATTTTAATCTGTAAAGCACTTTGAGATGCTATTTTGTATGAAAAGCGCTTTATAAATGAAGTTTGATTTGAACTGAGCATCAGGTGCTAAGGAACTGCAGGCCATACAGGCCTTAGGTTCCCCATCAAGGCCATGAATATATAACTGTTAATGTTAGTTTTCACATAACACAACAACAGCTGGTTTTAGACGAACAAACGGTCCGGTACGTTATAAACAGTGACGTGTTTGTTTTAGCAATTTATATGCTAGCAATACATTACAGAGAATGGAGATCAGTGATGTAACAAATGCATGGATATGTGAGAAGAAGGCTTTATCTGTTTAAACATGAAATATTTAGATCTAGAGAAGTTATTTGGAAAACCTTAAACAATAATTCAAGATTAAAAGTTTGACAGATTTATTTTTTGTAAGCTGCAGTTGCAGTTTACTAAACAAAACATAACTTGCTGTGAAATTGCTTTTTTTTTAATTGAATCTCATACTTGTCGTACTGACAGGAAGAAATTTGAACCTGAACTCTGGTGAAAGACAACAGAATAGTAAAAAGTGTCTGAGTTGCACAAAAACGTGGCAAAAAAGTGGCACATAACCAGTGTTGGGACTAACGCGTTATTGAGTAACGCGTTACAGTAACTACGTTATTGTGGTAACGAACACGGTGACTTGTTAGTTTGCCAAAATCAGGAATGCGTCAGGAACAGCAGACACGTGCTCCAATATATACCTAAAATCTAACACAAATAAATAATAAATAAATCACAGTAAATTCAGGTTGGTAATGCCAGTTCCATGGTGGACGTAAAAAGCGCAGGTGACGCAGTGACGTAGGTTACAAGTTAATGAAATTAGAACCTTGGCAGCAGTCGAAGACGGTCCAGGCGTGGGATTTCTCTCGTGGAAATATGCACATTATTTTTCCTTTCTGTCGGTAAAAGACAAGAATATTGTGTTGAACTGTACGCTCTGTGGAGGTCCTAAAACTCTATCCAGGTTAAAACAGACGGATAAAAAAGTGACACATAAAACAGACATTGTCATTTTTAATTTAGTTTCATTCATTTCATCATTCACTACACTACACTGCTATTTCATGTTCAGGCCATTAGGTGGCGCAGTGCACTTGTGCCAGGATAGGGCAACCAGTAACTTAAAGTAACTGAGTTACTTTTAAAATAAGTAACTACTAATTACTAATTTAAAGTAGCCTACCCAACACTGCACATAACCACTGTTGATATGAAAAGTGTTTTAAATTCAAAATTTTCTTCCGGTAATTTATCTGACGTACAATATTTATCGTTATTAACAGGCTTGTGAAAAAGAAACTCCAGGCAGGATGACTCAGTTTCATGTTTTCTGATCTCTTTACCGTTACTGAGCTGCACAAGGATGATCATAATTTGGGGTGTTGCGTGGCGTAGTATTGAAGATGGGGCACCCCATGTTCAGAGGCCTCAGCCCCCAAAGCAGTCGTCCCAGGTTTGACTCCTGCCCTGTGGACATTTGCTGAATGTCACTCCCCCTTTCTGTACTATCCACTTAAAATAAAGGCCACTGTAGCCACAAAACCTTTTTTTTTTTTTTTTTTTTTTAAGATTATCATAATTCTGTTCATATTAAAACAAACAGTCTTGAAGTAACTAAGTTTCTGCTGTAGGTCAGATTAGTGTCTTTTTTTGCATTAGCTTTAAAAAGTTACAGACAGAAAAACGAAGTGCAAAACCCTGAGAAGAAATTGTAGACATGTGGTGTTTAAGATCTGAAGAAATGAGCTAAAAATGAAAAAATGAGTTAACATTTCGATGGTTTCTCAGCTGACCTCTCTAAGTTATGAAATGAAACATTTTCTTAAATTTTGATAATCAAATATTTGATTTAGTTTTTAGTTCTGATTTTTACATAAAAGAATAGCTTCCCTGAAACATTTTGAAAAACATTTAACAATATGGAGACGAAAGACTCATCTTTAACCTCACCATTTATTTTTTTTTTTTGCATGTTTAATTTATTTCCTGTTTTGACACTAAAGTGTTTGAGGCCTCTGTGCTCCACTGCTTATTGTTCTCTGTGTCATATTTGAGCAACAATTAGTAGTGAAGACAAACATTTTGGACATTAAAATACGTTGTCAGAATATGTTCCTACTGGGCTTTTAATAGCATATTTAATGGTGTTTTATGCCTTTTCTGTTCCGTTACACTAAATCAGGCCTTTTTGGTCTTGCTTACCTTGGCTTTCAAGCATTTTAAATAAAGTAAAAAAAAAAAAAAAAAGATGATCATTTGTCTGTGTTCCCAGAAGTGAACGCCCAGCTTGCAAACTATAATAAGTGTATTAGATGCATTTTCTTTAAGTAAATACAATAATTTCAATGGTTCGGACTTTTTTTCTGACTCTTTGTTAAGCTTCAAGCTTTTTCTAATAAAACATGGCAGTTGAGAAACCAGTGGATTCTGGTTTGGACTGAGAGCAGAACATGATTCCTGGTGTTGGATCGTTTGAAAGTGATGTGAGCCCAGACAAAAAGAACCATATCTCTAAGCTCTTAATGACAGAAACTAAACTTATAAAAACAAGCAAGTAAAAGCGCTTGGGCAATCAATGATGCTAACACAGCTCTGAGGGCGTGAATGCTGTTTCTGAGTGTAAACACAGGTCACACATGTGATCTCGGAGCATTCATGTCGCCAACAGTGACATTGCGAAACCTAAAGCTGGTTATTTCTGTCCACAAGCAAACACTTAAAACTGAGAATTCATAAATCTTCACTTTGGGTCAGAGTATTTAAGAATCATTTTTTATGCCAAAAATGTGCATTTTTGTGTGGATGACAGGCCAAATCTTAGAAAAATATATTTGTTATGTGAGATACCCAGCTACATAAGGACAACGCTTCAGGCATTAATGCAAAGAAAAAAGCAGAAGTACGCAAATCAAGAGCCGACCTGCTACAGAGGAAACATAAACGTCTTCCTGATTATCTTACTTTGGGTGTGATTCACTCTATGGGTTGGATCTAAATCACATTAAGGCTGCAGCGATGGCAGAGGATGACATTAGCAATGCTTCAGTGGTTGAAAAAATTAATAAAAGACCCCAATCAGAAGGTAAGGTTTTATTCTGCACAAATAATGTATAATCTACAACTCAGTCTGTATCTTTGCTGATGTGATCATTCTGGTGATGTCAGAAACGTTTAGAGCAAAGGAGGCATTTGTTCCCTTCTATGTTTGTTATCCACCAGACATTCATGATATATATATATAGATATATATATATATATGTCTATAGATATAAATATGGATATATATATAGATATATATATCTATATATATATCTATAGATATATAGATATATATTCAAATTTTGTGGCTAAATTAACATTTCATGATTCTATTTCTTTTAGGTTTTAGAACACAGAAACCTTTAAGCCTTTCAAAAAGAGAGTGACTACATTTTTTCTGCTTAGAACATTCTGCATATCTTGTAAATGAAGAAAAAAGTACATCGTCCATAGCTTACTGACAAAAAATAAAAATAAAAGTGATTTGTTTTTATTTTTGTCATTAGTGTGATTGTGTTGTGGAGTTTTTTTGGAGATACTGCATAAAAAATCCATTAATTAGCCTTTCTTTCTCTTTTACAAGTTAAAACTTTCTCAGCTATAGCACTTCTGAACAATGTTAATAACCTAAAGAGCCAAAGGTTGTGGACAACTGCTCCAGAGTATATGACATGACAGAGACTTATTTCTCTCACCTCAAGAAATGGGAAAGACAAGAAAACTTGTCATTTAAAAAAATACAGATGTCTGTTGATCTTGATCAAGAAATGGCTCAGAGAAACATCCCCACATCAGCATGATGGAGCAATTATTAAATTATATATATATTTTAAGTTAAACTTCAGTTTGAATTTGTTGAACAGTCTTAAAAATGTCTTTAATTTTTACACAGTCTAATGTAGTCTAACACAGTCTAATGGCCAGTATTAATTACTTGGTGTTAGTATACTGATTATTTTATAAGCTGCTGCCTTCATGTACAGTTTGTGATTCAGTTCCAGATTTGCAAGTGATTTCTTGGGCTAACTGTATGAGCTGCATTTTTTGATCGGTTATCTTATTAAAAGATTTTTTGCATTAAAAATATGTTGGAACTTGTGTTTAAATCAATACATTTAGTAAAACTCCGATTTTTTAACCCTTCAGCTAAATATGAGAATGATACCTTGAATGTAAACGTGGAAGGGAACAACAAACCAGCAGGGAACAACAAACCAGCTCATCCTCACGGTAAGTAAAAAGAAAAGTAAAATCTTTGATAGTAAAATGTAATGGTGTGTTCACACCGGTCAGTGCGTCCAGGCAGCAGGGCAGCTAGATTATATGCAAGTCTATGGTACTACTACCAAGTGGGCAGCAAGATGCCCCGCAGCAAGTCAGGCGCGTCGGAGCAGCTGCTGCTCGGACGAGTTGAGGGACCTTTGGAGCAGCTGCTGCGTGAAGTTGGGAAAACTGAACTTTGGGGCAGCAAAGGCGGGGCATCAACCAATCATAGGGACTCTGTACTGACGTGGATCGGCAAGTCATTCATTCAAAATGGAGGATCAACTAATCGTCGCTGTCTGGAATTTTTGTGAATTACAGGTCCTTCTCAAAAAATTTGCATATTGTGATAAAGTTCATTATTTTGCATAATGTAATGATTAAAATTTAAATTTCATATATTTTAGATTCATTGCACACCAACTGAAATATTTCAGGTCTTTTATTGTTTTAAAACTGATGATTTTGGCATACAGCTCATGAAAACTTAAAATTCCTATCTCAAAAAATTAGCATATCATGAAAAGGTTCTCTAAACGAGCTATTAACCTAATCATCTGAATCAACTAATTAACTCTAAACACCTGCAAAAGATTCCTGAGGCTTTTAAAAACTCCCAGCCTGGTTCACTACTCAAAACCGCAATCATGTGTAAGACTGCCGACCTGACTGCTGCCCAGAAGGCCATCATTGACACCCTCAAGCAAGAGGGTAAGACACAGAAAGAAATTTCTGAACGAATAGGCTGTTCCCAGAGTGCTGTATCAAGGCACCTCAGTGGGAAGTCTGTGGGAGGAAAAAGTGTGGCAGAAAAAACTGCACAACGAGAAGAGGTGACCGGACCCTGAGGAAGATTGTGGAGAAGGACCAATTCCATACCTTGGGGGACCTGCGGAAGCAGTGGACTGAGTCTGGAGTAGAAACATCCAGAGCCACCGTGCACAGGCGTGTGCAGGAAATGGGCTACAGGTGCCACATTCCACAGGTCAAGCCACTTTTGAACCAGAAACAGCGGCAGAAGCGCCTGACCTGGGCTACAGAGAAGCAGCACTGGACTGTTGCTCAGTGGTCCAAAGTACTTTTTTCGGATGAAAGCAAATTTTGCATGTTATTCGGAAATCAAGGTGCCAGAGTCTGGAGGAAGACTGGGGAGAAGGAAATGCCAAAATGCCTGAAGTCCAGTGTCAAGTACCCACAGTCAGTGATGGTCTGGGGTGCCATGTCAGCTGCTGGTGTCTGTCCACTGTGTTTTATCAAGGGCAAGGTCAATGCAGCTAGCTATCAGGAGATTTTGGAGCACTTCATGCTTCCATCTGCTGAAAAGCTTTATGGAGATGAAGACGACCTGGCACCTGCTCACAGTGCCAAAACCACTGGTAAATGGTTTACTGACCGTGGTATTACTGTGCTCAATTGGCCTGTCAACTCTCCTGACCTGAACCCCATAGAGAATCTGTGGGATATTGTGAAGATGAAGTTGAGAGACACAAGACCCAACACTCTGGATGAGCTTAAGGCCGCTATCGAAGCATCCTGGGCCTCCATAACACCTCAGCAGTGCCACAGGCTGATTGCCTTCATGCCGCGCCGCATTGAAGCAGTCATTTCTGCAAAAGGAATCCCGACCAAGTATTGAGTGCATAACTCAACATAATTATTTGAAGTTTGACTTTTTTTGTATTAAAAACACTTTTCTTTTTTTGGTCGGATGAAATATGCTAATTTTTGAGATAGGAATTTTGGGTTTTCATGAGCTGTTTGCCAAAATCTTCAGTTTTAAAACAAAAGACCTGAAATATTTCAGTTGGTGTGCAATGAATCTAAAATATATGAAAGTTTAATTTTTATCATTACATTGTGGAAAATAATGAACTTTATCACAATATGCTAATTTTTTGAGAAGGACCTGTATATGACACGTCTTGGTCTTTTTACAAAGACAGGAAGAGATTGGATTTATTTGGAGGCAGATATCGGAGGATATTGGAGTGCCAGGTAAGCAGTTAAATATTTTCTTGTTTACTTTCTTGTTATGTTAGCTAACGCTAGCCAAACCCGGTTAAGGCAACTACCGGACGTGACGCGCCGACGCGGACTACAAGGTGTGCAAGGCTTTTCATTTTAAAGCGTCAACTTTCGTTCACTTGAGCGATTTGACACGTGGACGCGATGACCGGTGTGAACGCCCCATAAAAGTATCACATCTAAAACAGCTTCACAATTTCTACTGTTACAAAAAGGAGCAGCTTATGCTTCATAAAATGTAGATTCCATTATAAAGGATGAAAAATGTTCTCTGTAAGTAGATACTAAAAACTGGGAGGATTCAAACATTTTTACTGAAACTTAAAGTTTTAAAAGATGAAAGATTAACATTGCAAAAGTATTAAATAGTAATGGATCTTTAGAGTTTTGGAGTTTCATTATGATAAGCCATAGAAAATTGTTGTTGTAAAACAATAATATTTCAACCTTTTCAACTTCAACAGAAAACTCTGAGTATGCTGAAATACAGGAGCAGCATGAAAGAGTTTACCAAACTCCTGACACAACTGGTAAGTTTGAAAAATAAAAGAAACGTAATATAAAAGTTCCCCATCAAAAGAAAATCATTTGCAGCTTTGTCCTAGTTCATCTGGAAAATTTGGATTACCAGGCGGCAGCAATAGTCAGATTATGTTATTATCCATAGATGTTTGAACTTTTAGTTTCATTTGTGTTTCTGTTTGATAATTTCTTTGCCATTTTAGTTTATACCTTTGTTTAGTTCATTTATTGATTTGTTTTACCGTTTGTGGTTTGGATTGTTTTCGCTTAGATTATTGTTGTTCCCCTTCATCAGTAGATATTGTTCTCTGCTCTGTTTATTTTGTCCTTCCCTCTGTCTCCCAATATGTTCCCTTTCACACCTGTTATCCATCACATCACTGTTTCCTTTACATCCAGTTTTTAATAATGCATTGAACAGTTCTTAGCCCAGTTTTAGTAATTTCTAAAATCTCCATAGATATTTTCTCTGCTTGACTCTTGTTAAATAGAATAGTTTAAGAAATGAGAAGCTGTCAGGGTTAAATAACTTGTTGCTTTTCCAGGTCAAAAAATGTATTTCCAGCTACAGATATGATTTAGAAATGGTAGGATACGTTTCTGTTGTTTCAGGTTATAAAGTCCGTCCTTGTTTTGATCTCTGTAGGACTTCTGCCAGACAAGACGGCAGAAAGATGTCGCCGCTATCAGCAGCTGGCTGGCTGTTTTGGGATTCTGAGTGTCATTTTGGTGCTGAGTGTCATTGGAGTCTGTATTCATTGTGAGTAAATGAAACAAGAAGGTCATGAATGGGATTACTTCTGTATGACCTCAGATATAGTCTTTATCATAACTTTATTAGTTTGTAAAATACTTCATGCTCAGACAAGAAAAAAATGCAAAAATGGAATAGCAATGCATTTTAATTAGCTTGATTATTTCTCTTGATTGGTGAATAATTTAGAGGTTAGTGTATTTATGTTAGTTAGCTATAGTAATTATTATTTTAAAGTTTGTTTATCATGAATTTAAACATAAAGTAAAATTGAGCTCTAAAATGCAAGCAACAAATAAAAATGAAAAAGTTGCATTGATAGTTTTTTTAAATGCACAACTTTTCATTTTCTAGTTGCAACAGTTTGTAGGAGCGCTGAAAGTGAGTTGAACCAGCTGAAATCATCCCAACAGGTTCTGGTGATGGAAAATCAGAACCTGACCAACCTCACCAACAAACTCAGTTCAGATAATGAGAATTTGACGTTTCAGTTTGAGAACCTCATGTTGGTTAATGAGGAGCTGAGGGAAGAAAGGAAAAACCTCACAGAGCTGATAAAAAACATGGAGGAAACCTGGAATGAGCTCAATGTCAGTCGAGCTCAGTGGAGCATTGATGCCTATTGTCCTAACAAAAGTGGTGGTATGTACAGATCTTTGACAAGTGGGTTGTGCTGAAATAGATTATGAAGTCCAAAAATAATTAGTAACAACAATATGGAGTCATATTTATTATTTGAACGCTTTTGTTTCAGCGAGAACTTGCACTTCTTGCCAGGCTGGCTGGAACTACCAGCTTTCCAGCTGTTATGCGTATAATGACGTTCAACCCGCTGATCGTAAAAACTGGGAAGGTGCACGAGAAAACTGCAGAGGAAAGATTTCAGATCTGACTGTTGTGTCTAATCAAGATGAAAAGGTAATGGGGGAACTGTGGAACAGCTTTAATTGATGAAAAAAACTACACTGACTAAAAAAATCTTATATCCAATTGTTCTGGGGCCAGTAGAAAGTTTCACTTTGTCTGATTTTCTGATTCTTCAGGATTATGTCAACACACAAAGCCCTAATGTACACGGCATCCAAGGATTCTGGATTGGTCTCAGAGCTGTAGAAGGGAAATGGAAATGGATCGATGGAAGTGATCTGACCAATCAGTGAGAAGCTCAATAATTCTTAAACTTTGTATAAAACAAATCTATCAGCCTTGATCTAACTGATGTTTGTCCTTAGAGCCTGGATACAGCAGAATGCAACTGATGGTCAATGTGTGACTTCTCTCCAGAGCCGAGAATGGAAATCAGTGAGCTGTAATGACAGGAACGCATGGATCTGTGAGAAGAAGGCTTTATCTGTTCAAATATGAAGTATTCGGCTTTCAAGAAGTCATTTGGAAAACTTAAATGAGTTATATATATTTGTTTTACTTTTGTTTTTTCCACAAAATCTAAACAGCTCATTTCTTATAACATGGATAACAAATGTGTTAAATAAAAATAATTAACATTTAACTTGAAGCCTAATTAAAAAGAACTGAATCGTCTCGGTTAAAGTGCCACACAACATTTGTTGATCGGACAAGTTTCCATGCCTGATTTTTCAAGTTCCTAGATTTAAAATGTAATAACATATTAATGAACACCAGACAGGATTCACGTTTGCTGAACATTTTACTGATAGTTTTTGAAGGACTTTAAAACACAATCAATGTTTTCTTTCTCTAAACAAGGATGAGGTTGGAGTCCCGATCGTTGTTTTCTTGTATTTTACGAAGAAGCTTGGCCAGTAGTAGGAGCCCGTCTGGGCAACGCTCAAACTCTCTCTCACCCGTCTCATGTCTGCCTCCTCTGAATAAACTTCTACCTCAAGCACCCACAATGTTATGTCTTCATAACAAGGTGAACTAAAACAACTCTCATTGCAGCTAGAGACTAGGTGAGAGACCTCCACTCTGACCTCTTATTATGCCATATTCCTTACATGCAATTATTAATATGTAAATAATCAATTCATTCACATAACCTTCATGTAACACTTTAAGAGGCCCTCTGCCTACTTGTCTTAATTAGTTATGATCATGAGTATACATTTTTACATGCAGTTGATTATTAAAAATATAATACAGATTAAAAGTAATGAAATAAAGAATCTTTCACTTTTGTTTTTGTCATTTTTATCCTTTCACTTTGCTCAAATATGTGTGAGGGCTGATTTTGTTCCCGAACAAACGATCTGGGTCTAGATGCAACTCTTTCTCTAAATCATCATGTAGTATCATGTCTCCGGAGTTAATGCAGGTTTCCGCTGTAGCTCAGATTAATATATTTTAGTGTTTGTCTAGCTTTAAAAAGTTACCGACAGAAAACAGAAGCCTGAGAAGAAGCTGCTGACACACTGAGGAGTTAGATGATTCATCCTCATCAGTCCTCGAGAAGCTACAACACACAGTTCTACAATTTTACAATGATTTATTTACACTATGATATTGTATAATAGCTTTTAACAGAGGTGTTTACTTCAGGGTTAACTTGACGGTAAATGGCCTGTACTGGTATAGCACTTTTTCTAGTCCAGAGGACCCCAAAGCGCTTCACACTACATCCAGTCATTCATCCGTTAACGCACACATTCACACACTGGTGATGGTAAGCTGCATTGTAGCCACAGCTGCCCTGGGGCACACTGACAGAAGCGAAGCTGCCGAACACTGGCGCCCCCCTCTGACCACCATCAGCAGGCAAGGCGGGTGAAGTGTCTTGCCCAAGGACACATCGACGGACAGAGCTGGGGTTCGAACTAGCAACTCTCCGGTTACAAGCGAGCTCCTACCTCCTGAGTATATTGTTTATGCCTTAAACAATAAACAAAACAATATGAAATGTTTACCCAAGCTAAACTATTCGAAAGAAATTAAGCAAAAGATTTTTTTTTTTATCTATGGTTAACAGCAATCAAGCAAAATTTTGTTAGGTTCCTTGGGTGTTTGGGTTTTACATTTGAGTTTTTCCTTCCACTATGTTTTCTCACCCTCTGGTTCTCTTATGTTTGGTTACTCATGTCTGTGTTCATCCCTTATTTATTTTCCTAAGTTCCTATTTATACTTATCCATTATTAGTCCCAGTTAGTTCTGTTATATTTAATTCCTCTTTCTAGTCCCTCTTTAAAGAATTTTTACTTGTAGGTTTATTTCCTCAGTTCTGTTTTCTTCACTCTTATGCTCTCCAGTTTTCTCTTAAGTTTATAGTTAGTCCTTATTCCTCTTTAGTATAGTCCTCTGTCTAATCCTTATGTTTTGCTCTTGGTCTTCCTCTCAGTTTCTCTAGCCATTCTGCTTTCTGTCCCAGCTACTGATTGTTTCCACCTGATCTCTCCCTCTCACCTGCAACTGCTTCTCCAAATTAGCCTTCTCCCTGCCATTTACACACCTCCTTAGTATACTAAAGCCTTCCTCTGACTGTCGCTACTCGCTGGTTCGTCGTCTATCATCCCTGTCTTTGGTTCCCCGACACGTTTTCTGGTCCTCCTGAGTTGCGCAAGTTCCTTGTTCTTTTTTAATTAAATTATTGTGTTTTACTACTTCGCTGCGTTTGGGTCCTCAATCCAATAAACATGACAAATTTATTTATATACCACTTTTCAAACACAGAAAATCACAAAGTACTTCTCAAGGTGGCAATAGAATACAGAAAAAAGTACAGTTTGAGTGAGATAAATGAATTAAGTTTACAAAGTTAAAATACATGATCATAAAACTGCGTCTCTGATTGAAACACTTGGATAAACAAATGGGTCCTGAAATTTCCCTTGAAGGCATCAACAGATTCTAACAAATGTAAAGAGGAAGGAAGATCATTCCAGAGACATGAGTAAAAAAAGAAATGCTGTAAGCATTTCAACTCTATAGGTCAAATTCTCTTAGAAAAGCTTTGAGAGGGTTTCCATCCTTTTCTCTGTGGCTATATGCTAAAAATGGAGATTCATGCTTCTTATAGTTAAATATGTCTACTAATATTGGCAGATATCAATGTATTTTACTTCAATTTCTGTAGTACACTGTGATATTTTATCATTGGTGACTGGGTTTAAGTTGATAAAGCAGGAAATTAAAAGTTTAAAGAAAATATGAAATGAGGTGGAGTATAAAACGGTGAATGGCTGAAACCAAATGCTGGGGATGTTCAACCAGTGAGAGAAATATTTAGGATCCTCTCATCACAACGCTTAATCTTTAGTTCCAAGGTCAATCCTGGTAAAGGCTAAGTTTCAAACTACTTTTATCTGATTTGGTCCTGGTTTCTGCAGTGGGGAACATAGTTAGAAGAGGAAAAATGCTCCAGAAACTAACCTGCCCATACCCACCCAGGCTTAAAGCACCACACACTGTCATTAAGAGTCATATTAACCACCACTAAATGATCAAAAGCACGTTTTGTTTTGTGTCTGAAACGCTCCCACTGTTTCTCTCTGACTGTTTAGCAGAATTTGTTTTATCTGTAAATTCTTCTTCTACTAGTAACACTGAAGCCCTGCTTTTACAGGCATCTCATGAATGACCGTGGGAGAGCCATTCTGCACAGAAACACAAGTGGATGTCAAAAGTTTCGTGAATCAATCCTTCATAAAAATCTGCTCCAATATGGAAAAATCCAAAGTAAATCAAACGTCTACTGGCGCAGAAAGCAAAACACAATCACATAGGAGCAGTTTAGATGTGTTAATTTTACCATATAATTCTAATACTGAGTTTGTTGCCCTATGTTTATTCAAGGCAAAAAAGGCCTTTTTATTGTTCATCTCTCAACTGAAGAAGCTTTCGTCTCTTGGTTTTCTAAAAGCAGACTCCCTTGCTATTTCCCAGAGAACAGAAAGGGAAAAGAACAACAATATGGGTAGATGTAACATTAATCTTCCTCTCCATAGTTCAGATGCTGGTTTAAGTTTGCTCTGGACTCTATAGTGCAGCAGAGACTGGAGGAGTTATATTTATCAAGTTGTGATGAAGCCTATATAAGCAGGTCCTTCATGATGCATCTGTAGCAGTCTGTAAATATGATGATCATGTTAAACCTACCCAGGATATATTACGAGTTTAGATTTCTAACACGCATGTTTTCTTTGAGATGAAGTCAGACAGCAGAGACAGATAGGTTATGTTTTCTCCATCACTTAATGTCCTACACAGGCAATTAATGGGATTTCATGCTGATAGCTAACAAACGTAATCATCAGAGCTGCGGTGGCAGTATTTCGACAAGAATCATTTGATATTATATCCAAAAACTGATTTATTTTTCTCATTGACTCAAGGAAACACGATGAATTCCTTTGTACTTTTATTTTGTTCCAAGAATTGTATCTGTGGGTGTTGCTCACTGAAGAATAACAGCCAACAGCTCACAGTATTAAAGTACTAAAACTGCTGTGGAGAAATGATTCAGGTCATGAGAGGATACCATTTGTTCTGTGTCTAACTCACTTCCACAATTTCTCTGCAGCATCTGGGACACACAACTGTTTTTGTTTGGTTTGTTTATACTCAAATTATTATTTTAGATAATCTACTATTACTTCATCAAATTCTGGTCTGCTTAACACAAATACTTCCACAATTTAATGAATACCATTGAGCTGAAAAGTGCTGCTTTCTGCTTTCCCTAGAAATGTGTTTAGGGAAGCTCTAAAACTCCTAACATTCTAACCAGATCAGTTGTAGACAGAAACTTTGATCACAGTAAACTGAATAGTGAATGAAACACTCAGACATAAATGCCCCTCAAAAGTATTCACACTAATAAAGGTTTTTCACATTTACTCACATAATCACTTAAATGTATTTATGTAGAACAGACCAAGAAAGAGTAGTGCGTGGTTTTGAAGTGACAGATGGAATTTATATTTTTGCTAAACATAAAAATCAGAAAAGTGTGCATTTACATCGAGCCTCTCGTTTCTCAGAGAGCATTAAATAAAATTTAATCAACCGGTTGCCTGTAGAAGTCACCTAAAGTTTATGAGACAAAACCAGTTATTATAAGGTGTGAAAACTTTACTCTTCAACACCTGACTTGCATATATGTATAGTGGCTTAGAAAAGTATTCATTTAACTTTTTTACATATTCCTCATGCTGTTTTATGAGGATTTTATGTGATAGACCAACACAAAGTAGGAAGGAAAATATTTTTTTAAGAAATAAAGATCATAAAATTTTACATACATTTTTATTTTACAAGTTTCCCCACAAGGTCTGTAACTTTCATCATAGAAACACCTCAACTGTGAGACTGAATCCCTTTCTACATACTAATGTAGCAAGGGATATCTTTGTGCACTTATTTGCATGTGCACACTTTATAAGACCACAAACAGTCATATATTATCCATTTATACAACGTCCCATGAGCCTTTGCTGTCGCACTGGACTGCATCAAACTACCTCCAAGTTCGTGGGTCAACATGCAGACTGCTTGCTTAGCAGCTATTAACAACATGGAGCAGCATCGTCAGTGGCACACAGACAAAAGACATTTTTAAAAATATGCTCATTTTCTGCATATGCAGTCATTGACATTAATATATCCAACTGCAATACGGGACCAGTAGTGTGTGTGAGGTGCGTTGTGGGTAGCAATGTTTTCTGCTGTTTAGTTCCGTTTTTGGTGTTTGCTTGATTTTGATTGTTGAGGTTTGTGTTGTGCTTTGTTATTGCTTTGTTAAGTGTTATAAATGTGATGTTCGTTTGTTGTTGTGGTTGGCATCATGAGTGAGAAGGTCACTCAGGTCAGTGAGATAGCAATCAATTGCTAAAGCAGAAGCTGATAAAACAGGTGTTTTTGCAATGAGGTTATTAAACTAAACCAGTTTGGAGTCATGTGGTGTGTCAGGTGATGGTCGATTGCTATCTCCACCATGGTGTCCAGTGCTGTTGTCAGCTTCCTGCTAGCTAGCTTAGTTGAATTCTGCTCCAACCTTCGTTGTAAGTCTGTCTACCTACTCCAGTGCTCTGTTCACTGATTTTTTTGTATGTATTCAAATTCATTCTTGAACAGAAGCATTCCTAAATTTTCTTCATAAAACTATATTGTTCTTATACCTCTGACTTTGTTAAGATATTTTTTCTGTCTTTTTGTAAAGGGGTATTTTCAGGTTACTTTTGAGTTTTTAAAGAATAAAAGCACGCATTAAATGTATGATAGATTCATCTTGAACTCATGTAACTTATTGCTTTTTGAGACACACTATGCTGCTTTCGTCCAGATTATAATACAGCTCTTAAATCTATTTTGCCCTCAAAACTATATATTATTTATTCATACATTAAATGTTTTATTGCCTTATTTACAATTAGGGTATTAAATCTGTAGCTTCTTTGTAACTATGAAAGTCTTGTCATAGTTCATGGTGATGTGAGGTGCTAATTATATGGAGCTAGAATTGGGACTTTATTTTTGTACTTGTAACTTACATTTTGTACTTTTAAAATACATTTTGTACTTGTAACTTACATTTTGTACTTGTAAATTACATTTTGTACTTGTAAATTACGTTTTGTAACTTGTAAGTTATGTTTTGTAACTTGCACACATTATAAAAATGTAGGTTTCAAGTTACAGGTTTCAAGTTACAAAACCTTTTTTTACCATATTTGGCTTGCCTGGAAGAACCAATGAGTGGCTGGTTTTAACCAACAAATCATGTTTCTCGAATTTCCATCCAATCATGGCAAGAGGAGGGTAGGGGTCTGCATTGAAATAGAAAAACCTATGTTAATATAGTCGGTTTCTCACAATTTCATACACTCAAACGTGTGTGTTTGTGTTCGTGTGCGCACGTCCCATTGCCCTCCTTCCTGCTCTCTGATTAAGATAACAGGTGTTGTTCCATAAAGTGATCAGACGCCGCGGGAGCGCGCACAGGTTAGGTAACTGTGTTTCTCGATGTAACTCACATGGATTGCGGCTTAAATTTCGGCAAATCAAACATTATCAATATTGAAAAAGCACAAATATCCTCGTCAAATACTTTAACAGATGTTTGTCTCCATTTAATTTCTATAATTTTCTCCAGAGACTTACTTTGTTTTCTATTCCAGGAGTTGTTTGAAATGTTTGGCGTTTATCCTAAACGGTCACAATATGTAAGCCTGAATGTAATATTTGCATTTGATGGTTTGTGGTAAGAATTGAATATCTGTATGCTATAGCATTGATAGTAATTCAAAATTAATGTAACATAACGCTGCTGCATTGAATTTAAAGTGAGAAGTTATGTAAATTAAAATAAATTCTTTTCCAACAATTTTATCGATCTCTTCTCAATGGGTTATACTGTTTAAACACTGTTTTTATTTGTAAAGCTATAGTTAATATTTTTGGTTTTTTGTTGTTACCATAGAACTCTCCATGGCACATTTTCACTTGAAAAACTTGATCAAATTGATCAAGCTCCTATGGCTTTACAATTACACTGCGTTACTTTCTATAAATAACTTTGTGCTGTTGAACGGTGACAAGATTAAAGCATAAATAGTACATTTCAGCACATAGAAAATCTTGGGATTGTGATTTTTCACTTGCGAAAAAGGGACTAGAACATCCTGTTTACCAATGAAGGGTTAAATTTACTTCAAAATGTCTTTATTTATTTCTTCTTAATTTATTTGTAGACATCAAAACATACCTTTGCGCCATCTTTGATACCCCCAAAATCGCTAAAAAGGATCATTGGACTTGCCAAAAATTGATTATAGCATCCTGTTTACTCTTGGAGGGTTACATTTTCCGAAACAATATGTTCTCTGTTGATGCTATTGTACCCATTACAGCATTCTTGATCCTTTGCATGATCATAAATACCACCAAAATGGCAAAAAAAACATTTACTTGCCAAAAGTTGACTATAGCATCCTTACTCATGAAAGGTTAAACTTACTAAATTATGCCTATTTATTATCTCTTGATGTTACTGTATGGGCTACATCACAGCATACTGAGTTCTTTTCATCATCATAAATACCCCCATTACTGGCGGTTGACAACTAGTGAGGCACATTACTTGAAACCTGTAACTTGAAACCTGTAACTTGAAACCTGTAACTTGAAACCTGTAACTTGAAACCTGTAACTTGAAACTTGTAACTTGTGACATGTAACTTGAAACTTGAAACCTGTAACTGGTATTTTTAAAAATGTGTGCAAGTTACAAAACATAACTTACAAGTACAAAACGTAAGTTATAAGTACAAAACTAAAGTCCCAATTCTAGCTCCAATTCTAGCTCCATAAAAACATGAGATTTTTTTTTATACATAAAAAAACACTACATTAACTAGAAGTATTGAAGCAGCAATTGCAGCAAAAGGGAGTTCTACAAAGTGTTGTCTCAGGGGGGTGGATACAAAGGCAGCTTTTTTGTTTTGTTTTTATGTATAAATAATTCTGAGATGTACCTAGGCTGAGAAAGCAAGGCCTATTAAGGAAAAAGGTTATAAGAGAAGAAGAATTTAAACTTCTTTGTAAACTTCTAAATTTGAACTAGGCCTATATAAAGCTAAAACTAAGCAAAACATAAGGTTATCATGTTTCCACTGGCATTGCTTAATTTTATTTCCATACCTACATTTTAGAGAATAAATCATAAATCATATAATTAGAAACAAACTAATAAGTTTTTAACACATCATTGCACAAGAAAATAATTGTTTTGTTTTGTTTAAAACTCGTATCTACATATACTTTGGTACATCCTGGTTAGTGGCCATCTTCTTTTGCAAAAGGTTTTTATGTTTTTCATAATTTTTGAATCCAAAAATAGAAATAAAACAGTAGTGTCTTTTTCTTGCTGAGACTACTGAAAGATTAATATCCAAACATATCCCACTTTCCTCAGTTTGTGTTTAAACTAAAAGGATATCATAAAAGGTTCAGGGTCTGAAAATACTTTGACAACAGGAGAGGCAAAGACCTTCAGTGACACGGCACATTAACGAAAAAGATACAGATTACATGAACTTAGTCTTTTCCATTAAACAGGGAAGAAACAGATTTGTTGTTCGCTCTCAATTGAGCTAAGGGTAAAAAGAATAAAAGAACGTTGTCTTTGATTTTGAAATAAACCATGGGATCTGCATTGTTTCCAATGAAAGAGACGAGAACTCTCATTTTGTTGCAAAAGCAGCAATCTAAAATATGGGCTTTGTAGGGTAATTAATATTTAATGGTTCATTGTGTTGATTTGATGTTGCAGTTATTTCTAATTAAATCCCATTGTTGCTGTGAAATAAAAAAAACATTCAACTTTCCCCTTAATTCCAGCCAAGATATATAAGAACGTAATCATTGACTAGAGGGTCCAGGTATAGAACTTCCTCCTACCTACTGAACGTATGTTTCTTCACTCTTTTTTTATCTATATAATACAAACACTTTGCTCTGCATGAATGCCTCTAATGTGTACATCTAATGTGTTTTACACTGCTATAATACTAAATCATCAGTCAAGATTTTTTGGATTCTAGTGTTAGACTTTCAATTGTTCTTTTCAAGAAGACACCTCCCCCTCATCCCATTGTCTTCCATATGCAAATGTTAAACTGTAAAGGCTGGTGATCATTATTAATCCTTAATTATTTCTCTTAACTTGAAAGGTGAGAACTGTCCTGGCTGAGGACAGCTTTATATCTAACAAAAAGACTTGTGGGTGTATGATCAAGAAAAGGTTGGAAAACTAAAACAGAAATCCATAAAAAGACTAGAAATAGTTTTTTTCCCCAAAAATAAAAAAGCAATTGGTATATTTTAAAAAGTAACTTGTGGGTTATGAAAGTGTAATGTGAAAAATGCAGAAGTTAGCTGATTCAGTTTTAAGCAACATAAACTAGTTGTCATTGTCTGAGGAATAGCTATAAACAATTTTCTTCTACATTTGTTTTGTTTCTCAAAAATATTTGGTAAAAAGTTTATGTTTTTAGTGTTTTTTACTAACTTTTAATTGGAAAGTACCCAATCCTCAATTTCATCCATTTGAGTCTCTTGTTCCAGGATGGAAATCGGAGTTTCACTTAGAAGAGGAAAGTCTTTTGCAAAAGACAATGTTAGATTTAAAAGAAAAAAAATGTGTGGCCGCAGTTGCCTTTATTGCAAAGTGGACAGTACAGAAAGAGGGTGAGAAGTGGGGAAGTGACATTAGCAAATTTCTGTGGGGCGGAGGTGAACCCCAGGACAACTGCATCGAGGGCTGAGGCCTCTGAACATGGGTGCCCGCCTTAACCACTGCGCCACGCAACGCCCCCCACCCCAAGGTTGGATTTTTGTCCAGAGTTGTAGAGGTTGATTTATCGCATGTTGAGTGTTTTGTCGTGGAGGGAATACCATTTAATAATTCAGATAATAGAGCAAACGTTTTCTGATCAAGTTCTTCATTTTGAAATTTATCTCTTGCCATCCATGGTTGATATAGCATTCCTCCTTAACGGCATTGTAATTTGCTGCTTCTTAAGGCACTGGAACCCTCTCTCCTCTATTTCATTTCAATTCAAAAATACTTTATTGATCCCAGAGGGAAATTAAGTGTTGGTATAGCTCATATAATTAATTCTTTAAGGATCCAATGAATGGTGCAGAAGAGGCTATATGACAGGGGAGGCTTTAAATGTGTCCTATCTTTTTTTTAGAGTAGTGGTCAGTGGACCTGATTTGAGGATTTAATTTCTTGCATGACAGGAATCATCGGTTAGAGACCCATATATGGAAAAGGTAAGAGATTGTATTGGTAATACGTGATTTTAAAGCGATGGATATTAAAATATGGAAGACACACTTACCTGTAGATATGGCACAGATTGGATGTGTTTCTCAGACCAATTTCAGGATTAAAAGAAATGAAAAAATAGGATTGTGGAGACCACCCAAACAGGTTCTAGACATGTCACCTGACACCTGAACCAAACATGCCCAGAGATGTCCTGGGGCGGGGTTTGGGGATGGGGTTGGGGGCGCAGAGCAAAGCATGATGGGATAGATTCAGAGCAAAGCATGATGGGATGGGGGCGGAGATGGGGTTGGGTGCGTAGAGCAAAGCATGATGGGACAGATTCAGAGCAATGCATGATGTTTTTTTTTTTTTTTTTTTTTTGAACTTCTTTATTTTGCCGTTATATATGTACAAACATAAACAGAACATGTGTATAAACAGAACATGAGAATGCCAGGAGTAAACATATTTTAACATAGTATATATATGTATAAAAAGAAGACATTTACTGAATGAAGATTAGGAGGGAATACAGCAAAAGAAAAGACAAAGGGCACATTACATTATATACGCAAACAAGTGGATAAAATTTACAAATTAACTTCAAATTTGTAGGTTAACTTTCAGTTTGTCAAGAACAAAATTGGTTTTAACTGCTTTATGATTTTCAAGATCTTTAATCATGAAGCTGTATTCTGCAAGTTCATGGCAAAAGTGGTTTATATTTGGTTTTGAGTTTGTCCATCTTGATTTATGGATATGGAATTTTCCCAGGAGGAGTAGAAGCTGGGTGAGATAAATAAAGTCTTTGTCCATGTCTTTTTGATCAAAGCAAAGTATAACATCTTTCTCAGTGAGTTGTACTGCTTGTCCAGTTTTCATTTGAATGAAACGTTGTACATCCGACCAAAATATTCTTGTGTACATACAGTGGTAAAATAAATGACAAATTGTTTCGGTGTTTTGCTCACAAAACGTACACGAGTAGTCAATATCAAGATGAAATCTTTCCAATGTCTTTTGAACTGGGTACACATTGTGTAAAATTTTAAAAGTAACTTCTTTAACTTTATTTGTTAAACAGAATCTTCCTGCACTTAACCAAATTTGCTTCCAGTTCAAATAGCCAAATTAGGAGGACCAGATAAATCTTCCTGAAGGCAAAGTAACTTTTTGCAGAAAAGCTCTAATCAGTTTATTAGAACATTTCTTTTTGGTGACATCCACTTCACCAATCAGTATGCTGCTATAATGTAGTTCAGTAATTGCACTGTCAGTTGTTGTCCCTTGAAGAAGTTGCAACACACCGCTTGGCAAAGCATCAAACACCACTGCATATTCCTTGGGAGTTACTGGAAGTTTAAATTTGAATAAAAATTCACCGTATGTCAGAAGATTCCCATTACTATTCATCAGTTGCTTCACAAGTATGATACCATTTTCTATCCAATTTTCAAAGTAAAGTGATTTATTCTTGTAAAGGATATTTCCATTATTCCAGATATAATAAGAAGTTGGAGAGAAATTATGCTTGTATGCAAGTTTCCATGCCAAAAGAGCTTGTTGATGATAACCAGCCAATTTTACAGGCAATTTTTCAATTTTATAGTCACATTTTAGTAAGAATTTGAGTCCACCCATCAGATTAAAAATATGTTTGGGGAAGGTGTTCCATATTGTATCTTTTTCTTTTAATAAGTTGAGTAACCATTTAATTTTAAAGGAGTTATTCAGCATTTTAAAACTTAAAACCTCCAAGCCACCGTTTTTTTTGGCATTACATAAAATGTCTCTCTTTAAATAATGGTTTTTATGTTTCCATATAAAATTGAACAAGATTTTATCAAATTTTTTAGATATATTGTTGGGCATTTCTAAAGATAGAGATGTATATACAGATCTTGAGATTCCTTCAGCCTTAGACAGTAATACTCTACCATTTAGAGACAGATCCCTCATGAGCCACATATTGAACTTTTTGGTTACTTGTTCAATTACGGGGCCAAAGTTAGATAAGCTACGTAGTTTTCTATCTTTTTCAATGATCACTCCTAAGTATGTCACTTTATCCTTCACAGGTATAAAATTTATTTCTGTCAGATTAGAATTTTTTAGAGGGAATAGAACTGATTTATTGATATTAATCTTTAATCCCGACACAGAGGAAAAGTCCTGAATGCAGGCAACCACCTTACTCACTTCATTTATATTAGATATAAAAACTGCAGTGTCGTCAGCCAACTGCGACAATTTGAATTCTTTCTACAATGCTAAAATACCTTGAAAAGGTCCACTTTTAATGTGTGTACACAGTAAAAACTGAAGTGTTAATTTAACTCCTAAAGAGTTGAATTTGACTCTGTTTCAGATAACATTTGGTCCCACTCGAAATCAGTGTAAAATTTACTCTTTGGTCGGTGTCAAGTTTTTAGAGTTAATTCTACTCAATATTGAGTTAAAAATAACAATGAATTGTGTAAAAGTATTTAACACTGTGGTTTAATCACACTGTTAAGAGTAATATGATTACACAGTATAGAGTTAATTTATCTACAATTTTACTTTAAAAAAATGACACTTCAAGTGTAATGTTTACTTTATTTCTCTACAGTGTTTTAAAATATATATAAATCATAAGATGCAGTGTTACTGAATTATATAAAACTATACTATCCAAATAAAAAACACAATAACACTAGATCACAGAACTCACAATTTATTGTGAAAAAGCATTTCAATATTGAATTGAGTTGAACATTGAATTTACAATGCCTTGTATCTGACAGGAACATGTATAACAATGTTTTTTTACAAACATTTTTCTCTTACCAGAGAAAGCAATATGGCACGACAAATAGAGTTGTGTCAGTCCCTCCATATGACATTTGTATGTCAAAAGGCCTAGGGTAATCCAGGTTGTCGACATGAAAAAAAAAGAAACCCTGCTTTGATCTGATCACCTCATATGCATGGAAATGTTCTTGAAAAGTTTCTGTAACTAAAGGCACTGTGAGTAGCAACAGTTTTTCACACATTATCAGAACTGACTCAATCTGAAAAAACACGGGCACTTCAGATTCAACTTTGCCACAGAAAACCAAGTTTGGCCGATACATAAACCCATTATGTTTCGCCCATTTAACCTTTATAACCTGAATGCTACTGGGCACTTGCATTGCCATAGCAATTTCAGAACCTCCTTTTACCATATTTAAACACACCATTTTTCCTGGTCCAATATCTAACCGACTAAAAGTTGTTGTACTTCGCCAACTGTGTGCCATATGAATCTGATGCTTTTTTGCAAGCGTTTTGGTAATATTTTTAAATGATTTAAGCTGTTTTTTGAAAAAATTATGCTTACCTTCATACCTCATACACCAACTATGAAGGACAGGCCCATTTTTCTGGATGCAGCGAGGATAGTGGATAAGAAAATGGTGCTTTGGTAAAAGGTTTTTCTGAGGGTATAACTTCTTAAACAGTGTGTGGTGATCCACAATTAAATGTTTTAAATATACACATAAACCTTGAGATAACATGGGCGAGAATATAATGTTTATTATTTGAAGTAGTAAAAGAAGCAGGCCCCAGTGTTGGTCAGTAGAAGTTACTAAATCTCCAAAGATAAGAGGAACATTCCGAAGTAAGCACCAGGACTGAACAGCATTCAGTCCCAGATCATTAGATCCTTCAGCTAAATTAACAGCTACAGGCCTGTTGTTTCTCTCCATGAAACCATAATCAAAACTTTGTATTCTTGAATGTATTTCTGCTGATGTAACATGTTTTTCCTTCAAATACAGAAATAACAACTTCAATTCGTACTGGCCCACCCCTTCTAACATCATGCATCACGTCAACTGAGAAGTTCTCTGTTGTGTGAAAATACTCCAATGAATTTAATATGCATGACCTTTTCACACCAAAAACGTATGGAAGGGATGGATTACAAGCCATTTCTTGACAGTGAGCAGTGTGTATGTCTTTGGTACGCAAAACTACTTTGGAAGAATCTTCAGAGAATTCTGTCTGAAAGTCCTCCTTTTCCGCTAAACAGAACCTGCAACAGTACCTTGCACTGAAAGACTCCACCAGTCCAAACAAACTATGCAAACCCAAATTATCACCAGTAACCTGTACTACAGTGCCACAAACATAACCATTGTATAATGGAATCTCAATACCATCACTCTCTAACATTTTAATGTCTCGAACAATGGGAGCAAAAATTTCACTAAAACCATACCGTTTAACATCTTGAGTATGAAATAAGGCACACAGGTGTATGTTTGCCAAGAAAGAATTCCATTTTGGAGAGAAGTTTCTTAAAGTAAAATATACTCCACCCAATTTATGAATACCTCGTTTAGGACCCAGAGGGTTGGCGACCTCAAAATCATCATAGAACATCTGGATCTGTATTGTCTGCTTCTCAGTTGAGAACGGGGGGTGAGTTTTAAAAAAAGATCCATCACAAATATCTCTCAGTCTAGAGTCGCTAGTAGCCGAGCTTTGCAACATTTCTGCAACATACTGACTTTTAAATATTGACTGCAGTGTAGATAAAATTGGAATATAGATGAATTTATCTTGAACTACTACCTGATCATATGTTCCAGTCTTTTTATTTCGTCTTGTGTCAAATCTTGAACCAATCACACATTCAACTGGTTGTACTATTTCCCACTTGTCAGTCATAAATTTGGATCGTTTGTATTCCGAATTTAGAATTGTGAAAGGATTCTCTAACCCCTCAAAACACGCCTCAACTTTCTTGCACATCTCCGTTTCTCTTTCATTACTAAATACATGCTTGATTACTGTCTCTTTAGCATGTTGATGGATATCTTGAACAATCTCTTCCATTGAAATCACAACAGAATTCAGTGTACTTTGACCAACACCTTCTGCCTTTAGATCAGAAATTACAGCTGAACAACTATTTACAATGTATGGCGAAGATAACTGTGACTCAGCCTCTAAATATTCAGTCGACTCTTCAACATGAGAAAAACTACTTGTATTAACGGAACTTTGAGGATATGAAAGATCATATTTTACAGAATCAACTAAACTACTTCCGTGGCACTTATTAATATGCTTTCTTAAACCAGAAAAACTACCAAAAGAACGTGAGCATCCTTCTTGACCACACTTCAGAAAAAGAGTCCTGCCTGTACATAGGCCATGAATTACCTTAAAGTGCTTAATAAGGTTGTTTGGACATCCATGGTCACTTTTGCAAAGAAAACACTTCATAGTCTCATCTCACCGTTCTCGCCCTCAACTCTGCAACTCTAGGAGTCTCCTTTGTCTCCCCCATGTCGATGGTATAGATGGTTGTTTGCACAAAAGTGAAAAAGCTTCTCAGGGCAGAACTGTATGACGTACCAAAGACGTAATGGGCTTTAAAGAGTTCATCAAAAGCTCCAACTGAACCTGTTGCCTTGCATGGAAGTGCATGCTTGTCAACCACAATGAAGTAGGAGTGAATGGTGCTCTGTGTGGATCCCTGGGCGAGAAGGTAGGGCTGAGTGCTTTGGGTGATGTTGTCTAGATGCTGCTGCACACTGGTTCCAACCTACAACAAAACACATTCAACAGAATTGTTTTAGTGACTAACTTCTGACAATACATCAGATCACCTCCAACTGTGCTCAAGATTGAGGTGATGTAAGATATATTTCAAACAACTGTTAAAAGGATTAGTTCACTTTGAAAAATGTTTTTTGCTGATAATTTACTCACCCCCATGTCATCCAAGATCTTCATGTCTTTCTTTCTTCAGTCAAAAAGAAATGAAGGTTTTTGAGGAAAACATTCCATGATTTTTCTCAATATAATGGACTTCTATTGTGGCCAACGGTTTGAGGGTTCAAAGTCTGTCTCAATGCAGCTTCCATTCCAATACCATGACAATGTTTTCCTCAATTCATTTATTTTCGACTGAAGACAGAAAGACATGGACCTCTTGGATGACATGGGGGTTAGTAAATGATCAGCAATTATTTATTTTTCATATAAGTGAACTAAGCCTTTAAGCATACCTTTTGAAATCTGATGAGCTGATCTACAGCTTGATACGCAGAAAGCTTTCCCGGCCTTTTTCTACCTTGTGCAGATGGTGGTAGCAAATGTAGCAGCAGCAAGATGGCAGACATGTCACTGTCCCAGCCTACACATAAGTAAATAAAAACCTGGTTAACATTATGCCATAGCATTGCATTCAAAATGACAACTTGCACCATTACCAAAATGTACACACCTATATAACCCACAATAAAAAGTAAAACAGTTACATTCATACCATCCTCAACTTCAGCAGCTGACTCAGCATTGCGCATCAAATCCAAGAGTTCTGTAGTGGGTACAAGTCCATGGCTTTCCTTTATTACTTTTGCTTTAAAAGTGGTTGGCCACTTCTCCAAGAACTTGTTGGCTGTGGCCTCACCAAACAGAAATCTGAAATCTTGTTCTATCTGCAATGTAACACACATAGAAGTGATGAGTGATACCCAATATGCGACATTGGATATTTCGCTGATGCAATGAAGATGCAATGAATTAAGATGTCATACAAGTCCTGGTGTGTCCAGAAATCTTGGGAAGACCAAGAAGACATCTGATGATTTGGCTTCATCGTTGACCATTGCTTGCCGATACATGAAGGTCACTTTCATCTTCTCACGGACAGTCTTTTCATCAGATGAGTGTCTCAAAACAGCAATAGCCGCTTCCACATCGTCATCAGATGGCTCTTTGTCAAAGGTGAAGGGCTGACGACCACGACCTGGCCCACCAACTTAAATTAAAATACAATGTTAAAAACTCATTACTCTACAATTCACAGGTCACCATTATAATCACGTCACTGATCAGTAAACATACCTTTAGGAGATTTGCTGACTGAGGCACCTCTTTCCTCTGCTGTTTTTCTTTGTATGGTCTTCAATCGCCATGCAAGGTATCCCGAACCACTCTCTGGATCGTAGTAATGTTCCTAAGTGATTATAAATAAATTATAAAGGGGTCCTATTAACATTTCATAGAGTGAATATGTGCATAATGTTGCAATAACCCATTTACTTACATATCCATGTTGTGAGTGTGGGTCTTCTAGATAGGGAAACAAAGCTACTATCCCCTGTGCATACATCACTCTGACACTTTTGGGGGGAGATGTCCTAGCATATGAATTCAAAGTTAACATCACACTCAATTGACATTGCACAACACAATTTATTTGTAAAGTAATAATGTTTCTTTACAGCCCATCTATATGCTTATAGGAGAACTCCGGTCAATTTTAACATTGAGCTCATTTTTTGTCAATTTGGAGTGCTGTCAGTACAGAGAAAAACAAAAATTGGTGTTGCCTACACAGTGTTATTCTATTTTTAAAATGTGCACCCTGTTTACTTAAATGGGGCAAATTTTAAACCTGGTTTTAGCCTCTTAACATCCTTGATCTGTCATTACAATTGCCTAGCCATGTGAGTGATTCCTTCAGTGTGAACGCGGGTGAATCTGACTGCAGTAGATGTGAAAGATATGAATAAAAGTGATGTTAATTCAGCCAACGCTGTATTTACTTCCTGTTTTCGGTCGAAGTCCACAGTAATCGATTGTCGAGTTTGGGCGCGTCTGAGTCTCCACCGTTGCTTAGTCAGGTGCGCGAACTTGACAAACGTGCCCCATTTAAGTCAACAGGGTACAAATTTTAAAAAGAGGATAAAACTGTTTAGGCAACACCGATTTTTGCCGGTGTTCTCTGTACTGACAGCACTCCAAATTTACAAAAAATGAGCTCAATGTTAAAACTGACCAGAGTTCTCCTTTAATACTTACCCATGCGTTTCTGTCATCTCAGCAGCAAGAATGTTAATCATCTGTCTTCTGGTGGCATCTGTCAGAGATTTCGTTTTTCCATACTCTAGCATAATGCGTTCACCACCAGGCTTGGAAGTTAGGATTTTCTCAATCAACTATAGGTGGAATAAAATGTGCTTTCCGTTATTGTAAAACCATATGTAATAATGATGGGGGAAAAAAAATTGTTATCTAAAGAACACTTCTCATGATGAAACATTCAGATTGGATTTAACAGCAATTTCCACCACTTACCGCTTTTGCCTCATAATTTATGTGGCATGGCCTTTTAGGCTGGCTTCCTTCAGCAGCGGCTTCTTCTTCAACAGTGTCACACATCGTAAAATTCAGGATGATGGTGTCATCAGATGTACCCGAGCATGATGATGATGATGATTGAGAGACACCTGTTCATTATAAAATTAAAAACATATTACAAGATTTTTTTTTTAAAGACAACTGTTCTCAATCCAGTCTTTAAACTAAATCAAACTAGTTTATGAATTGTCTGAATGAATACCAAGTCCTCCATTGCCCAGCATGATTCTCAAAGTTCCAGGTGACTCCTTCACTATTTCTTCAAAAACCTCTGAGTCAACTTCCGTGTCTGACTGGTCATACACCTTAATGTCTGGCTGCCTGCTTTCTGGTATGTTGAACTTTAGACACGCTGTTTAGAAAAATAAAATAAAAAATGCATTCCCTTCTCACAAGAATCAAAGTTCATATTTCATGTTTTGCCCAACCCTGCTCCAGCCTATGGACTGTCCTGCACAGTTCATCTCCAACCCTAATCAAACACACCTGAAGCAACCAATTAAGGTCTTCAGGATAACTTGAAAAATAAAGGCAGCTGCATTTGATTCGGGTTGGAGATGAACTGTGCAGGACAGTTGAAGAGTCGATTGGTAGGTGAAGGGTTGGGTTACTAAATGATGAAAGACAAGTGTCTGCAGCCGATTTTATGTAACTGAAAATATAAAGCACAACAGAAATGATTATGGACCTAACTAGATATCATAACAAAATAGGTTAAAGCTGTATTATTTTGTCATTGTGTGAGGAATATTGCAGTTTAACCTAATGTACCCACCTTCTTTCAAGAAAGCATCGTATGTCAGTTCAGACAGCTTGACGTATTTCTGCTCTTCTCCAAACTGAACACCCAACAGCATTTTGCCTCTATTGACAAAGAAAATATACATTCAAAATGATAATTTAGGCTGGTTCAACTAAGAGTTAACGTTACCTATCTGAGTAGTGGCAATGCTAATACTTTGATGTTACACTGGCAGCAGAAGACAAAGTTGTGCTGTTTGAATATAACGTTAGGCTATATTCTGCAGTAAATTATAGGCTAACGTTAAAGGTAAGACGCACTGTCCTCCATTAGCTACCAAATAACTATGCCAAAGTTAGCTATTCGAACATTAACCCGTTAAAATTGTTAAGCTATTTTAAACAGACACGTCATGAAATCAGTGATCTATCGTTTTATAAGACCAACATCTATCAGTAGCAAGCTAACATTACATTTATATATCATGGTTTATATATATACATTAACGCTGCCTGGGAAGCTACAAAAATGTTAGTTAAGAAAAGCTAGTAACTGTATTAAATCTTTTTTTGTTAAATAGTGACCGAGTTAACGTTATTTTACGCATACTTCGAACATTCGTGAAAATATTGCAACACATAAACGCAGACACGGATTGCTATAACTTGTAATGTGACCTTAACTAATATCAGCACACCTCTACATTTATCTAAAGTAAAAAAAATAGCATTTTGGTGTTAACACAGGATGTTACTTACCTAGTAATATCAGTGCTCCCCTGATTTTACTCCTTCGAAATCTTCCTCCTATGAAATGCGTGCCAAACTTTGAAAAGCACAGCAGAATGGCGGGCATCCGATCATCACTGCTTTAGAGTTGAAATTGTCACTGCGTGTCTGCAGATTTTTACACTCACTTTTAACTCCACTGATAGAGCAACTTTACTCTCCAAAATGTTGAAAATACTCTATCTGGGTTAAAATAAATTTACTCTGAAATATTAACACCCCATTTTTTACTGTGTAGCCATGACTTGTGTGACCAGAAGAAAAAGGAAAGGACTTAAGGGACAGCCTTGTCTAATTCCACGGTTAATTTTAAATCTTTGAGTTGTACCATGTGCCAATTTTATAAAACTATTACTTCCCTGATATAAGGTAGTGATGGCTCTTAAAAAATAGTTCCCAAAACCAAAATGTTCAATTGTCTTAAACATAAATTTATGGCTTACGGTATCGAACGCTTTATAAAAATCCACGAACAAAATCAAACTGTCGTCTTGTATATATTCATTATAATCAATCATGTCCAGTATCAATCGGATGTTATTACTTATATTTCTTCCAGGCATAAATCCAGATTGCTCTTCGCTAATAATTTCATTAAGGCCCAGTTTTAGTCTCTTAGCAAAGATAGTTGCAAATATTTTGGCGTCAACGTTTAAAAGACTAATTGGTCAATTTTATCAAGCCTTGGCGGAGAGTTGGAGGTAGTTCTCCTCTCATTATTGCTTCTTCAAACATGGCCTTTAAAAAAGAAGCTAATTCATTAGTAAAATGTTTATAAAATTCACTAGTTAAGCCATCATTTCCAGGAGATTTATTATTTTTAAGAGAAACAATGGAGTCTTGGATTTCTTTTACACAGATTTCTTTGTCACAATTAGCCTTGAAGACTTCGTCTATGCAGTTGGTTTCCTTTTCCTGTGCAAGGAGAAATGTGTCCATGTCATCTTCGTTTTGTGGATCAGTCATGTACAGTTTTTGGTAAAAATTGGCCACATGTTTAGAGATAAGATTTTCATCCTCACATACAATATTGTCAATCCTAAATTTACCAATAAATGATAATTCAAAATTTCTTTTCTCCAAGCTAAAGAAATATTTGGTACATGCTTCTCCCTGTTCTAACCATTTTCTTCTGGATCTCACAAAAGCTCCTCTGGCTTTGTCTTCATATATTTGATCAAGATGTAGTTGTAAAGTTGTGTGTTCCTTCAGTTCCTGATCAGATAAATTACTTTGCTCAGATAATCTCATTATTTTTGTGATTATTTCGGTTTCTTTCTCTTTTTTCTTGTGAGCAAGCTTCTTACCTATTCTAATTGCCATATTTCTAATTTCATATTTTAATAATTCCCAACACTTTCCAAATTGATTTGATAAAGTCGCTTGCAACCAGTACTTCTGAATGAGTCTCAATGTCTCAGTCTTAAAATCTTCCTTTTCAAGTAAAGTGTTATTAAATTTCCAATAATCCATATTTTGATTTAGCCTGACTGATTTCATATTAATTTTAATTATAACTGCTTTATGATCTGTCAGAATGGTTGGTTCTATTAGGGTATCCACAACTTTGTCTTCAATATCAGAGGATATAAGCCAAAAATCTATGCGGGATTGTTGGGTTCTGTCTTTATTACTCCATGTATAAATAATTTTATTTGGGTTTCTACATCTCCAAATATCAATTATTCCCACTCTGTTACACATATGATTTAGTTCAGTTGAAGTCTGATTTCTGGGGGGGCACCTATCTATACTGTCATTCATCACTGTATTAAAATCTCCTCCCCATAAGATTTTAGCTAAAGGAAATGCAGTTGACATCTGCTTGACTTTTTCTTCTACTATCAACCATACATTTTTATTTTGCTGTTTATTGTTAAAGCCATAAGTGTTAACAATTATAAATTGTGACTGAACACTCTCAACCAAAAGTATAAGCCATCGACCACTACTATCTGACATTTGCCTTAAAACACTGCCTCTAAATTGGTCTTGTAAAATAGCCACTCCAGCTGATTTGTTGCTACCAAAAGAAAACCACATCTGGTGACCCCACTGACTCTTCCAAAATGACACATCTGCTTCTGCTGCATGCGTTTCCTGAATGAAATGAAAATCAGCGCCCTTGTTTTTACAATACAAGAATAAAGCTTTCCTCTTTAAGTTGTTCCTGATACCCCTGGCATTAACAGAAAGAATAGAAATGGACATTTGCTAACGCAGAACACAAACACACACACAACAGTAGATTAATAATAGTATAAACAAAAGAAATGTTACCTTAGCTGAAAAAATCTGAGGTAAACTGGTTACTAACCGGAACCCTGCACTTAAGAACTGTCTGTCACCATCTGTACATCACAATCAGAACATCGGCTCTAACTTACCAGAGATATATTGGGATACGAAACATTTTCTCCTGCTTATATTTTAATTTCTTTCCCATTGACATACGCTCTATTTCCAACGAAGTAGGCTTTTTCTCCCCTCTTTCTGGCTTCTTCCACAGCAGGCCACAGTCTGCTCCGGATTTCTTTGTCTGCAGCTGTCAGATCTTCTTTAAAGTTGAGTTTCTTGTTTTTCAGGTAGCTGCTGTTCTTTGATCCCCTCCATACCGCGTCTCTCGCTGTTCTAGACAGGAATCTGATGATCACTGGTCGTGGTGGCAGCTTATCCCTTTCGCCCCGCTGATGGAGATTGCCAATCCTGTGTACGACGTCTATTGCTGCAACCACCAACCTGGCCTCCGCATCTGGTAGCACAGCCCTGCACACATCCTGGATTTCTTTCTTAATGTTGTCGTCTTTGTTGGTTTCAGGTACACCATACAACCGGAGGTTGAGTCGTCTGCTGTATCGGTCGGTCTCGTTGACTTTAAGCTCCAGCTCGTTTACTTTTTTCCCCAAAAGTTCACATTGTTTCTGAAGGGTAGAATTTTGTTTTTTCAAGGCTACAACTTCTTCATGGCAGAATTCCAGTGATTTCTTTATGTCTTCGATCTGGACAGTGTTATATTGAACAGCTTTATCGGTTTGGTCTGCTCTCTCGATAATTTTCTGGATGACCGCTGTGATAATGACGTTTTGTACCTCTGATAGGGTCGGTTCGTTATCTTGCGTGTCATTCTTTGCTTTCTTCGTTTTCTGTTTTGCCGGTGTATTGGGTGAAGAAATACATTCTCCACCTTCTTCTGTTTGACAAGCATACGAGTGAATTTCTCGAATACCTCTTTTTTCTTTCATAATTTCGGTCTCCATGTCCTCCAGCTGAGACGAATCTGTGTTCTTCGATTTAGCCATATTGCTGCTGTAGCTCTTGTAGCTTAATCGGTTGAAGTTCGCCGTTCTTATAAACGTTTGTCTATTGTTAGAAAGTACGTCAAAGTATTCCGTTAATGTCCCGACTTGTTGTTCATGCAAGTTTTTTTATATTAGCAGGTGACAAATAATCTATTTGTAGTAGGTTGTGCAGTAATTTCGGCTCTTGCGTTAAACTTCGTCTAGTCTCGCCGCCATCTTGGTTCGGCCGCAATGCATGATGTGGTGGGGGTTATAAGTCATGAATTTGACAGTTAGTAGTTTCTTTGGGGGGGGGTCTTTAATGTATGGAATTTATGATTTTATGACACCCTTTGATATGAGGGTCTTGATTCCGAAAGTGTACCTGTGTTAGTGTGTGTGTGTGTGTGTGTAAGGGGGGGGTCATAAAATATTCATCAATCATGAATTTAGGCTGTGCAAAGTGACAGTTCATGGAGGATAAAGATTGGAAATCAAAATATAGTCACCATACTTCAGGGGTCTCATTTATAAAACTTTGCGTAGAATCATTACTAAAACCGTACTTAAGCTCAGCAGCTTTTCTTTACTCACGCCTAGTAAGTTTCCGATCTATCAAACTTGGAGTACGCACAGCTGCACGCACTTTCCGTTTTATAAATCCCACTCTCCCTAAAAATGTGCGCAGGTGTTTTTGGATCATATCTCGCCTCCTACACACCCACTTTCTCCCATAAACGGTCCAAGGCAAGGCAAGTTTATTTATATAGCACATTTCATGTTACAAGACAATTCAAAGTGCTTTACATGAAACATCAAAAGCATTACAGCAGGGTGCAGAAAAAGCAAAAGAACAGGAATAAAAACAATGATTTAAATAAAAAAATCTTAAACGAATCTTAAGAGAAGCCGTGCAGATTTAAAACTTAGAAAATAAATCTAATAAAAAGCAGCTGAGAACAGGTGGGTCTTTAACCTGGATTTAAATAAACTGAGTGTTTCAGCTGATCTGAGGCTTTCTGGGAGTTTGTTCCAGACATGTGGAGCATAGAAGCTGAACGCAGCTTCTCCATGTCTGGTTCTGACTCTGGGAACTGATAAAAGACCGGATCCAGATGACCTGAGGGGTCGGGTAGGTTCATACTGGGTCAGGAGATCACTGATGTATTTTGGTCCTAAACCATTCTGAGCTTTATAGACCAGCAGCAGAACTTAGAAGTCTATCCTCTGACAGACAGGCAGCCAGTGCAAAGACCTCAGAGCTGGACTGATGTGGTCCACTTTTTTGGTCTTAGTGAGAACTCGAGCAGCAGAGTTCTGGATGAGCTGCAGTTTCCTAATTGACTTTTTAGGTAGACCTGTAAAGACGCTGTTACAATAATCAAGGCGACTAAAGATGAACGCATGGACTAGTTTTTCCAGGTCCTGCTGAGACATCAGATCTTTTATCCCTGAGATATTCTTAAGGTGATGGTAGGCTGATTTTGTGATTGCCTTAATGTGTTTTTCAAAGTTTAGGTCTGAGTCCATCACTATACCCAGATTTCTGATGTGGTTGGTGGTTTTTAGGTGTATGGACTGAAGCCCTGTGGTGACCTTCAATCTTTTCTCTTTAGCTCCAAAGACAAGTACCTCAGTTTTGTTTTTGTTCAACTGCAGAAAATTGTGGCACATCCAGTCATTAATTTCCTCAATGCATTTGCCAAGAGCCTGTACAGGCCCTTGGTCTTCTGGTGACATTCTAATATATATCTGTGTGTCATCTGCGTAGCTATGGTAACTTATATTGTTGTTATTTATTACCTGTGCCAGTGGGAGCATATAGATGTTAAACAGAAGAGGTCCCAGGATGGAACCCTGGGGAACCCCACATGTAATTCCCGTCTGCTCAGATGTAAAGTTACCTATTGACACAAAGTACTTCCTGTTCTCTAAGTACGTTTTGAACCAGTTTAGTACAGTGCCAGAGAGACCCACCCAGTTCTCCAGTCGTTTGAGTAATATAATGTGGTCAACAGTATCAAATGCAGCACTTAGATCCAGTAAAACTAACACTGACATTTTTCCACTGTCAGTTTTCAAACGGATGTCATTGATGACTCTGGTCAGAGCAGTCTCAGTGCTGTTGTGCTGTCTAAAACCTGACTGAAAGACGTCATAGCAGTTGCTTTGTCTTAAGAAGTCATTTAGCTGATCAAAAACAGCCTTTTCAATGATCTTACTTAAAAATGGAGGATTGGAGATGGGCCTGTAGTTGTTCATTTGTGTCTTGTCCAGATTGTCTCTTTTCAGCAGGGGTTTCAATTCAATTCAGTTTATTTATATAGCACCAATTCACAACAGATGTCATCTCAAGGCACTTAACAAGAAGTCATTTCCATACATTTATACAAACATTCCAATCAGGTTTAATTACAGCTGTTTTCAGGGGCTCTGTGAAAACACCCGACATTAAAGATGAGTTCACAATCTTTAACAGATCTGACTCCAAGATCTTTTGAGACCTTTTTGAAAAAGCCTGTGGGCAGGATGTCTAAGCAGCAAGAGGAGGAGTTCAGTTGACGTAAGATGTCCTCCAGATCTTTGCTGTTTATGAGATAAAACTGTTTCATGGTGTTTAAACGGATTTTCCGTGGACACTGTACATAACCTGAACCTGCCATTAATGAACCAACCGCTTGTCTAATATTTTGGATTTTCTGTGTGAAGAATTTGGCAAAGTCATTGCAGGCCTTGGTGCAATAGAGTTCAGGTGCTACTGACACAGGAGAGTTTGTTAGCCTGTCGACAACAGCAAATAATGTGCGAGCACTATGACTATTTCTGGTGATGATGTCAGAAAAATATGACTTCCTTGCATTCCTCAATTGTAAGTTATAAGAGTGAAGTTTCTCTTTATAGATGTCATAATGAACCTGAAGTTTTGTTTTTCTCCAGATGCGCTTGGCTTTCCGACACTCCCTTTTTTCATTTCTCACGAGTGTGGAATTTCTCCATGGAGACTTTTTCCTTCCAGAGATAACCTTCACCTTAGTGGGAGCAATAGTGTCCATAACATTTAATATTTTAGCATTAAAGCAGTTGACAAGTTCATTGACTGAACCCCCTGACAGGGCAGGTGTTAGAGAGAAGACCTGGTTAAAGATGTCACTAGTGTTTTCAGTTATTCATCGTTTTGTGATAACCTCCGTTAAAACATTTATGTGAACCGAAATTATACTCTCAAATAAAACACAACAATGGTCAGACAAGCCCACATCACGCACATTAATCTTGGAAATGCTCAGACCCTTCGAGATCAGTAAGTCCAAAACATGACCCTTATTATTTCCGGAATTGCGCCGCTCAAGGTGGCAGCATGTTGGAGTAGCTCTGTTACTTTGGTTCATATTTTTTTTCTTTTTAAAAAACTTTAATTCTTCCATTTCTGGTAGAAACATTGTTTTTGTGGACAATTATTCTCTCTGGTTTTGAATGCTGTGCAGCTGGAAGGATTTTTGCTGAAACTTTTTTTTTTGGACATTTGTTATGATGCATAACAATGGCAACAAGGTGGTTTACAACTGGCAGCAGCTGATTAACATCACAAAAGCACAAATAATACCTCAACTACAGCCACAAACCCTGATGAGTTGAAAAGAAGACGCCATAGATCCAGAGCATCCTCTACATCAGACTGTCATACAACTGCAGAGCGTCTTCAGTCAGAGGCTTCTTCAGATCTACAGAGCACTACAAGAGATCATCCGTACCCACAGCAATCAGCATCTACAACAAATCTTTGAAGGAACTTGCATAATGAGTTACAACAACATTTAATTTCCCTTTGGGATTAATAAAGTAATTTTGAATTTGAATTGAATTGAATTATGTGTGGGCTCTGTTATATGCTGAGTCAGCCCAAAGTTGTCCAGAGTGTTACTCAGGTCTTTAGACCCTTTGTTCTGGGGATTGTCAACATGGATGTTAAAATCACCAACAATAATTATACAGTCAAAATCAACACAGATTATAGACAGCAGTTCACTAAAATCATCATTAAAGTCAGCACAGTAATTTGGAGGTCGATAAATGTTAAGAAATATGGCTCTAGATGAGGCCTTCAGCTGTACAGCAACATATTCAAAAGAAGGAAAGCTTCCAAGAGATAACTGCTTACACTGGAATGATTCATTAAATAAAACAGCAACTCCTCCACCTCTCCTGTTCTGTCTGGCCTGGTTGACAAACTAAAGTTGGGAGGGGTTGATTCGATAAGAGAAACACTGCTATTCTGATCTAACCAAGTCTCAGTTAAAAACATAAAATCAAGGCTATGCTCAGTGATAAGATCATTGATTAAAAATGTCTTCCCTACTATAGACCTGACATTTAATAAGGCCATCTTAACAGGTTTAAGAGTCAAGACCCTCATATTTAAGAGTGTTATTGCGCCTTGTGTTTTGGGGTGGGCTGTGTACAGCGTAAGTTTACTTTACTTAAAAACCTTTTAGAATGCAGTGCTCTGTGTTTTGACATAACTACATTCCTTCTGTTACTTATAAGTACAGAAATGATCGAACCTTCTAATGAACAGGGTCCCAGCTTGTCCTGGGAAAAGTTCTGACTGCTGATATCCACGCAGCCTGGACCCTTAACACATCATACATCAGACTGTGGAGATTGTACATGCTTACGTGGTGGGGTAGGATGGGGCCGGGCTTGTTGCCCTACCTTTGATCGTCCTGGTGTGGGGTTTATGGGTAAAGAAAACAGATTGGTCTGGGGGGTAGATCTGAGCCCAATGTTGACCCGCTCCATCATCTGCTCAGTGAATTTCAGATGGGGCGAGTGGGGGGAGGGGGGCGGTAGGGAAGACGGTGGGCTGTCAGGGGTTTGCGGGGGAGATGGAGGTCCGCTGTCCTGTTCTTTAGGGCTGTTGAGGGCTTTTGGGGCAAATAAAGACCTTCTTCCTGCTTCTGTTCGAAGCTTTCCATGAGTGAGGGCAGAAGAAGTTCCTCCCCCTCTGCACTCAGCTTTGTTTGGTCTTCCTTTTGAGATAAGTCTTTGTGTATCTCCTTTTTGGCTCCAAGCACAGAGGGATGATGCAGGAACTAGAAAATATTGGAGGTAAACAGTCTAACACCTGACCTGTTCAAACTAAATCCATTTGCCTTAAAAAGATGTCTGCGCTCCCAAAAAATCTGAAAGTTGTTAATAAATTGCAGTTTTTTGTCAGCACATGCAGATAAAATCCACTTATTTAATGCCAAAAGACGGCTAAATCTTTCTTCTCCTCCTCTGATGGGTGGTAAAGGTCAACTGATGAATACTGCTGCATCCAACGACCTCACTGTGTTCAATAATCCAGTGAAGTCCCGTTTCAGGACCTTCGATTGTTGCTTGGTCACATCATTCGACCCTGTGTGGAGAACGATGTTTTTCACTGTTGGATATTTAGTCACAGTTTTCAGAATCCTCTTCTGCATCTCAATTGCCATTTTTTTGGAAAGCAGAGGACTTTGGTGTTCTTTCCACACATCCACTGAACATCCTTTACAGAGTAATCACCTACAATCAGAGTTTCAGGCCCAGACTTTTGCTTTCTCTGAGACCTCTCACTCTCTGACAGGTTATCAGTCCTCATCTCGCTGTCTTGGGGTGGATGGTCGTCAGATAAAGATCCAGGGTTCTCCAACAGTGGAGCAAATCTGTTCTGAAGCTTCACATTCCGTTGTTTTGAAAGTCTGTGGCTAACTTTCCCATTTGCAGCTGTTCTGTCCCGTGTCCTCTCATGTACAGGAGTGCAGGCCAGTCGGTCTCATCACAGATTTCCGCTCGCTGTGTCCAGCCTGTACTATGTCCTCCCGTTTCCCAGAGACATGATTTAGTTTTTGGCTTAGCACCAAGACAGTTCCAGGGAGGATTATCACTTGGTGATTTAATGTAATCAGCAGAGGCTCCCTCTTTCTTGGTCATTTTATCTCTGCCTCTTAGTCGTGTGTTAGCTTGCTCATTTGCACTGTTTTGAAACAGTGGTAAGGTTGTTTCATTTCCACACAATCCATTTACCTCCACGTTAACTTCTATCCGTTGAACTCTCCTCTCCAGTGCTGTTATCTTTTGTAGAAGGTCCTGGTAGTCCATTGTGGAGACGGAAGGCATCTTGTTGCTGTAGCTTGGCGTTAGCACCCTTACTTGCTATATCTAGCTTCAGCTGAATGCTAAGTACTTAGATGCTGTAGATCAGGCTTCAGCTGTGTGTAGGCCACGCACACAGAGCGCTGAAGATAAAAGATCTATGAAATATTGCCGTTACTACTAAAAAAGGTTTTTCCCATAAATTTATATGTATTCAAAAGTCCTACAGGTCGGATCATAAGGGGGAAAAAAAATCAAAATAAGCAGAAAAATGCAGAAAAATGCAAGCAGAAGGGAGAGTGAAGTAGCAGCCGATTACAGTGAAGCAGGAAGTAGGAGTGAATTGCAGGGTCAATGCAAAGTATTTAGTGAATATTCTGCATCGACTTAAGCCAGCTAATATGGGGCTTCACGGGTAACCATGGCAACCGAGATACGGAGAAAGTAATTCCATAGAGACAGCTGCAGCCTCAGAGGCACGGTAACCTGTTTTATTTCAATCAATCACTCATGAGCGCTTTACTCAGCCGAAAGCAGCCAAAGTGCTTCACATTAAAAAACAAAAATACAGTTGCAAAAAAAAAACAAGAAGAGTGTAAAAAGATTTAAAAATGTAATAATAAAAGCAGCACAAGCAATGAAAAAGATAAGAAAAATAAAGTTTCAATTAGGTCTATATGATTACTTCTTGTAGCAACAATAAGACTGGAATTTCTTAAAACAAATAAAACTAGATATTTAAAGCCTGACAGAAAAGGTGCGTTTTAAGTCTAGGTTTTTAAAAAGTATCATCCTTGCAAAATATTGATTTGGGGTCACAAACAAACGGAAGAGCTGCAAGTGACGCAGCATTGATGGAGCAACGTTCCTGACATGAAAAAGAAGAGCGGGGGACAGGGTGCACGGTTCCATTAGATCCAACACCGGGTCCAGGTCAGCACATAGATCTAATAGGACTGCTTTAAGGAATCTACATCGGGTCCCCCATCCAGATGCTTCCAGTGGCTTGATCTTCAATGAGCGCCAGCATCCATTGTGCATCATTATGCAGGGGGCTGCAGTATTCGTACTTCACACAATGAATACACCAATAAGTGTAATTTCTATATAACCTGAAGCCATAAATACATATGAATATACTGTGATATAATTCTTATGTGCAACATATTTTCATTCAGATTCTCATTTTTATTCTCACTTCAGAGATGGGACGGGGGGGGGGGGGGGGGTTGACTGCTGGTTGTGTGTCTGTGTGCGCAAAGCTCTACAAGTTTGAAATTGTGGCTTTCATTTTCATTTTTGCCATCTCTCCTGCTGCGCTGTCAGTGTCCTCTGTGTCCAAAAAGTGTGTAAGCAAGGTCCTTAGTGTGCTTTAAGTTGCTCACATTTTTCCGTCACGTTTTTTTCTATAAATCCCAAACTTTGCGTATAAAGTTGCTTACGTAGTTTTCAGACCCTGTAATGTGTGTAAGCAAGCTTTATAAATGAGACCCCAGGTCTGGAGAATGGCTGAACCACTGCAGGATCTTGAAAAGCTTCCTATAGAGCCACTCTTTTGTTGCCCTGGCTGTATGTTTAAGGTCATTGTCATACTGGATGATCCAGCCAAAACTCAATACTGTTATTATTGAGTGCCTCGGTTGCTCCTCTTCATGTACTGCTGCCGGTGAAGATGGCTCCTCGGATAGCGGGGGTATAACTGTGACTGTGCTTTTAATTCTGTGGGGGAGGGATAGGAATGTAGTTTTATGTGGGGTCATTTTAATCTGTAAAGCACTTTGAGATGCTATTTTGTATGAAAAGCGCTTAATAAATCAAGTATGATTTGGACTGAGCATCAGGTGCTAAGGAACTGCAGGCCATACAGGCCTTAGGTTCCCCATCAAGGCCATGAATATATAACTGTTAATGTTAGTTTTCACATAACACAACAACAGCTGGTTTTAGACAAACAAACGGTCCGGTACGTTATAAACAGTGACGTGTTTGTTTTAGCAATTTATATGCTAGCAATACATTACAGAGAATGGAGATCAGTGATGTAACAAATGCATGGATCTGTGAGAAGAAGGCTTTATCTGTTTAAACATGAAATATTTAGATCTAGAGAAGTTATTTGGAAAACCTTAAATAAACAATAATTCAAGATTAAAAGTTTAACAGATGTATTTTTTGTAAGCTGCAGTTGCAGTTTACTAAACAAAATCATAACTTGCTGTGAAATTGCTTTTTTTTAATTGAATCTCATACTTGTCGTACTGACAGGAAGAAATTTGAACCTGGACTCTGGTGAAAGACAACAGAATAGTAAAAAGTGTCTGAGTTGCACAAAAACGTGGCAAAAAAGTGGCACATAACCAGTGTTGGGACTAACGCGTTATTAAGTAACGCGTTACAGTAACTACGTTATTGTGGTAACGAACACGGTGACTTGTTAGTTTGGCAAAATCAGGAATGCGTCAGGAACAGCAGACACGTGCTCCAATATATACCTAAAATCTAACACAAATAAATAATAAATAAATCACAGTAAATTCAGGTTGGTAATGCCAGTTCCGTGGTGGACGTAAAAAGCGCAGGTGACGCAGTGACGTAGGTTACAAGTTAATGAAATTAGAACCTTGGCAGCAGTCGAAGACGGTCCAGGCGTGGGATTTCTCTCGTGGAAATATGCACATTATTTTTCCTTTCTGTCGGTAAAAGACAAGAATATTGTGTTGAACTGTACGCTCTGTGGAGGTCCTAAAACTCTATCCAGGTTAAAACAGACGGATAAAAAAGTGACACATAAAACAGACATTGTCATTTTTAATTTAGTTTCATTCATTTCATCATTCACTACACTACACTGCTATTTCATGTTCAGGCCATTAGGTGGCGCAGTGCACTTGTGCCAGGATAGGGCAACCAGTAACTTAAAGTAACTGAGTTACTTTTAAAATAAGTAACTACTAATTACTAATTTAAAGTAGCCTACCCAACACTGCACATAACCACTGTTGATATGAAAAGTGTTTTAAATTCTAAATTTTCTTCCGGTAATTTATCTGAGGTACAATATTTATCGTTATTAACAGGCCTATGAAAAAGAAACTCCAGGCAGGATGACTCAGTTTCATGTTTTCTGATCTCTTTACCGTTTCTGAGCTGCACAAGGATGATCATAATTTGGGGTGCTGCGTGGCGTAGTATTGAAGATGGGGCACCCCATGTTCAGAGGCCTCAGCCCCCAAAGCAGTCGTCCCAGGTTTGACTCCTGCCCTGTGGACATTTGCTGAATGTCGCTCCCCCTTTCTGTACTATCCACTTCAAATAAAGGCCACTGTAGCCACAAAACCTTTTTTTTTTTTTTTTTTTTTTTTAAGATTATCATAATTCTGTTCATATTAAAACAAACAGTCTTGAAGTAACTAAGTTTCTGCTGTAGGTCAGATTAGTGTCTTTTTTTGCATTAGCTTTAAAAAGTGACAGACAGAAAAACGAAGTGCAAAACCCTGAGAAGAAATTGTAGACATGTGGTGTTTAAGATCTGAAGAAATGAGCTAAAAATGAAAAAATGAGTTAACATTTCGATGGTTTCTCAGCTGACCTCTCTAAGTTATGAAATGAAACATTTTCTTAAATTTTGATAATCAAATATTTGATTTAGTTTTTAGTTCTGATTTTTACATAAAAGAATAGCTTCCCTGAAACATTTTGAAAAACATTTAACAATATGGAGACGAAAGACTCATCTTTAACCTCACCATTTATTTATTTTTTTTGCATGTTTAATTTATTTCCTCTTTTGACACTAAAGTGTTTGAGGCCTCTGTGCTCCACTGCTTATTGTTCTCTGTGTCATATTTGAGCAACAATTAGTAGTGAAGACAAACATTTTGGACATTAAAATACGTTGTCAGAATATGTTCCTACTGGGCTTTTAATAGCATATTTAATGGTGTTTTTTGCCTTTTCTGTTCCGTTACACTAAATCAGGCCTTTTTGGTCTTGCTTACCTTGGCTTTCAAGCATTTTAAATAAAGTAAAAAAAAAAAAAAAAGATGATCATTTGTCTGTGTTCCCAGAAGTGAACGCCCAGCTTGCAAACTATAATAAGTGTATTAGATGCATTTTCTTTAAGTAAATACAATAATTTCAATGGTTCGGACTTTTTTTCTGACTCTTTGTTAAGCTTCAAGCTTTTTCTAATAAAACAGGGCAGTTGAGAAACCAGTGGATTCTGGTTTGGACTGAGAGCAGAACATGATTCCTGGTGTTGGATCGTTGAAAGTGATGTGAGCCCAGACAAAAAGAACCATATCTCTAAGCTCTTAATGACAGAAACTAAACTTATAAAAACAAGCAAGTAAAAGCGCTTGGGCAATCAATGATGCTAACACAGCTCTGAGGGCGTGAATGCTGTTTCTGAGTGTAAACACAGGTCACACATGTGATGTCGGAGCATTCATGTCGCCAACAGTGACATTGCGAAACCTAAAGCTGGTTATTTCTGTCCACAAGCAAACACTTAAAACTGAGAATTCATAAATCTTCACTTTGGGTCAGAGTATTTAAGAATCATTTTTTATGCCAAAAATGTGCATTTTTGTGTGGATGACAGGCCAAATCTTAGAAAAATATATTTGTTATGTGAGATACCCAGCTACATGTGGACAACGCTTCAGGCATTAATGCAAAGAAAAAAGCAGAAGTACGCAAATCAAGAGCCGACCTGCTACAGAGGAAACATAAACGTCTTCCTGATTATCTTACTTTGGGTGTGATTCACTCTATGGGTTGGATCTAAATCACATTAAGGCTGCAGCGATGGCAGAGGATGACATTAGCAATGCTTCAGTGGTTGAAAAAATTAATAAAAGACCCCAATTAGAAGGTAAGGTTTTATTCTGCACAAATAATGTATAATCTACAACTCAGTCTGTATCTTTGCTGATGTGATCATTCTGGTGATGTCAGAAACGTTTAGAGCAAAGGAGGCATTTGTTCCCTTCTATGTTTGTTATCCACCAGACATTCATGATATATATATATAGATATATATATATATATATGTCTATAGATATAAATATGGATATATATATAGATATATATATATATCTATATATATATCTATAGATATATAGATATATATTCAAATTTTGTGGCTAAATTAACATTTCATGATTCTATTTCGTTTAGGTTTTAGAATACAGAAACCTTTAAGCCTTTCAAAAAGAGAGTGACTACATTTGTTCTGCTTAGAACATTCTGCATATCTTGTAAATGAAGAAAAAAGTACATCGTCCATAGCTTACTGACAAAAAATAAAAATAAAAGTGATTTGTTTTTATTTTTGCCATTAGTGTGATTGTGTTGTGGAGTTTTTTTGGAGATACTGCATAAAAAATCCATTAATTAGCCTTTCTTTCTCTTTTACAAGTTAAAACTTTCTCAGCTATAGCACTTCTGAACAATGTTAATAACCTAAAGAGCCAAAGGTTGTGGACAACTGCTCCAGAGTATATGACATGACAGAGACTTATTTCTCTCACCTCAAGAAATGGGAAAGACAAGAAAACTTGTCATTTAAAAAAATACAGATGTCTGTTGATCTTGATCAAGAAATGGCTCAGAGAAACATCCCCACATCAGCATGATGGAGCAATTATTAAATTATATATATATTTTAAGTTAAACTTCAGTTTGAATTTGTTGAACAGTCTTAAAAATGTCTTTAATTTTTACACAGTCTAATGTAGTCTAACACAGTCTAATGGCCAGTATTAATTACTTGGTGTTAGTATACTGATTATTTTATAAGCTGCTGCCTTCATGTACAGTTTGTGATTCAGTTCCAGATTTGCAAGTGATTTCTTGGGCTAACTGTATGAGCTGCATTTTTTGATCGGTTATCTTATTAAAAGATTTTTTGCATTAAAAATATGTTGGAACTTGTGTTTAAATCAATACATTTAGTAAAACTCAGATTTTTTAACCCTTCAGCTAAATATGAGAATGATACCTTGAATGTAAACGTGGAAGGGAACAACAAACCAGCAGGGAACAACAAACCAGCTCATCCTCAGGGTAAGTAAAAAGAAAAGTAAAATCTTTGATAGTAAAATGTAATGGTGTGTTCACACCGGTCAGTGCGTCCAGGCAGCAGGGCAGCTAGATTATATGCAAGTCTATGATACTACTACCAAGTGGGCAGCAAGATGCCCCGCAGCAAGTCAGGCGCGTCGGAGCAGCTGCTGCTCGGACGAGTTGAGGGACCTTTGGAGCAGCTGCTGCGTGAAGTTGGGAAAACTGAACTTTGGGGCAGCAAAGGCGGGGCATCAACCAATCATAGGGACTCTGTACTGACGTGGATCGGCAAGTCATTCATTCAAAATGGAGGATCAACTAATCGTCGCTGTCTGGAATTTTTGTGAATTACAGGTCCTTCTCAAAAAATTTGCATATTGTGATAAAGTTCATTATTTTGCATAATGTAATGATTAAAATTTAAATTTCATATATTTTAGATTCATTGCACACCAACTGAAATATTTCAGGTCTTTTATTGTTTTAAAACTGATGATTTTGGCATACAGCTCATGAAAACTTAAAATTCCTATCTCAAAAAATTAGCATATCATGAAAAGGTTCTCTAAACGAGCTATTAACCTAATCATCTGAATCAACTAATTAACTCTAAACACCTGCAAAAGATTCCTGAGGCTTTTAAAAACTCCCAGCCTGGTTCACTACTCAAAACCGCAATCATGTGTAAGACTGCCGACCTGACTGCTGCCCAGAAGGCCATCATTGACACCCTCAAGCAAGAGGGTAAGACACAGAAAGAAATTTCTGAACGAATAGGCTGTTCCCAGAGTGCTGTATCAAGGCACCTCAGTGGGAAGTCTGTGGGAAGGAAAAAGTGTGGCAGAAAACGCTGCACAACGAGAAGAGGTGACCGGACCCTGAGGAAGATTGTGGAGAAGGACCGATTCCAGACCTTGGGGGACCTGCGGAAGCAGTGGACTGAGTCTGGAGTAGAAACATCCAGAGCCACCGTGCACAGGCGTGTGCAGGAAATGGGCTACAGGTGCCACATTCCACAGGTCAAGCCACTTTTGAACCAGAAACAGCGGCAGAAGCGCCTGACCTGGGCTACAGAGAAGCAGCACTGGACTGTTGCTCAGTGGTCCAAAGTACTTTTTTCGGATGAAAGCAAATTTTGCATGTTATTCGGAAATCAAGGTGCCAGAGTCTGGAGGAAGACTGGGGAGAAGGAAATGCCAAAATGCCTGAAGTCCAGTGTCAAGTACCCACAGTCAGTGATGGTCTGGGGTGCCATGTCAGCTGCTGGTGTCTGTCCACTGTGTTTTATCAAGGGCAGGGTCAATGCAGCTAGCTATCAGGAGATTTTGGAGCACTTCATGCTTCCATCTGCTGAAAAGCTTTATGGAGATGAAGACGACCTGGCACCTGCTCACAGTGCCAAAACCACTGGTAAATGGTTTACTGACCGTGGTATTACTGTGCTCAATTGGCCTGTCAACTCTCCTGACCTGAACCCCATAGAGAATCTGTGGGATATTGTGAAGATGAAGTTGAGAGACACAAGACCCAACACTCTGGATGAGCTTAAGGCCGCTATCGAAGCATCCTGGGCCTCCATAACACCTCAGCAGTGCCACAGGCTGATTGCCTTCATGCCGCGCCGCATTGAAGCAGTCATTTCTGCAAAAGGAATCCCGACCAAGTATTGAGTGCATAACTCAACATAATTATTTGAAGTTTGACTTTTTTTGTATTAAAAACACTTTTCTTTTTTTGGTCGGATGAAATATGCTAATTTTTGAGATAGGAATTTTGGGTTTTCATGAGCTGTTTGCCAAAATCTTCAGTTTTAAAACAAAAGACCTGAAATATTTCAGTTGGTGTGCAATGAATCTAAAATATATGAAAGTTTAATTTTTATCATTACATTGTGGAAAATAATGAACTTTATCACAATATGCTAATTTTTTGAGAAGGACCTGTATATGACACGTCTTGGTCTTTTTACAAAGACAGGAAGAGATTGGATTTATTTGGAGGCAGATATCGGAGGATATTGGAGTGCCAGGTAAGTAGTTAAATATTTTCTTGTTTACTTTCTTGTTATGTTAGCTAACGCTAGCCAAACCCGGTTAGGGCAACTACCGGACGTGACGCGCCGACGCGGACTACAAGGTGTGCAAGGCTTTTCATTTTAAAGCGTCAACTTTCGTTCACTTGAGCGATTTGACACGTGGACGCGATGACCGGTGTGAACGCCCCATAAAAGTATCACATCTAAAACAGCTTCACAATTTCTACTGTTACAAAAAGGAGCAGCTTATGCTTCATAAAATGTAGATTCCATTATAAAGGATGAAAAATGTTCTCTGTAAGTAGATACTAAAAACTGGGAGGATTCAAACATTTTTACTGAAACTTAAAGTTTTAAAAGATGAAAGATTAACATTGCAAAAGTATTAAATAGTAATGGATCTTTAGAGTTTTGGAGTTTCATTATGATAAGCCATAGAAAATTGTTGTTGTAAAACAATAATATTTCAACCTTTTCAACTTCAACAGAAAACTCTGAGTATGCTGAAATACAGGAGCAGCATGAAAGAGTTTACCAAACTCCTGACACAACTGGTAAGTTTGAAAAATAAAAGAAACGTAATATAAAAGTTCCCCATCAAAAGAAAATCATTTGCAGCTTTGTCCAGTTCATCTGGAAAATTTGGATTACCAGGCGGCAGCAATAGTCAGATTATGTTATTATCCATAGATGTTTGAACTTTTAGTTTCATTTGTGTTTCTGTTTGATAATTTCTTTGCCATTTTAGTTTATACCTTTGTTTAGTTCATTTATTGATTTGTTTTACCGTTTGTGGTTTGGATTGTTTTCGCTTAGATTATTGTTGTTCCCCTTCATCAGTAGATATTGTTCTCTGCTCTGTTTATTTTGTCCTTCCCTCTGTCTCCCAATATGTTCCCTTTCACACCTGTTATCCATCACATCACTGTTTCCTTTACATCCAGTTTTTAATAATGCATTGAACAGTTCTTAGCCCAGTTTTAGTAATTTCTAAAATCTTCTTTTGGTGACTTCTTTTGGTCAAAAAATGTATTTCCAGCTACAGATATGATTTAGAAATGGTAGGATACGTTTCTGTTGTTTCAGGTTATAAAGTCCGTCCTTGTTTTGATCTCTGTAGGACTTCTGCCAGACAAGACGGCAGAAAGATGTCGCCGCTATCAGCAGCTGGCTGGCTGTTTTGGGATTCTGAGTGTCATTTTGGTGCTGAGTGTCATTGGAGTCTGTATTCATTGTGAGTAAATGAAACAAGAAGGTCATGAATGGGATTACTTCTGTATGACCTCAGATATAGTCTTTATCATAACTTTATTAGTTTGTAAAATACTTCATGCTCAGACAAGAAAAAAATGCAAAAATGGAATAGCAATGCATTTTAATTAGCTTGATTATTTCTCTTGATTGGTGAATAATTTAGAGGTTAGTGTATTTATGTTAGTTAGCTATAGTAATTATTATTTTAAAGTTTGTTTATCATGAATTTAAACATAAAGTAAAATTGAGCTCTAAAATGCAAGCAACAAATAAAAATGAAAAAGTTACATTGATAGTTTTTTTAAATGCACAACTTTTCATTTTCTAGTTGCAACAGTTTGTAGGAGCGCTGAAAGTGAGTTGAACCAGCTGAAATCATCCCAACAGGTTCTGGTGATGGAAAATCAGAACCTGACCAACCTCACCAACAAACTCAGTTCAGATAATGAGAATTTGACGTTTCAGTTTGAGAACCTCATGTTGGTTAATGAGGAGCTGAGGGAAGAAAGGAAAAACCTCACAGAGCTGATAAAAAACCTGGAGGAAACCTGGAATGAGCTCAATGTCAGTCGAGCTCAGTGGAGCATTGATGCCTATTGTCCTAACAAAAGTGGTGGTATGTACAGATCTTTGACAAGTGGGTTGTGCTGAAATAGATTATGAAGTCCAAAAATAATTAGTAACAACAATATGGAGTCATATTTATTATTTGAACGCTTTTGTTTCAGCGAGAACTTGCACTTCTTGCCAGGCTGGCTGGAACTACCAGCTTTCCAGCTGTTATGCGTATAATGACGCTCAACCCGCTGATCGTAAAAACTGGGAAGGTGCACGAGAAAACTGCAGAGGAAAGATTTCAGATCTGACTGTTGTGTCTAATCAAGATGAAAAGGTAATGGGGGAACTGTGGAACAGCTTTAATTGATGAAAAAAACTACACTGACTAAAAAAATCTTATATCCAATTGTTCTGGGGCCAGTAGAAAGTTTCACTTTGTCTGATTTTCTGATTCTTCAGGATTATGTCAACACACAAAGCCCTAATGTACACGGCATCCAAGGATTCTGGATTGGTCTCAGAGCTGTTGAAGGGAAATGGAAATGGATCGATGGAAGTGATCTGACCAATCAGTGAGAAGCTCAATAATTCTTAAACTTTGTATAAAACAAATCTATCAGCCTTGATCTAACTGATGTTTGTCCTTAGAACCTGGATACAGCAGAATGCAACTGATGGTCAATGTGTGACTTCTCTCCAGAGCCGAGAATGGAAATCAGTGAGCTGTAATGACAGGAACGCATGGATCTGTGAGAAGAAGGCTTTATCTGTTCAAATATGAAGTATTCGGCTTTCAAGAAGTCATTTGGAAAACTTAAATGAGTTATATATATTTGTTTTACTTTTGTTTTTTCCACAAAATCTAAACAGCTCATTTCTTATAACATGGATAACAAATGTGTTAAATAAAAATAATTAACATTTAACTTGAAGCCTAATTAAAAAGAACTGAATCGTCTCGGTTAAAGTGCCACACAACATTTGTTGATCGGACAAGTTTCCATGCCTGATTTTTCAAGTTCCTAGATTTAAAATGTAATAACATATTAATGAACACCAGACAGGATTCACGTTTGCTGAACATTTTACTGATAGTTTTTGAAGGACTTTAAAACACAATCAATGTTTTCTTTCTCTAAACAAGGATGAGGTTGGAGTCCCGATCGTTGTTTTCTTGTATTTTACGAAGAAGCTTGGCCAGTAGTAGGAGCCCGTCTGGGCAACGCTCAAACTCTCTCTCACCCGTCTCATGTCTGCCTCCTCTGAATAAACTTCTGCCTCAAGCACCCACAATGTTATGTCTTCATAACAAGGTGAACTAAAACAACTCTCATTGCAGCTAGAGACTAGGTGAGAGACCTCCACTCTGACCTCTTATTATGCCATATTCCTTACATGCAATTATTAATATGTAAATAATCAATTCATTCACATAACCTTCATGTAACACTTTAAGAGGCCCTCTGCCTATTTGTCTTAATTAGTTATGATCATGAGTATACATTTTTACATGCAGTTGATTATTAAAAATATAATACAGATTAAAAGTAATGAAATAAAGAATCTTTCACTTTTGTTTTTGTCATTTTTATCCTTTCACTTTGCTCAAATATGTGTGAGGGCTGATTTTGTTCCCGAACAAACGATCTGGGTCTAGATGCAACTCTTTCTCTAAATCATCATGTAGTATCATGTCTCCGGAGTTAATGCAGGTTTCCGCTGTAGCTCAGATTAATATATTTTAGTGTTTGTCTAGCTTTAAAAAGTTACCGACAGAAAACAGAAGCCTGAGAAGAAGCTGCTTACACACTGAGGAGTTAGATGATTCATCCTCATCAGTCCTCGAGAAGCTACAACACACAGTTCTACAATTTTACAATGATTTATTTACACTATGATATTGTATAATAGCTTTTAACAGAGGTGTTTACTTCAGGGTTAACTTGACGGTAAATGGCCTGTACTGGTATAGCTCTTTTTCTAGTCCAGAGGACCCCAAAGCGCTTCACACTACATCCAGTCATTCATCCATTAACGCACACATTCACACACTGGTGATGGTAAGCTGCATTGTAGCCACAGCTGCCCTGGGGCACACTGACAGAAGCGAAGCTGCCGAACACTGGCGCCCCCCTCTGACCACCATCAGCAGGCAAGGCGGGTGAAGTGTCTTGCCCAAGGACACATCGACGGACAGAGCTGGGGTTCGAACTAGCAACTCTCCGGTTACAAGCGAGCTCCTACCTCCTGAGTATATTGTTTATGCCTTAAACAATAAACAAAACAATATGAAATGTTTACCCAAGCTAAACTATTCGAAAGAAATTAAGCAAAAGATTTTTTTTTTTATCTATGGTTAACAGCAATCAAGCAAAATTTTGTTAGGTTCCTTGGGTGTTTGGGTTTTACATTTGAGTTTTTCCTTCCACTATGTTTTCTCACCCTCTGGTTCTCTTATGTTTGGTTACTCATGTCTGTGTTCATCCCTTATTTATTTTCCTAAGTTCCTATTTATACTTATCCATTATTAGTCCCAGTTAGTTCTGTTATATTTAATTCCTCTTTCTAGTCCCTCTTTAAAGAATTTTTACTTGTAGGTTTATTTCCTCAGTTCTGTTTTCTTCACTCTTATGCTCTCCAGTTTTCTCTTAAGTTTATAGTTAGTCCTTATTCCTCTTTAGTATAGTCCTCTGTCTAATCCTTATGTTTTGCTCTTGGTCTTCCTCTCAGTTTCTCTAGCCATTCTGCTTTCTGTCCCAGCTACTGATTGTTTCCACCTGCTCTCTCCCTCTCACCTGCAACTGCTTCTCCAAATTAGCCTTCTCCCTGCCATTTACACACCTCCTTAGTATACTAAAGCCTTCCTCTGACTGTCGCTACTCGCTGGTTCGTCGTCTATCATCCCTGTCTTTGGTTCCCCGACACTACGTTTTCTGGTCCTCCTGAGTTGCGCAAGTTCCTTGTTCTTTTTTAATTAAATTATTGTGTTTTACTACTTCGCTGCGTTTGGGTCCTCAATCCAATAAACATGACAAATTTATTTATATACCACTTTTCAAACACAGAAAATCACAAAGTACTTCTCAAGGTGGCAATAGAATACAGAAAAAAGTACAGTTTGAGTGAGATAAATGAATTAAGTTTACAAAGTTAAAATACATGATCATAAAACTGCGTCTCTGATTGAAACACTTGGATAAACAAATGGGTCCTGAAATTTCCCTTGAAGGCATCAACAGATTCTAACAAATGTAAAGAGGAAGGAAGATCATTCCAGAGACATGAGTAAAAAAAGAAATGCTGTAAGCATTTCAACTCTATAGGTCAAATTCTCTTAGAAAAGCTTTGAGAGGGTTTCCATCCTTTTCTCTGTGGCCATATGCTAAAAATGGAGATTCATGCTTCTTATAGTTAAATATGTCTACTAATATTGGCAGATATCAATGTATTTTACTTCAATTTCTGTAGTACACTGTGATATTTTATCATTGGTGACTGGGTTTAAGTTGATAAAGCAGGAAATTAAAAGTTTAAAGAAAATATGAAATGAGGTGGAGTATAAAACGGTGAATGACTGAAACCAAATGCTGGGGATGTTCAACCAGTGAGAGAAATATTTAGGATCCTCTCATCACAACGCTTTATCTTTAGTTCCAAGGTCAATCCTGGTAAAGGCTAAGTTTCAAACTACTTTCATCTGATTTGGTCCTGGTTTCTGCAGTGGGGAACATAGTTAGAAGAGGAAAAATGCTCCAGAAACTAACCTGCCCATACCCACCCAGGCTTAAAGCACCACACACTGTCATTAAGAGTCATATTAACCACCACTAAATGATCAAAAGCACGTTTTGTTTTGTGTCTGAAACGCTCCCACTGTTTCTCTCTGACTGTTTAGCAGAATTTGTTTTATCTGTAAATTCTTCTTCTACTAGTAACACTGAAGCCCTGCTTTTACAGGCATCTCATGAATGACCGTGAGAGAGCCATTCTGCACAGAAACACAAGTGGATGTCAAAGGTTTCGTGAATCAATCCTTCATAAAAATCTGCTCCAATATGGAAAAATCCAAAGTAAATCAAACGTCTACTGGCGCAGAAAGCAAAACACAATCACATAGGAGCAGTTTAGATGTGTTAATTTTACCATATAATTCTAATACTGAGTTTGTTGCCCTATGTTTATTCAAGGCAAAAAAGGCCTTTTTATTGTTCATCTCTCAACTGAAGAAGCTTTCGTCTCTTGGTTTTCTAAAAGCAGACTCCCTTGCTATTTCCCAGAGAACAGAAAGGGAAAAGAACAACAATATGGGTAGATGTAACAGTAATCTTCCTCTCCATAGTTCAGATGCTGGTTTAAGTTTGCTCTGGACTCTATAGTGCAGCAGAGACTGGAGGAGTTATATTTATCAAGTTGTGATGAAGCCTATATAAGCAGGTCCTTCATGATGCATCTGTAGCAGTCTGTAAATATGATGATCATGTTAAACCTACCCAGGATATATTACGAGTTTAGATTTCTAACACGCATGTTTTCTTTGAGATGAAGTCAGACAGCAGAGACAGATAGGTTATGTTTTCTCCATCACTTAATGTCCTAAACAGGCAATTAATGGGATTTCATGCTGATAGCTAACAAACGTAATCATCAGAGCTGCGGTGGCAGTATTTCGACAAGAATCATTTGATATTATATCCAAAAACTGATTTATTTTTCTCATTGACTCAAGGAAACACGATGAATTCCTTTGTACTTTTATTTTGTTCCAAGAATTGTATCTGTGGGTGTTGCTCACTGAAGAATAACAGCCAACAGCTCACAGTATTAAAGCACTAAAACTGCTGTGGAGAAATGATTCAGGTCATGAGAGGACACCATTTGTTCTGTGTCTAACTCACTTCCACAATTTCTCTGCAGCATCTGGGACACACAACTGTTTTTGTTTGGTTTGTTTATACTCAAATGATTATTTTAGATAATCTACTATTACTTCATCAAATTCTGGTCTGCTTAACACAAATACTTCCACAATTTAATGAATACCATTGAGCTGAAAAGTGCTGCTTTCTGCTTTCCCTAGAAATGTGTTTAGGGAAGCTCTAAAACTCCTAACATTCTAACCAGATCAGTTGTAGACAGAAACTTTGATCACAGTAAACTGAATAGTGAATGAAACACTCAGACATAAATGCCCCTCAAAAGTATTCACACTAATAAAGGTTTTTCACATTTACTCACATAATCACTTAAATGTATTTATGTAGAACAGACCAAGAAAGAGTAGTGCGTGGTTTTGAAGTGACAGATGGAATTTATATTTTTGCTAAACATAAAAATCAGAAAAGTGTGCATTTACATCGAGCCTCTCGTTTCTCAGAGAGCATTAAATAAAATTTAATCAACCGGTTGCCTGTAGAAGTCACCTAAAGTTTATGAGACAAAACCAGTTATTATAAGGTGTGAAAACTTTACTCTTCAACACCTGACTTGCATATATGTATAGTGGCTTAGAAAAGTATTCATTTAACTTTTTTACATATTCCACATGCTGTTTTATGAGGATTTTATGTGATAGACCAACACAAAGTAGGAAGGAAAATATTCTTTTAAGAAATAAAGATCAGAAAAATTTTACATACATTTTTATTTTACAAGTTTCCCCACAAGGTCTGTAACTTTCATCATAGAAACACCTCAACTGTGAGACTGAATCCCTTTCTACATACTAATGTAGCAAGGGATATCTTTGTGCACTCATTTGCATGTGCACACTTTATAAGACCACAAACAGTCATATATTATCCATTTATACAACGTCCCATGAGCCTTTGCTGTCGCACTGGACTGCATCAAACTACCTCCAAGTTCGTGGGTCAACATGCAGACTGCTTGCTTAGCAGCTATTAACAACATGGAGCAGCATCGTCAGTGTCACACAGACAAAAGACATTTTGTGGGTAGCAATGTTTTCAGCTGTCTTGTTCCGTTTTTGGTGTTTGCTTGATTTTGATTGTTGAGGTTTGTGTTGTGCTTTGTTATTGCTTTGTTAAGTCTTATAAATGTGATGTTCGTTTGTTGTTGTGGTTGCCATCATGAGTGAGAAGGTCACTCAGCTCAGTCAGATAGCAATCAATTGCTAAAGCAGAAGCTGATAAAACAGGTGTTTTTGCAATGAGGTTATTAAACTAAACCAGTTTGGAGTCATGTGGTGTGTCAGGTGATGGTCGATTGCTATCTCCACCATGGTGTCCAGTGCTGTTGTCAGCTTCCTGCTAGCTAGGTTAGTTGAATTCTGCTCCAACCTTTGTTGTAAGTCTTTCTACCTACTCCAGTGCTCTGTTCACTGATTTTTTTGTATGTATTCAAATTCATTCTTGAACAGAAGCATTCCTAAATTTTCTTCATAAAACTATATTGTTATTATACCTCTGACTTTGTTAAGATATTTTTTGTGTTTTTTTGTAAAGGGGTATTTTCAGGTTACTTTTGAGTTTTTAAAGAATAAAATCATGCATTAAATGTATGATAGGTTCATCTTGAACTCATGTAACTTATTGCTTTTTGAGACACACTCTGCTGCTTTCGTCCAGATTATAATACAGCTCTTAAATCTATTTTGCCCTCAAAACTATATATTATTTATTCATACATTAAATGTTTTATTGCCTTATTTACAATTAGGGTATTAAATCTGTAGCTTCTTTGTAACTATGAAAGTCTTGTCATAGTTCATGGTGATGAGAGGTGCTAATTATATGGAGCTAGAATTGGGACTTTATTTTTGTACTTGTAACTTACATTTTGTACTTGTAAATTACATTTTGTACTTGTAAATTACGTTTTGTAACTTGTAAGTTATGTTTTGTAACTTGCACACATTATAAAAATGTAGGTTTCAAGTTACAGGTTTCAAGTTACAAAACCTTTTTTTACCATATTTGGCTTGCCTGGAAGAACCAATGAGTGGCTGGTTTTAACCAACAAATCATGTTTCTCGAATTTCCATCCAATCATGGCAAGAGGAGGGTAGGGGTCTGTACACCGCTCACAACCAAACCTGATTACGTTCACACGCTTTACCAGTAGGTGGCGGTAATGTGTCTCACTAGTTGTCAACCGCCAGTGCAAACACTGAGCAAAAGAGGTTAGTTGCTTAGATAACAAAAATAAGATAGACTAAAAATAACAGGAGTATTAAGCATTGAAATAGAAAAACCTATGTTAATATAGTCGGTTTCTCACAATTTCATACACTCAAACGTGTGTGTTTGTGTTCGTGTGCGCACGTCCCATTGCCCTCCTTCCTGCTCTCAGATTAAGATAACAGGTGTTGTTCCATAAAGTGATCAGACGCCGCGGGAGCGCGCACAGGTTAGGTAACTGTGTTTCTCGATGTAACTCACATGGATTGCGGCTTAAATTTCGGCAAATCAAACATTATCAATATTGAAAAAGCACAAATATCCTCGTCAAATACTTTAACAGATGTTTGTCTCCATTTAATTTCTATAATTTTCTCCAGAGACTTACTTTGTTTTCTATTTCAGGAGTTGTTTGAAATGTTTGGCGTTTATCCTAAACGGTCACAATATGTAAGCCTGAATGTAATATTTGCATTTGATGGTTTGTGGTAAGAATTGAATATCTGTATGCTATAGCATTGATAGTAATTCAAAATTAATGTAACATAACGCTGCTGCATTGAATTTAAAGTGAGAAGTTATGTAAATTAAAATAAATTCTTTTCCAACAATTTTATCGATCTCTTCTCAATGGGTTATACTGTTTAAACACTGTTTTTATTTGTAAAGCTATAGTTAATATTTTTGGTTTTTTGTTGTTACCATAGAACTCTCCATGGCACATTTTCACTTAAAAAACTTGATCAAATTGATCAAGCTCCTATGGCTTTACAATTACACTGCGTTACTTTCTATAAATAACTTTGTGCTGTTGAACGGTGACAAGATTAAAGCATAAATAGTACATTTCAGCACATAGAAAATCTTGGGATTGTGATTTTTCACTTGCGAAAAAGGGACTAGAACATCCTGTTTACCAATGAAGGGTTAAATTTACTTCAAAATGTCTTTATTTATTTCTTCTCAATTTATTTGTAGACATCAAAAGATACCTTTGCGCCATCTTTGATACCCCCAAAATCGCTAAAAAGGATCATTGGACTTGCCAAAAATTGATTATAGCATCCTGTTTACTCTTGGAGGGTTACATTTTCCGAAACAATATGTTCTCTGTTGATGCTATTGTACCCATTACAGCATTCTTGATCCTTTGCATGATCATAAATACCACCAAAATGGCAAAAAAAACATTTACTTGCCAAAAGTTGACTATAGCATCCTTACTCATGAAAGGTTAAACTTACTAAATTATGCCTATTTATTATCTCTTGATGTTACTGTATGGGCTACATCACAGCATACTGAGTTCTTTTCATCATCATAAATACCCCCATTACTGGCGGTTGACAACTAGTGAGGCACATTACTTGAAACCTGTAACTTGAAACCTGTAACTTGAAACTTGTAACTTGTGACATGTAACTTGAAACTTGAAACCTGTAACTGGTATTTTTAAAATGTGTGCAAGTTACAAAACATAACTTACAAGTACAAAACGTAAGTTATAAGTACAAAACTAAAGTCCCAATTCTAGCTCCAATTCTAGCTCCATAAAAACATGAGATTTTTTTTTATACATAAAAAACACTACATTAACTAGAAGTATTGAAGCAGCAATTGCAGCAAAAGGTAGTTCTACAAAGTGTTGTCTCAGGGGGGTGGATACAAAGGCAGCTTTTTTGTTTTGTTTTTATGTATAAATAATTCTGAGATGTACCTAGGCTGAGAAAGCAAGGCCTATTAAGGAAAAAGGTTATAAGAGAAGAAGAATTTAAACTTCTTTGTAAACTTATAAATTTGAACTAGGCCTATATAAAGCTAAAACTAAGCAAAACATAAGGTTATCATGTTTCCACTGGCATTGCTTAATTTTATTTCCATACCTACATTTTAGAGAATAAATCATAAATCATATAATTAGAAACAAACTAATAAGTTTTTAACACATCATTGCACAAGAAAATAATTGTTTTGTTTTGTTTAAAACTCGTATCTGCATGTACTTTGGTACATCCTGGTTAGTGGCCATCTTCTTTTGCAAAAGGTTTTTATGTTTTTCATAATTTTTGAATCCAAAAATAGAAATAAAACAGTAGTGTCTTTTTCTTGCTGAGACTACTGAAAGATTAATATCCAAACATATCCCACTTTCCTCAGTTTGTGTTTAAACTATAAGGATATCATAAAAGGTTCAGGGTCTGAAAAGACTTTGACAACAGGAGAGGCAAAGACCTTCAGTGACACGGCACATTAACGAAAAAGATACAGATTACATGAACTTAGTCTTTTCCATTAAACAGGGAAGAAACAGATTTGTTGTTCGCTCTTAATTGAGCTAAGGGTAAAAAGAATAAAAGAACGTTGTCTTTGATTTTGAAATAAACCATGGGATCTGCATTGTTTCCAATGAAAGAGACGAGAACTCCCATTTTGTTGCAAAAGCAGCAATCTAAAATATGGGCTTTGTAGGGTAATTAATATTTAATGGTTCATTGTGTTGATTTGATGTTGCAGTTATTTCTAATTAAATCCCATTGTTGCTGTGAAATAAAAAAAACATTCAACTTTCCCCTTAATTCCAGCCAAGATATATAAGAACGTAATCATTGACTAGAGGGTCCAGGTATAGAACTTCCTCCTACCTACTGAACGTATGTATCTTCACTCTTTTTTTATCTATATAATACAAACACTTTGCTCTGCATGAATGCCTCTAATGTGTACATCTAATGTGTTTTACACTGCTATAATACTAAATCATCAGTCAAGATTTTTTGGATTCTAGTGTTAGACTTTCAATTGTTCTTTTCAAGAAGACACCTCCCCCTCATCCCATTGTCTTCCATATGCAAATGTTAAACTGTAAAGGCTGGTGATCATTATTAATCCTTAATTATTTCTCTTAACTTGAAAGGTGAGAACTGTCCTGGCTGAGGACAGCTTTATATCTAACAAAAAGACTTGTGGGTGTATGATCAAGAAAAGGTTGGAAAACTAAAACAGAAATCCATAAAAAGACTAGAAATAGTTTTTTTTCCCAAAAATAAAAAAGCAATTGGTATATTTTAAAAAGTAACTTGTGGGTTATGAAAGTGTAATGTGAAAAATGCAGAAGTTAGCTGATTCAGTTTTAAGCAACATAAACTAGTTGTCATTGTCTGAGGAATAGCTATAAACAATTTTCTTCTACATTTGTTTTGTTTCTCAAAAATATTTGGTAAAAAGTTTATGTTTTTAGTGTTTTTTACTAACTTTTAATTGGAAAGTACCCAATCCTCAATTTCATCCATTTGAGTCTCTTGTTCCAGGATGGAAATCGGAGTTTCACTTAGAAGAGGAAAGTCTTTTGCAAAAGACAATGTTAGATTTAAAAGAAAAAAAATGTGTGGCCGCAGTTGCCTTTATTGCAAAGTGGACAGTACAGAAAGAGGGTGAGAAGTGGGGAAGTGACATTAGCAAATTTCTGTGGGGCGGAGGTGAACCCCAGGACAACTGCATCGAGGGCTGAGGCCTCTGAACATGGGTGCCCGCCTTAACCACTGCGCCATGCAACGCCCCCCACCCCAAGGTTGGATTTTTGTCCAGAGTTGTAGAGGTTGATTTATCGCATGTTGAGTGTTTTGTCGTGGAGGGAATACCATTTAATAATTCAGATAATAGAGCAAACGTTTTCTGATCAAGTTCTTCATTTTGAAATTTATCTCTTGCCATCCATGGTTGATATAGCATTCCTCCTTAACGGCATTGTAATTTGCTGCTTCTTAAGGCACTGGAACCCTCTCTCCTCTATTTCATTTCAATTCAAAAATACTTTATTGATCCCAGAGGGAAATTAAGTGTTGGTATAGCTCATATAATTAATTCTTTAAGGATCCAATGAATGGTGCAGAAGAGGCTATATGACAGGGGAGGCTTTAAATGTGTCCTATCTTTTTTTTAGAGTAGTGGTCAGTGGACCTGATTTGAGGATTTAATTTCTTGCATGACAGGAATCATCGGTTAGAGACCCATATATGGAAAAGGTAAGAGATTGTATTGGTAATACGTGATTTTAAAGCGATGGATATTAAAATATGGAAGACACACTTACCTGTAGATATGGCACAGATTGGATGTGTTTCTCAGACCAATTTCAGGATTAAAAGAAATGAAAAAATAGGATTGTGGAGACCACCCAAACAGGTTCTAGACATGTCACCTGACACCTGAACCAAACATGCCCAGAGATGTCCTGGGGCGGGGTTTGGGGATGGGTTGGGGGCGCAGAGCAAAGCATGATGGGATAGATTCAGAGCAAAGCATGATGGGATGGGGGCGGAGATGGGGTTGGGTGCGTAGAGCAAAGCATGATGGGACAGATTCAGAGCAATGCATGATGTTTTTTTTTTTTGTTTTTTTTTGAACTTCTTTATTTTGCCGTTATATATGTACAAACATAAACAGAACATGTGTATAAACAGAACATGAGAATGCCAGGAGTAAACATATTTTAACATAGTATATATATGTATAAAAAGAAGACATTTACTGAATGAAGATTAGGAGGAAATACAGCAAAAGAAAAGACAAAGGGCACATTACATTATATACGCAAACAAGTGGATAAAATTTACAAATTAACTTCAAATTTGTAGGTTAACTTTCAGTTTGTCAAGAACAAAATTGGTTTTAACTGCTTTATGATTTTCAAGATCTTTAATCATGAAGCTGTATTCTGCAAGTTCATGGCAAAAGTGGTTTATATTTGGTTTTGAGTTTGTCCATCTTGATTTATGGATATGGAATTTTCCCAGGAGGAGTAGAAGCTGGGTGAGATAAATAAAGTCTTTGTCCATGTCTTTTTGATCAAAGCAAAGTAGAACATCTTTCTCAGTGAGTTGTACTGCTTGTCCAGTTTTCATTTGAATGAAACGTTGTACATCCGACCAAAATATTCTTGTGTACATACAGTGGTAAAATAAATGACAAATTGTTTCGGTGTTTTGCTCACAAAACGTACACGAGTAGTCAATATCAAGATGAAATCTTTCCAATGTCTTTTGAACTGGGTACACATTGTGTAAAATTTTAAAAGTAACTTCTTTAACTTTATTTGTTAAACAGAATCTTCCTGCACTTAACCAAATTTGCTTCCAGTTCAAATAGCCAAATTAGGAGGACCAGATAAATCTTCCTGAAGGCAAAGTAACTTTTTGCAGAAAAGCTCTAATCAGTTTATTAGAACATTTCTTTTTGGTGACATCCACTTCACCAATCAGTATGCTGCTATAATGTAGTTCAGTAATTGCACTGTCAGTTGTTGTCCCTTGAAGAAGTTGCAACACACCGCTTGGCAAAGCATCAAACACCACTGCATATTCCTTGGGAGTTACTGGAAGTTTAAATTTGAATAAAAATTCACCGTATGTCAGAAGATTCCCATTACTATTCATCAGTTGCTTCACAAGTATGATACCATTTTCTATCCAATTTTCAAAGTAAAGTGATTTATTCTTGTAAAGGATATTTCCATTATTCCAGATATAATAAGAAGTTGGAGAGAAATTATGCTTGTATGCAAGTTTCCATGCCAAAAGAGCTTGTTGATGATAACCAGCCAATTTTACAGGCAATTTTTCAATTTTATAGTCACATTTTAGTAAGAATTTGAGTCCACCCATCAGATTAAAAATATGTTTGGGGAAGGTGTTCCATATTGTATCTTTTTCTTTTAATAAGTTGAGTAACCATTTAATTTTAAAGGAGTTATTCAGCATTTTAAAACTTAAAACCTCCAAGCCACCGTTTTTTTTGGCATTACATAAAATGTCTCTCTTTAAATAATGGTTTTTATGTTTCCATATAAAATTGAACAAGATTTTATCAAATTTTTTAGATATATTGTTGGGCATTTCTAAAGATAGAGATGTATATACAGATCTTGAGATTCCTTCAGCCTTAGACAGTAATACTCTACCATTTAGAGACAGATCCCTCATGAGCCACATATTGAACTTTTTGGTTACTTGTTCAATTACGGGGCCAAAGTTAGATAAGCTACGTAGTTTTCTATCTTTTTCAATGATCACTCCTAAGTATGTCACTTTATCCTTCACAGGTATAAAATTTATTTCTGTCAGATTAGAATTTTTTAGAGGGAATAGAACTGATTTATTGATATTAATCTTTAATCCCGACACAGAGGAAAAGTCCTGAATGCAGGCAACCACCTTACTCACTTCATTTATATTAGATATAAAAACTGCAGTGTCGTCAGCCAACTGCGACAATTTGAATTCTTTCTACAATGCTAAAATACCTTGAAAAGGTCCACTTTTAATGTGTGTAGCCATGACTTGTGTGACCAGAAGAAAAAGGAAAGGACTTAAGGGACAGCCTTGTCTAATTCCACGGTTAATTTTAAATCTTTGAGTTGTACCATGTGCCAATTTTATAAAACTATTACTTCCCTGATATAAGGTAGTGATGGCTCTTAAAAAATAGTTCCCAAAACCAAAATGTTCAATTGTCTTAAACATAAATTTATGGCTTACGGTATCGAACGCTTTATAAAAATCCACGAACAAAATCAAACTGTCGTCTTGTATATATTCATTATAATCAATCATGTCCAGTATCAATCGGATGTTATTACTTATATTTCTTCCAGGCATAAATCCAGATTGCTCTTCGCTAATAATTTCATTAAGGCCCAGTTTTAGTCTCTTAGCAAAGATAGTTGCAAATATTTTGGCGTCAACGTTTAAAAGACTAATTGGTCAATTTTATCAAGCCTTGGCGGAGAGTTGGAGGTAGTTCTCCTCTCATTATTGCTTCTTCAAACATGGCCTTTAAAAAAGAAGCTAATTCATTAGTAAAATGTTTATAAAATTCACTAGTTAAGCCATCATTTCCAGGAGATTTATTATTTTTAAGAGAAACAATGGAGTCTTGGATTTCTTTTACACAGATTTCTTTGTCACAATTAGCCTTGAAGACTTCGTCTATGCAGTTGGTTTCCTTTTCCTGTGCAAGGAGAAATGTGTCCATGTCATCTTCGTTTTGTGGATCAGTCATGTACAGTTTTTGGTAAAAATTGGCCACATGTTTAGAGATAAGATTTTCATCCTCACATACAATATTGTCAATCCTAAATTTACCAATAAATGATAATTCAAAATTTCTTTTCTCCAAGCTAAAGAAATATTTGGTACATGCTTCTCCCTGTTCTAACCATTTTCTTCTGGATCTCACAAAAGCTCCTCTGGCTTTGTCTTCATATATTTGATCAAGATGTAGTTGTAAAGTTGTGTGTTCCTTCAGTTCCTGATCAGATAAATTACTTTGCTCAGATAATCTCATTATTTTTGTGATTATTTCGGTTTCTTTCTCTTTTTTCTTGTGAGCAAGCTTCTTACCTATTCTAATTGCCATATTTCTAATTTCATATTTTAATAATTCCCAACACTTTCCAAATTGATTTGATAAAGTCGCTTGCAACCAGTACTTCTGAATGAGTCTCAATGTCTCAGTCTTAAAATCTTCCTTTTCAAGTAAAGTGTTATTAAATTTCCAATAATCCATATTTTGATTTAGCCTGACTGATTTCATATTAATTTTAATTATAACTGCTTTATGATCTGTCAGAATGGTTGGTTCTATTAGGGTATCCACAACTTTGTCTTCAATATCAGAGGATATAAGCCAAAAATCTATGCGGGATTGTTGGGTTCTGTCTTTATTACTCCATGTATAAATAATTTTATTTGGGTTTCTACATCTCCAAATATCAATTATTCCCACTCTGTTACACATATGATTTAGTTCAGTTGAAGTCTGATTTCTGGGGGGGCACCTATCTATACTGTCATTCATCACTGTATTAAAATCTCCTCCCCATAAGATTTTAGCTAAAGGAAATGCAGTTGACATCTGCTTGACTTTTTCTTCTACTATCAACCATACATTTTTATTTTGCTGTTTATTGTTAAAGCCATAAGTGTTAACAATTATAAATTGTGACTGAACACTCTCAACCAAAAGTATAAGCCATCGACCACTACTATCTGACATTTGCCTTAAAACACTGCCTCTAAATTGGTCTTGTAAAATAGCCACTCCAGCTGATTTGTTGCTACCAAAAGAAAACCACATCTGGTGACCCCACTGACTCTTCCAAAATGACACATCTGCTTCTGCTGCATGCGTTTCCTGAATGAAATGAAAATCAGCGCCCTTGTTTTTACAATACAAGAATAAAGCTTTCCTCTTTAAGTTGTTCCTGATACCCCTGGCATTAACAGAAAGAATAGAAATGGACATTTGCTAACGCAGAACACAAACACACACACAACAGTAGATTAATAATAGTATAAACAAAAGAAATGTTACCTTAGCTGAAAAAATCTGAGGTAAACTGGTTACTAACCGGAACCCTGCACTTAAGAACTGTCTGTCACCATCTGTACATCACAATCAGAACATCGGCTCTAACTTACCAGAGATATATTGGGATACGAAACATTTTCTCCTGCTTATATTTTAATTTCTTTCCCATTGACATACGCTCTATTTCCAACGAAGTAGGCTTTTTCTCCCCTCTTTCTGGCTTCTTCCACAGCAGGCCACAGTCTGCTCCGGATTTCTTTGTCTGCAGCTGTCAGATCTTCTTTAAAGTTGAGTTTCTTGTTTTTCAGGTAGCTGCTGTTCTTTGATCCCCTCCATACCGCGTCTCTCGCTGTTCTAGACAGGAATCTGATGATCACTGGTCGTGGTGGCAGCTTATCCCTTTCGCCCCGCTGATGGAGATTGCCAATCCTGTGTACGACGTCTATTGCTGCAACCACCAACCTGGCCTCCGCATCTGGTAGCACAGCCCTGCACACATCCTGGATTTCTTTCTTAATGTTGTCGTCTTTGTTGGTTTCAGGTACACCATACAACCGGAGGTTGAGTCGTCTGCTGTATCGGTCGGTCTCGTTGACTTTAAGCTCCAGCTCGTTTACTTTTTTCCCCAAAAGTTCACATTGTTTCTGAAGGGTAGAATGTTGTTTTTTCAAGGCTACAACTTCTTCATGGCAGAATTCCAGTGATTTCTTTATGTCTTCGATCTGGACAGTGTTATATTGAACAGCTTTATCGGTTTGGTCTGCTCTCTCGATAATTTTCTGGATGACCGCTGTGATAATGACGTTTTGTACCTCTGATAGGGTCGGTTCGTTATCTTGCGTGTCATTCTTTGCTTTCTTCGTTTTCTGTTTTGCCGGTGTATTGGGTGAAGAAATACATTCTCCACCTTCTTCTGTTTGACAAGCATACGAGTGAATTTCTCGAATACCTCTTTTTTCTTTCATAATTTCGGTCTCCATGTCCTCCAGCTGAGACGAATCTGTGTTCTTCGATTTAGCCATATTGCTGCTGTAGCTCTTGTAGCTTAATCGGTTGAAGTTCGCCGTTCTTATAAACGTTTGTCTATTGTTAGAAAGTACGTCAAAGTATTCCGTTAATGTCCCGACTTGTTGTTCATGCAAGTTTTTTTATATTAGCAGGTGACAAATAATCTATTTGTAGTAGGTTGTGCAGTAATTTCGGCTCTTGCGTTAAACTTCGTCTAGTCTCGCCGCCATCTTGGTTCGGCCGCAATGCATGATGTGGTGGGGGTTATAAGTCATGAATTTGACAGTTAGTAGTTTCTTTGGGGGGGGGTCTTTAATGTATGGAATTTATGATTTTATGACACCCTTTGATATGAGGGTCTTGATTCCGAAAGTGTACCTGTGTTAGTGTGTGTGTGTGTGTGTGTAAGGGGGGGGTCATAAAATATTCATCAATCATGAATTTAGGCTGTGCAAAGTGACAGTTCATGGAGGATAAAGATTGGAAATCAAAATATAGTCACCATACTTCAGGGGTCTCATTTATAAAACTTTGCGTAGAATCATTACTAAAACCGTACTTAAGCTCAGCAGCTTTTCTTTACTCACGCCTAGTAAGTTTCCGATCTATCAAACTTGGAGTACGCACAGCTGCACGCACTTTCCGTTTTATAAATCCCACTCTCCCTAAAAATGTGCGCAGGTGTTTTTGGATCATATCTCGCCTCCTACACACCCACTTTCTCCCATAAACGGTCCAAGGCAAGGCAAGTTTATTTATATAGCACATTTCATGTTACAAGACAATTCAAAGTGCTTTACATGAAACATCAAAAGCATTACAGCAGGGTGCAGAAAAAGCAAAAGAACAGGAATAAAAACAATGATTTAAATAAAAAAATCTTAAACGAATCTTAAGAGAAGCCGTGCAGATTTAAAACTTAGAAAATAAATCTAATAAAAAGCAGCTGAGAACAGGTGGGTCTTTAACCTGGATTTAAATAAACTGAGTGTTTCAGCTGATCTGAGGCTTTCTGGGAGTTTGTTCCAGACATGTGGAGCATAGAAGCTGAACGCAGCTTCTCCATGTCTGGTTCTGACTCTGGGAACTGATAAAAGACCGGATCCAGATGACCTGAGGGGTCGGGTAGGTTCATACTGGGTCAGGAGATCACTGATGTATTTTGGTCCTAAACCATTCTGAGCTTTATAGACCAGCAGCAGAACTTAGAAGTCTATCCTCTGACAGACAGGCAGCCAGTGCAAAGACCTCAGAGCTGGACTGATGTGGTCCACTTTTTTGGTCTTAGTGAGAACTCGAGCAGCAGAGTTCTGGATGAGCTGCAGTTTCCTAATTGACTTTTTAGGTAGACCTGTAAAGACGCTGTTACAATAATCAAGGCGACTAAAGATGAACGCATGGACTAGTTTTTCCAGGTCCTGCTGAGACATCAGATCTTTTATCCCTGAGATATTCTTAAGGTGATGGTAGGCTGATTTTGTGATTGCCTTAATGTGTTTTTCAAAGTTTAGGTCTGAGTCCATCACTATACCCAGATTTCTGATGTGGTTGGTGGTTTTTAGGTGTATGGACTGAAGCCCTGTGGTGACCTTCAATCTTTTCTCTTTAGCTCCAAAGACAAGTACCTCAGTTTTGTTTTTGTTCAACTGCAGAAAATTGTGGCACATCCAGTCATTAATTTCCTCAATGCATTTGCCAAGAGCCTGTACAGGCCCTTGGTCTTCTGGTGACATTCTAATATATATCTGTGTGTCATCTGCGTAGCTATGGTAACTTATATTGTTGTTATTTATTACCTGTGCCAGTGGGAGCATATAGATGTTAAACAGAAGAGGTCCCAGGATGGAACCCTGGGGAACCCCACATGTAATTCCCGTCTGCTCAGATGTAAAGTTACCTATTGACACAAAGTACTTCCTGTTCTCTAAGTACGTTTTGAACCAGTTTAGTACAGTGCCAGAGAGACCCACCCAGTTCTCCAGTCGTTTGAGTAATATAATGTGGTCAACAGTATCAAATGCAGCACTTAGATCCAGTAAAACTAACACTGACATTTTTCCACTGTCAGTTTTCAAACGGATGTCATTGATGACTCTGGTCAGAGCAGTCTCAGTGCTGTTGTGCTGTCTAAAACCTGACTGAAAGACGTCATAGCAGTTGCTTTGTCTTAAGAAGTCATTTAGCTGATCAAAAACAGCCTTTTCAATGATCTTACTTAAAAATGGAGGATTGGAGATGGGCCTGTAGTTGTTCATTTGTGTCTTGTCCAGATTGTCTCTTTTCAGCAGGGGTTTCAATTCAATTCAGTTTATTTATATAGCACCAATTCACAACAGATGTCATCTCAAGGCACTTAACAAGAAGTCATTTCCATACATTTATACAAACATTCCAATCAGGTTTAATTACAGCTGTTTTCAGGGGCTCTGTGAAAACACCCGACATTAAAGATGAGTTCACAATCTTTAACAGATCTGACTCCAAGATCTTTTGAGACCTTTTTGAAAAAGCCTGTGGGCAGGATGTCTAAGCAGCAAGAGGAGGAGTTCAGTTGACGTAAGATGTCCTCCAGATCTTTGCTGTTTATGAGATAAAACTGTTTCATGGTGTTTAAACGGATTTTCCGTGGACACTGTACCTAACCTGAACCTGCCATTAATGAACCAACCGCTTGTCTAATATTTTGGATTTTCTGTGTGAAGAATTTGGCAAAGTCATTGCAGGCCTTGGTGCAATAGAGTTCAGGTGCTACTGACACAGGAGAGTTTGTTAGCCTGTCGACAACAGCAAATAATGTGCGAGCACTATGACTATTTCTGGTGATGATGTCAGAAAAATATGACTTCCTTGCATTCCTCAATTGTAAGTTATAAGAGTGAAGTTTCTCTTTATAGATGTCATAATGAACCTGAAGTTTTGTTTTTCTCCAGATGCGCTTGGCTTTCCGACACTCCCTTTTTTCATTTCTCACCAGTGTGGAATTTCTCCATGGAGACTTTTTCCTTCCAGAGATAACCTTCACCTTAGTGGGAGCAATAGTGTCCATAACATTTAATATTTTAGCATTAAAGCAGTTGACAAGTTCATTGACTGAACCCCCTGACAGGGCAGGTGTTAGAGAGAAGACCTGGTTAAAGATGTCACTAGTGTTTTCAGTTATTCATCGTTTTGTGATAACCTCCGTTAAAACATTTATGTGAACCGAAATTATACTCTCAAATAAAACACAACAATGGTCAGACAAGCCCACATCACGCACATTAATCTTGGAAATGCTCAGACCCTTCGAGATCAGTAAGTCCAAAACATGACCCTTATTATTTCCGGAATTGCGCCGCTCAAGGTGGCAGCATGTTGGAGTAGCTCTGTTACTTTGGTTCATATTTTTTTTCTTTTTAAAAAACTTTAATTCTTCCATTTCTGGTAGAAACATTGTTTTTGTGGACAATTATTCTCTCTGGTTTTGAATGCTGTGCAGCTGGAAGGATTTTTGCTGAAACTTTTTTTTTTGGACATTTGTTATGATGCATAACAATGGCAACAAGGTGGTTTACAACTGGCAGCAGCTGATTAACATCACAAAAGCACAAATAATACCTCAACTACAGCCACAAACCCTGATGAGTTGAAAAGAAGACGCCATAGATCCAGAGCATCCTCTACATCAGACTGTCATACAACTGCAGAGCGTCTTCAGTCAGAGGCTTCTTCAGATCTACAGAGCACTACAAGAGATCATCCGTACCCACAGCAATCAGCATCTACAACAAATCTTTGAAGGAACTTGCATAATGAGTTACAACAACATTTAATTTCCCTTTGGGATTAATAAAGTAATTTTGAATTTGAATTGAATTGAATTATGTGTGGGCTCTGTTATATGCTGAGTCAGCCCAAAGTTGTCCAGAGTGTTACTCAGGTCTTTAGACCCTTTGTTCTGGGGATTGTCAACATGGATGTTAAAATCACCAACAATAATTATACAGTCAAAATCAACACAGATTATAGACAGCAGTTCACTAAAATCATCATTAAAGTCAGCACAGTAATTTGGAGGTCGATAAATGTTAAGAAATATGGCTCTAGATGAGGCCTTCAGCTGTACAGCAACATATTCAAAAGAAGGAAAGCTTCCAAGAGATAACTGCTTACACTGGAATGATTCATTAAATAAAACAGCAACTCCTCCACCTCTCCTGTTCTGTCTGGCCTGGTTGACAAACTAAAGTTGGGAGGGGTTGATTCGATAAGAGAAACACTGCTATTCTGATCTAACCAAGTCTCAGTTAAAAACATAAAATCAAGGCTATGCTCAGTGATAAGATCATTGATTAAAAATGTCTTCCCTACTATAGACCTGACATTTAATAAGGCCATCTTAACAGGTTTAAGAGTCAAGACCCTCATATTTAAGAGTGTTATTGCGCCTTGTGTTTTGGGGTGGGCTGTGTACAGCGTAAGTTTACTTTACTTAAAAACCTTTTAGAATGCAGTGCTCTGTGTTTTGACATAACTACATTCCTTCTGTTACTTATAAGTACAGAAATGATCGAACCTTCTAATGAACAGGGTCCCATCTTGTCCTGGGAAAAGTTCTGACTGCTGATATCCACGCAGCCTGGACCCTTAACACATCATACATCAGACTGTGGAGATTGTACATGCTTACGTGGTGGGGTAGGATGGGGCCGGGCTTGTTGCCCTACCTTTGATCGTCCTGGTGTGGGGTTTATGGGTAAAGAAAACAGATTGGTCTGGGGGGTAGATCTGAGCCCAATGTTGACCCGCTCCATCATCTGCTCAGTGAATTTCAGATGGGGCGAGTGGGGGGAGGGGGGCGGTAGGGAAGACGGTGGGCTGTCAGGGGTTTGCGGGGGAGATGGAGGTCCGCTGTCCTGTTCTTTAGGGCTGTTGAGGGCTTTTGGGGCAAATAAAGATCCTTCTTCCTGCTTCTGTTCGAAGCTTTCCATGAGTGAGGGCAGAAGAAGTTCCTCCCCCTCTGCACTCAGCTTTGTTTGGTCTTCCTTTTGAGATAAGTCTTTGTGTATCTCCTTTTTGGCTCCAAGCACAGAGGGATGATGCAGGAACTAGAAAATATTGGAGGTAAACAGTCTAACACCTGACCTGTTCAAACTAAATCCATTTGCCTTAAAAAGATGTCTGCGCTCCCAAAAAATCTGAAAGTTGTTAATAAATTGCAGTTTTTTGTCAGCACATGCAGATAAAATCCACTTATTTAATGCCAAAAGACGGCTAAATCTTTCTTCTCCTCCTCTGATGGGTGGTAAAGGTCAACTGATGAATACTGCTGCATCCAACGACCTCACTGTGTTCAATAATCCAGTGAAGTCCCGTTTCAGGACCTTCGATTGTTGCTTGGTCACATCATTCGACCCTGTGTGGAGAACGATGTTTTTCACTGTTGGATATTTAGTCACAGTTTTCAGAATCCTCTTCTGCATCTCAATTGCCATTTTTTTGGAAAGCAGAGGACTTTGGTGTTCTTTCCACACATCCACTGAACATCCTTTACAGAGTAATCACCTACAATCAGAGTTTCAGGCCCAGACTTTTGCTTTCTCTGAGACCTCTCACTCTCTGACAGGTTATCAGTCCTCATCTCGCTGTCTTGGGGTGGATGGTCGTCAGATAAAGATCCAGGGTTCTCCAACAGTGGAGCAAATCTGTTCTGAAGCTTCACATTCCGTTGTTTTGAAAGTCTGTGGCTAACTTTCCCATTTGCAGCTGTTCTGTCCCGTGTCCTCTCATGTACAGGAGTGCAGGCCAGTCGGTCTCATCACAGATTTCCGCTCGCTGTGTCCAGCCTGTACTATGTCCTCCCGTTTCCCAGAGACATGATTTAGTTTTTGGCTTAGCACCAAGACAGTTCCAGGGAGGATTATCACTTGGTGATTTAATGTAATCAGCAGAGGCTCCCTCTTTCTTGGTCATTTTATCTCTGCCTCTTAGTCGTGTGTTAGCTTGCTCATTTGCACTGTTTTGAAACAGTGGTAAGGTTGTTTCTTTTCCACACAATCCATTTACCTCCACGTTAACTTCTATCCGTTGAACTCTCCTCTCCAGTGCTGTTATCTTTTGTAGAAGGTCCTGGTAGTCCATTGTGGAGACGGAAGGCATCTTGTTGCTGTAGCTTGGCGTTAGCACCCTTACTTGCTATATCTAGCTTCAGCTGAATGCTAAGTACTTAGATGCTGTAGATCAGGCTTCAGCTGTGTGTAGGCCACGCACACAGAGCGCTGAAGATAAAAGATCTATGAAATATTGCCGTTACTACTAAAAAAGGTTTTTCCCATAAATTTATATGTATTCAAAAGTCCTACAGGTCGGATCATAAGGGGGAAAAAAAATCAAAATAAGCAGAAAAATGCAGAAAAATGCAAGCAGAAGGGAGAGTGAAGTAGCAGCCGATTACAGTGAAGCAGGAAGTAGGAGTGAATTGCAGGGTCAATGCAAAGTATTTAGTGAATATTCTGCATCGACTTAAGCCAGCTAATATGGGGCTTCACGGGTAACCATGGCAACCGAGATACGGAGAAAGTAATTCCATAGAGACAGCTGCAGCCTCAGAGGCACGGTAACCTGTTTTATTTCAATCAATCACTCATGAGCGCTTTACTCAGCCGAAAGCAGCCAAAGTGCTTCACATTAAAAAACAAAAATACAGTTGCAAAAAAAAAACAAGAAGAGTGTAAAAAGATTTAAAAATGTAATAATAAAAGCAGCACAAGCAATGAAAAAGATAAGAAAAATAAAGTTTCAATTAGGTCTATATGATTACTTCTTGTAGCAACAATAAGACTGGAATTTCTTAAAACAAATAAAACTAGATATTTAAAGCCTGACAGAAAAGGTGCGTTTTAAGTCTAGGTTTTTAAAAAGTATCATCCTTGCAAAATATTGATTTGGGGTCACAAACAAACGGAAGAGCTGCAAGTGACGCAGCATTGATGGAGCAACGTTCCTGACATGAAAAAGAAGAGCGGGGGACAGGGTGCACGGTTCCATTAGATCCAACACCGGGTCCAGGTCAGCACATAGATCTAATAGGACTGCTTTAAGGAATCTACATCGGGTCCCCCATCCAGATGCTTCCAGTGGCTTGATCTTCAATGAGCGCCAGCATCCATTGTGCATCATTATGCAGGGGGCTGCAGTATTCGTACTTCACACAATGAATACACCAATAAGTGTAATTTCTATATAACCTGAAGCCATAAATACATATGAATATACTGTGATATAATTCTTATGTGCAACATATTTTCATTCAGATTCTCATTTTTATTCTCACTTCAGAGATGGGACGGGGGGAGGGGGGGGGTTGACTGCTGGTTGTGTGTCTGTGTGCGCAAAGCTCTACAAGTTTGAAATTGTGGCTTTCATTTTCATTTTTGCCATCTCTCCTGCTGCGCTGTCAGTGTCCTCTGTGTCCAAAAAGTGTGTAAGCAAGGTCCTTAGTGTGCTTTAAGTTGCTCACATTTTTCCGTCACGTTTTTTTCTATAAATCCCAAACTTTGCGTATAAAGTTGCTTACGTAGTTTTCAGACCCTGTAATGTGTGTAAGCAAGCTTTATAAATGAGACCCCAGGTCTGGAGAATGGCTGAACCACTGCAGGATCTTGAAAAGCTTCCTATAGAGCCACTCTTTTGTTGCCCTGGCTGTATGTTTAAGGTCATTGTCATACTGGATGATCCAGCCAAAACTCAATACTGTTATTATTGAGTGCCTCGGTTGCTCCTCTTCATGTACTGCTGCCGGTGAAGATGGCTCCTCGGATAGCGGGGGTATAACTGTGACTGTGCTTTTAATTCTGTGGGGGAGGGATAGGAATGTAGTTTTATGTGGGGTCATTTTAATCTGTAAAGCACTTTGAGATGCTATTTTGTATGAAAAGCGCTTAATAAATCAAGTATGATTTGGACTGAGCATCAGGTGCTAAGGAACTGCAGGCCATACAGGCCTTAGGTTCCCCATCAAGGCCATGAATATATAACTGTTAATGTTAGTTTTCACATAACACAACAACAGCTGGTTTTAGACAAACAAACGGTCCGGTACGTTATAAACAGTGACGTGTTTGTTTTAGCAATTTATATGCTAGCAATACATTACAGAGAATGGAGATCAGTGATGTAACAAATGCATGGATCTGTGAGAAGAAGGCTTTATCTGTTTAAACATGAAATATTTAGATCTAGAGAAGTTATTTGGAAAACCTTAAACAATAATTCAAGATTAAAAGTTTGACAGATTTATTTTTTGTAAGATGCAGTTGCAGTTTACTAAACAAAACATAACTTGCTGTGAAATTGCTTTTTTTTTAATTGAATCTCATACTTGTCGTACTGACAGGAAGAAATTTGAACCTGAACTCTGGTGAAAGACAACAGAATAGTAAAAAGTGTCTGAGTTGCACAAAAACGTGGCAAAAAAGTGGCACATAACCAGTGTTGGGACTAACGCGTTATTGAGTAACGCGTTACAGTAACTACGTTATTGTGGTAACGAACACGGTGACTTGTTAGTTTGCCAAAATCAGGAATGCGTCAGGAACAGCAGACACGTGCTCCAATATATACCTAAAATCTAACACAAATAAATAATAAATAAATCACAGTAAATTCAGGTTGGTAATGCCAGTTCCATGGTGGACGTAAAAAGCGCAGGTGACGCAGTGACGTAGGTTACAAGTTAATGAAATTAGAACCTTGGCAGCAGTCGAAGACGGTCCAGGCGTGGGATTTCTCTCGTGGAAATATGCACATTATTTTTCCTTTCTGTCGGTAAAAGACAAGAATATTGTGTTGAACTGTACGCTCTGTGGAGGTCCTAAAACTCTATCCAGGTTAAAACAGACGGATAAAAAAGTGACACATAAAACAGACATTGTCATTTTTAATTTAGTTTCATTCATTTCATCATTCACTACACTACACTGCTATTTCATGTTCAGGCCATTAGGTGGCGCAGTGCACTTGTGCCAGGATAGGGCAACCAGTAACTTAAAGTAACTGAGTTACTTTTAAAATAAGTAACTACTAATTACTAATTTAAAGTAGCCTACCCAACACTGCACATAACCACTGTTGATATGAAAAGTGTTTTAAATTCTAAATTTTCTTCCGGTAATTTATCTGAGGTACAATATTTATCGTTATTAACAGGCCTATGAAAAAGAAACTCCAGGCAGGATAACTCAGTTTCATGTTTTCTGATCTCTTTACCATTACTGAGCTGCACAAGGATGATCATAATTTGGGGTGTTGCGTGGCGTAGTATTTAAGATGGGGCACCCCATGTTCAGAGGCCTCAGCCCCCAAAGCAGTCGTCCCAGGTTTGACTCCTGCCCTGTGGACATTTGCTGAATGTCACTCCCCCTTTCTGTACTATCCACTTCAAATAAAGGCCACTGTAGCCACAAAACCTTTTTTTTTTTTTTTTTTTTTTTTTTGTAGATTATCATAATTCTGTTCATATTAAAACAAACAGTCTTGAAGTAACTAAGTTTCTGCTGTAGGTCAGATTAGTGTCTTTTTTTGCATTAGCTTTAAAAAGTTACAGACAGAAAAACGAAGTGCAAAACCCTGAGAAGAAATTGTAGACATGTGGTGTTTAAGATCTGAAGAAATGAGCTAAAAATGAAAAAATGAGTTAACATTTCGATGGTTTCTCAGCTGACCTCTCTAAGTTATGAAATGAAAAAATTTATTAAATTTTGATAATCAAAAATTTGATTTAGTTTTTAGTTCTGATTTTTACATAAAAGAATAGCTTCCCTGAAACATTTTGAAAAACATTTAACAATATGGAGACGAAAGACTCATCTTTAACCTCACCATTTATTTTTTCTTTTTGTATGTTTAATTTATTTCCTGTTTTGACACTAAAGTGTTTGAGGCCTCTGTGCTCCACTGCTTATTGTTCTCTGTGTCATATTTGAGCAACAATTAGTAGTGAAGACAAACATTTTGGACATTAAAATAAGTTGTCAGAATATGTTCCTACTGGGCTTTTAATAGCATATTTAATGGTGTTTTTTGCCTTTTCTGTTCCGTTACACTAAATCAGGCCTTTTTGGTCTTGCTTACCTTGGCTTTCAAGCATTTTAAATAAAGTAAAAAAAAAAAAAAAAGATGATCATTTGTCTGTGTTCCCAGAAGTGAACGCCCAGCTTGCAAACTATAATAAGTGTATTAGATGCATTTTCTTTAAGTAAATACAATAATTTCAATGGTTCGGACTTTTTTTCTGACTCTTTGTTAAGCTTCAAGCTTTTTCTAATAAAACAGGGCAGTTGAGAAACCAGTGGATTCTGGTTTGGACTGAGAGCAGAACATGATTCCTGGTGTTGGATCGTTGAAAGTGATGTGAGCCCAGACAAAAAGAACCATATCTCTAAGCTCTTAATGACAGAAACTAAACTTATAAAAACAAGCAAGTAAAAGCGTTTGGGCAATCAATGATGCTAACACAGCTCTGAGGGCGTGAATGCTGTTTCTGAGTGTAAACACAGGTCACACATGTGATCTCGGAGCATTCATGTCGCCAACAGTGACATTGCGAAACCTAAAGCTGGTTATTTCTGTCCACAAGCAAACACTTAAAACTGAGAATTCATAAATCTTCACTTTGGGTCAGAGTATTTAAGAATCATTTTTTATGCCAAAAATGTGCATTTTTGTGTGGATGACAGGCCAAATCTTAGAAAAATATATTTGTTATGTGAGATACCCAGCTACATGTGGACAACGCTTCAGGCATTAATGCAAAGAAAAAAGCAGAAGTACGCAAATCAAGAGCAGACCTGCTACAGAGGAAACATAAACGTCTTCCTGATTATCTTACTTTGGGTGTGATTCACTCTATGGGTTGGATCTAAATCACATTAAGGCTGCAGCGATGGCAGAGGATGACATTAGCAATGCTTCAGTGGTTGAAAAAATTAATAAAAGACCCCAATCAGAAGGTAAGGTTTTATTCTGCACAAATAATGTATAATCTACAACTCAGTCTGTATCTTTGCTGATGTGATCATTCTGGTGATGTCAGAAACGTTTAGAGCAAAGGAGGCATTTGTTCCCTTCTATGTTTGTTATCCACCAGACATTCATGATATATATATATATATATATATATATATATGTCTATATATATGGATATATATATAGATATATATATATATATATATATATCTATAGATATATAGATATATATTCAAATTTTGTGGCTAAATTAACATTTCATGATTCTATTTCTTTTAGGTTTTAGAACACAGAAACCTTTAAGCCTTTCAAAAAGAGAGTGACTACATTTGTTCTGCTTAGAACATTCTGCATATCTTGAAAATGAAGAAAAAAGTACATCGTCCATAGCTTACTGACAAAAAATAAAAATAAAAGTGATTTGTTTTTATTTTTGCAATTAGTGTGATTGTGTTGTGGAGTTTTTTGGAGATACTGCATAAAAAATCCATTAATTAGCCTTTCTTTCTCTTTTACAAGTTAAAACTTTCTCAGCTATAGCACTTCTGAACAATGTTAATAACCTAAAGAGCCAAAGGTTGTGGACAACTGCTCCAGAGTATATGACATGACAGAGACTTATTTCTCTCACCTCAAGAAATGGGAAAGACAAGAAAACTTGTCATTTAAAAAAATACAGATGTCTGTTGATCTTGATCAAGAAATGGCTCAGAGAAACATACCCACATCAGCATGATGGAGCAATTATTAAATTATATATATATATTAAGTTAAACTTCAGTTTGAATTTGTTGAACAGTCTTAAAAATGTCTTTAATTTTTACACAGTCTAATGTAGTCTAACACAGTCTAATGGCCAGTATTAATTACTTGGTGTTAGTATACTGATTATTTTATAAGCTGCTGCCTTCATGTACAGTTTGTGATTCAGTTCCAGATTTGCAAGTGATTTCTTGGGCTAACTGTATGAGCTATATTTTTTGATCGGTTATCTTATTAAAAGACAGAAATTTTTTGTTTTTTTGCATTAAAAATATGTTGGAACTTGTGTTTAAATCAATACATTTAGTAAAACTCCGATTTTTTAACCCTTCAGCTAAATATGAGAATGATACCTTGTATGTAAACGTGGAAGGGAACAACAAACCAGCAGGGAACAACAAACCAGCTCATCCTCAGGGTAAGTAAAAAGAAAAGTAAAATCTTTGATAGTAAATGTAATGGTGTGTTCACACCGGTCAGTGCGTCCAGGCAGCAGGGCAGCTAGATTATATGCAAGTCTATGATACTACTACCAAGTGGGCAGCAAGATGCCCCGCAGCAAGTCACGCGTGTTGGAGCAGCTGCTGCTCGGACGAGTTGAGGGACCTTTGGAGCAGCTGCTGCGTGAAGTTGGGAAAACTGAACTTTGGGGCACCAAAGGCGGGGCATCAACCAATCATAGGGACTCTCTGTACTGACGTGGATCGGCAAGTCATTCATTCAAAATGGAGGATCAACTAATCGTCGCTGTCTGGAATTTTTGTGAATTACAGGTACTACTCAAAAAATTTGCATATTGTGATAAAGTTCATTATTTTGCATAATGTAATGATTAAAATTTAAATTTCATATATTTTAGATTCATTGCACACCAACTGAAATATTTCAGGTCTTTTATTGTTTTAAAACTGATGATTTTGGCATACAGCTCATGAAAACTTAAAATTCCTATCTCAAAAAATTAGCATATCATGAAAAGGTTCTCTAAACGAGCTATTAACCTAATCATCTGAATCAACTAATTAACTCTAAACACCTGCAAAAGATTCCTGAGGCTTTTAAAAACTCCCAGCCTGGTTCACTACTCAAAACCGCAATCATGTGTAAGACTGCCGACCTGACTGCTGCCCAGAAGGCCATCATTGACACCCTCAAGCAAGAGGGTAAGACACTGAAAGAAATTTCTGAACGAATAGGCTGTTCCCAGAGTGCTGTATCAAGGCACCTCAGTGGGAAGTCTGTGGGAGGAAAAAGTGTGGCAGAAAAAACTGCACAACGAGAAGAGGTGACCGGACCCTGAGGAAGATTGTGGAGAAGGACCGATTCCAGACCTTGGGGGACCTGCGGAAGCAGTGGACTGAGTCTGGAGTAGAAACATCCAGAGCCACCGTGCACAGGCGTGTGCAGGAAATGGGCTACAGGTGCCGCATTCCCCAGGTCAAGCCACTTTTGAACCAGAAACAGCGGCAGAAGCGCCTGACCTGGGCTACAGAGAAGCAGCACTGGACTGTTGCTCAGTGGTCCAAAGTACTTTTTTCGGATGAAAGCAAATTTTGCATGTTATTCGGAAATCAAGGTGCCAGAGTCTGGAGGAAGACTGGGGAGAAGGAAATGCCAAAATGCCTGAAGTCCAGTGTCAAGTACCCACAGTCAGTGATGGTCTGGGGTGCCATGTCAGCTGCTGGTGTTGGTCCACTGTGTTTTATCAAGGGCAGGGTCAATGCAGCTAGCTATCAGGAGATTTTGGAGCACTTCATGCTTCCATCTGCTGAAAAGCTTTATGGAGATGAAGACGACCTGGCACCTGCTCACAGTGCCAAAACCACTGGTAAATGGTTTACTGACCATGGTATTACTGTGCTCAATTGGCCTGCCAACTCTCCTGACCTGAACCCCATAGAGAATCTGTGGGATATTGTGAAGAGGAAGTTGAGAGACGCAAGACCCAACACTCTGGATGAGCTTAAGGCCGCTATCGAAGCATCCTGGGCCTCCATAACACCTCAGCAGTGCCACAGGCTGATTGCCTCCATGCCACGCCGCATTGAAGCAGTCATTTCTGCAAAAGGATTCCCGACCAAGTATTGAGTGCATAACTGAACATAATTATTTGAAGTTTGACTTTTTTTGTATTAAAAACACTTTTCTTTTTTTCGGATGTCGGATGAAATCTGCTAATTTTTGAGATAGGAATTTTGGGTTTTCATGAGCTGTTTGCCAAAATCATCAGTTTTAAAACAATAAAAGACCTGAAATATTTCAGTTGGTGTGCAATGAATCTAAAATATATGAAAGTTTAATTTTTATCATTACATTATGGAAAATAATGAACTTTATCACAATATGCTAATTTTTTGAGAAGGACCTGTATATGACCCGTCTTGGTCTTTTTACAAAGACAGGAAGAGATTGGATTTATTTGGAGGCAGATATCGGAGGATATTGGAGTGCCAGGTAAGCAGTTAAATATTTTCTTGTTTACTTTCTTGTTATGTTAGCTAACGCTAGCCAAACCCGGTTAGGGCAACTACCGGACGTGACGCGCCGACGCGGACTACAAGGTGTGCAAGGCTTTTCATTTTAAAGCGTCAACTTTCGTTCACTTGAGCGATTTGACACGTGGACGCGATGACCGGTGTGAACGCCCCATAAAAGTATCACATCTAAAACAGCTTCACAATTTCTACTGTTACAAAAAGGAGCAGCTTATGCTTCATAAAATGTAGATTCCATTATAAAGGATGAAAAATGTTCTCTGTAAGTAGATACTAAAAACTGGGAGGATTCAAACATTTTTACTGAAACTTAAAGTTTTAAAAGATGAAAGATTAACATTGCAAAAGTATTAAATAGTAATGGATCTTTAGAGTTTTGGAGTTTCATTATGACAAGCCATAGAAAATTGTTGTTGTAAAACAATAATATTTCAACTTTTTCAACTTCAACAGAAAACTCTGAGTATGCTGAAATACAGGAGCAGCATGAAAGAGTTTACCAAACTCCTGACAACTGGTAAGTTTGAAAAATAAAAGAAATGTAATATAAAAGTTCCCCATCAAAAGAAAATCATTTGCAGCTTTGTCCTAGTTCATCTGGAAAATTTGGATTACCAGGCGGCAGCAATAGTCAGATTATGTTATTATCCATAGATGTTTGAACTTTTAGTTTCATTTGTGTTTCTGTTTGATAATTTCTTTGCCATTTTAGTTTATACCTTTGTTTAGTTCATTTATTGATTTGTTTTACCGTTTGTGGTTTGGATTGTTTTCGCTTAGATTATTGTTGTTCCCCTTCATCAGTAGATATTGTTCTCTGCTCTGTTTATTTTGTCCTTCCCTCTGTCTCCCAATATGTTCCCTTTCACACCTGTTATCCATCACATCACTGTTTCCTTTACATCCAGTTTTTAATAATGCATTGAACAGTTCTTAGCCCAGTTTTAGTAATTTCTAAAATCTCCATAGATATTTTCTCTGCTTGACTCTTGTTAAATAGAATAGTTTAAGAAATGAGAAGCTACTCATCCCATCAGTCAGGGTTAAATAACTTGTTGCCAGCAGAAACATAATTGCCCATCCAGTAATTATCCAATTTGAGGCTCATTTATTTCCTTAGTTAAATCCAGGTGGTGACTTCTTTTGGTCAAAAAATGTATTTCCAGCTACAGATATGATTTAGAAATGGTAGGATACGTTTCTGTTGTTTCAGGTTATAAAGTCCGTCCTTGTTTTGATCTCTGTAGGACTTCTGCCAGACAAGACGGCAGAAAGATGTCGCCGCTATCAGCAGCTGGCTGGCTGTTTTGGGATTCTGAGTGTCATTGGAGTCTGTGTTTATTGTGAGTAAATGAAACAAGAAGGTCATGAATGTGATTACTTCTGTATAACCTCAGATATAGTCTTTATCATAACTTTATTAGTTTGTAAAATACTTCATGCTCAGACAAGAAAAAAATACAAAAATGGAATAGCAATGCATTTTAGTTACCTTGATTATTTCTCTTGATTGGTGAATAATTTAGAGGTTAATGTATTTGTTAGTTACCTATAGGAATCAAGATATTTGGCCCTGTAATTTTAAAGTTTGTTTATCCTGAATTTAATCATAAAGTAAAATTGAGCTCTAAAATGCAAGCAACAAATAAAATGGAAAAAGTTCCATTGATAGTTTTTTTAAATGCACAACTTTTCATTTTCTAGTTGCAACAGTTTGTAGGAGCGCTGAAAGTGAGTTGAACCAGCTGAAATCATCCCAAGAGGTTCTGGTGATGGAAAATCAGAACCTGACCAACCTCACCAACAAACTCAGTTCAGATAATGAGAATTTGACGTTTCAGTTTGAGAACCTCATGTTGGTTAACGAGGAGCTGAGGGAAGAAAGGAAAAACCTCACAGAGCTGATAAAAAACCTGGAGGAAACCTGGAATGAGCTCAATGTCAGTCGAGCTCAGTGGAGCATTGATGCCTATTGTCCTAAAAAAAGTGGTGGTATGTACAGATCTTTGACAAGTGGGTTGTGCTGAAATAGATTATGAAGTCCAAAAATAATTAGTAACAACAATATGGAGTCATAGTTATTATTTGAACGCTTTTGTTTCAGCGAGAACTTGCACTTCTTGCCAGGCTGGCTGGAACTACCAGCTTTCCAGCTGTTATGCGTATGATGACGCTCAACCCGCTGATCGTAAAAACTGGGAAGGTGCACGAGAAAACTGCAGAGGAAGGATTTCAGATCTGACTGTTGTGTCTAATCAAGATGAAAAGGTAATGGGGGAACTGTGGAACAGCTTTAATTGATGAAAAAAACTACACTGACTAAAAAAATCTTATATCCAATTGTTCTGGGGTCAGTAGAAAGTTTCACTTTGTCTGATTTTCTGATTCTTCAGGATTATGTCAACACACAAAGCCCTAATGTACACGGCATCCAAGGATTCTGGATTGGTCTCAGAGCTGTTGAAGGGAAATGGAAATGGATCGATGGAAGTGATCTGACCAATCAGTGAGAAGCTCAATAATTCTTAAACTTTGTATAAAACAAATCTATCAGCCTTGATCTAACTGATGTTTGTCCTTAGAGCCTGGATACAGCATCAGAATGCAACTGATGGTCAATGTGTGACTTCTCTCCAGAGCCGAGAATGGAAATCAGTGAGCTGTAATGACAGGAACGCATGGATCTGTGAGAAGAAGGCTTTGTCTGTTTAAATATGAAGTATTCGGCTTTCAAGAAGTCATTTGGAAAACTTAAATGAGTTATATATATTTGTTTTACTTTTGTTTTTTCCACAAAATCTAAACAGCTCATTTCTTATAACATGGATACCAAATGTGTTAAATAAAAATAATTAACATTTAACTTGAAGCCTAATTAAAAAGAACTGAATCGTCTCGGTTAAAGTGCCACACAACATTTGTTGATCGGACAAGTTTCCATGCCTGATTTTTCAAGTTCCTAGATTTAAAATGTAATAACATATTAATGAACACCAGACAGGATTCACGTTTGCTGAACATTTTACTGATAGTTTTTGAAGGACTTTAAAACACAATCAATGTTTTCTTTCTCTAAACAAGGATGAGGTTGGAGTCCCGATCGTTGTTTTCTTGTATTTTACGAAGAAGCTTGGCCAGTAGTAGGAGCCCGTCTGGGCAACGCTCAAACTCTCTCTCACCCGTCTCATGTCAGCCTCCTCTGAATAAACTTCTGCCTCAAGCACCCACAATGTTATGTCTTCATAACAAGGTGAACTAAAACAACTCTCATTGCAGCTAGAGACTAGGTGAGAGACCTCCACTCTGACCTCTTCTTATGCCATATTCCTTACATGCAATAATTAATATGTAAATAATCAATTCATTCACATAACCTTCATGTAACACTTTAAGAGGCCCTCTGCCTATTTGTCTTAATTAGTTATGATCATGAGTATACATTTTTACATGCAGTTGATTATTAAAAATATAATACAGATTAAAAGTAATGAAATAAAGAATCTTTCACTTTTGTTTTTGTCATTTTTATCCTTTCACTTTGCTCAAATATGTGTGAGGGCTGATTTTGTTCCCGAACAAACGATCTGGGTCTAGATGCAACTCTTTCTCTAAATCATCATGTAGTATCATGTCTCCGGAGTTAATGCAGGTTTCCGCTGTAGCTCAGATTAATATATTTTAGTGTTTGTCTAGCTTTAAAAAGTTACCGACAGAAAACAGAAGCCTGAGAAGAAGCTGCTTACACACTGAGGAGTTAGATGATTCATCCTCATCAGTCCTCGAGAAGCTACAACACACAGTTCTACAATTTTACAATGATTTATTTACACTATGATATTGTATAATAGCTTTTAACAGAGGTGTTTACTTCAGGGTTAACTTGACGGTAAATGGCCTGTACTGGTATAGCTCTTTTTCTAGTCCAGAGGACCCCAAAGCGCTTCACACTACATCCAGTCATTCATCCATTAACGCACACATTCACACACTGGTGATGGTAAGCTGCATTGTAGCCACAGCTGCCCTGGGGCACACTGACAGAAGCGAAGCTGCCGAACACTGGCGCCCCCCTCTGACCACCATCAGCAGGCAAGGCGGGTGAAGTGTCTTGCCCAAGGACACATCGACGGACAGAGCTGGGGTTCGAACTAGCAACTCTCCGGTTACAAGCGAGCTCCTACCTCCTGAGTATATTGTTTATGCCTTAAACAATAAACAAAACAATATGAAATGTTTACCCAAGCTAAACTATTCGAAAGAAATTAAGCAAAAGATTTTTTTTTTTATCTATGGTTAACAGCAATCAAGCAAAATTTTGTTAGGTTCCTTGGGTGTTTGGGTTTTACATTTGAGTTTTTCCTTCCACTATGTTTTCTCACCCTCTGGTTCTCTTATGTTTGGTTACTCATGTCTGTGTTCATCCCTTATTTATTTTCCTAAGTTCCTATTTATACTTATCCATTATTAGTCCCAGTTAGTTCTGTTATATTTAATTCCTCTTTCTAGTCCCTCTTTAAAGAATTTTTACTTGTAGGTTTATTTCCTCAGTTCTGTTTTCTTCACTCTTATGCTCTCCAGTTTTCTCTTAAGTTTATAGTTAGTCCTTATTCCTCTTTAGTATAGTCCTCTGTCTAATCCTTATGTTTTGCTCTTGGTCTTCCTCTCAGTTTCTCTAGCCATTCTGCTTTCTGTCCCAGCTACTGATTGTTTCCACCTGATCTCTCCCTCTCACCTGCAACTGCTTCTCCAAATTAGCCTTCTCCCTGCCATTTACACACCTCCTTAGTATACTAAAGCCTTCCTCTGACAGTCGCTACTCGCTGGTTCGTCGTCTATCATCCCTGTCTTTGGTTCCCCGACACTACGTTTTCTGGTCCTCCTGAGTTGCGCAAGTTCCTTGTTCTTTTTTAATAAAATTATTGTGTTTTACTACTTCGCTGCGTTTGGGTCCTCAATCCAATAAACATGACAAATTTATTTATATACCACTTTTCAAACACAGAAAATCACAAAGTACTTCTCAAGGTGGCAATAGAATACAGAAAAAAGTACAGTTTGAGTGAGATAAATGAATTAAGTTTACAAAGTTAAAATACATGATCATAAAACTGCGTCTCTGATTGAAACACTTGGATAAACAAATGGGTCCTGAAATTTCCCTTGAAGGCATCAACAGATTCTAACAAATGTAAAGAGGAAGGAAGATCATTCCAGAGACATGAGTAAAAAAAGAAATGCTGTAAGCATTTCAACTCTATAGGTCAAATTCTCTTAGAAAAGCTTTGAGAGGGTTTCCATCCTTTTCTCTGTGGCTATATGCTAAAAATGGAGATTCATGCTTCTTATAGTTAAATATGTCTACTAATATTGGCAGATATCAATGTATTTTACTTCAATTTCTGTAGTACACTGTGATATTTTATCATTGGTGACTGGGTTTAAGTTGATAAAGCAGGAAATTAAAAGTTTAAAGAAAATATGAAATGAGGTGGAGTATAAAACGGTGAATGACTGAAACCAAATGCTGGGGATGTTCAACCAGTGAGAGAAATATTTAGGATCCTCTCATCACAACGCTTAATCTTTAGTTCCAAGGTCAATCCTGGTAAAGGCTAAGTTTCAAACTACTTTTATCTGATTTGGTCCTGGTTTCTGCAGTGGGGAACATAGTTAGAAGAGGAAAAATGCTCCAGAAACTAACCTGCCCATACCCACCCAGGCTTAAAGCACCACACACTGTCATTAAGAGTCATATTAACCACCACTAAATGATCAAAAGCACGTTTTGTTTTGTGTCTGAAACGCTCCCACTGTTTCTCTCTGACTGTTTAGCAGAATTTGTTTTATCTGTAAATTCTTCTTCTACTAGTAACACTGAAGCCCTGCTTTTACAGGCATCTCATGAATGACCGTGGGAGACCCATTCTGCACAGAAACACAAGTGGATGTCAAAGGTTTCGTGAATCAATCCTTCATAAAAATCTGCTCCAATATGGAAAAATCCAAAGTAAATCAAACGTCTACTGGCGCAGAAAGCAAAACACAATCACATAGGAGCAGTTTAGATGTGTTAATTTTACCATATAATTCTAATACTGAGTTTGTTGCCCTATGTTTATTCAAGGCAAAAAAGGCCTTTTTATTGTTCATCTCTCAACTGAAGAAGCTTTCGTCTCTTGGTTTTCTAAAAGCAGACTCCCTTGCTATTTCCCAGAGAACAGAAAGGGAAAAGAACAACAATATGGGTAGATGTAACAGTAATCTTCCTCTCTATAGTTCAGATGCTGGTTTAAGTTTGCTCTGGACTCTATAGTGCAGCAGAGACTGGAGGAGTTATATTTATCAAGTTGTGATGAAGCCTATATAAGCAGGTCCTTCATGATGCATCTGTAGCAGTCTGTAAATATGATGATCATGTTAAACCTACCCAGGATATATTACGAGTTTAGATTTCTAACACGCATGTTTTCTTTGAGATGAAGTCAGACAGCAGAGACAGATAGGTTATGTTTTCTCCATCACTTAATGTCCTACACAGGCAATTAATGGGATTTCATGCTGATAGCTAACAAACGTAATCATCAGAGCTGCGGTGGCAGTATTTCGACAAGAATCATTTGATATTATATCCAAAAACTGATTTATTTTTCTCATTGACTCAAGGAAACACGATGAATTCCTTTGTACTTTTATTTTGTTCCAAGAATTGTATCTGTGGGTGTTGCTCACTGAAGAATAACAGCCAACAGCTAACAGTATTAAAGCACTAAAACTGCTGTGGAGAAATGATTCAGGTCATGAGAGGACACCATTTGTTCTGTGTCTGACTCACTTCCACAATTTCTCTGCAGCATCTGGGACACACAACTGTTTTTGTTTGGTTTGTTTATACTCAAATTATTATTTTAGATAATCTACTATTACTTCATCAAATTCTGGTCTGCTTAACACAAATACTTCCACAATTTAATGAATACCATTGAGCTGAAAAGTGCTGCTTTCTGCTTTCCCTAGAAATGTGTTTAGGGAAGCTCTAAAACTCCTAACATTCTAACCAGATCAGTTGTAGACAGAAACTTTGATCACAGTAAACTGAATAGTGAATGAAACACTCAGACATAAATGCCCCTCAAAAGTATTCACACTAATAAAGGTTTTTCACATTTACTCACATAATCACTTAAATGTATTTATGTAGAACAGACCAAGAAAGAGTAGTGCGTGGTTTTGAAGTGACAGATGGAATTTATATTTTTGCTAAACATAAAAATCAGAAAAGTGTGCATTTACATCGAGCCTCTCGTTTCTCAGAGAGCATTAAATAAAATTTAATCAACCGGTTGCCTGTAGATGTCACCTAAAGTTTATGAGACAAAACCAGTTATTATAAGGTGTGAAAACTTTACTCTTCAACACCTGACTTGCATATATGTATAGTGGCTTAGAAAAGTATTCATTTAACTTTTTTACATATTCCTCATGCTGTTTTATGAGGATTTTATGTGATAGACCAACACAAAGTAGGAAGGAAAATATTTTTTTAAGAAATAAAGATCATAAAATTTTACATACATTTTTATTTTACAAGTTTCCCCACAAGGTCTGTAACTTTCATCATAGAAACACCTCAACTGTGAGACTGAATCCCTTTCTACATACTAATGTAGCAAGGGATATCTTTGTGCACTTATTTGCATGTGCACACTTTATAAGACCACAAACAGTCATATATTATCCATTTATACAACGTCCCATGAGCCTTTGCTGTCGCACTGGACTGCATCAAACTACCTCCAAGTTCGTGGGTCAACATGCAGACTGCTTGCTTAGCAGCTATTAACAACATGGAGCAGCATCGTCAGTGTCACACAGACAAAAGACATTTTGTGGGTAGCAATGTTTTCAGCTGTCTTGTTCCGTTTTTGGTGTTTGCTTGATTTTGATTGTTGAGGTTTGTGTTGTGCTTTGTTATTGCTTTGTTAAGTGTTATAAATGTGATGTTCGTTTGTTGTTGTGGTTGCCATCATGAGTGAGAAGGTCACTCAGGTCAGTGAGATAGCAATCAATTGCTAAAGCAGAAGCTGATAAAACAGGTGTTTTTGCAATGAGGTTATTAAACTAAACCAGTTTGGAGTCATGTGGTGTGTCAGGTGATGGTCGATTGCTATCTCCACCATGGTGTCCAGTGCTGTTGTCAGCTTCCTGCTAGCTAGCTTAGTTGAATTCTGCTCCAACCTTTGTTGTAAGTCTTTCTACCTACTACAGTTCTCTGTTGACTGATTTTTTTATGTATTTAATAGTAGGGCCAGGACTCGATAAAAAAAAAATCTAATTAATTAGAGGCTTTGTAATTAATTAATCGAAATTAATTGCATTTCAATCGCATATAAATATTTGACCTGAGAACAGTGAGAAGTACGTTTTTCATATGGATTTTTAGTATACCATTGAATGACTGAATACATAAGCTTAAGCAACAAAATATTTATTTTTGTTCAACCAAGTCCAACAGAACAGTGTAATTTTGCCATTAAGTGTAGCAATAGCGTATTTAGAAATATAGAAATTCAGAAATTCAGGTACCCTTTAGGTAGGTAGACCTTCTGTAAACTGTTTTTTAAGTAAAACACAATACTTACAAGTACATTCAGAACATTGGAAACCCTGACTATTACTGTAGAAAACATCTCTCTGTTGCTTCAGAGGCCGTAACAGACATTGTTCAGCTTCTTTGTCCATGTTCACTGGTTTGTTGTTAATTGTCTAATGAACGGCAGTTGGTGCTCCAGTATAATCGGTCCGCCCAAACTCATCCAGTGAGAAATGTTCCGCTGTGCAAAAATAAGTGCGATTAAAATGCTTAAAAAATGTTTTGTTATTTTTGTGTAATTAATTAATCTTAATTAACACGTTAAATTCACGGCCCTAGTATTTAAATTAATTCTTAAACAGAAGCATTACTTAATTTTCTTCATAAAACGATATTGTTCTTATCCCTCTGACTTTGTTAATACATTTTTTCTGTCTTTTTGTAAAGGGATATATTCAGGTTACTTTTGAGTTTTTAAAGAATAAAATCATGCATTAAATGTATGATAGATTCATCTTGAACTCATGTAACTTATTACTTTTTGAGACACACTCTGCTGCTTTAGTCCAGATTATAATACAGCTCCTAAATCTATTTTGCCCCCAAAACTATTTAATTATTTATTCATACGTTAAATGTGTTATTGCCTTATTTACAATTAGGGTATTAAATCTGTAGCTTCATTGTAACTATGGAAGTCTCGTAGTTCATGGTGATGAGAGGCGCTAATTAGAGGCGTTGTATTGGATTTATTGAACAAAACTCATGAACAGTTGGAAAAACCAGAACGTGGAACTGGGAGAAAGGTGGTAAATGAACACTGAAAACATGAGGTTTTTTTTTATATACATAAAAAACACTACATTAACTAGAAGAATTGAAGCAGCAATTGCAGCAAAAGGTAGTTCCACAAAGTGTTGTCTCAGGGGGGTGGATACAAAGGCAGCTTTTTTGTTTTGTTTTTATGTATACAAAATTCTGAGATGTACCTAGGCTGAGAAAGCAAGGCCTATTAAGGAAAAAGGTTATAAGAGAAGACAAATTTAAACTTCTTTGTAAACTTATAAATTTGAACTATATAAAGCTAAAACCAAGCAAAACATAAGGTTATCATGTTTCCACTGGCATTGCCTAATTTTATTTCCATACCTACATTTTAGAGTATAAATACAACGTAAATCATATAATTAGAAACAAACTAATACGTTTTTAACACATCATTGCACAAGAAAGGAATTTTTTGTTTTGTTTAAAACTCGTATCTACATATACTTTGGTACATCCTGGTTAGTGGTCATCTTCTTTTGCAAAAGGTTTTTATGTTTTTCATAATTTTAAAATCCAAAAATAGAAATAAAACAGTAGTGTCTTTTTCTTGCTGAGTCTACTATAAGATTCATATCCAAACATATCCCACTTTCCTCAGTTCGTGTTTAAACTAAAAGGATATCATAAAAGGTTTAGGGTCTGAAAAGACTTTGACAACAGGAGAGGAAAAGACCTTCAGTGACACGGCACATTAACGAAAAAGATACAGATTACATGAACTTAGTCTTTTCCATTAAACAGGGAAGAAACAGATTTGTCGATCGCTCTCAATTTAGCCAAGGGTAAAAAGAATAAAAGAACGTTGTCTTTGATTTTGAAATAAACCATGGGATCTGCATTGTTTCCAATGAAAGAGACGAGAACTCCCATTTTGTTGCAAAAGCAGCAATCTAAAATATGGGCTTTGTAGGGTAATTAATATTTAATGGTTCATTGTGTTGATTTGATGTTGCAGTTATTTTCAAAATAAATTCCATTGTTGCTGTGAAATTAAAAAAACCATTAAACTTTACCCTTAATTCCAGCCAAAATATATAAGAACGTAATCATTGACTAGAGGGTCCAGGTATAGAACTTCCTCCTGCATACTTAACATATGTATCTTCACTCTTTTTTTTAATCTAACTCAGCAAAAAAAGAAATGTCCCTTTTTCAGGACTGTGTATTTGAACAATAATGTTGCAAAAATCCAAATAACTTTACAGATCTTCATTGTTAAGGGTTTAAACAATGTTTTCAATTAACCATAATCAATTAATTAACATGCACCTGTGGAATGGTCGTTAAGACCTTAACAGCTTACAGAAAGTAGGCATTTAAGGTCACAGTTCTGAAAACGCAGGACACTAAAGAGACTTGTCTACCGACTGTGAAAAACACCCAAAGAAAGATCCCCAGGGTCCCTGCTAATCTGCTTGAACGTGCATTAGGCATGCTGCAGGGAGGCATGAGGACTGCTGATGTGGCTAATGTCCGCACTGTGAGACGCCTAAGACAGCGCTACAGGGAGACAGGAAGGACAGCTGATCATCCTCGCAGTGGAAGACCACGTGTAACAACACCTGCACAGGATCGGTACATCCGAATATCACACCTGTGTGACAGGTACAGGATGGCCACAACAACTGCCCGAGTCACACCAGGAACACACAATCCCTCCATCAGTGCTCAGACTGTCCGCAATAGGCTGAGAGAGGCTGGACTGAGGGCTTGTAGGCCTGTTGTAAGGCAGGTCCTTACCAGACATCACCAGCAACAACGCCACCTATGGGCACAAACCCACCTTCGCTGGACCAGACAGGAGTGGCAAAAAGCGCTCTTCACTGATGAGTCACGGTTTTGTCTCACCAGGGGTGATGGACGGATTCGTGTTTATGGTGGAAGGAATGAGCGTTACACCGAGGCCTGTACCCTGGAGCGGGATCGATTTGGAGGTGGGGGGTCCGTCATGGTCTGGGGCGGTATATCACATCACCATCGGACTGAGCTTGTTTTCATTGCAGGCAATCTCAATGCCTTGCGGTACAGGGAAGACATCCTCCTCCCTCATGTGGTACCCTTTATGCATGCTCATCCGGACATGATCCTCCAGCAGGACAATGCCACCAGCCATACTGCTCGTTCTGTGCGTGAGTTTCTGCATGACAGCAATGTCAGTGTTCTGCCATGGCCAGCGAAGAGCCCGGATCTCAATCCCATTGAGCACGTCTGGGACCTGTTGGATCACAGGGTGAGGGCTAGGGCCATTACCCCCAGAAATGTCCAGGAACTTGCAAGTGCCTTGGTGGGAGAGTGGGGTAACATCTCACAGCAAGAACTGACAAATGTGGTCCAGTCCATGAGGAGGAGATGCACTGCAGTACTTCAAGCAGCTGGTGGCCACACCAGATACTGACTGGTACTTTTGATTTTGAGCCTCCCTTCATTCAAGGACACATTATTCTATTTCTGTTAGTCACTTGTCTGTTTATGTCTTATGGTGTTTACTCTTTCAGTGTTCATACAAATATTTACACACATTAAGTTTACTGAAAGTAAAAACTGTTGAAAGTCAGAGGACGTTTCTTTTTTTGCTGAGTTTATATAATACAAACACTTTGTTCTGCATGAATGCCTCTAATGTGTTTTACACTGCTATAATACTAAATCATCAGTCAAGATTATGTGGATTCTAGTGTTAGACTTGCAATTGTTCTTTTCAAGAAGACACCTCCCCCTCATCCCATTGTCTTCCAAATGCAAATGGTAAACTGTAAAGGCTGGTGATGCTTATTTCTCTTAACTTGAAAGGTGAGAACTGTCCTGGCTGAGGACAGCTTTATATCTAACAAAAAGACTTGTGGCTGTATGATCAAGAAAAGGTTTTTCAAAAATAAATAAGCAATTGGGATATTTTAAAAACTAACTTGTTGGTTATAAAAGTGTAGAGAGAAAAATGCAGAAGTTAGCTGATTTATTTTTAAGCAACATAAACTAGTTGTCATTGAGGAATAGCTATAAACTATTTTCTTCTACATTTGTTTTGTTTCTCAAAACTTTTAAAATATTTGGTAAAAAGTTTACACTTTTAGTGTTTTTTACTAACTTTTAATTGGAAGGTACCCAGTCCTCAATTTCATCCATTTGATTCTCTTGTTCCAGGATGAAAACCGGAGTTTCACTTAGAAGAGGAAAGTCTTTTGCAAAAGACAATGTTCGATTTTTTTTTTTTATTAATTCTTTGTGGCCACAGTGGCCTTTATTGCAAAGAGGAGAGTACAGAAAGGGGGCGAAAAGTGGGGAAGTGACATTGGCAAATTTCTGCAGGGTGGAAGTGAACCCCAGGACAACTGCATCGAGGACTGAGGCCTCTGAACATGGGGTGCCCGCCTTAACCACTACGCAGAGTTGTAGTTTAAATGTGTCCTATCTTTTTTTTAGACTAGTGGTCAGCGGACCTGATTTGAGGATTTAATTTCTTGCAAGACAGGAATCATTGGTTAGAGACCCCTAGATGGATAAGGTACGAGATTGTGCTGGTAATACGTGATTTAGCGATAAAGCGATGGATATTAAAATGTGGAAGACACACTTTCCTGTAGATATGGCACAGATTGGATGTGTTTTTCAGACCAATTTCAGGATTAAAAGAAACGAAAAAAGGAATGAAAGAAGACTAAATAGGATTGTGAAGACCACCCAAACAGGTTCTAGACATGTCACCTGACACCTGAACCAAACATCCCCAGAGATGTCCTGGAGCGGGGTTTGGGGATGGGGTTGGGGGCGCAGAGCAAAGCATGATGGGACAGATTCAGAGCAATGCATGATGGTATGGGGGTGGGGAACGGGTTGGTGGCGCAGAGCAAGGCATGATGGGATGGGGGCAGGGTTGGGGTTGGGTGCGTAGAGCAAAGCATGATGGGACAGATTCAGAGCAAAGCATGATGTGGGGCGGGGGTCATAAATCATGAATTTGACGGATAGTAGTTTCTGTGGGGTGGGGGGGGTCTTAGATGTATGGAATTTATAACTTAGGGGCTGTTTACACGACAACGTTGCCGTTTTTGTTTGAATAGGCGGGTGAAAACGCAATGCGTTTACACGACAGGGCGTGCGATGGAAAACGATGTAGTACATATGCCCGGCCTTTAGATGGCAGTGGGCCCCGTGTATGCAGTGTTCCAAGTTTTCCCCCTCACAACCCGGAAAAGAAACATTTCATGATAACTAACAATGGCGGTCTTCTTGTAGTTCTCCTCCGCTTAAATAAAGGCATATTGATTATTTGGCGCACGTATTGTATGTGTTTCCGTTGGCGATCGCATAGAAGCCTGATGATCTCTAAGTTTTGCTTACAGAGAGACCAAATATCTTCAGAAGCTGCATCAGCAGTAACCGCATACCTGGATCCGCCATTGTTGTTGTTTTTCTGTAGAAAGGCGGAGTGCGCAAGTGCAACATGTCCGTAGGTAGCTGCAGTGACTTCATCGTTTTCAAAAGTCTCCAGCTTGCGTTTACATGACAACGAATCCCCCAGCGTTTTCAAAACTCTCCACTCTGGAAGCCGTTTCCCAAAAGCTGCGTTTTCGCCCCCCCGTTTTCCCGTTGTCGTGTAAACAAGAGGCTGAATCCGAGAGAAAAACCTCCATTTTGCTGAAAAACGTTGTCGTGTAAACAGCCCCTTAATGACACCCTTTGATATGAGGGTCTTAATTCCAGAAGAGCGCCTGTGTGTGTGTGGGGGGGGGAGGGGGGGGGGGTCATAAATCATCATCAGTTCATGGAGGATAAAGATATAAACTTAAGACTGGAGTGTGCACTTTTATATGGTCTTTTTGATACTGCTCTTTTTACTGTTATTATTACATTGAAAAGTAAATAATACTTGATTCCTTCATATGTTATTTCAGGTTGTTTAATTTTTGTCCTGTGTGACCTAAAAAGTAAACTATTTTTGTTACTGGTAAATTTTCTAATTTGGAAGAGTAATTATTTCTATTATAAATTAATTTCCAGAGATTTTTAAGTAATTTTTGTACCTCTGAAAGCCTATCTGAAGTTTGTAATTTAACTATACCACATGGAGATGCTTTAAATTTGTTAAAATCAAAAGTCTTGGCTCAGTCCTGAAAGTGTTTCAGGACTGGGTCAAGTGCCCTTTTTTGGATATGAAAATATAGTCACCCTAGTTCAGGTCTGGAGAATGTCTGAACCACTGCAGGACCTTGAAAAGTTTCATATAGAGCCACTCTTTTGTTGCCCTTGCTGTACGTTTAAGGTCATTGCCATGCTGGATGATCCAGCCAAAACTCAATACTGTTATTATTGAGTGCCTCGGTTGCTCCTGTTGATGTACTGCTGCCGGGGCAGATGGCTCCTCTGATGGCGTTTCCTTGCATGGTTCATCTTCACTCGGCCCAACGTCCTTTTTTACTGTTGCTTTTAACTGTGTGTGTGCATGGGAGTTGGGTTGGGGGGAGGGGGTATAACTGTGACCGTGTTTTTAAATCTATGGGGGAGGGATGGGAATGTAGTTTTATGTGGGGTCAAAAAAAAATTATGGACAACCCTGAGCATCTTCTTCATGAGACTGTCATACAACAACAGAGCGTCTTCAGTCGGAGGCTTCTTCAGTTTCGCTGCAATACAGAACGCTACAGGAAATCCTTCCTGCCCACAGCCATCATCATCTACAACAACTCCTTAAAGAATGAATTAAATGAGCTATACCAACACTTAATTTCCCTCTGGGATTAATAAAGTATTTTTGAATTTGAATTTGAATTGAATTGAATTGAATTTTAATCTGTAAAGCACTTTGTGATGCAATTCTTCTATGAAAAGCGCTTTATAAATAAAGTTTGATTTGATTTAAAAAAGGATGCTATTGCCCAAGATCTTGCGATAGATTGCCCCGTCCTCCCTCTACACAACATGGTGCAGTAGTCCCATCCCCTTTGCAGAAAAGCCGCCTCAAAGGATTACGCTTCTGTGTTTGGGAGGGTGTTCGCTGGATTGTACTCATTTTTCTTCTTCCTCAAAACATGGCAAGTTATGTTAAAACCATACAGTTCTATTTTGGTCTCATCTGAACCTGTAACCTTCTACCATGCCTCCTCTGGATCATAGATGGTCATTGGCAAGCTTCAGACTGACCCGGACATGTGTTGGCTTGAGCAGAGGTACCTTGACAGCATACTGTGGTCCCAGCTTTCTTCAAACTAGGTCCTCCCATGTTGTTCTGTGCTGTTCCCTCACCTTTCTAATGATCATTGATGGATCAGGAGGTGGGATCTTGCATAAAGCCCCAGCTTGAAGAGGCTTGACAATCATCTTGAGTCATGATGTTAGAACGATGCAACACACTTCCATAACAATATCATCTGTTTAAAGAAAAACAAGAAGGCCCACTAAACTGTAAGTTCCGGATACATTTTGGCTAAAACATGTTTGTTCCTCATTTAGTGAGTAATCTCGGGGTGGGTAGAGTAGTGAAAAACTGTACTCAAGTAAGAGTAACGTTACTTTCATAATAATAATAACACAAGTACAAGTAATACGTAAAGTGGAGTAAATCCACTCCTATATGGCTTTCTTTTTTTTCCAAAAAGTAAATGTGACTAGTTACCATTGGCCTTTGTATGTTATTCATTTCAAATTATTTCCAAATGAAAATGTATTCATCTTGCTGTTATAACTAAAGGAATCTAAACACTTATACTTAAACTCACTTCGCTCTCTCCTGCTGCTCCAACTGCTACCATTTTTGCCTGTCATACTTTTTATTACCTGTAAACAAGTTAATGTTTCAGTGTTGCTTCTTTTTTTTACATAATGTATTCAATTTGAAAGAGGGTCATAATACCTAAGTTAGTAATTATTTCCCTGTATGCTCATCAAACACTGCATTAGATAATGCAATAATCATCACAAAGCAACATCTTACTGCAGCTGAACAGTTAGTACTTCTGCTTAATTGTAATGTTACTTCACATTTCCATCTCTGATAAAAATGCTGTTCCACTAAATGAAGCGAAGAAAGATGAACACCCACACTTTGATTTGGCATTTGTTTGACCTTTATTTGGAAAAAAAGCCTTCCTGAATACTGGGTTTAACTGTATTTGCCACTCACCTTTTTTTAGACTTTTTCACTGAGTACAAGTTAGTACTCTTTTAGAAATACTAAACAGACATCTACTTTTTAGGCTACAATTTAGCATGTTTTCAACACTTGGTGATTTTTTTGTTATTAATAACAAAACAGTAAGAACAGCCAACAAACAAACTCTGGTTAGTCTTCCTAATAAAGCCAACTTTGAGGGGGGATTCAGTCTACGAGTCGGATTTAGGTCAATATTAAGGCTGCAGAGATGGCAGAGGAGGAGGTTTGCTATGGTTCAGTGGTTATAAAGTGTAAGAACAGCCAACAAACACACTCTGGTTAGTTAGACGCAGGCACTAGTGCCAACAGAAAAGCAGAAGTATGCAAATCAAGAGCAAAGAAAAATAAGCTGACCTGCCACAGACAAAACGTCAACCTCTTCCTAGTAAAGCCCTGTTTGAGGGGTGATTCAGTCTACGAGTCGGTTCTAAGTCAACATTAAGGCTGCAGAGATGGCAGAGGAGGAGGTTTGCTATGCTTCAGTGGTTATAAAAAGTAAGAAACAGCCCCAATCAGAAGGTACGTTTATTTTTATTTTGAATAAATGAAGTATATTCTACAACTAAACTCAATCTATATCTTTGCTTATCTAATAATTTTTTGGTGATGTCAGAAACCTTTACAAGCCAAAAAGGTATTTTTGTCCATGTATCTAATAAATAAAATTAGTTTTGGCCATGCTTTGTCCAAAGAATAACTTATGAAGTTTTTAATTATATTTTATGTATTTTTGTTTATTGTGTGGCTAAGTACAAAAAGCCCAGATTCTATTTACTTTTACAGGTTTTAGAAAAAAGAACCTTTTCCAGAACAACTGCATTACTCCTATTGAAATGATTGAAATGATTATTTCTCTTACTCCACATTTCTGGAAAACAAAACAAAAAATGTACATTTTATTTTACCTTTAGTGTAAGACATTAAAACACATAAAAACTCCTGTAACTGACCTTTTTGTTATTCTCAATACACATCTGAAAAACAGTATGTATGTTGTGGCTAACAAAAAATTATTTTTGTATGTCTTCAGCTAGAATTGTTATGAATAAAATGGTGGCTCTAATATTGATTAGTTATTGTTCGTACACAGAAATTATTTTGAAATCTGATACTTTCAGGTACACTATTGGGTCTAGTTCTGTATTTTGTATTTTTATATTGCTTAAAAAGATGATTGTATTAAAAATATATATGTTTTCTGTATTAAGTATGTGTTTTTTAAACACTAAATGCTATGAAGCGTCCAGGAGGAGTGAATGCTGCAAGTCAATGGTTCAGTGCAATCTGCTGGGTCTCCTTAGACAGAAAACTTTTAAATTGATTGGAATCTATCTACGATTAAATTGAAATGACTTGTAAAGTGCATTAAGATGAAATGTGTTGTGAATTGGCGGTATGTAAATAAACTTAATTGAATTAATTAATACTGAAATGAATTAAGCTAAGTTAACTGATCTTTTAACCTTTCAGTTACAAATGAGAATGAGACCGTGTACAATGAAGTGAAGGTGAACAAAGAACAAGCTCGAGGTGAGTAAACCAAACAATTTCAGACATGTACTTAAGCAGATTGTTTGATTTTATTTCTATCACCTTGATTATTAAACACGTTATTACATTAAAAAGATAAATAAATAAATCTTACATACGCTTAAACTGTATATTTTCTTAACAAATTACCTGGGGAACCCTGTTTGGGAAAGTAAAACTGTATAAAATGTCACATAAAAAAATAATAATAATAATTTGGTTACCTGAAAAGATCAGGTTAAAAGATGAAAATTGCACAAATTGGACAAAATAATAAAAGCAGAAGGTGCAAGGATATTTGTTGAAGAGTGGTAGAGGAGGTGATGATGATTACGGCAGGAACAGAGAGACAGGACATCGGACGTGCAGGATAGGATAACAGCAGGACAATACACCATGGAGACATTGACAATGATCCGGCACTAAGTGAGAGGAAGTGATGGGTTATAAACACAGGAGGTAAGGAAGATCAGGTGTGGTTGATTGGTGACACAGGTGAGGACAATGATGAGGAGAGGGCGCGAACAGGGAAGGAAAAAAGGGAAAAAAAGGAAGCACCCTTACCACGGTGGGTGGAGGGAAGAAGAAGCCTAGCCGGTCGAGGTCGGCGGCAAAGAAGAAGCCTGGCCGGTCGAGGTCGGCGGCAAAGAAGAAGCCTGGCCAGTCGAGGTGGGCCTTGAGGTTTAAAGGCTCGCGGGCCAGAATCTGGAGGCTCCGAGGCTGGCTGATTTGAAGTGACAGAGATGGGTCATCCTTGATCCTCCCTGGGAGCTCTAGCGACGGAGAAGGGTCATCCTTGACCCTGTCCGGGGACTCTGGCGACCCATGGGGAGAAACCAGATGCTGGAGAGATGCCACTGTGACTGCCAGGAAGACAGCAGCCACGATGGCGGCTGCTAGAGCTAGCTCTGGGCAGGCTTGCTCTGGAACTGGCTGGCTGACTGGCTCACAGGCAGGAGCAGACTGGCTGACTGGATCAGGAGGGGTGGGCGGAAGCGATGCGCAGATCGCAGCAGGGAGGACCGTAGGCGAGCGGACAGCTCGCACTTCCACCAGGGAAGGGCCCTACCTCGACCAGTGCCTGGGGAACAGAGCGCCAGCCTTGTCCCGATGAAGGCGGATCGCTGCTCCAGGTAGTCCTCCGTCTCGGAGGTTGGTTCAACCAGCGGAGGATCTGATGAAGCAGCGGCCACCCAGGCAGTTGGTGAGGGAGCGACGCTCTGCTCTCAGAAACAATCCTGGCGCGGCGGGACCTCCGCCTGCGGCCAGATGGTGGAGATGGAGAGGGTGGAGAGATGATCTCATCCCACGCTTCCTGGCGAACCCTCTCCGCCTCGTTCCACAGCTTGGTAAAATCGGAGAACACATTCAGCAACCGAGGGAGCACCTTGAGAATCTCCTCAGCCCTGGAGAGGAGGGTGGGGGAAGACGGAGATCCTTGACAGGTTGGCCCAGACATCCTGCTGTAGGGCGGCGATCTCCCGAGCAAGTGCTGGGTCCATCTCTGGGGCAGGATATGCGGTGTGATGCATGGACCCAAACGCAGACACCGGTAAAAGGTGCAGGGATATTTATTGGAGAGTGCTGCTGGTGGAGGAGGTGATGATGATGATGATTACGGCAGGAATGGAGAGACAGGACATCTGACGTGCGGGACAGGATAACAGCAGGACAACACACCATGGAGACATCGACTATGATCCGGCGCTGAGTGAGGGGAAGTGACGGGTTATAAACACAGGAGGTAAGGAGGATCAGGTGTGGTTGATTGGTGACACAGGTGAGAACAATGATGAGGAGAGGGAGCAAACAGGGAAGCATGACATTTTAAGCGTAGTCATAACAAGCCTTAGAAAGTTCTTGTTGTAAAACAACTTAAAATGTCTTCCTTTTCAGCCAAAACTGTGGAGGATGCTGAAGGGAAGAAGGATAAGGAGAGTGTTCGGCAAACTGACAAGTTTATAAAAAAACAGAAAAATAAAAATTGCTATGAAAGTTGTATAGGGTTGGAAAGGTGTAGCAATTTTTCCTCTTAAGTTGGTTATATTTTGCCACAATTCATCTGAAGAAAATTGCATTACCAGGCTGAAGCAATAGTCAGGATTTTTGTCATATGACGGGTGCATTCTTGACAAATGCAGTTGGTTGATGGTTTGTCAGTTATAATGAGATTATCATATTTATTTGCATTATGTATGTTGGAATCTGTTTTTTAAAGCCCTACACTATTAAAAATGACCAGCATTTCACAATAATTAACTGTATTATTTTACAGTTAATTATTAATTTTCAGTTAATTAAGTTTCCCTGTAATATCACAATGAGTACCTGTAAAAACTACAGTATTCTTGGATTTTACAGCATTTTACTGTTATTTTACAGTAAAATCCTGCAATCTAAAACCTGCTGTTATATCACAACAAGGTCTGTAATATCACAGCAACACAGTAAAAAAAAAACGCAAGACTTTCACAGCATTAAACAGTATTATTACAGTAAAAATACTGTATTAAAATATGCCCTCGGAAGTCACATGACATAACCGACTACGTTTTGAACTGAAGGCGCCATTTCCCTCTTCTCTTCTGGGCTGAATGGAGGTGAGTAGCATGCTTGTTTGCAGCACTTACATCCATGTTATTTTAATATGATATTTACTTTCAAATGAACGTTTATCGCATGACACAGTTCATGTTTTGTTAGCAAGTGCCCGAAATTGTTGAACGTTATCTTACAGCATTTGCTAATAGTAGTAATTATAGTAATGACGTGAGTTTTGCTATAATGTTTCATGTAATTATTACCGTTTAGACAAATCTAGTGTTTTTAAAGTTTATAAAACAAATGATGGGACAAACATTACTGTTTATGTGAGCACATTTTTGTAATTAGTCGAGGTTTTCATAGATTAGCTGGGCTAACAGTTAGCTGTTTAAATTCAATAACTTAGTGATTCAAACGGCCCATTAAAACAATTTTTCCAGCGAAGATCTTAGCTACTCTCATCGAGGTGAAGCCACACGGGGAAACCTGCTTAAACAGGAATACAGGCACGGAGTTACAAAAATAAAACTTCCGCTACACTTTCCAAATAAAAGCACGGAGTAATTTAGCTGGTTAAAACTCTTTGAAGCTTTGCTGTATGTGGGAAATAAGTTGGTCTACGAACCAAAAGACGTATTTTACGAGGATTATATATACAAAAGAAGGAATTTGACTGTTTTAGGACCATATAGAGACTGCTTTTGGGGGTAAGTCAATAAAGAGAGTTTGATGCTTGAAGTAGATGTAAGATATTTTTTTATTCAAATATTTAAAAAGGCAAAATGAGTGATTACATTATCAACATTTACTTTGTAGGATTTACTACCTTATCCTAAATCCATGCTATTGTGTGTTACTACAGCCATGTACCACTGCTGCAGATGTCAATACTGCAGAACTCCCCAACACCACCTGCTTGATCATTCAAGCTAAAGTTACTTTGATCTAGTATCGACATTTCTAACTCATTATTTTGTTTTCATTTTAGAAATCTACATGACTACAATACATAAATATAATAAGAATTACATTTGTATAGCCCTTTGTATCTGAAGCAGATCACAAAGTGCTCATTCATAATGTTGTATCTGTTCATTTCAGGTAGCATGATGAAGCCCTCTGGGTGGCTTATATCCATCGAGGGACATGTTGTGATGGGCCCCCACCCTTTCTTTTTACACGGAGTAGCTGCTTTCTTCAGCAGCTACTACGTCTTCAACCTTGAGTATCCTGCTGCTGGATCATCAACGCTGGAGTTCATTTAAAGGTATTTTATAAAGCTCACATTTAATCTTGTAATTCACATTATAGTACAGACTTCCAACTCAATGATTGTCTTGAGACGCATTTCAGTGGCGGCGCACATTGATATGGCCTCTTATAGTAGAAAATCAACCACTTTGCCTCAGGCAAACCTGATCTAACAAGTTTGGATTATAAATCTATTAGGGTTTGGTGTGGGAAAAAAGCACAGGTGAACATCTTGATAAATGCTGCCTGCAATACATACTATAAGTCTATTTAAAACTGAAACTATTTTTGCTTATTAACAGGTGCTTCCTGGGCATCAAACCTGAAATAGACTCAAAGACCAAGAAGCGGGCAACAATGAACCCATGTGAGCACCCTTTTGAGGAAACTTATTGACTTTGAGTGGGCATCATAGTTTTTTTTGCAGCAGTAGTTGTTAGGCCCAGTTTTGAGTAGCCTAGTTCTTTTTTTAAGACCACTTTGCACTACAAGATTTTACACAATGCTGTTGTGTGTGGACTCATAATGTTTGCGACTGAGAGGAGCGCCCGAGCCCTTTACGACATCCCTTCATCGCTGTCTCCCTTCCTCTCTTATCTTGCCATGAAGGACTCATTCCCACCCTGTCCATTACTGTTATTATGACACATCTAGTTGAATGGTTAAATTGTGAGAGAGGTTGTTGAATTGCAAGTTTCCACATTTTCTCTGCATTTCCTGCATTTTAAGATGGCTTTCATGACTAGTTGAATTTATTGAATTCTTTAAGTTCTTGGCATTTGCTGTACATTGAAAAATATTCGTTTGTTAATAAATATGCCATTGGGCTAACATTGACTTTACCTCAGAGTTGTTTGTTGTACAATGATTGTAAATTCACAGTAAACTGAAGCTTCATCTGTATTACTTTTACAGTAAATTACTGGAGAATTTTAGAATGACTTCCACAGTATACATTGTAAATTCACAGTAAATTATTGTCAACTTGTACATCACTTTCACAGTACACACTGTAAAAGTACAGGGCCTTGTTGTAATGATATGCAGCAGCAAAAGGCTGTAATTTCCCAGTAATTTACTGTAATGTCACAGTAATTTATTTGTCAATGAAGCTGTAAAGTTACAGTATACAGTTGTGCTTTTACAACAATGCATTGTAATATCACAGAAATAAAATTACAGTAAATTGCTGTGAGTATATTTCACAGTCATTTACTGTAATCCTTACTGTGAAAGTCATGCAAAACTTATCCAGTAATTTACTGTAAATTCACAACGAAAAATGTTACAGTGTAGCTACCTTTAAACTAATTGATCTTCTAACCTTTCAGTTGAAAATGAGAAGGAGGCCATGTATAGTGAAGTGAAGGGGAACAAAGAACCAGCTCAGGGTAAGTAAAATAGGACGCAAGATATTTAATTGTAAAATATAAAAATATATTTTACATCTAAAACAACTCCACAGTTTGTGTTGGTATTAACAGGAATAGATTACGCATCATGGAAGGTGGATCCTTTTTCAAGGATAATTTTTTTTTATACTCGAAAAACGGAAAGAATTTCAAATATTTTAATTACAATAAAAATAAAATTTACATTTTTGCCTAGATATAAAGATGCAGAAAAAAAAGACGTCTGGGTCATTTTGCCAAAAGGTCAGCTCATACCCTCATACAGTAAAGAAGTGCTGCCATTTTGTCCTAAACTACTTTTATCTGTATCTAAATACAAACAATTTTATACTCATTTCCTTAAGCAGTGTGTATATTTTTTGTTTTCCTCTTGGCAGTTGAATACATTGATAGAATAAGAAGATAAATACTCAAATCAATGCTCAAATCTCACATAATCTTTAACAGTGTACTATGTTTTTTTTATGAGTTTACCTGAAGACCCCTCTTTGGGTTAGTTACTAAAGTGTATGGAATGCCCCATAAAATGAACCTAACTGTCTTACCTGAAAAGATCAGGTCAAAATATTTCAATTGCAAAAGTCCAAATTAGTAAAGGCCCCTGTGGGATTTTCGGTTAAATCATAAGTCTTAGAAAGTTCTTGTTGTACAACAGCTTACGATTTCAACCATTTCAGCTCCAACAGTGGAAGGTGCTGAAGTGGAGAAGCAGAATGAAAGTGGTCAGCAAATTCCTGACACAACTGGTAAGTTTATTTAAAAGATTGCTTTAAATGTACTATTTCAACGGAAACATATTTCTAGTTCATGTAACAAATCTTTATTTCAATTCAAATCAAAAATACTTTATTGATCCCAGAGGGAAATTAAGTAAAGGAAGGAAACAAGGAAGGAAACCTTTTCTATTCTTGTTTCCGTGAAGGAAACAAGAATAGAAAAGGTTTCAGCTTATCTACCTCCTCTGGTTGTTTTTATTTGCCTCAATACATCTGGAAAAAATCCATTCCCTGGCAGCAGATCATTTGGTATAAGACTGGTCCATTCTTGACAATGCAGTTATGTTTTTAGCTTAAGAACATTTACAAATAAATAGAACTCCAGATTTTATTTGGAGAATAAATCAAATGATCAAGCTTATTTCATATCAGTTTTTTAATGTGTTTTCTAATATAAAACAGGTAATTTACCTGGAATTATACATATGATCCCATTGCTGTTATTCATTAAAGTAAACACACTTCCACAAAAAATAACTGACAGCCCCAGCAGGTTATGGATTCGGCTAATCTTTTTTTCTCACCAACTTGCTTCTTCTAGCCGGACATAATATTAAGGCTTTGTAGCAGCCAGGGCCCTTATTTTATTCTGATGGAGATTCTCCGGGAGCGGCAGATTAAGTAATGACTGTCATTATGACAAGTAAAATGCTAACAATGATGTGAGAAAGTTAATATTCCACATTACTGTTCTATAAATTAGTTTTCCCTATTATTTTAACATTTTCATGATCAAAATTGCTGAATGTATTTAAAGAGGCACACTTTGCCTGTTTAAATACATGAGAGAAGAGTCGTGATGAATGTGATTGGTCTATGCTCATTGCTGTCTCTCTATATATTGCCAGTTTACATGTTTGATTACACAGCTACTGCCCATTCCACACTGTCTAATATATTTAACGAATGTGTGAGATATTTAGTCATATTTAGTATTTCTGATCAGCATTAAGTACCAAGTAAAAATTACACAGGATGAGGCAGAAAGTACCATGTTGCACTACTAAGTGGTGCACATCCCTGCATGCTTTTCGTCCAGAATAAAAAAAAAAACTGAAAACACACAGTCAGAGTAGAACCAACAAGAACTTCCCTCTATTTCCCCAACAGGATGTTTAATACTTGTATTAATATTTATAAAAAAGGTTTTTTTCATCTTGATGGTGAAGAAAAAATATTTTATTTCCAGCTACGGAAAAAAGGGAAGCAGAAGTGTTTGTTGTTTCAGATTATAAAGTTCTTCCTTGTTCTTTTAATGTCTGTAGGACTTCTGCCAGACAAGACAGCAAAAAGATGCCGCCGCTATCAGCAGCTGGCTGGCTGTTTTGGGATTCTTTGTGTCATTTTGGTGCTGAGTGTCATTGGAGTCTGTGTTTATTGTGAGTAAATGAAACAAGAAGCCAAGAATTTGACTATTACACAACCTTATATATAGTCTTACTCATAACCTTAAGACAAAAGTTTGTTTATTCTGAAGTGAAACAGAAAGTAACATTGAGCTCTAAAATACAAACACAAAATCAAACTGTTTGTTTCTTTTTTTAATGCGGTTATTTTTACTTTCTAGTTGCAACAGTTTGTAAGAGCGATACAAGTGAGCTGAACCAGCTGAGATTATCCCAACAGGTTCTGCTGGAGGAGAATCAGAATCTGACCAACCTCACCAACAAACTCAGTTCAGATTATGAGAATTTAACGATTCAGTTTGACAACCTGACTACAGCCTTAGAAACTAAGATCACCACGCTGACTGCAGAAATCCACAACCTGTCGTCGCTTAACGAGGAGCTGAGAGAAGAAGGGAAAAACCTCACAGAACTAATTGAAAACATGACGGGACCCTGGAATGAGCTCAATGTCAGTCGAGCTCAGTGGAGCATTGATGCCTATTGTCCGAAAAAAAGTGGTGGTATGTACAGATCTTTGACAAGTGGGTTGTGCTGAACTACATTATGAAGTCCAAAAATAATTAGTAACAACAATATGGAGTCATGTTTATTATTTGAACGCTTTTGTTTCAGCGAGAACTTGCACTTCTTGCCAGGCTGGCTGGAACAAAGAGCTTTCCAGCTGTTATGCGTATAATGACGCTCAAATCGCCGATCGTAAAAACTGGGAAGGTGCACGAGAAGACTGCAGAGGAAAGATTTCAGATCTGACTGTTGTGTCTAATCAGGATGAAAAGGTAATGGGGGAAATGTGGAACAGCTTGCATGGGTTCAAAATGTACACTGACTTAAAAAGATTTGCTTTAATTATTCTGAGTGCCTAATTCAGTTTCAGTGGATGTAGAGACAGAAGGTCATGTAAAAGTTTTAATTGTTTGATTTTCTGATTCTTCAGGATTATGTCAACACACAAAGCCTTAATCTACACGGCATCCAAGGATACTGGATTGGTCTCAGAGCTGTAGAGGGGAAATGGAAATGGATCGATGGAAGTGATCTGACCAATCAGTGAGAAGCTCAATAATTCTTAAACTTTGTATAAAACAAATCTATCAGCCTTGATCTAACTGATGTTTGTCCTTAGAGCCTGGATACAGCAGAATGCAACTGATGGTCAATGTGTGACTTCTCTCCAGAGCCGAGAATGGAAATCAGTGAGCTGTAATGACAGGAACGCATGGATCTGTGAGAAGAAGGCTTTGTCTGTTTAAATATGAATAATTTATATTTCTAAAAGTCATTTGGAAAACCTTAAGTAGGATATATAAAATAATTTGTTAACATTTCTTCACAATATCCAAACAGTTAGATAATAAATGCCTTGGATAAAAATAAATTGAAGTTTACTCAGTTTAACTTGAAGCCTGATTTTAAACTGGAACACCAGAATTTAAAGTGTCTATGTGGCAACAAACACCTTTTCATACGAAGAGTAAAAATTTTTAATGTCTTTCTGGTGATTTGTCTTACATTCAATATTTAAAGTTTATTAACAGATTCATGAAAGTTTCATGTGTCATGTTTGCTGAAATTTTTACTTATAGTTTTTGAAGGAATTTTACATTACCTATCATGATTTTAGGAGCCCCAATGCCTGTGTATATTTATTGGTTACAATCATGACTAGTCATATTTAGATGCAGTTGATTGTTTAAAGATGTAATAAAGAATACAAATGTCTGTCAGTTTTCCTTTTGCCACTTTTCCTGTCACATTAGCTATCAAACATTTATAAAGCCATATTCTGTTGCACAATGATAATTATAATTGTCTTCATATTAAAGGAAACTATCTGGGTCTGGAAGTAAGTGTATGTTTTTATATTCACCCGAGTTGACAGGTTTCTGTTGGAGGTCAGATCAATATCAGTTGGTGTTTTTTTAAGCTTTAAGTGCAGACAGAAACATAAGAAGTGACAGACTGTGGTGTTATGGCCTGACTAGGGGTGACCAGACCACAATGTCAAATTGAGAATGTAGGAGACTCCTTTAATTAGTAACAGCTACTTTAACACGCCCCAACATTAACGTTTAATACAGGTGCAGCATATGCAGAGGGGATTTGGTGAGGCTCATTTTTATTCCCTACACTAGTATGTTTGAACCACAGGGTGTTTGTTCAGATAAAAGCAACACAGACAAAAAGGATTAGTAAGCAGCTCTGTCTCTGAGAGCTGGGATTGTTTTGCACCTCATCCAACAGCCATCAGCTTTGTGTTTTTGTTCAATGTCGGCGCACACATTTAGATGAGAAGCTGACATAATTGATCTCTCACCAGCAGTCTTGAATGTTTGATTTCACAGCAAAGGATGTAATATTTTCATTATGGTCCTGATTTTTGTGACAGACAGACAGATTTGTATTATTATTCCCTATAGTCCAAAGTTGTAGCAGGACAATAAATGGCTTTGTACTTATGTTTTGTGCAAATAACTGTATCTGTTATGTCATTTACTGTCAGGAGTCTGGGGTTTGGTTCTGTGTATTTTTTTGCTCATTGTTTTTGTCCCGAGATACGAGGGCGTAGCGGAGCGACCTGTTCCTACAGCTCTGGCTAACTGTCCTCCTCTTGCTTTCTTGATATCCAACCCACAGCTTTCCTTAAGAAAGTTTTCCCCGTCATTGGGTCTAATCTGATTACAATAGTGAAGTCATCGCTCCTGTTAGGTGTCTTCCCCCAGGCTTTAAAAACAGCAGTTATTAAACCACTGCTAAAAAAGATTATTCTGCAACACATCCAGACATGTTAATGCAGAGCTACAGGCCAATTTCTAATCTTCCATTCATCAGTAAAATTATTGAAAAGCTGTTTCAGCAGTTAAATGGCTTCATAACAATGACCAACCGCTTTGATGTTTTTCAGTCTGGTTTCCGTGCTTACCACAGCACAGAGACTGCCCTCGTCAAAGTTTTCAATGACATTTGCAAAATTCAGACTGTGGTAGAACCACAGTGCTGGTTCTGTTGGACCTCAGCGCAGCATTTGACACTGTTGATCATGATATACTATTGGAACGACTGGAGAGCTGGGTCGGACTCTGGTACAGTACTTGGCTTGTTCGAGTCTTACGTAAAGAACAGGGACTTCTTTGTTTCAATAGGAAACTTTTCATCAGAACAAACAGAAGTCACGTGGGGTTCCCCAGGGCTCCATTCTTGGCCCCCTCTTATTTAATATCTACATGCTCCCACTAGCCCAGATTATAACAACCAATAAGATTAGCTACCATATCAATGCAGATGATACTCAGCTCTACATTACAATGTCACCAGGTGACTTTGAACCCATCCAAACCCTAAGTAAATGCATTGAGCAAATCAATGGATGGATGTGTCATGACTTTCTCCATCTGAACAGAAACAAAAAAGAAGTAATTACTTTTGGACCTAAAGAGGAACCATCAAGAGTCGGCACACACCTTCAATTAATACAGGTAGAAACTAGTGATCAGGCCCGAAATCTAGGTGTAGTAATAGACTCAGACCTGAACCTCCAGGGTCACATAAAGGCAATAACAAGGTCACCCTTCTATCACCTGAAGAACATTTCTAGGATTAAACGACTGATGTCGCAACAGGACCTAGAAAAACTCATCCATGTGTTTATCTTTAGTCCAATTGATTACTGCAATAGCGTTCTCACGGTTCTGCCTAAAAAGTCAATTAGACAGCTGCAGCTGATCCAGAACGCTGCGGCTGTTGTCCTCACTAGAACCAGGAAAGTAGAGCACATCACGCCAGTTCTAAAGTCCTTACACCAGCTCCCTGTAGCCCAGAGAATAGACTTCAAAATACTTTTACTAGTTTATAAATCATTGAATGGCTTAGCGCCAAAGTATATTGAAGATCTGCTGTTACTATATCAAATCAAGGCGTTCAATACGGAAGTAAATTTCTTTAAGGTGGATTTGGATATATGACTGAATTTTAAAAGACTTAAGGTGACAATGTTATTGGAGTGTGCTATAGAAGGGTAATATGTGCCTGGAAGAAGCATAATACCTCCCCTTTAAAAGGTCCTGAGCTTTGTTTCTCAGATCTTCGAGTCAGACTCCTTTGACAATAATACTGGTTCTTTCCATGACTGACTCCAGCTGCTATCAACAGCATATCCTCCTGTGTCAAGTTCTCCACTCACTTGCAAGATCCATCTGCTGCACTTCTTGGTTCATCTTCCTCCGTCATCTCCAGCATGCCTCTTGTTTGCTCTCCAACTGCTTATCCTGTTGAAAAGTACTCACCTTTCAGTCAACAACAGTTCCTTTGGATATCCTCAGCACACTTCATCATCCTAAGTACTCACAGGATCATCTTCACACTGAACCGGCAAACTCACACCTGGCAAAAATACTTCCAAATCTCAGTACAGATCTGAGAACATCATCTGTCTAAGTTCTGGACCCACCAATACTTTCACTAGTGTTCCTGCTCCCAGTCTCCAGCTTATCCTGCAACACCAGACCCAATTCTCCACTTGATTATTCAATAAACTTCTTAAATCTTTATCGTCTCCTGAGAGTTTTGTCTATGTGGTTAAGACAGCTATCAACAACCATGACGCACAGATCTGAAGGCCTAAAACTGCAATGGAGAAATTGTATAATGTTTCAGGTCATGAGAGGACATCCTTTGTTCTGTGTCGAGTCACTTCCACAATATCTCTACAGCATCTGTAACACAAAACTGGTTTTGTCTGGTTTACTACTGTTCAAATTATCTTTTTGTATAATCTACAATCACTTCATCAAATTGTGATCCATTAATTCTAACACTGCCACAATTTAATGCGTAAAATTAAGCAGTAAAGTTCTACTTTCACAGAAATGTGTTTAGGGAAGCTCTTAAACATTCTAACCAGATCAGTTGTGGACAGAAATGTTGTATACAGCAAACTGAATAGTGGACATAAAACACCCTGTAAAGTAATCACGTCAATACAAGTTGTTCATATTTTCTTCTTGTTCCCATTTCAGTGTATTTCCTTAGGAAATAGTCGTGCATGGTTCTGAAGTGACATTAAATTGGCACATGCTTTTCCACTTTTGCTGAACATAAAATTCTGTAGCATGGTGCGCATTTGCTTCCAGCACTTGTTACTCTAAGAGCACAAATAAAAATAAAAAATTTTTAAAAAGTCAGCCAGAAGTTGCCTTCAGAAGTCACCTAAATCATCTTCTTCCCTTTTGGCTTTTCCCTTCAGGGGTCGCCACAGCGAATCACCTGTGTCCATTTAGTTCTGGGCTCTACATCCTCTGCCCTCACATCAACTAACGTAATGTCCTCTTTCACAACATCCATAAATCTTCCTTTTGATCTTACTTTCTGCCTCCTGCCTGGTGGCTCCAACCTCAGCATCCTTCTGCCGATATAATCATTGTCTCTCCTCTGAACATTTCCAAACCATCCCAGTCTGGTCTCTCTGACTTTATCTCCAAAACATCTAACATGAGCTGTCCCTCTGATGTACTCTATTTCTGATCCTATCCATCCTCATCACTCCCAAAAAGAATCTCAATATCTTGAGTTCTGCAACCTCCAGTTCTGCTTCCTGTCTTTTCCTCATTGCTACAGTCTCTAAACCATACATCGCTGGTCTCACTACTGTCTTGTACACCTTTCCTTACATTCTTGCTGAAACCTTTTTATTACACATCAAACCTGACACAATTCTCCACCCATTCCAACAAGCTTGCACACACTTCTTCACCTCTTTTCCACAATCTCCGTTGCTCTGGATCGATGACCCTAAGTACTTAAAGTCATCTACCATCTTTACTTCTACTCCCTGTAACTTCACCGTTACACTTGTGTCTCTCTCATTTAAACACATGCATCCTTTCTTGCTGCTACAAATCTTCATTCCTATTTTTTCCAGTGCATACCTCCACCTCTCTAGCTTTTCCTCTGCATGCACCCCGCTCTCACTGCAGATCACAATGTCATCTGCAAACATAGGTCATGGAGACCCCTGTCTAACCTCATCTGTCCGCCTGTCAATCACTAAAGCTTAGAACCAATCCTTGATGCAGTCCCACCTCCACTTTGAACTCCTCTGTCACTCCTATAGCACACCTCACTGCTGTCCCACAGCTCTCATACATGTCCTGCAATACTCTAACATACTTCTCTGCCACTTCAGACCGTCTCATGCAATACCACACCTCTCAGCACCCTGTCATGCGCTTTCTCTAATAATAATAATACCTCAAACTTGTATATTGTTTTTTTGGTCACTCAAAGACACTTTCCATGGGGAATAAAACGAGACAAAAAATAGAGGTTTTAAGCAAAACCTAGTTTAAAAAGCTAGGTTTTGAGTACTGATTTGAAGTTTGGTAGTGAGTCTGAGTTTCTTATGGGTGGTGCGAGTGAGTTCCAAAGGGTGGGGGCGGCAATAGCGAAGGCTCGGTCCCCCAAGGTCCGGCAGTTAGTGCGGGTGATGGGAGTGAGGCGGTTGGTGCCGGCTGAGCGGAGGTGGTGGGTGGGTTGGTGCTGTTGCAGGAGCTCGGTGAGGTAGGGCGGGGTCAGGTTATGGAGGGACTTGTAGGTGAGGAGGAGGAGCTTATATTGAATGTGATATTAAACGCGGAGCCAGTGGAGCTGCTGGAGGACGGGGGTGATGTGTTCTCTGGACCGGGTGCGGGTGAGGAGGCGGGCAGCAGAGTTTTGGATGTATTGCAGTTTTTTGGAAATGAGTGGTGGGAAGTCCGTAGAGGAGGCTATTGCAGTAGTAGAGTCTAGAAGTGATGAATGCGTGAATGAGGATTTCAGCTGTTGACTGGGTAAGGGAGGTGCGGAGGCGGGCAATGTTGCGGAGGTGGAAAAAGGACATTTTAGTGATATGGTTGATGTGTGATTGGTATGAGAGGGTGGAGTCCATTATGATGCCAAGGTTGCATGCAGAAGAGGAGGGGGTGATATTGTGACCGTCGATGAGGAGAGTAAAGATCTGGATAGAGGGGAGAAAAGATTTGGGGCCAGTGATGAGGAGTTCTGTTTTATTGCTGTGGAGGTTTAGAAAGTTATTGTCCATCCAGGTTTTGATGTCAGAGATGCAATTGGTGGAGAGGATAACCGGAGTGATGGATTTGGTGGACATGTAGAGTTGGGTATTGTCGGCGTAATAGTGAAAGTGGAGTCCATGATGGCAGATGATCTGTCTCTACAAAGACACAATGGAGCTCCCTCTGACCTTCTCTGTACTTCTTCATCAGCATCCTTAAAGCAAAAATTGCATCTGTAGTATTTTTTCTTGGCATGAAACCGCTCACAAATGCTCACTTCTGACCAAAGCCTAGCTTCCATCACTGTTTCCCACAGCTTCATGGTATGACACATTAGCTTTATTCCTCAGTTGTTGTCACAATTCTGTATATCTCTCTTGTTCTTAAAAATCAGCACTAGAACACTTTTCCTCCGTTCCTCTCTAGCTTTACCTGTCATAGTCCAAACATTCAAAGTCCCTACTCTTAATTCCAAACTCTTGAATTTCCTCTTCTCTCTTTACCTACCAACACCTCTTCCTCCTCTCCTCGGTCGACCAACAGTAGTCCAATTTCCACCGGCACCCTGTGGTTCAACAGCACCGGTGGCGGTTGTTGTTAACCCGGGCCTCGACCGATCCAGTGTAGGTACCAGATGTGCTCGGGTAGCCAAATCTGCTCGGGGGCCTGTACCTGGATATGATGTCTTATTACATGATTGGCTGGACGCTGACATTACTCTACATCAGGGGTGGGGAACCCTGGTCCGCGAGGGCCGCATTCCTCTAAGTTTTCCATGCAACCCTGCTTCAACACACCTGACTCAAATCAAATGGATCCAACAGCCCAATTAAGTTCTGCACAATTACTAGTTAATTTGAATAAGGTGTCTTGACGCAGGGAAAGATGGAAACCTTTCAGGATGAGGCCCAATCTTCCCCACCCCTGCTCTACATTATTGGCTGGACGTTAGCACATTGACATACTGTACAGTTTTCTTTAAATAACTTTATTGAACAAATAGCAAGTATACAACATAAAAACAAAAAAATATACAGAATAATTCAACATATACATAAAGTACATGCAAAACAATTACATATATGAATTGTTTTGAGAGCCTTTTTGTTGATAATTTGATATTTATTCTATGTATTTATCATATTTTTTGGTTATTCTAAATAAATAGAAAACAGAATAAAGCATTTTCCATCATGAGGGAAAATCAGTCTAAGTATGGTTACCTGCTAAACTCTTTCCAAAGCCTATGTGTGAAAGAGCAGTACCAGATAAGATGAGTCACATTTTATTGATGATCCCCACAGGAACTGTTATTAACATTTATCGTTTTTTTTAAATTTCTCTATATAGTGCTTTGCGGGGTTAAAAAATGGGGCACAACGTATTTTCTCCGAGTGGCGATGCCGTAGTTTGACGTTATTGGCAAGCGCCAGACCCCGACCAGATCTGGTTAATCCAGCACATCTGGTACCCACACCGGTATGGAGTTCATGATTATGTTTGATTTGACTTAGCTTTCACGTCGGATGCCCTTCCTGACACAATCCTCTGCATTTTTCCGGACTTGGGACCGGCACATGAAACCACTGGCTTGTGACCCCTTATGGTGGCATTAGAAGTCACTAAAATAAAGTCAAGTAATATAAGTTGTGCAAACTTTACTTTACAACACCTGTCATGCATACTGTGGCTTAGCTTTATGAGATAGACCAACACAAAGTACACATAAGATATTGAGGATATTGACGAAGAAAAAGTATGGGGTCAAAACACACACTTAATAGCAGCAATAAAAAAGACACTGGGCTGAGTACAGATGAGCCAGGTCAGGAATTGCCATTAAAGGAGCTATCTGCACCGGTAGCAGCACATCAACTGCAGCAGCCAAGGCACTGACTCAGGGCGCCCAGAGAAGGCAAGGCTGAGACCCCCACCTCAACCAAAGTGCTACCTTAAGAGCACCCAGGCAGCCACAGCCGACCACCGCTCCCGTGGCAGAGGGCTCCAATAGAGGAAACGCTGGAAGGAAGATTAAAATAACAGGTTAAATTATAAAAATAAACAGAGGATAATATAAGATTAAATAGTAAAACACTGAAAAATGTATTAAGTAAAACATGCAGAACAATTAAACAGACTAATAAATAATAATCAGTTAAAAGCTAGGCTAAAATGGTGAGTCTTGAGCCTGCTCTTAAAAACATGAACGTTCTCTGCAGCCCTGAGGTCCTCCGGCTGCCTGTTCCAGAGGTGAGGGCCATAATAATAGAAAGACGCCTCACCATGAGTGTGTGTCCTGACTTTAGGGATGACAAGGAGACAGCTGCCAGAGGAGCGCAGAGACCGCGAAGGTTCATATAGTAAAAACAGTTCTGAAAGATAAGAAGGCCCAAGACCATTGAGACACTTAAAAACCTTTAAAAGAACTTTAAAATTGATCCTAAAACACACGGGGAGCCAATGCAATGAATTTAAGACAGGTGTAATGTGCTCCCGCCTCCTAGTCTTCTTCAGGACACGTGCTGCTGAATTTTGTATAAGTTGTAAACCTGAGAGTTTCTTTTTGGGAAGACCAGAAAGCAGGGCATTACAGTAATCAATTCTACTGGGGATAAAGCATGCGTCAGTGTCTTCGTGCTGGCCAGAGAGAGAATGGGGCGGAGTCCGGCTATGTTCTTTAGATTATAAAAACCTATTTTAGTAACGTTTTTAATGTTAGGGAAAAATGTCAGCTTAGAATGAAAAATGACCCACAGGTTCTTCACTTTTAAAGAAGGATTAAAAGACAGTGATTGTAGTTTTGGTAAAAGTTTCTCTCTCTGAGCCTCAGGACTACTTACACAGTAGTGAATTAATGTTACAGTCAACTTGTCATCCTAATCGTGTATGTAGAAAGTGCTACATGTATTTAACATCCGTGAAAAATGTTTCCACAGGGGCTCTTAGGGTCCACAAGTAGTCATAATAAACTGAACAGAAAGATCTGCATATGATTGTTTTATTCACATTCATTCATAACATTGTAGTAATTAACGCGGGGAGAACCACAGAGCTGGAGGTGGATTCCACAGGCGCAGACCACACTGACACCCACTATAAATACCTCAGAGTTCACCTGGACAGCAGACTGGACTGGAGACTGAACAATGAAGCAATCTATAAGAGGTCAGAGCACACTGGACTTTCTGAGGAAGCTTAGGTCCTTCAAGCTTTGCAGCAGGATGTTGGAGATCTTCTACACGTTTGTTTTGGAGAGTGTAATCTGTTCTCTTAAAAACGCTCAACAGCCAAATAAAGAAGGCTGGGGATGAGTGCAGAACTGAGGAACAGACACAATTTCACTTAAATTTTACATGAATAACTATATGCATGTGACAATAAAATTTAATGGCATCTTTGTATCTATCTATACATCGTAGAGACTAGCAGTTGTCTTGCTTATCTAAAGTTCTGAAGTCATTACACTAGCTCCCTGTAGAGCAAAATGTAAATGAAAAATATTTCATTTGTTTATAAATCACCGAATGGTTTTGCACCAAAATACATTAAAGATCTGTTGATGCATCAACCTTATGGGGCGTTCACACAGCTTGTCAAGGCATCAAATCACTCAAAAGGACAAAAGTTGACGCTTTAAAATTAAAACCCAGCTGCTTGCACACTTTGTAGTCCACGTCGACGCGTCACGTCAGTATTTAGTACTGTAGTTATCCTAACCGGGTTTGGCTAGCGTTAGCTAACATAATAATAAAGTTAAAAGAAAATATTTAACTGCTTAGGGAGTCCAACATCCTCCGATATATTCCTCCAAATAAGGTCTGATCTCTTGCCGTCTTTGCAAAAAGACGAAGACAGGTCATACAATTCACAAAAATTACAGATTGCGACGATTAGTTGATCCTCCATTTTGAATGAATGACTTGGCAATCCACACATGGAATGGCGTAATGACATCAGTACGATTAGGTGATGCCCGCGTTTGCTGCCCCAAAGTTCAGTTTTCCCAACTTCACGATGCAGCTGCTCGGATGGTCCGTCAACGGGTCCGAGCAGCAGCTGCGTGGACGCGCTGATGCCATCTGCGCCGACACAACTGCGCAACTTGCGGCGGGGCAGCTTGACGCCCACCTGATGCATAGTACCATAGACTTTGCATGTAATCTAGCTCCCCTGCTGCCTGGACGCACTGAGCAGTGTGAACACCCATTTAGAGCCCACCCAGGTTTTCTAATTCAAGTTTACTCTACATCCCCAGAATCAGGAGAACATGGAGAAGCAGCATTACATTTTTTGGCTCCTATAATCTAGAACACACTTCCAGAAAAGCTGCTGAAACACGGAGTTCCTTTAAATCAATGCTAAAACCCATCTGTTTAGAGCTGCCGTTGATTAATAATCACTGAAACATCTTTAATTCTAGTCTTGATTGCATCTTTTCATTACTTCTCTTTAATTTGTCAATGTTTTAATTTTGTTCATGTATTGTGTTGTTTTTATCATGTAAAGCACTTTGAACTGTCTTGTTGCTGAAATGTGCTATACAAATAAACTTGACTTAAATTCACTAATATAGCTTTGGATGAAATTATCTGATTAGAAGAGAATATTTATTTTCTTTATTGTCCTACACTGGGGAAATTCAGGTCTAACAGCAGCAAAGTGACAGATTCAAACAAAGATTTTAAAAAAACTGAATAAAGAATATTATACAGTTGTGGCCAAAAGTTTTGAGAATGACACAAATATTAGTTTTCACAAAGTTTGCTGCAAAACTACTTTTAGATCTTTGTTTCTGTTGTTTCTGTGATGTACTGAAATATAATTACAAGCACTTTATACGTTTCAAAGGCTTTTATTGACAATTACATGACATTTATGCAGAGTCAGTATTTGCAGTGTTGGCCCTTCTTTTTCAGGACCTCTGCAATTCGACTGGGCATGCTCTCAATCAACTTCTGGGCCAAATCCTGACTGATAGCAACCCATTCTTTCATAATCACTTCTTGGAGTTTGTCAGAATTAGTGGGTTTTTGTTTGTCCACTCGCCTCTCGAGGACTGACCACAAGTTCTCAATGGGATTAAGATCTGGGGAGTTTTCAGGCCATGGACCCAAAATTTCAAAGTTTTGGTCCCCGAGCCACTTAGTTATCCCTTCTTCCTTATGGCACGTTGCTCCATCGTGCTGGAAAAGGCATTGTTCTTCACCAAACTGTTGTTGGATTGTTGGAAGAAGTTGCTGTTGGAGGGTGTTTTGGTACCATTCTTTATTCATGGCTGTGTTTTTGGGCAAAATTGTAAGTGAGCCCACTCCCTTGGATAAGAAGCAACCCCACACATGAATGGTATCAGGATGCTTTACTGTTGGCATGACACAGGACTGATGGTAGCGCTCACCTTTTCCAGATGCCCCAAACAATCGGAAAGAGGCTTCATCGGAGAATGTGACTTTGCCCCAGTCCTCAGCAGTCCATTCACCAGACTTTCTGCAGAAGATCAATCTGTCTCTGATGTTTTTTTTGGAGAGAAGTGGCTTCTTTGCTGCCCTTCTTGACACCAGGCAATCTTCCAAAATTCTTTGCCTCACTGTGTGTGCAGATGCGCTCACACCTGCCTGATGCCATTCCTGAGCAAGCTCTGCACTGGTGGCACTCCGATCCCGCAGCTGAATCCTCATTAGGAGACGATCCTGGCGCTTGCTGGACTTTCTTGGACGCCCTGAAGCCTTCTTAACAAGAATTGAACCTCTGTCCTTTAATGACAGCAATAAAATGCAGTGGCATTTCCATGGCAAAGAAGGAATATGCAATTCATCTGATCACTGTTCATAACATTCTGGAGTAGATGCAAATTGATATTATAAAAATTTAAGCAGCAATTTTTCCAATTTCCAATATTTATGTAATTCTCAAAACTTTTGGCCACGACTGTACTGTACCATAAGGCAACATTACAACACTAAAATACTGTGGAGCTATTAAAAATAGCAGACTCTGGTTCAAGAAATGTGCAGCTGAGCAGGATCATTTTAAAATACTTACAAAATGTGCATTTTTAATAAATGGATTAAGCTGAATATTTTCAAAACTTGGAATAAAAGTACTGCAAACAACAGAAATGTGCAATAACAGCAGAAATGTAAACACTTATTGAGTTTTGAAATCAGTGATGGTTACACAGTTGTGAGGAAAGACCTTCAAGATGGCTGATTCCACCTTAGAGCCAAAGTAGGTGTTTAGGAGCGCTCCCTGGACGGCACAAAATCTCAGTCTCCTCAGCAGGTCTGTTCTTCCCTGTAGAGAGCATCAGTGTTGTGGCTCCAGTCCAGTTTATTGTGCAGGTGAACACCCAGGTATTTAGGGTAGTCCATTATCTCCCTGTCCACTCCCTGGATGTTCACTGGTGACAGTGTCGTATACACCTGTGGAAATCCACCTCCAGCTCCTTGGTTCTCCCCGCATTAATTACTGCAATGTAATAAATTAATGTGAATAAAACATTCATATGCAGATCCTTCTGTTCAGTTTATTATTACCATTTGAGCTGAGGATGAATGACTAGTGGATCCGACAACGCCGTCTTATATTACCTGCAATAGCCAATCAGCAGGCTGTCTCCATCTGGGTGCACCAACCACCAACAGGCACCTGTGAGGAAAAACTTTACAGAACACAAAACACTCTCACTAACGACCAGGGTCGTAACACGTTAACTGTAACAAAAACATAACTTGGATAAATGATACATAAACACAAAACTAAACCTACTGCAGATGACCCACCGTCTACCATCCCAACGTTTGATTCACCACATCAGAGGCAGGATGTTGCAATTGTTGACATGGCAACGCCAACAACAGAAGCTGTTCTTGGTTAGGGGGCACGGTGGCGCAGCTGGTAGCCTGGCTCACCTCACAGCTAGAAGGTCCCGGGTTCGATTACCGCCGGGGACGCTGTGGGTGCTGAGGGTGCGTTTGTTCCCCCACATCATCAGCACCCACACCCTGGGTGGGGTTGGCGAAAGGGCCTTTCTGTGTGGAGTTTGCAGGTTCTCCCCGTGTTCCCTTGAGCAGCTAATGTGAGCTACTCCCACAAAAACATGCACTAGTCCTGGGGCTGTATACTGCCTTCTCCTGGCCGGCCGGGGCGCCCGCAGGGTTGGGGAAGATCTGGCTGGAACAACGTGGTCCTTCCACGCGCTACGTCCAGCCGGAGAAACCCCGCCCCGTCGGGTGAAAAGAAGGGCCTGCCCACTCCCCATGCACGAAGGAGGCTTGGGTTTCAGTGAAGGGCCCCTCCCGGGGCCGGCACAGAGAGAGAGCGGAACCCCAGGACCTGAACTGAGGAGCACTGGGGTGATAAATAATGGGGAAAAAATCATGGGATAAAAATAAATTATAAAAAGAAGCTGTTCTTGGTTGAAAATGACATCAACCTAACATCTGTCACCCGATGCCAATCACGTCCCCGGTAGCCAATGGGCTCTAAGCCCCGCCCCCACTTAAAATCAGGTTCAACTCCGAAAACAAAAAGTCTGAATTGGAACTGTAAGCTGAGGACGGAAAGCAAAGATGAAGAGTAACCTAAAACCTCTCAAACCTTTTGAAAATACAAAACAGCAGTTTTAACCAATTAAGAAAGGAAAAATGATTACATGAATAGAGCTTAGTTTCTTTTTCCAATACTTTTTTTAATCGACAATATTTATTTTTTTATTTTTTTACATTTTTCCCCCCAAATTTACAATGTATATTTTTCAGGTTTACAATCTGTTTTTTCATTCACATTGAGCTGATCCTGTTTTGTCCCCATAAAAAAAGGACAGAGGGTTTAACAAATAAAGACTGTAAGTGTGTTGACATGTAAATAAGTTGATGATTCTGTGTTGCTTCATACATTTTATATCTGCATTCTTATTTTTGCCCTCTTTACTCTTACACCCATGAATAAAGTTCAGCTTAATCAAGTGGTGTAAGAAGTCACTCACTTAGTTACCTTGGTTCACCTGCGTTAAATTTAATCTTGGTATAAAAACAGTAGTGAAGAAACTGCTTCAGGAAGAGGACAGATCACAGCAGGCAGGTCGGGTCGATTAGTCTAATGCAGGGTTACATTCCAAACAAAAATGTGTTCAGCTTGCTGTAATAATCTTGCAAAGACGACTGCTGAAGAAATTCACACATCTTCACTCATACATTTTCTTCACTCTCTCCTCCAACTGCATTTAATCCGGATGAAATGATTTCCAACTGCTACTATTTTCAATTGCTATACCCTTCATTACCTGTAAATAAGCTTCATTTTTCATGATGTATTAAATTTTTGAGTCTTAAGTTCTGAGCTAATCATTATTTCCTTATAATTTATGTTCATAAAACACTGTGTCAGGAGCGTGTGTCTCACGGATGTAGTATGGACCCAAACACATTTGTAGGTAGGTGCAAGGATATTTATTAGGATGATGATGATGATGATGACGACAGGAACCCAGGAGGGAGAACGGCAGAAGAAGAACCCCATGATCCGACGGGGAGTGAGAGGAAATGAAGGGTTTAAATAAACAAAAGGGAAGGAGGATCAGGTAAGACAGATTGGAGACAGGTGTAGACAATGATTAGGAGAGGGAGTGAAAGGACTGAGAGTTGAGGTCAGAGGACACTGCATGAGATACATTGTCTTCAATCCTGATTACTGGGTTGATCTGTATTTGTCAATCACTTTTTTGGGACATTTTCACCAAGTACAAGTTAGTATTCTTTTAGGAATACTAAAAAGACATCTGCATTTTAAGTTAAAAATTGGCATATTTTCAACATGTATTTAATTATTCTTTACTAGACCACTATAAAGAAGCATTTTCTAGGGGACAGTTCAGTAGAAACCTTTAACCGTATTTACCCTTCCACCACATCCCCCTCATCTCCCAACTCGAACTCAGTAAACAAGCTGGTAGATAACTTCCTTGCGAAAATCTCAGCCATTACTGATTCCATTGCTCCAACTAAAGTGAAAGTAGTCTCAGGTAGAAAGAAGTTTCCGTGGACAAGTGATCCACTTGTAGGTAGTGAAAGAAGGGAGTGACGAGCCGAGAGAAAATGGCTAAAAAGACAATCTGTACCTGAATACCTACTACCAATGGAATCCCAAAATCTACATAAATATGGAGAAAATGTCTGAATTCCATGAATTAAACCAAAAAAAATCTTTGAAAAAATTGTTATCCAACTAAGCTCCTCCACCTGCTGTCTAGATATCCTACCCACAGCTTTTCTAAAGAAAGTTCTTCCTGTCATTGGGTCTGATCTGGTTCAAATTGTTAACTCATCCCTGCTATCAGGTGTCTTCCTTAGCACCAAAATATGTTGAAGACCTGTTGTCACAGTACCAACCACCAAGACCACCCAGGCCCTCCAACTCTAGCCTACTAAACATCCCTAGACTCAGAACTAAACATGGAGAAGCAGCTTTCAGTTTCTATGCTCCCTTTATCTGGAACAGACTTCCTGACGAGTGCAGAGCTGCTGAAACTCTGAACTGCTTTAAATCGAGACTAAAAACCCATCTGTTTAGAATTGCCTTCGAGTAAATGCTTGATGTCATATGTATGAAATGTGTTCATGCGCTCTTGCTTTATTGACTTTTAATTTCCAACGTTATATTCTGTTTTTTCTTTTGTTTTGTTTTTGCTTTTTTGTTTTGTTTGTTGGTTTGTTTGTTTTTTTCTCTCTTTTTTTAAATCACCAAATCATGTAAAGCACCTTGAATTCCCCTGTTGTTGAAAGTGTGCTATACAAATAAAATTGTCTCGCCTTGCCTGACTAAGAATAAAAGAAACAAGAATCAACAGCCACCAAAACAAATAAACATGGGTCAAAGTTTAGATAGATTCAGGCACTAATGCAAATAAAAAAGCAGAAGTATGCAAAACAGGAGCAATAAAAGGCAAACGTGTCACAGAGGAAACGTCAATTTCTTCCAAATACATCTCAATTCGAGGAGGAATCAGTCTATGAGTCGGAAGGCTGCAGATATGGCAGAGGAGAAAGTTTTCTACAGTATGCTGCAGTAATCTAAATTTGTCATTAACGTTTTTTGAGACATTTTCACCAAGAACAAGTACTATTTTATTAGGAACACTGAAAGACATTGAAATTTCAAGTTATAAATCAGCATGTTTTCAAAAATTACAAAATTAATTATTCTTTGTTATGAATAAAAAAAGAAATAAGAACCACCAAAATAAATAAACCCGGGTCAAAGTTTAGCTAGCTTCAAGCAATGATGCATGAAAAAAGCAGAACTATGCAAATCTCAAGCAGTAAAAAGCATACCTGCCACAAAGGAAATGTCAACTTCCTAATAAATCCCCCTTGGAGAGGAGATGTAGTCAACAGGTCGGATCAAAATCAGCATTAAAGCTGCAGAGATGGCATTTTAATCTTCACAACTGAAGTATACTTAATAACAGCTTAACTCAATTTGATTCTTTGCTTATGTCAGGGGTGTCCAAACTTTTTCTTCACGTGGGCCAAAATCATTAAATTAAAAGTATGTGCGGGTCAAATAAATATTTTTTGAAAGAAGAAAAATCGCCCAAAATTTTATTGAGAACCTTTTTGAATGTGGTGACATCAGCGATCTCCTATGGCACAAATACACATATAATGGGGGGTTTTTTTTTTTGGGGGGGGGGGGGGGGGGTTTAATAGCCCTACTCAGTTGCACATTTCTTTGGATATCATCTTATTTTTAAAAACTGTCCTGTATTGGTTCTCCTTTTTTGTAACTTTGTGCTTACCGTCTGTGATTCTTATTACTTCCGCCAAGGATGTTATGTTTTCACAAGGGGTTGTTTGTTTGTCTGTTAGTTAGCAACATAACTCAAAAAGCTATTGTTGGGTTTTGATGAAATTTTCAGGAAATGTCCGCAGTGGGACCAAGAAAAAGTGATTACATTTTGGATGGTGATCCGGTTCACTGTCTGGGGGTGGGGGGGGGGGTGGGGGGGTGGACTGAGCTCTCCTGGTGCTTTTCGAGTTACATCTGTGTACATGTCACTTGCTGCTGGTAGTCTTAGATTTCTCCATGGTGAGATAATAGTCTCACTGTGTTGTCAGAAATGGAATAAACCATAAAACATATATAAGAAATAAAGATGTGGGTCGATCTTGATGAGTGAAGAAATGGCTCAGAGAAACATCCCCATATTAGCAACCAGAGCAAAGAATGAATTATACTCACGTTTGACTTCAATTTGACTTTCTTGAACAGTCCTCAAAAATGCATTTAATACTGGAATTAGAATGCAATTTGATGTAATATTGATTAGTTAGAGCATAGTTGATCTGCTGCTTTCCACTTCCTCATTTCCTTTTGGTGTGTATTGATTGCTTGGAATAACTGTATGTCCTGCATTTCTTAAAATGTGTTCTTGTGATTATTTTGACAGGTTGTCTTATTAAAAGACAAAATTATATATCTACTGTCAGATATAAAAAGATTTATATTTATTATGTATGTTGGAATGTGTTTGAAGCTCTAACTGGTTTTCAACTCGCTGATCTTCAAATCTTTCAGTTAAAATGAGAATAAGACAGTGTATGATGAAGTGAAGGTGAACAAAGAGCCAACTCAGGGTAAAAAAGAACAAAAGAGGATTTTAAGGTAGAATACAAAATTCAAATAAAAGATCGTGTGAGATTTGAAGTTTAAGTTTTCATCATAACAAGCCTAAGAACATTCTTCTTGTAAATAAACTTTTAATCTTTTCAGCTACAGTGGTGGAAGTCCAGAAGCTGTATCAAAGGGCTCTGCAAACTTCTGACACAAATGGTAAATGTTTTCACTAAATTTGTTTAAAGTTCTCATTGACAGGAAACTAGTTTGCAGTTTGTGTTACACATCTTTATCAACGAAATAAATGGGGTTGCTAAAACTTTAGCTCACCTATCCTTCTAATTCATCTGGAAAAAATGCATTCCTAGTCAGCAGCAATTGTCAGATTATTTGTTCTGGTGCAGACTTGACAAATTCAGTTAGTTGTGTGGCTTGCTTAATAACACCTACTAATAAGTTATTCAATCTGGGAAATATTATCTGGAAATAATGAGAAAGGAATTCCTACAGTTGTCAGATTTGAGCACTAGTCTAAAATTTTTGCTTATAATGACTCAAGAAATTATATGAGGACAATTTGTTATGCAGTGAATGACTTTTCGTCCTCCATAAGTATAGTTGTAATGGGAATATTAAATTAATGACTGCATATCTTAGCATGAGTAACAACAACAGAGGAATAACATGATGTCAAGTATGATGTGCTGATAGATGTATGTCAGATTGTGGGATGACAAATAGCCGTATACAAGGTCGGATTATCCGATGGGGATTATGGGCACAGGCCCAGGGACGCTCACACGCCCACAGGGTGGCCCACGTGAGCGGTTTAAAGAAGAAAACAATTTTGTCTTCAAATTTCAAATATGGCAGCGATAACTAATAAGATCCACACTATTTTACAGAGTTACATGATTAGTAAGGCAATTGTGGAAACCATGGTAACACGCCCCGCCCCTACCCCAGTGAGTAGAGCTCCACTGACTGTCACCAGACAGTGGGAGAGCATTCCTCTAGGAGAAATATAAATGAGGGATGATTATAGAAAAAGCTGTGTCTATTAGCAAAAGAGAGAAAGATGAGAAGAAGACGTGTTCATTAAGAAGCCTACCATCTATTGACGCCTGAGGCTAGCGGTAGCAGTGGCAGTTCAGACTGGGTTTATCCGGTTTGGGACGCAGCATTGTGGGGGGCAGTTAACAAGAATACTGGGGCTGTTATTATTGATCGTGGAGCGGCTGGTTTTCATAATCGGGTGACCACATATCCAGCTGCATCCCGTGATCGGGGTTTGGGCGGTAATGTGCAACCAAACCTAATGATCTGCTGTGCTGTCACTCCCCAAGTCTCTCCAGACCGGATCAAGTGTTACCCACCACGAGTAATTTATCTTGTTTTCCCTGCCCATTTCCCACCCCATTGGTGGTTTCTCTGACTGGGAACATCCTGAGCGCGTGTGTGATCATGAGGAAAGCTGGTGGTGCTCAGAGGGCCCGGTGGCGCCAGTGTTCGGCAGCCTTGCTTCTGTCGGGGAGCTGTGGCTACAATGTTGCTTGCCACCACCAGTGTGTGAATGTGTGAATGACTGAATGTAGTGTGAAGTGCTTTGTGATCCTCAAGCACTAAATAAAGCGCTATACAAGTACAGGCCATTTGATTTGACTTTTTTTTTAAAACATTTATTGTAATGAACTGTGCTGAGTACTGGGTTGACCTATATTTGTCAATCTCCTTTTTTGAGACATTTTCACCAGCTACAATTTAGTATTCTATTAGTAATGCTTTGAAAAGACATTGAAATTTCAAGTTACAAATTAGCATGTTTTCAACAATTACACTAAATGCATTCTTATGAATTACTGTGAATAAAAAAATTAATAGGAGTCACTATAACAAATAAACCTGGTTCAAAGTTTAGTTCGATAACTTAGTTAGAAAAGCAGAAGTATTCAGATCTAGAGCAGTAAAAGACAGACCTGCCACAGAGCAAATGTCAACTTCTTCCTAATAAATCTCACATCAAGGGCTGATTTAGTCTATGAGTCGGATCAAAATCAGTATTAAAGCTGCAGAGATGGCAGAGGAGGAAGTTAGCTATGCATCAGTGGTTATCAAAAGTAAGAAACAGCCCCAATCCGAAGGTAAGTTCCTTTTATTCTCCATGAATGAAGAATATTCTACAACAGTGTAACTCAATCTATCTCTCTTTGCTTCTGTGAGGGGTGTCCAAACTTTTTGTCCATGGACCAAAATAGTCAAATCAAAAGTATTTTGGAGGTCAAAGATGTGTTTTTGGAGAAAAAAAATAACATCCCCCAGAATTTTACCGAGAACTTTTTTGATTCCTATGTAGTAGTATGTTGAAGCAGCAGCTCATTAACAGCTGAGAGGTATCAATTAGAAAAGATCATTAGGAAGACCAGCTCTGTCATAGGATGCCCCCTCGACCCAGTCTAGATGGTTAGGTGGTGGGAGACTGGACAGCTCTGGCTAAAATACCATCACTGTTGGAGAGTGTCTCCCATTTTATGCATGAAGCTGTTGCTGAACTGAAAAGCTCCTTCAGTGACAGACGGATGGATCCTAAGTGCACAAAGAAGCATTATTGCACCTTCTCCCTTCCAGCAGCTGACTTTATAACCATAACGGAAAACAACAAAGTCAGACTCAATAAGTTTGCAGATCCAAGCTGATATTTGCATAGTATTCTTGAAATTTCTTATAAATACTTTATACACTTTTTATGCACAAATAAACACATGATGTAAATTTTTCAATTGTCCTACTCAGTTCCACAATTCTTCGGATCTCAATATGTTATTTTAATAACTGTACACGTTTCTTTCTCCTATGTTGTAAATTTGCACTTTCTGTACAGTCTGTCATTCTTATTATTTATGACTTGTAACTTATTGCTGGTAGTCCAGAATCTTCCCATGGTAATACAATAGTCTCACTGTGTAGTCAGATCTTCTTTTTATTAGAAAACAGATGTATGTCAATCTCAATAAGTAAAGAAATGGCTCAGAGACCCCCCCCCCATCTGCAACCAGAGCAATGACTAAATTATATTCAAGTTCAATTAGAATTTCTTGAACAGTCATCAAAAATGCCTTTATTACTGGAATAAGAATGTAGTCTGATGGCTCGAGTATTGATTAATTAGTGTTATAGTTTTATCTTGATACATTGCCAATCTGCTGCTTTCAAGTATAGTATAGAGCAGTTCCTCATTTCTGGTGTGTGGAGTGACTGCTTGGGCTAACTGTATGATTTATATTTCCTAAAATGTGTTGTGATAATTTTGACAGGTTTTAATCTTATTAAAAGACAAAATTATTTATTTACTGTCAAATATAAAGAGATTAATATATATAATATATTTTATTATGTATGTTGGAATCTGCTTTTTTAAGCCCTAAATGCTTTTAAATTCAGTGATCTACTAACCTTTCAGTTAGAAATGAGAATGAAACCGTGTATGATGAAGTGAAGGTGAACAATAAACCAGCTCAGGGTAAGTAAAAATGAATGCAAGATATTTCAAGGTGAAATGTTATATATATATATAACTATATATATATATATATATAACTATATATATAACTATATATAAACTATATATATAACTATATATATAACTATATATATAACTATATATAACTATATATATAACTATATATAACTATATATATAACTATATATAACTATATATATAACTATATATAACTATATATAACTATATATATAACTATATATAACTATATATATAACTATATATAACTATATATAACTATATATCTATATATAACTATATATCTATATATAACTATATATCTATATATATCTATATATATCTATATATCTATATATATCTATATATATCTATATATATATCTATATATATATCTATATATCTATATATATATATATATCTATATATATATATATATCTATATAACTATATCTATATATCTATATAACTATATATCTCTATATATATCTATATATCTCTATCTATATCTATATATATCTATATATATATATCTATCTATATATATCTATATATATATCTCTATCTATATATATCTATCTATATATCTAACTATATATATCTAACTATATCTATATATATATATATCTAACTATATCTATATATATATATATATATCTAACTATATCTCTCTATATATATATATCTAACTATATCTCTCTATATATATATATCTAACTATATCTCTCTATATATCTAACTATATCTCTCTATATATCTAACTATATCTCTCTATATATATATATATCTAACTATATCTATCTATATATATATATCTAACTATATCTATCTATATATATATATCTAACTATATCTATCTATATATATCTCTAACTATATATATATATATATATATATATATATATATATATATATATATATATATATATATATATATATATAAATAATGTTTGTTATTTATTTTCCATCTTGGTTGTTAAATTATGCTCAAATCTCATGTATTCCTTAAATGTATTTTTTTAGGAGTTTACCTGAAGACCCCTGAATGGGTTAGTTAAAGTGTCCCATAAAACAAATTGAATTTCCTTACCTGAAAGATCCATTCAAAGAATTTGAATAGCAAATGTATGAAACTGTAAAGGCACCATTTAGATTTTATGTTAAAGTTTAATCCTAACAAGTCTTATAAAGTTTATGTTGTAAAATAATTCAAAACATCATCCTTTTCAGCTGCAAAGGTGAAAGACGCTGAAGTGGAGAAGCAGAATGAAAGTGGTCAGCAACCTCTTGACACAACTGTTAAGTTTTAAAGAAAAAAAATATTTGTTTTATAAGTTCTCATTTAAGGGAAACTAGTTTGCCTTTTATGTTGCACATCTTTATAACACTGAGAGAAATCAGGTTGCTAAAGCTTTACTCTACCTACCCTTCACTGTTTATTTTTTATTTACCCCAATTCATCTGGAAAAATTATATTCCGCTGCAGCAGCAATAGTCAGATTATTTGTTATAAGACTGGTGCATTCTTGACAAATGCAGTTAGTTATGCATTTTAAGAACATTTACAAATAAGTTGGACTCCAGTTTTTCTTTGGAGAAAGACCCAAATGGTTGAGCCTATATTTCATGTCTGAATTTATTTCTATGCTTTCTAATATAATATAAGTAATTTTTTCAAAATTTTTACATATGATCTGTGTTATTCAAACATTACTATTACTGCAGAAAATTATAATAGGGTAAAGTTTAGCTAAACTGTTAGTTTTACCAACATGTTTCTTCTAATATGACAACATGTAAAGGCCAGGGCTCTTGATTGATTGATTGATTGAATCTGGTAGAGAATTTGTGGAGAGACTTGAAGATTAGGGTGATGTCATGAGAAGTTCTAACCTCAAAGACTTGGAGATCCCTACTAAGGATAAATCAATATATTATTGGAAACATGCAAAAAGCTTTAAAGCTAAGAGTAAAATGATTTCATTGAAGACCTTTTCTTCATTACTAAGTGCAGCACTCCTCTTACATTGCCTTTGAGAGATTCCTTTGTAATTTTTAAAACACTCGATGGAACTCTTTAGAACTCTTCAAAATATTCAACAATACCCCTGAAGATTCATGCTTGTAGAAGAAAGCTTTTGTCATATTGATAATTAAGTATAAATATTATATTTCCAGACAGACAAAAAGGGCAGGAGACGTTTCTGCTGTTTCAGATTATAAAGTTAATCGTTTTTGTTTTAATGTCTGTAGAACTTATGTCAGACAAGACAGCAGAAAGATGTCGCCGCTATCAGCAGCTGGCTGGCTGTTTTGGGATTCTCTGTGTCATTTTGGTGCCGAGTGTCATTGGAGTCTGTGTTTATCGTGAGTAAATGAAACACGAAGGTCATGAATGGTATTGCTTCTGTAGAACCTCAGATATAGTCTTTAAAATAACTTTATAGTTTGTAACAGTTTCATTTTTGGACAAAATATACAAATATGGAATTGCAATGCCTCGACTATCTCAGTTAGTTGGATTATTTGCCTGTGGTGGTGGTGGTGGAGTGGTGAATGATTTATAGGTTGGGGTTTTCATTTTAATTAGCTATGACTAAAAAAAAAAAAAACTGTTTTTGTCATGTTCTAGGTTAGGGAGGACCCAAAAAGCAGCAGGTATAACAAAATGATTTAATGAAAAACGAAGACAAGGAACTTACAGAACTCAGGAGGATCAAAGGCGGCAAAACAGGACCCAGACGGGCAACAAGGAAGGCAGGAATCAGGCGGGGAAGAAAGACAGACGAACCAGCGAGTTGTGACTGAGTGGGGACTGCATTTATACTGAGGGGAGTGTGAGGATGTGACCAGAAAGAGCTGAGGACTAATTAAGAGAAGCGGTTGCAGCTGAGAGGGAGTGAGCAGGTGAAAATAATTAGCAGCTGGGATGGAAGGCAGAATGGCTAGGGAAACTGGGAGGAAGACCAGGAGCAAAACATAAGGACTAGACAGAGGATAATACTAAAGAGGAATTAGATATAACAAAACCAACTGGGACTAATAAAGGATACGTAATAATAAGAACTTGGGAAAATAAAGAGATGAACACAGCCAAGGGCAACCAAACACAAGAGCACCAGAGGGAGGCAAAACGCAGTGGAAGGAAAAACTCAAACTTGCAACACAAAATCCAAAGACCATGACAGTTTTGCTGTATTTTTCAAAAGATTTTTTATCCTGAAGTCAAACAGAAAGTAGAAATGAGCTCTAAAATACAAGCAACAAATTAAAATGAAAAAGTTACATTACTAGTTTTTCCTAATAAAGCAATATCATTTTCTAGTTGCAACAATTCATGAGAGCGCTGCAAGTGAGTTGAACCAGCTGAGATTATCCCAACAGGTTCTGATGGAGGAGATTTAGAACCTGACCAACCTCACCAACAAACTCAGTTCAGATTATGAGAATTTGACGCTTCAGTTTGACAACCTCAGGTTGGTTAATGACGAGCTGAGGGAAGAAAGGAAAAGACTCACAGAACTAACTTTTAGGGGAAAAAAGCAGCAGTTAGGATGACTCAGTTTCATGGTTTCTGAACTCTTCAGAGATTATACTTTTTAAAGGAATTTTACATAATCAGGAATTAAGCAGGTCCATTTTGTATTTACCTTTCTTGGGTATATATGGTTAGATGCAGTTGATTGTTTAAAGATTTAACGGAAAATAACAATAATGTCTGTCACTTTTCCTCTTACCATTTTTCTTGTGCTTTCTTATGCTCATCAAACATCTGTAACACTCGGTTTTGCTCCAAAGTTGCATATAAATTGTCATAATTTTGTTCATATTAAAGGTCCAAAAGTAACTCATTAATAGCTGCATTTATGATGTTCTCCTGAGTTGATACAGGTCTCTGCAGTTTGTCTGATGGATGTCTTGTGTTCATTAACTTTAGAAAGTTAAGAAGCTGCTGACACAGTGGAGTTAGAGATCTAAATGTTGCATTGATGTTTGCTCAATAGATCTAAAAATACATCTATCAAAATTAAAACATCGAAACAAAGGTTAAATCTACTTTTTTATTAGGTACTGAACCGAAGAGAAATTGGAAAATTACATTTTTGATTCTGGCCTAAAAAAGGAGTGGCTACTGGGTTTCTACAGTTTTAACATTAAAGGAAAAAAATGTAGGTCTTAAGCAAGTCATTGGAAAAAAAACTAATTTAATTACAGAATAATAATTAATAATTTCTGGAATTTATGTCTTTTTATAAGGGGTATTTGTTTGCCAGAAAAATTTGCAAAAGAAATCATCTAGATTTTATACAAAATAGAAATAATATAGCTAACCAATCACAAAAGTGAAAATTAGCTTTAACAGTTTCACATGAGTAATAATTGCTGTTTTCTTTTTAAAATCTGATAATAAACATGATCAATATTCTGAGATTAGTTCAACACCCAAATGTATAACTTGACTTCTAAATATGAATATCAGAGGACATTTTAGTACTTTATTTTGCTTGGTGTTTCACTCTGGTGAGAAAAAAACCCCATCCAAAATGTAACAACATTTAATAATTAATAAAAAAGATTATGATGGAGCAAATACAGTTTATATTTAAGTAGGTAAATAATCATAATTATAATGTCTTTGTAGATTCATAAAGGCTTTAACAATTAACCCACTGCCTCACGGTAATTTATACAGCAGTGGAAAAGCTGATTTAACTATTCCACGCCATTTTAACATCCAAAGTAAACTTTTAATTTTAGTATCCTTCGTCTGTCACGCAGGCTACTTGTGTAACAATATTTTCTTTGTGTGTATTTTCCATAGCACATAACTATGCTATTGATGGTCTGAACTCATTTCCAGACATGTCAAACATGCAAATGACTTTCCCAACTAAAAGCAGAAGTTAGAAATTTAAGGGCTGTAAGAAAGAGCAGCAGCTAATAAAAATTAACCACTTCTCCAAAGTGATACTCAGCTGCAGTTGAGCGTCTGTGTACAAGTTACAAAAACTATAAGATAAAGTCTGCGGCGATGGCAGAGGAGGAGGACGTTACCTATACTTCTGTTGTGTTCAAAGCTAAAAAACAATTACAACCGGAAGGTAAGTAACTTTTTTACATACCTAAATGGAATATATAACTTGTTTAACCTTACATAGTCCTCCTATTTCTTTAAATATCAAATATCAGGTGAAATACATTTTTATTTTTGTCAATGATACTGCATTTAAGATATTATAAATATTAAATAACTATGATTACTAAACCAGAAAATTAACATTTTCTCAAATGATTTGCCTAAGAGTTAAATCTTCTTACTAATAACCGATCAGAAAAGCAAATATTGTTTCAAATAGAGTCTGTTTAATTTTGTTGTTTTTAACTTAACCCTTCTCATAAATTTAACAGCAAAAGGTTCTAAATCCTGGATAAATATTAAAATTTTATGAAGCCTTTATGAGGGGTTGGAGTTGTAAATACCTGATAAATCCCATTTCCTAAATAACCTTTCTAAAATGTCAGTCTTTGTGCATTCTTCTTTTATGTAACGTTTACTTGAAATGACTGTAATTGCTACTTACGAAAACCACTGAGAATGTGTAATGACAGTTATTTCTAAAGTATTTCCCCAGTGAAAGATAAAGTTACACCATCCCAGCAATTTCAACAAACGTGTGCCATCTTAGCTGTTTTTCAGACATCCTGTTTCCTGCTATACAGAGAAGTTCTTGGAAACATTGAATAATTTATTAATTACATTTTGTCTTGTGGTTACTATGTTGAATGTATTTACAGTTTTTTTATGATAAACCAACACAAAATAGTGTGTAATTATGAAGTGGAAAGAAAAATGACTCAAAAAGGGATTGTACAAATAAAAAGGAAAAAGCCCCCTTTATTCTGATGCCGCTGAATAAAATCCAATGCAAACAACAGTCCCCAGTCACATAATTAAATTCGGCTGTTCTTTGAGGGCCCCTGAGGGTTTGTTAGAGAACATCTGAGAACAAACAATAACATGAAGACAAAGGAATACAGCAGATTGGTCAGGAATGAAGTTGTGGAAGAGTTTAAGGCAAGTTTTGAACAGCACAGAGAGCCCTGTTTTTTTTGCTGTGTACGACTACAAATATTGCGTACCCTTTATAAATACTGGCAGCAAACATGTGAAAGAGCTTTCTCTGGATCTCTGAGGCCCAAACTGAACTTACTGAGCTACAAAGGAAAAAGCTTTGTGTGGCTGAAAGCTTGCACATCACCTAGAAAACAGTAGGCTACTTAAGAAACATGGTGATGGGACCTTCATGCTATGGGTGGTTTTCTTCCTTGGGGACAGGACCTGCAGCTTAAATTGTAACAAAATGTTGTTCTACAAATTATTATTTCGCCTAGGCAAATACAATCCATACTTTTTACATGTCTCATTTTAAAACTTTTAAAGACTGATTTCTGCTTTTTCTTCCATTTCCATGCTAGGCAACTTTATTTGTATTGCACACTTTCAACAACAAGGCAATTCAAGGTGTTTTGCATGATTAGTGGATGAAATAAAAACAACAGTAAAAGCATTAAACACAACATTAAAGAGACATAACATATGACACATTTAAAACTTATGATATTGTAACTATTATCAGACGCTTATTATCAGTCGCTTAGGCAGCCGTAAACAGATGGGTTTTTAGCTTTGATTTAAAGAAACTCCGTGTTTCAGCAGCTTTGCAATGGTCTGGAAGTTTGTTCCAGATAAGGGGAGCACAGAAGCTGAAAGCTGCTTCTCCAAGCCTGGTTCAGCTGCAGCTGTCTGATTGATTTTTTAGCCAGACCTGTGAGAATACTATTGCAGTAATTAATCCTACTAAAGCACCAAGGTATATTGAAGATCTACTGTTACTATACCGACCCACCAGACCATTCAGGTCCTCCAATACCAGTCTATTCAACATCCCTAGAATAGAACCAAACATGGAGAAGCAGCTTTCAGTTTCTATGCTCGTCTAACCTGGAACAAACTTCCAGATAACTACAAAGCTGCTGAAACACTGAGTTCTTTTAAATCACAACTAAAAACAAATCTGTTTAGAGCTCCCTTTGAGTAATGTTTTCATGTATCATATATTTTGTGTGTGCTTCTTGCTTTACTGCTGTTTTCAGTTTGTATGCTTTGTCTTTGTTTTACTGCTATTTTTATTTTATCCCCATATCATGTAAAGCACCTTGAATCACCTTGTTGTTGAAAGTGTGCTATAAAAATCGAATTGCCTTGCCCTGCCTAAACATACATGCATGGATGAGTTTTTCGAGGTCCTGTTGCGACATCAGTCATTTAATCCTAGAAATATTCTTCAGGTGATAGAAGGCTGACTTTGTTATTGCCTTTATGTGACCCTGAAGGTTCAGACTACACCTAGATTTCATACCTGATTAATAGTTTCTAGTTGTTTTAACTGAAGTTGTGTGCTCACTCTTAATCGTTCCTCTTTAGGTCGAAAAATAATTTAATGTTTCTATTCAGCTGGAGAAAATTGTGGCACATCCATCCATTGATTTGCTTAATGCATTCACTTAGGGTTTAATGGGTTCAAATCAAGTCACCTGGCGACATTGTAAGGTAAAGCTGAGTGTCATCTGCATAGTTATGGTAACTAATCTTATTGGTTATTGGTGGGAGCATGTACATATTAAAGGAGCGCCCCAGTATGGAGCCCTGGGGCACCCCACATGTGATTTCCGTCTGTTTTGATGAAAATTGCCTATTGACACAAAGAAGTTCCTGTTCTTAAGGTACGACTCAAACCACCCAAGTACTGTTCCAGCGAGTCCGATCCCACTCTCCAGTTGTTTCAATAATATATCTTGATCCACAGTATCAAATGCTGCACTGAGGTCCAACAGAACCAGCACTGTGGTTCTACCACAGTCTGTATTTATGCGGATGTCATTGACAACTTTGACGAGGGCAGTCTCAGTGCTGTGGTGAGCACGAAAACCAGACTGGAAAACGTCAAAGCAGTTGGTCATTGTTAGGAAGCTATTTATCGGTTGAAACAATTTTTTCAATAATCTTGCTGATGAATGGAAGATTAGAAATTTGGCCTGTAGTTCTTCATTAACATGTTATCCAGGTTGTTCTTCTTTAGCAGTGATTTAATAACTGCTGTTTTAAACCCTGGGAGAGGACAACTAGCAGGAAGGATGAGTTAGTATTTGAATCAGATCAGACTCAATGACAGGGAAAACTTTCTTAAGAAAAACTGTGGGTAAGATATCGAGACAGCAGGAGGATAAGCTTAATTGTGATATGATTTAATCAAGGGTTTTTTTGTAAGTTTTTTGAATTCAGATATTTTCTCTACGTTGGTGTTGAATGTGGATAACTGTTGTAATGGGTTTGGTACCAAGGCACAGACGGACCCTCTAATTGTCAGAATCTTTTCAGTAAAAAAAGTTAGCAAATTTATTGCAGGCCCTGGTAGAATTTAGTTCAGGGGCTACTGTCAAAGGAGGATTACCTAGTTTCTCAGCTAAATGCAAATAAAGTCTGTGCATTATTAATGTTTTTACTAACGATTTTAGAAAATAACAATTACCTTGCATCTTGGGAATGGGGATCTTGGGGATGGGGGTGAGGTGGGTCCATGGTCAGTGTACATACAGGCAGTTTGTTTTTCTTTTGAAACAAAAAATGAAAAAATGTGTTTTCATTTTTTTTCATTTTTTGTTTCAAATGAAAAACGAATTGGCTGAATGTACATGGACGGATGTGGGAGAATACATTTATTTAAAGGTTTCAATTGAACTGTCCCCAAGAAAACGCTGTTTTACAGCGGTCTCACTGTGGTCTCACTGTGGTCTCACTGTGGTCTCACTGTGGTCTCACTGTGGTCTCACTGTGGCTAGATAGTTTAGCGGAGATGGTACTTTCAAAGAAAACACAGAAATTATTGTATTATGTTATGCACCACTTTCTGTTGGTTGATCACATATTTTTAGTCAAACACAAACCTTGAAAAGGTTAATGAAGATGTAAATACATTTAAAAGATTCTGTATCGTAAAACTTTTTAAATAAAAGTTTTACATTTAAGAAACAGAAGCTTGGTTACTATGAAACTAACTTTTATGTCTTTCAGATAAAAGGAGGGAGGAGGAGACTGTGTATGATGAAGTGAAGGTTCGCAATGAGGCAACTGAAAAAAGTGGCACAAACTGTAAGCTTTGAAACGAATATAAAAACTTACAGTCTTGCTAAAAAAATATCAGTACTTTTCCATTGATTCCAGATGTTGTTTTTGTTACAAATGGATACAAAAAAAGCTCAAATAAAATACTACTTGTTTATACAATGTTGACGTTTCAAGAAATACTGTATATTTCTTGTAGATTTCTGCTATCTATTTTTGGAAATCGGCTTACTGTAACTTCTGTTGGTTGCTGTAATCTGTTTCTTCAAGAATTTCCCCATCTCAGAAAAAGAAAAAAAAACATATCTCACTTTCTTACTGTATTGAGAAAATACAGTATACCCATGGCTTTTAAAGTTAACTTGTTTTACTTCTTTTTTAGAACCTGTTTCTGAAGAAAGGAATGACAGAATAAAGTTTAGGTCAGGTTTGTGTTATTTTTACAACTAACTTAATATTTTAATCTTTCAGCTATAAAGGCGGAGATTTTGTATGATGAACCGAAGGCACGCACTAAAAGAACTGACAGCAATCTTGACATAAATGGTGAGTTGTGATGATGTAGAGACAAGCACAGCTGAGCACAGAGCCTATTTTTATTCCTCAAGGTGCCACAACTGTCAGCTCATTTTTTTGTTTGTTAATTGCTGTATTTTTTTTCATTACAAAAGCCTCAGCCTCAGCCACAGCAGTTCTGTTACCTGACAAGAAAGAAGAAGGCAGACGTAGACTGTATCAACAGTTGGCCTGGTGCTTTGGGGCTCTGTTTGTCGCTTTGCTTTTGGGAGTCATAGCAGTCTGCATCTATTGTAAGTATTAAAAACAAGCATCCTGTGTATGAACTAATAATTATGAGGATTATTTGGTGCGCAGCTGTCTCTTTTGATGGGCAGCTGTCCAAAATTGTTTTTTTAATGTGGCAGTGGTTGAGACATTGAGACAGTGTCCTGCCCATGGCCAAAATCAAATGGATTAAAAGTTAACCTAGCAAGAGCAAACCATGAAATTCTCATAAAGATAAATGCGACTTTGACTAAACAGAAAAATAAATGTGGTTTATTAAACAAGATTTCTCCCCTCAAAGACTTTGATAGTAGATGACTTGATTTGTGATAATCAAATTAATTTGTTTTGTCTCTCAGAAATCTGGCTGCAGCAGGAGGATTATGTCAGTATAAATGAGTCAACTCCTTCCAATAATTAAAACGTTTCATTCAGATTAACTAAATAATCCCAGACCAATTGATAGCTACAGTTCTTTGGAACATCAAATCCTTAGATTTCCTCATCTAAGTTGCAAAACATTAAAACCACTTTTGTTTGAATTTTTGTATCGTCCACCAGGCCCTTACTCTCAATTCTAAGTTCAGATCTCACATTTTTGATCTGATTTAGTATTAAATACTGATAAGTTCATTATAGTGGGGAAAATTCATGTGGACACTAAAAGTGATAGCCTAAATGCAGCCTTTAATGCTATCTTAGATGCAATTGGCTTTACTCAAAAAGTACTGGGACCGACTCGGGTCAAAACACTTTGGATCTTGTACTAACATACGTCATTGAGTGTGAGGAAATAACAGTCCTCCAACATAACCCGGTCTTTTTTCTGGATAACTTTTGAATTTACTTTAACTGACCATCTTAAATATGAAAGAAAATTTCATTATAGTATAGCTTTATCAGACAATGCTGTAACAATTTTTAAAGAATCTGTTCCATTCTTACTTTCCTCAGTGTCTCAGAGTAACACAGTGGATGGCAGCAATTCCATCTCTAACCCTTCAGAAATTGATGGTCTGGTTCACAGCGTTACTTCCTCATTGCGTTTGGCATTAGATAGTGTAGCCCCCTTAAAAAAGAAAGAAATTAGCCATAGGAGGTTGACTCCCTGGTTAAATAAAGAGATGCGTACTTTAAAGCAGAATACCAGGAAATTGGAGAGAAAATGTCGCTCTACACATCTAGAGGATTCCTATTTAACCTGGAATAACAGTCTACTGCTGTATAAAAAGACCCTTCGACAAGCTAGAACAACATATTTTTAATCATTAATAGAGGTGAATAAGAACAAACCTAGGTTTCTTTTTAGTACAGTTGCTAAACTTACACAGAGTCATAGCTCTGTTGAGCCAACTATTCCCCCAGCTCTCAGTAGTGATGACTTTATGGACTTTTCATAAATAAAATTAATTCTATTAAAAACAAAATCATTGGCATCCTCCCAAAGATGATTTTTTCTTTCTCAGTAAGTGAGGGAGCATCAGAAAGAACTGTAGAACCTCATTTGTGTTTGGACCGTTTGGATTTAGTGGAGCTTTCAGAATTATCAAAAATATTAGCCTCATCTAAACCTTCAACTTGTATGTTGGACTCAATGCCAACCAAATTATTAAAAGAAGTGTTCCATTTGGTTCCTGGCCTCATTTTAGATATGATTAATCTATCCTTAGTAAATGGATACGTACCACAGGATTTAAAAGTTGCTGTAATTAAACTTTTACTTAAGAAACCTTCCCTTGATCAAGATGACTTAGTGAATTACAGACCTATATCTAACCTCCCTTTCTTATCCAAAATCCTTGAGAAAATTGTTGCTAATCAAGTCTGTGAGCATCTAAACAGTAACGAGCTGTTTGAAGAGTTTCAGTCAGGTTTTAGAGCTCATCATAGCACTGAAACAGCACTGGTGAAGGTTACTAATGATATTCTCATGGCCTCAGATTATGGACTTGTGTCTGTTCTGGTTTTGTTAGATCTCAGTGCTGCTTTTGACACAGTCGATCATAATATTCTCTTAGAAAAGCTTGATCACGTTGCAGGGATCAAATGAACAGCACTAGGCTGGTGTAAATCATATTTGCCTGATAGTTTCCAGTTTGTTCATCTAAATGATAAATCTTCTTCACACTCAAAGGTTACTTGTTGTGCTTGTGCAGTACCACAAAAGCTCTAAAAATAAACTGCTTAGCCAATCCCTTTATCTGGATGGCATTAAATTAGCCTCCAGTAAAAATGTAAAGAACCTCGGCGTTGTTTTTTACCAAGACATGACATTCAAATCAAGGATTAAACAGGTTTTTAGGATTTCCTTCTTTCACCTCTGGAATATTGCTAAAATTAGAAACAACCTGTCCAGGAGTGATGCTGAGAAACTAGTTAATGCATTTTTACCTCAAGGCTGGACTACTGTAATTCTTTACTATCAGGTAGTCCACAAAATGCCATTAAAAGCCTTCAGTTGATCCAAAATCCAAAATGCGGCAGCAAGAGTTCTGATGAATATTAAAAAGAGAGATCACATTTCTCCTGTTTTAGCTTCCCTTAATTGGCTCCCTGTTAAATCCAGAATAGAATTTAAGATCCTCCTAGTTACATGTAAAGCCCTTAATAATCAAGCTCCATCATACATCAGAGATCTAATTGTTTCATATGTTCCTAACAGAGCCCTTCACTCTCAGACTGCAGGTTTACTGGTGGTTCCTAGGATTTCTAAACGTAGAATGGGAGGCAGATCTTTTAGTTATCAGGCTCCTCTCCTGTGGAACCAGCTCCCAGCTTTAGTCCGTGAGGCAGACACCCTGTTTACTTTTAAGGCCAGGCTTAAAACTTTCCTTTTTGATAAAGCTTATAGTTAGAGTGGCTAAGGTCATCCTGAGCTATCTCTGTAGTTATGCTGCTATAGGCTTAGACTGCTGGAGGACAGACTGACCACTTTTCTTCACTCTGCTACTTTTCTCTCCTACTACTCTCCAGTGGTATTTTTTAGCTGTTATTTCGACTGTTAACTTTGTTTTTTTCTCAGAGTTTTTCTCTCCATAGAAGCTACACCTGGTCTGGTATCCTGCTTGGCTACAATGCCCTGTTGGACAGGGGATCCCAATGACTGAGATGATGCGCCCAGTAACTGCACATCCACTGTGTCCTGTTATCAACTTTTTACTTTCTTTAACATAGAAAGTACTCTTACATAAGTTCTTTTTTTCTTTCTGTGTTTCTGGTCTGTCTTCTCAAACCCCCAGACAGTCGTGGCAGATGGCCGATCCTACTGAGCCAGTTTCTGCTGGGGGTTTCTTCCTGTTAAAGGGGAGTTTTTCTTCTCTACTGTCGTTAGATGATTCCTTAGTATGAGGGATTGCTGTGGTTGGAGTCTGCATGAACAGGGCACAATCCATAAGCCATGTTGAGAGCAGATCAGATTCTCAGTACACTGAGGGTCAGCATTATATGAAAAAAGTATCATTATATGAGACTTTTCTAGTGGCACAATGCTGCACCAAAGTTTTGAAGTCAAACTCACATATTACTACACTTTTGTCCAAAAGGATTGCAAGTACAGGTAGTTTCTCAGCAGGATAAAGCTAATACTGTTATGTACCGTATATTCCTAAATGAAGTTATTAAAACTTTGCGTATTTGTAAGGAATGTGCAAACCAGTTGATTCTTCTCTGAAAGCAATTTAATAGATCAAACGTGGACTCAGTTTAGTCAAGAAAAGGCAAGAAATTCACAGTGAGAACTTGTTTTATACAGTACAACATGTCTACAAGACCACAAGGATTGGTTGGTCCATGACCCAGCTTGCTACCTTTATCAAAAACACTGGGTCACAACTGATTGCTCTGTCACCTCAAACAGGTGCTCAGAAAAGTACTCATACCTTTTTGAAGTACAAGTTTATTTTTACCTCAAAATATTACTTTAATAAGAGGCTTTGTTTCACTTCTAAGGGCTTTTAAAAGTGTTGCTTCCTTCCTTTATGGTCCAACTAATAGGTTTAGTTTCCAAATTTGAGCATTTAGGTTGAAAAGTACAGGGAGATGGAATCAAACATTGTCACAAATCTCTTTGACAGAGTTGATGTGTTGAAGAATGCAACTGAGTTGAAAATCGGATTTAAAGCAAACAGGAAAAGCTCCCAGATGCTGTAATTTGAGCTGCACAGTTAGTAGCACTGTTGCCTTGCGGCAACAAGGTCCTGGGTTTTAATCTCTTTTTATGCATGCTGCTCCGGCTTCTTCCCACAGTCCAAAAACATGACTGTTAGGTTAATTGGTCTCTCTAAATTGCCCTTAGGTGTGTGTGTGTGCATATGGTTGTTGTCTCTGTGTTGCCCTGTGATGGACTGGCGACCTGTCCATTGTGTACCTCGCCAGATGATTGCTGGAGATAGGCACCAGCCCCCCCACAACCCTGCATAGGATAGACGGTATAGATAATGGATGGATGGATGTTTTAATGAGCTGAAATCAAACTGGAAAATCCCCGTGTTATATAACCACTATCTCTTTTTACTTTTTTTAAAATGCAGTTTCATTACTTCCAAAGCATGGCGTAAGTGAGTTGAACCACCTGAAAAACAACCAAACGGCTCTTCTGAACGAAAATAAGAACCTGACGAACCTCAACAACAAACTCACGTTAGACTTTGAAAAGTTGAGCAAGGACCACAGCAACCTGACCATTCAGTTTGACAGTCTCGTAGAAGCCTTTGCTGTCTCAGAAAGTAGGATCGCGAATCTCACAACACAAAACCAGAGGCTGGAGTCGGAGAGAAGAAACCTTACAGAGCAAATTCAAAACGTGGAGACAAGGTGGAACAAGCAGAACGTCAGCCGTGCTCAGTGGAGCATTGATGCATACTGTCCCAAAAACAGTAATGGTGGGTTCAGATCTAAATGATTATGTTGTAAAATCAGCCAAACCAATGTCATTATGAAGGACACTCGTTTACCAGTCAGTGTCTGCTGTTTCAGCACGAGCATGTAAACCCTGTCAGGGTGGATGGCTTCTCTCTCAGCCCAGCTGCTATGCAATAAACAATGCAGTGAGTTCTAATAGGAAAACCTGGGGAAAAGCTCGAGAGGACTGCAGGGGAAAAACTTCAGATTTGGTTGTTGTTTCTGATGAAAGTGAAAAGGTAATGAGAGAACCCACATGCATAATTCATATATTTTCTAATAACTGGAAGAATCCCTAAGAGGTTCAACCAGATGAATATATTTTATAATGTTTTTTTGTTTTTTCTTAGAGCTTTGTCAGTGCAAACAGTTGGGGCAGTTCAGGGAATGAAGGATACTGGATTGGCCTGAAAGCAGAAGACAACAAATGGAAGTGGGTTGATGGAAGTGAACTGATTAACAAGTAAGTATCCAATACTTCACATAATTAAATCAAATCATTCTCCTTCAAATTTTAACATGCCACTCTCCCCCAGCAACTGGATTCCCCAGCCTTCAAATGACAATCAGTGTGTTATTTCTGTTCAAAACCAAGGATGGAAATCAGTGGACTGCGATGAAAAGCAACAGTGGATGTGTGAAAAGAAGGCTTTGTCTGTTTAAACCCTGAAGTCTAATTACAAATAGCTTAAAAGTGTTCCCATTTGAATGTCAAATTTTTCTTTATTTTATTTAAAAGCCGGTGAAAATTTATTTTATTCTATCAATGGTAAAGTTTATTTATCAATAACTGTAAATATGTCCTTGTCTTGATGTCTTAGAGAAACAGTTTCAGTTTGTGCGTCAGCAGGATGATGTTGCTGTTTGGCCGCTAGAGGGTGATGCATTTCACTTTTTTGTAAGTTTAATTGTTTTCTTCAAGTTTTTTTTATTGTGGACAAAATAAATAAATCTTTTTGTTAATTTACATGAATAAAATGGTAAATGGCAACATTAATCAGTTTCCAATTTTTTTACAGAACATTATTTAAAGTGTTCATAATACTTTCTTTTTTTTACATCTAGTCATCTTACAAAACAAATTTCAATGCAATTCATTAGAATTTTGTGTGATATATCAACACAAAATATGACATGGAAGAAAATGGATGGATGTATTTCAACACTATTACTTTAAAAAAATCTGAAAAGTGTGGCATACATTTATATTCAGCCCCCTTTACTCTGCATCAGCTCAATAAAAACCAAAGCAACCAATTAGTTTCATCTCAGTATAATGTATATTTAATATAGCATTAATATGTTATCCTTAACATCCATTGTATTTGGCAGCTTTATAAATAAGTCAAAAACTGAAACAAATGTTGATCGGAGAAATGATGCAAAAATACTTAATATTAATGCTGTATTTTAATTCAAAGAGGATATTTTTAGGAGAAGAATGGTTTATTGTCTCAGCAGAAGGAGGCGTGATCTTAAAACAATTATATTTATTCATATGGATAATTATTTAAAAGAATCCAATTCAACTTTCCAAGGCTTAAAAATGTGAAGAAGAAAGTTTGTTTAGTTTTTTTGTTTTACAAGTGATTGGTGAATCTATACTAATCAGCCACAAAATGATGACCACTGACAATCCAATTGAAGCATTTCCCATCAAGTTGCAGCAACAGTTCTCTGAGAGAAAATGAAGCTTGTTTGTTCATCGAGCAAAAGCGGAAATGTGAAAACGCAGCATTAGTAATTTTCATGCTATTTTGATTTTTATTTATTTACTTAAAAGCGAGAATGCACAACAATCTGACAAAATCCTGTAGATGTGCCAGGTTTAGCCAACGGGCTAAATTGCATGTAGAGTCCAAGGTAGGTTAACGGTATGCCATTAAAAGTGAATTTAGTTTTTTTTTTTTATCATCAAAGCCATCAAATAACAAGATAAATTAACATAAAATAAAAGACTGAAGAATTTTATGGAGTATTTTATGCTCCTTCAAATATTTTGAAAGATTTTCTTTAATGACAGAATATGAAGAATACTCTGTTAAAGCTAATGGAAAAATTCACAACCTACAACCTTTCAATGACAGGAGAAATGTGTATTAACATTTAGTGGGTTGACAATCTAGTGGTTGCCCTTTTGCTAAAATTGCTTCCAGTCCTCTGCTGATTGAAAGTTAATCACGCTTCTCCTAAATGGTACATTAAAAAAATGACACTGACTTTTAGTCAAAATCTTTCATAGCTTTTTATTGAAAAGTGATCTTATTGTTTTAACACTGTATCTATTTTTTTAAATCAAGATGCACTTAGATAATCAATGTGAGGGGGGAAATCTAATAGGATTGGAACGATTTAGTATAACTTTACATCGAAATAGTTTATAACTATTGTCAGTGATGAAAGTATTAGATTTAACAACCATATTGTAAGTTTGATTAAAAGAGAAGAAAAAGACAATTAACAACGTAATACCAAACCTATCATTCCTGAGAACCCACTAACTCTCTAATAACTTTAGTGCCTCCCTGACAAACCTCCTATTTTAAGTAAATAATTTCAAAATATATTGTACACATTCTTTATTTTAAAAAAAGCTAAATGCATGGTGAAAAATTAATTCTATTTGGGTTTAATCATTACGTAGCATCAGAAAAATAATGTATCAAATAAAATATAACAAAAAACATAAAATTATCTAACATTTTCTGATATACATTTATTGTATCAGGTTTTAAAAGGTTAAAATTAACCCTATAACAAAGGAGAGGTGTTTTTGTTTTGTTCTTTTTTTCCCGTGGTGTAGCTGAACGCAATTTTCCAAAGGTAAACCACAAGCTAAAACGTGCTTCCGGGAAAAGATTTCTTTCTTCTTTTTTTTTCAACATAGTAACTACAAATTTTTGTTCATATTTTTAATTATTAGAATTGGGAAGTCACCAAAGTAATTGTTTTGATAGTAAAAATTCACATTTAGTTAAAAACGAATAACAAAACATTAAAATTTGTGAAACAACATAATTAAAATAATTCTTCCCAGTTTACATGAACGCAGCATGATACAGCTGAGCCCGAGAGCTCTATTGCGGCTGCGCAAATTGTTCCCGGAAACTACTCGCTTGTTTTGATGTCGGCTGGTTTTGTAGTCATTTGTCGGAAGTTTTCCCAAACCTCTTCAGTTGTGTTCTCCTGGGAAGGACACGCAGAATAACCTTTCAAAATGCGCAGTCCGAGCTGATGAAGGAAACTGTGCGGTGAAAGAAGGCAGACAATTACTTCAAACGCTGGTTAGCTGTGCTGTTCGCTGGCTAGCATAGAGCTCGCTACACTGTCTTTAAAGTTTGGTTCAACATGGATTGTACGGCGCTGGAACTCGATGCTGTTAAATTCGCCAAAACTGCTGTAACCTATGACCAGAAGGCCAAATATAATGAGGCTGTGTTTTATTATAAGGTAGGTGTGCTACTGCTTTCACATAAACAGCTGCTGCTTGTCGTGGTTAGCATTTAGCTGTATGTTTCCTGGAGTTAAAAGTCCACTTTCACTTATGCACTAAAACTCATAATCTGTAAAGTTTCAGTTTTAATTTGCCCTGTTGTGGTAAAATCGCTTGAATAATTATAATTCAGTCAGTGTTCACTGACTGTGTTTATTCGTATTTTCTGTTGTGATTTGTGTGATTTTTATAGGAGGCAGCCCAGGCTCTGATCTATGCTGGCATGGCGGGGTCCAAACTGGAAGGGCTCCAGGACAAAGTGAGTGAATACCTGGACCGGGTTCAGGCCCTCCACAATGCAGGTAAATTTATCTGGCGAGTGTCAACGATGATGCTTTTTTTCCCTGTTATTTCACCTAACCAGTGGTTTTGTACGGATTGTTTTGCTGTCCATGTACAGTGCCTTCTATTCACACCCTTAAACATTTTCATATTTTGACACATTACAACCACAAACCTTTGTGTATGTTATGTGCCACACAAAATAGTTAATAGTTGTACATTTTCAAAAATATTTTACCCCCCCCCCCCCCCCCCCCCCCCCCCCAAAAAAAAAAAAGCAATCACAGCTGTAAATCTTTTTAGGTGATCAGAATATAATGCATATTAGGGATGTGTGTTGGTAAAAATCTGGAGATACGAAATGTATCCGGATACAGGGGAGACGATATGATATAACGCGATACTATGAGTAAGACAATTCTATTGTGATTTTTAAATCTGAATTTAACTGTGGAACACAGCATTCTAAACACTCCAACCTGTTTCATACTTTATCACATGCAGTTTTATTACTAGATCTAGTTGATCCACTGGAACAAAGAAGGTGACAACAGCCACAAACTACCAGTCATACTTTTATATTTACCACAATAATGACTGTCATCAACAATGGTTCCATTCAAATCCTAAAAATAAAAGATATTTTTTTGACTATCGATACAATATCGGGAAATAAAATATTGCGATATATCTGTGTATCGATATTTTCTTACATCCCTAATGCATATATGCGTAATGGAGTGCATGTTGCTGTGATATACAGGATATTTTTACTCTGGTAATGAATAATGTTTTTAATGTAGACCGAATTATAGGTCGGTGAATACGTCCATTATGAGATGTGTATATATACTTGTTTTTATTCAAATTATTTGGAGTTATATTGGTGTAAAAATATTATAACACCAACCTGTCCATGGACTACATGTGGAAACTAGCATTTTTGCTATAACCTGATAACAATGCATCTTTCCGATATAGATGATGTTAAATTGTATATTGTCCCTGTGTAAATAAACTCATTCGTACATGCATGCATATCTATATAACTTTGCCCATTCTTCTTTGCAAGCAGCTCAAACTCAGCTAGATTTCATGGAGAGCATGTGGGGATCATCAGTTTTAGCCCTTGCCACAGATTCTCGGATTTAGGCTTAGAGTTTGACTTTACAAATCAAACAGTTGGATACACTTTGATCTATACCCTCCTATTCTTGGCCTTATGTTAGGGTACATCATACTTCTCGAAGGTGAAAATCCACCCCAGTTTCAAGTATTTTGCTGCCTCTAGCCGGTTTTCTTCCACTGAACTCTCATGATCTTCCCTTATCGTGATAAAGAAAAAACCTCCGCTGTAAGAATGGTGTGTTCAGAGAACTGTGCAACGCTAGTTTTCCACCACATATAAAGATTTGTATGTTGGCCAAAATGTCTATTTACTGGATCCTCTTCATTAACGCTTGCAGTGTCCGCTACAAGTTTGGTTGCAACCTGCAGATAGGACTTTTTATTGCTCACTTTCAACAAAACATCTTATATCCACTCTTCCATATAGTCCAGATTATTAGATTCCACAAAAAACAGTTTTTCTGTTTACCGATTTCTCTACCTGTGCTGCGAAAATCTGCAGCTCTTACAGAGTCACCATGGGCCTCTTGTCTGCTTCTCTGATTAATGCTCTGTAACCTAACCCTGCTTTAAACTTCTTTACATCTTTATTCACTGATTTTCTCCCACAAACCTCCGAGACCTTAATAAAACAAAGGCATTTATACTTAACTAAAACGACTCACTGGTAATTGGTTGCACTGGATTTTATTCATGGGTGTACCTTTTCATAGCACCATACATATGCATGTCAGGTGTTTCCTAGTATTTCTATTTACGGCTTTATATTCATTGGCTTTAAACCTTTTATACATGTAAAATGTGTTCAGTTCGAGCTCTCATCCAGTCACAGGGTTCATTAAATGTTCAGGTTGTTTTAGATTTATTAAGTTCAGTCAAACATTTTGGTTTCGTTCAGACATCTAGGGGTGGCCAGACTAGGGCCGGGCGATATGGCCTCAAATCTATATTGCAGTATAATCTAAAGCATGTGCAGTAACGATATCTATTGCGATATTTTCTTTTCTTTATATATGTCAAAATTATGTTTATGAACATTCTCACTTTCCAGATACATTGCAGCAGAACAACTTCAAAAAAGTTAAGAATCCCATTTATTGTCCAAAATGCACTTAGAAAATATTCAAAACTTTTTCCAAAAAATGCAACACAAAAATTCTCACAACATAAAGATGAAGATATTTTAAATAAATTACAAACTAAATGTTATTTAAAAAGAACAAAGTTTTAAATTGTCTGCTTTCCTGGTTTCTTATTTATAAATTTAATATTGCACAAAAATAGACCTTCAAGTTCAACATGCTTTTTTTCTTCATTAAATGGAAAACAACAAATTTGAAACTTGCAACATGTAGTGTAAAGGTGAACACTGAACATCATTATTTATCCTCCTTGATGACATTATCAAAATGTGCAATCACGGTAGTGCCGGTATAGTCAAAATCTCTACCTTTGGCTAAATGTATATTATTTCTACCTTATACATTTTATATCTCCCACCACTAGGCCAGACCATTCATTACATAACATGTTATGAAGATGATCCATTCTTCTCGGACCTTTAACAAGTTATGATTTATTTACAAGATGTTAACTTGCATGAGATTAGAACACTTAAAGAGGAGCTGGGTGTAAATTCAGGGTGAACTTTGTGCCTAAAACAATGAAAAAAATGAAACTATCTTAAATGTAACCAGACTTACCTCCCTTACTAAAGAGAAACAGGAGAAAGCTAGGTTTTAAAAAGAAATAAAAGGCAGTTCGCCCCTACAAACTCCTCAATCTAACATGAACAGTAGGGTCTATTTATATATTTCCGTCTTCTGGATCCACCAATCACGGAAGGGCACTTGCAGACTGAAATTTACATATTAAAAACATAGTTCTTTACGAGAGCAGTCATAACTGCCATTAATAGCTCTTCCTGTGCTTTACTTTCAGTGTTTCTCTTTTTTATTCCTTTTTTCTCATGGTTTCATTAATGTCATTCTACTCTGAGATGTTAGTTTTTTGTTTTCAAATAGGTATAAAGTAGTTATGGAGTATTTCTGGGCTCTGAATAGATGGTTTGTCATCAGATGTTTGACTGTATTTTTCCACAAGTTTCTGCTCCCTGTGGCTGGGTGTGACCACAGACTGCTGGAGTATCCACTTCATCGGACGACTACTATTTGGAGTTTCGTTCTCCTTTTGAGATGTTTATGCAGTTTTCTGTGAAACTTTCTTTTTGTCAAATGCCTTAAAGATTTCTATCATGTTTTTTTTTATTAATTTTACAATAACAAAAACCCTTTAGAAAATGCTACAAAGGATGAAAAAAGACCTTAAACACTACACTTTCCCTTCAAGACATCAGTCCAGCCAATGTTGAATAACAAACTTCCTGATTTTTACTTATTTTCAACTTTGAACCCAGTCCAGTCCCAGAAGAGCGACCCGCTGAAATCCCGACACCAGGTTGATCTGGAGCGTGCCCACTTCCTGGTTACCCAGGCCTTTGAGGAAGATGAGAAGGGGAATGATGATGAAGCTATAGAACTGTACACTCAGGCTGTGGAGCTGTGCATCAAGACGGTATTTCTCTTTCTTTATAAATGTTTGTCCTCCTCCCAGTCACACGTGATTAACCTTTCCTACACGTATATTCCTTCTTTCTGGGTTTTTGTTTTTCTTTTCTCCCATTAGTCGAATGAGTCATCAGACCAAAGTCTTCAGACGAAGCTGAAGCAGCTGGCTCGCCAAGCTTTGCACCGGTGAGTTCTAGTGTTGATATCAACTAAAGTTACATGTTTGCATGAAACATCTTAGAGCCTTTGGTGTGGCTCTTTCAAAGCTGCTGCTCTAAGTTAGTCAGAAGTGTTTCAGAAGTTTTAATAAAAGTAAGATAAATATTTCAAATCCAATTTTTGTCATTTTTGTGTTAGGATCTTCTATCTTTTCTTGCATATGATCCTTTGCATGATTAAATTTAGCCAAAAATATGGATTAAACAAGTTAAATTAGTTATGAACAAGGAAGAAAATAAGTGTTGCACCCGGGATTGTTTCTTATACTTTATTGCAGAGCGGAGGGTCTTAAAGAGTCGCAGTCCAAATCGAGCTCGACACAGTCTCAGGACAGAACAAAGTCCGGCGGTTCTGGTGGACCGGTGCGTCAGTTTTTCCCCCTCGGGCCGGACTTCTCCCTCCACGACCGACAACAGCCTCAACCAATGAGAGCAGTCCAGTCAAGCGAGCCCCAGGGTCAGCGATACACAGCTGAGGAGATCGAGGTCCTCAGGTGAGACGGTTAATGCTGCTGTTTAGAAGAGCTCTTTTACATCCAAGTATTAGGAGTAACCAAATATTATGTGTCATGATATTTTTACTCTGGTCAGTGATGAGCTGAATTCACTGTATGGGTATGAAGGATTTCTGCAATCTGTTCCAGTGTTTTGAAGCGATTCTGTTCTGCTTACCTTTGCAGAAGTACATCTACAATCAACGGCATCGCCTACGTGCCCTTCATGAGCGTGGACTTAAAGGAGCGATTTGCCTTCCCTGTACCGTTCTCGTGAGTTTTAAGGTTTATTTTCACCTCTTTAAATATAACAGCAGCGTTATTATTGTTTTGTCATCAACTCTCCGGTGTAAAAGTTTATGTCGTTAAACTAAAACTGAAAACGGATTCTCTGTATGACCAGCATAAAAAAGCCAAACATCTAACTCAACCGGTTTCTCCTCCATAAAGATATTCCTCTAATCAGAGAACACAAAACATTTCAACCGATGTCGTACACATTATAAGACAAACAGCACACTGGAGGTGGAGCTAAATCTGCCAGTTCAGTTAAAGTCACCAGCCTGTCATCCAAAAATTCTGGGATATATACGTCAAACTGTAAGGATGCAGTAAATGTGAGATAGTTGACTTACCATTGTTTAAAATAATACTATTTGGTATGTGTGTAACAGTACACAAAAAAAAGTCACGGTTCGGTACTTTTTCAGTACACTTTAATCCAGACAAATAAATACAAATGTTTTTTTGTTTTTTTTACTTTGATCTGCATTAAACAAAGAACCTTTATTTCCTGAATTTATTCTTTTCAATTCCTGAAATGAATTAGATTTCATCATGTTCTATAACTTAAAAAAGTTGAAAGTATAGAACTGACTTGAGATTCGATTAATGTTTAGAAATGCTAAAAATAATACTTTGCCCATATTTGAGAATAAAACATGCTTAAAGCACTTTTGAGCTCTTCTGATATTTCGACAGCCTAGTCTCCCAGCTGTACTTGAATGCAGCATAGGCAGCTGTTGGGAAAAAATCCCTTCTTATCAACAAGGATTCCACTGACTTGCGTTTTATACAAAATAAGGATTTTAGGCTGATTAGCTGCTACTGGTAGCCATGTGGATGTCAGCTGGTTTTTCTCTAGTATCAGTGATGTTTACATTCAGCTTGACATTGTTTCAGGTGAGTCAATCAGTTCAGTGTTATGGACCTTATTGCTGTTAAAAGATGCGTTCGCTGACAAAGTTCTGGTTCGGTCCATCTTTCTTTACTATAGCTGCATGAGAAACCATTAATGTTCCCAAATAGAGTTTAGTGATAGTTGGGAGTCATTTGTGTTTTGTTTTGGTGTGTAATGTTGCGCTGCGCTCTGAGTTCATCACATAAACATTCGGCATGTGTTCAGGTAGAAAACAGCTGTAATCGTTCAGTAAGTTTGTGGATCGAACCGACAGGGCCGTACCGAAAACTGAATCTGTATACATGAACCATTACACCCCTACCATTTAGTAGGGAGGAAAATATCTTGAGTCCATTAAAAAAAAACACGTGTCTGTAGATTTAATGAACAATAAATTACTCAAAAGATCGGTAAACACTAAGGAGGATACCTGGATGCCAATTATGGAGATTCAGAAGGTTTGGTTTTGGTTAACTATAAAGAATTGAATTGGTTTGTAGAACAAATCTTTTTGGATCTGTTTCATTTGACCTGAACTAAATATTTTTCACAGGGACAAAACCGGGAAACTCGCTCTGTCACCCAAACAGAAAGCCATCTTCTCCCGCTGGGTTCGACCAGATGAGATCTGCAATAATCCCACAATGATTATGTCAGTGTCCAGCTTCAGCATCAAACAGGTCAGACTTGAACTGATGTGTCCTTTATGATAGATCCTTGGTATAGGAAAATAATCCCCTTCAGCTTGTTATAATTCTTTGTTAAAGCAACACTAAATATCTTCTGGATAAAGCTGATATTTCTATAATTTATATTTAATGTTCAATTTCACCCAGTAGGTGTTGCAACATCATCACAAGTTTAGATCTTTAGCCGTTTCTGATGCAAAACTGACAAAACTTGTTATAAAAAGAGATATTTGATAGCTATATTCAGTTAAATGTATGTTTTTTGTGTCTTTAAACTGCTGTTTATCTAGACGGTGGTCTCTGACTGTTCATTTGTGGCTTCACTGGCCATCAGTGCAGCTTACGAGAGGCGCTACAACAAGAAACTCATCACCAGGTACAGATCTAGCTTCTGGGATTTCTGTGAATGTTTTTCCATCGCTGCCGCAGGTAGCGTCCAGTTTATGTAGAATATGAGAGAGGAACTCATTAGTTATGTTGTCTACTGCAGCATAATCTTCCCTCAGAACAGGAGAGGGGAACCGGAGTATAACCCCTGTGGAAAGTACATGGTGAAACTTCACATCAACGGAGTGCCCAGAAAGGTTTGATTTTAACAGTAGCACTAACACAACACTACGAAGGAAGAAAGTCCCAGAAACGTAGCACTGAGAGGTTTCCTGTTTTTATTGCAAATAATTCTGTCCTGTAACTCTACTGGAACGCAGAAATTGTTTGAGCAGCTGTCACAACAGCCTAAATCCAGGCGTAAGAACAGGTTTAAATCAGACTCATCACTTTAGTAAATGTTAAAGCTGAAACCGAAATTGTTTTTTTTTTCTTAAGTGACCTCATCTGACACAGTATTCTCTGTTTTAAAGATAACAGATCTACAATTCTTTCATAGATTGTTTTTGTACACTGATAGGTGATTATAGATGACTACCTGCCGGTGGATCGTAACGGAGAGCTGCTCTGCTCCTACTCCAGCAACCGGAATGAGCTGTGGGTTTCCCTGATAGAGAAGGCTTACATGAAAGTGATGGGTGGCTACGATTTCCCCGGCTCCAACTCGGTGAGTGTGGGGGGCATCGGGCTGTTTTTCAGCCTGATTTTCTACCTGCTAAACTGTTCTTATTCTACGATCTAAAGGGAACCCGCCCACAAATTGCTAATGAGAAATGCTTACACTTCAATAGAGTTGTTAAAATAGAAAATAGGCAATGCAAGGCAATTTTATTTGTACAGCACACTTTCAACAACAAGGTGATTCAAGGTTCTTTGCATGATTAAGAGGTAAAATAAAAATGGCAGTAAAACACAAAGTATATAAAGTAAAAACAGCAAGAAGCACACACAAAACATGATGCATCAAAACATTACTCAAAGGCAGCTCTAAACAGATATGCTTTTATTTGTGATTATTGTATAAATATATTTTATATAAATAGTATTTTGTGTTTCCTAGTTGGATCTTTAACTTCTACGACTCCACTCTCTGTGCAGCTATGCCCATATTTTGACCAAAATCATATGTTTTTCAAGATAAAAATATCAGAGTTTTTTTTCCGTGTCTCCTAGAATATTGATCTGCATGCACTCACCGGCTGGATCCCTGAGCGCATCGCTATGCACTCTGACAATCAGTCATTCAATAAGGAAGACACCTTCCGCATGCTCTTCCAAAGGTGATAACAAACAACTTACGCAATTCAGTTCCTTCTGTCTTTTACTCCTGGAACATCTTTTTCTTTCTTATTTAACTTCCCTCTTTATTTTGCATGGATACCTCTGCGTCCAGATTTCACAGGGGTGATGTTCTCATCACCACGGCAACAGGAGTGATGACGGAGGAGGAAGGGGAGAGATGGGGTTTAGTGCCAACTCATGCCTATGCAGTTCTTGACATCAGGGAATACAAGGTGAGTGGTATGAGTTCATTATTTAAACAGTTTCAGGATATTTTAGTTTACCTAGCATTGCTAGTGCTAGCTTGCTACCCAACATTTGTGGCGCCTCAGCAGCTACAGGAAGAGGATTAACGTTGGTTTATTGTGTTTGTTACGCTTGTAGGGAATGCGTTTCCTGCAGCTGAAAAATCCGTGGAGTCATCTCCGGTGGAAAGGGCGCTACAGCGAGCGGGATGAGAAAAACTGGACGCCAGAGCTCCTCAAATACCTCAACTTTGACCCCAAAACGGCACAGAAGTTTGACAATGGTATGCTCATGTTACCGCACACATTAAAAACACTCTCTCACCTTTATGAAAAGAGTATGGCAGGTTGTACTTTACACTAAAATCAGTGTTGTAACTTGTCTTCTTAAAAACATTGCAGAATATGAATCATTCTTTATCACCTTTAAACTAACAGGAGGTGTTTAGATAATCAAATTTTTAGGTTAAGAATAGACATGAAGTTACCTATTCATACATAATTCTTCCACAAACATTTCTTAAAGAATGAGTCACTTTTAGGAGCTCAGATATTACAGACGTCCAAACTTTCTGTGGTCTTCAGATCAGCTCCAGAACAGTACGTTGAGAGTATACTTATTTTGAAGTCTATTCTCTAAGCTAGTGGGAGTCCGTGTAGAACTGGGGTGATGTACTCTTCTTTCCAAGTTCTAGCGAGGAGGTGAGCAGCAGCATCTGATTGACTTTTTAGGCAGACCTGTGAAGACACTGTTGCAATGATCAATCTGAGTAAAGATAAACGCATGGATGAGTTTTTCGAGGTCCCGTTACGACATTAGTCCTTTAATCCTAGAAATGTTCTTCATAAATGTTTTTCGTTTCATTTTTAGGTGTTTTCTGGATTTCATGGGAGGATCTTTGTCAGTACTATGATGTCATTTATCTAAGCTGGAACCCGGCACTGTTTAAGGACTCCTCCTGTATTCACAGGTATTTCTGTGTCTACATGTCACGCTTTTGTTTTTTTTGTTTCTTTTACATAGATTTTACAAGAACATGTAAAACTGTGACTTTCTGTTTCCCTTTCCTTTTTATTTATTGCAAACTAAAAACTAAACAAATTGTGGGGATTTGAAATAATATTATGGTATTTGAAAGAAAAGCTTGAGATACTAGTGTATCCATTGCCTTTTTTGGGCATTTTTTTACTTGTCTTTTGTCATTCTGGTTATTGGGACTTTGATTTCTAGTTTTCTAAAATATGTTTCAAACTAGAATTCACTATTTTTACCACCTGCAGTAGCTGGGATGGAAAGCAGGGACCTGTGAAGGACGTCTACAGCCTTGCAAATAATCCTCAGTACAAGCTGGAGGTCCAGTGTCCAGCAGGGGGAGCTGCTGTGTGGGTCCTGCTCACCAGACACATCACAGACAAGGTCGACGCCCTGATTAAACATCATTGTGACATATTTGTTTTTTATTTAAACCTAATTTGCTGATGGATTTTGTTTCTACAGGACGATTTTGCTCAAAACAGGGAGTTTATCACACTGGTTGTTTACAAGACAGATGGCAAGAAGGTTTACTACCCAGGTGAGGTTTCATTGACCTCCTAGAAAACCTTTTTATCCCTGCATCAATTTCTGTGATGCATATGTTTATCTATAAAGAATAATCAAACCTTTTTAAATAAATATCACTCCTAACTAAACATTAATCCAATTTCATTGACATTTAAGGAAAATGTCCATAATTTTAAGAGTGCTGTTGATTTTTTTCTTCTTTTTTTCCCATTAATCACTTTCCTTTCCCATGCAGCTGACCCTCCTCCTTACATTGATGGTATCCGCATTAACAGCCCTCACTATCTGACCAAGATAAGGCTGACGTCTGCAGGATATCACACCTTCACACTCGTGGTTTCTCAGTATGAGAAGCAGAACACCATCAACTACACTCTGCGGGTGAGAGGCTTTTTGTTTGAGCTTAACCTTGAGGCTTGTTGCCATTCTGTACAAGCATATTTGAAAAGTAAAAATATTTAATTATGAATGTTTGATAGTTTTACAGGGAATATTTTATTATTGTCTCACATTAAAGCAAAGGATTGAACAAAAATGAAAGCTGGTTCAGTGTTTAAAACACCGAAGAGGCTTTTTATATGAATTCAACCCAACGTAGGAGAATTAAAGCAAAAATGTGTGTGCACTTAAAAGTATTTTTTTAAGCCAGTTGGTATAAACTGAAAAATGCTTTAAAAATCCACGATTACTTTGAAAGTCAACTCACTCCATGCAAAAGCCACAGTTGCATCTCAGTTTAAATTTCACTATGTGGCCTGTACAGAAGGACCAAACCATAGCACCATGTCTGGGAGTAGGTTTACTTTCTGGTGAGGTCTAGCTTCCAACCGCAGTTTAGAAACTTTAGGGAGTGTCAGATTCTGCAGTTAAAGTTCCAGGATTATGACATTTTTTATTTTATTTCATAATCACCCCACTCTATCTCGACTGTGCAATAAGCCAGATATGTGTTTCAGTTTCAATCTTTGATCCAAAGGATCATAAAATTAGTGTAATTGATAAAAATTGCTATTCTGTTCCATTAATGTGACATGTTTCCAAATTAACACGTTTAATAATCATGACCAATTTTCGTCAAAATATGATTGATTGTGATTATATCCATAATTTAGCAGCCCTGCAGTCTCGTGTTCAGCTGTGTGATGAGTATTCTGAAGGCGTTGTCAGTGAAGTTGTGCATTAGTCAATTATGCCCTTTGGTAACCTCATTATTGCCAGTGCATTCTGGGAAAATGTCCCAACAGCTGTGTCCTTAAGATGGAAACAAACAGGCAAACAAAAAAAGAGCTGCAGGAAGACTGGAAACTATTCCAGTTCAAGAGGGTTAATGTTCTTCTTCCAGTTCTCATAAATTAGACTGACTTTTTCTCTGTTAAAATCTTTGGGGATTATAAACTCATTGACACAGCAGTTCGTCTTTCACATCCTGTCTTCTCCTGCAACGCTTCGGTTTCCTGCTAACAACAATCCACCTTTAAGTAAAAGTTAGCTTGATGAGAACTTGTGGCCTCAAAGTGTTTGGCTCAAAGCTCAATAAATAAGCCTGTTTGCTTCAGTTTATCACACTTTACCAAATGTTCTGCTGTAAACAAGAATATCCCATAAATTCACATAAGCAATGCTAGGTCACGCTACAATTTTTTGTTGTCTGTCATTTTGACTGACGGGGTCAAAATAATCGAGTCATAATCTATTTTTACCCGTCAATTTTTAAAATAATGACATTAGATTTTCATTCATTTGACTTAATATTCAATCAGAACACACTGAACAGAGAGTCCACATGGTGCCATCACACATCGAGCAGATTAATATGCTACATGTATTAATTATGAACATTTTACCTGCTGTGGCCTGAACGCTCTGCATGCAGCTGAAATGCTCTCCCGCTTGTGTGTAATGGAGGCTCTATTGCTACACTGGAGACTGGAATTACGAGCGCCACTTAAGCCAAAGTTTTGAAATCAGGGACCATCTCTCCAATTGTAGTGATCAGAAGAATTTGGTGATTAAAAAAAACACATGGAATATAACATTGGAAATTAAAAGTAAAGGAAACACACATTGCACATGATACACACATCAAAAAAGCAAGAGAGCATGAACACATTTCATACATATGACATCAATCATTTAATCGAAGGCAATTCTACACAGATGGGTTTTTAGTCTCGATTTAAAGCAATTCAGAGTTTCAGCAGCTCTACACTCGTCAGGAAGTCTGTTCCAGATAAAGGGAGCATAGAAACTGAAAGCTGCTTCTCCATGTTTAGTTATGAGTCTAGGGATGTTTAGTAGGCTAGAGTTGGAGGACCTGAGTGGTCTTGGTGGTTGGTACTGTGACAACAGGTCTTCAACATATTTTAGTGCTAAGCCATGTAATGATTTATAAACTAGTAGGAGTATTTGGAAGTCTATTCTCTGAGCTACAGGGAGCCAGTGTAAGGACTGGGGTGATGTGCTCTACTTTCCTGGTTCTAGTGAGAACGCGAGCGGCACTGTTCTGGATCAGCTGCAGCTGTCTGATTGACTTTTTAGACAGACCTGTGAAGATGCTGTTGCAGTAATCAATCGGACTAAAGATAAACGCATGGATGAGTTTTTCTAGGTCCTGTTGCGATATCAGTCGTTTGATCCTAGAAATGTTCTTCAAGTTGTAGAAGGCTGACCTTGTTATTGCCTTTATGGTTCAGGTTCAGGTCTGAGTCCATCACTACACCTAGGTTTCGAGCCCGATCAGTAGTTTCTAGCTGTATTAACTGAAGCTGTGTGCTGACCTCCTTGGGTCCAAAAATAATTACTTCAGTTTTGTTTCTATTCAGCTGGAGAAAGTTATGGCACATCCATCAATTTATTTGGTCAATGCATTGATTTAGGGTTTGAATGGGTTCAGAGTCACTTGGTGACATTGTAATGTAGAGCTTAGTGTCATCCGCGTAGTTATGGTAGCTTATGTTACTGGTTGCTATAATCTTGCCTAGTGGGAGCATGTAGATATTAAATAAGAGGCGCCCCAGGATGGAGCCCTGGGGCACCCCACATGTGATTTCTGTTCGTTCTGATGAAAAGTTTCCTATTGAAACATAGAAGTCCCTGTTCTTTAGGTAAGACTCGAACCAGCCAAGTACTGTACCAGAGAGTCCGACCCAGCTCTCCAGTCGTTCCAATAAAATATTATGATCAACAGTGTCAAATGCTGCACTGAGGTCCAACAGAACCAGCACTGTGGTTCTACCACAGTCTGTATTTATGCGGATGTCATTGAACACTTTGATGAGGGCAGCCTCAGTGCTGTGGTGAGCACGGAAACCAGACTGAAAAACATCAAAACGGTTTGTCATTGTTATGAAGCTATTTAACTGTTGAAGCACAGCTTTTCAATAATCTTACTGATGAATGGAAGATTAGAGACTGGCCTGTAGCTCTGCATTAACGTGTTGTCCAGATTCTTCTTCTTTAGTAGTGGTTTAATAACTGCTGTTTTTAAAGCCTGGGGGAAGATACCTGATAGCAGGGATGAGTTCACTATTTGAACAAGATCAGACCCAATAACAGGAAGAACTTTCTTTAGAAAAGCTGTGGGTAGGATATCAAGACAGCAAGAGGAGGAGCTTAATTGGATAATGATTTTTTTCAAGGCTGTTCAGGTTAAATTTGTGGAATTCAGACATTTTCTCTACATTGTTGTTGATTGGGGATGGCACTGGTTGTGGGTTCGATATTGAGGTACAGATTTACCGTCTAATTGTTAGAATCTTTTCAGTGAAAAAGCTGGCAAATTCATTGCAGGCCCTGGTAGAATTTAGTTCAGGGGCTACTGTCACTAAAGGATTAGTTAGTCTTTCCACTGTTGCAAACAGAGTCCGTGCATTATTAATGTTTCTGTTGATGATTTCAGAAAAGAACGATTCCCTAGCATCTTTTATAGTTAGCTGATATCTATTCAGTCTCTGTTTGTAGATCTCACAGTGAACCTGGAGTCGAGTTTTCCATCATTTTCTCTCGGCTCGTCGACACTCTTTTTTTTTTTTCACTACGTACCAGTGGATAACTTGTCCACGGAGACTTCTTTCTACCTGAGACTACTTTCACTTTAGTTGGAGCAATGGAATCCATGATGTCTGAGATTTTCGCAAGGAAGTTATCTACCAGCTAATTAACTGAGTTTGAGTTGGGAGATGAGGGGGATGTGGTGGAAGGGTAAATACGTTTAAAGGTTTCTACTGAACTGTCCCCTAGAAAACGCTTTTTTACAGTGGTCTTACTGTGGCTGGATAATTTAGCAGAGATGGTACTTTCAAAGAAAATACAGAAATGGTCAGATAACGCAATATTAATTACCGAGATGTTGGAAATATTTAAACCTTTGCTGATAATTAAGTCCAGAGTGTGTCCTTTATTGTGTGTTGGTTGTTTGACATGCTGGATCAGGCCGACGTTGTGGAGAGTATCATCTAATGTTTTTGCTTGTCTATCTTGGGGGTTGTCGGTATGGGTGTTAAAATCCCCCACAATGATTAGTTGGTCATAGTTGATACATATTACAGAAATCATTAAAGAAGTTAGGGTTACGTTTTGGTGGTTTATATAAACTTAGAAATAAAGCTTTGTTAGGCTCATTTATCTGGGTGGCTAGGTATTCAAAAGAATCAAACGTGCCCAGAGTTACCTTTTTAAAGTTCATTGAGTTGTGAAAAATGGTGGCTACACCTCCACCTCGTCTGTGTTTCCTGCTCTCGCTTACGAAATTGTCATTTGGAGGAGTAGATTCTATCAATGCAGATGTTTCGTTATTTTCATCTAGCCAAGTTTCTGATTAAAAAAAAAGGGAGTGTAAATTATGCTCATTGATGAAGTCATTGATAAGAAAAGACTTCCCGGATAGAGATCTAATGTTTAATAAAGCTAACTTAAGGATTGAGATGATGGGGAGCTGAACCTTGCAATGCATCGATTTTTATTTTATTTTTCAGAATTTGAGTGGAACCTTTAATGATGACAGTAATTTTTGTAGTAAAATTAAAAGTGTGACTGGTAGTTAGTGGTTGTTTTCACCTTCTTCGTTCCAGTGGATCAACTAGATCTAGTAATAAAACTGGATGTGTTAAAGTATGAAACATGCTGTGACAGTGTTTCTAGAGTTAAAATTTTGTTTTAAAAATCACAATATATAGCCTTGCTCATAGTATTGTAATTTTTCATATCCCCCTGTATTGTGATACATATCATATCACCAGATTCTTGTCAATACATATCCCTATACTCTATTATATAAATAATATCGGTACATATTGGTTATCAGTAGGGTTGCTGTATCAACATCTAAATCACACAAACATATTCTATAAAGGTTTTGAATTTCAGAACCAATTTACTGCTGCTTTTCAGAGATACAGCTGTATTGTAACACATTTATGTAATACAATCTGTAATAAAATTTAACTGAACAGCTCCTTTGATGAACTACACACTTTTATATTCTCAGTTTATGTAAGCCTGAGAAATGAACTCAGACCTACTTGATGAATTGAACATATTGCACTGTTTAACTTAAAAATTGAGTTAAAATTGTTGCTTTTTAAAGATGCCGCATTGTTAGAAAAATATTTGGAAAAAATAAAAGTAATCTATGTACTAATGACGTGTATTGGTAAAAATCTGCCGATTCGATATGTATCACGATACAGGGGAGGCGATACGATATATTGCGATACTATGAGTAAGACCATATATTGTGATTTGTAAAACTTACTTTAACTGTAGAAACACTGTCACAGCATTCTAAACACACCAACCTGTTTTATACTTTAACACATCCAGTTTTATTATGAGATCTAGTTGATCGACTGGAACGAAGAAGATGATGAAGAAGATGGTCATACTTTTAGTTTTTGTACAAAAATTACTGTCATCATAAATGTTTCCATTCAAATTCTAAAAAATAAAAAATCGATGCATTGCTTTTGAATATCGATACAATATCATGACATAAAATATCTTGATATATCGATGTATCAATATTTTCTTACATGCCTACTATGTACACATCTAAAGGCAGCACAGAGGTCATTTGTTGCTGCTAAAATACATAAATCCAGTGACAGTAAAAGAAAAACCAGAAAATAACGTAAAACCTTTCTACACATCAGTCCAAGTTGAAGTGCAAAAAGGTGAGCATTTCATTTAAGACTCTCTGAACGAGGGCTTATTGGATGACTTCGACGGGAGGAAATCCCGAAGCACACGCTCCTTCTGCAGCAATGGTTGAGCGGCAGCGGTCTGTCATCTCCGCTCTGTGTGCGGTGCAGTCACAGATGCGCTCCAAAGCTTCATCACCAGTCACCTCCCGGTCAGTGAGATGCATTAGGTACGGTGTCCAGGTCTGAAATGATGCTCTCATGGGAATCTTTTTTTTTTTTTTTCTTTTTTTTTTTCTGGGTGCATATTCACAGCCTTTTTCAACGTTACACACCAAGTTGTCAGAGGTGTGAATACTATCTGTCTGTCAAAATGACGGACGGCTTCCAGATTTTTCCATCACCGTTTAAAAATAACGGTCAAAGGCTCATACTCAATATCTGTGTGCGTTTCCAGAGCGATGCTTCACTGTCATTCCCATTCACGAGACACAATGAATTATGTTTCTGAATTTTGTTTTATACATATAACAGGATAATTTCTTTAGTTTCTTAAACAATGTAAGAAGTCATATCACTTTCTAAAAACTTTTTACACCCTCATGTCTCTAACTCAAGTTTTCCTTCCTACTCTTTATTTGTCTGGCTTCCACTTTGTGTTTTAAACAGGAAAAGGTTAAAAAAGGACACGTGGGAAGTCTGTTTATTTTAGCTTGAATAAAGAGAAATTATGGATGTAATCTGACATATAGAAGGTAAAACACTTAATTTCTGCTCAGTTAGCTTGCTGTTTAATGAATGAGACCAAACATATCAGATTTAATGTTACAACAGATTTTCACGCACAAAATAACATGTTTAGTTTTAGTCTTAGGGAAGGCAAATCCATAAAAAAATCGGAAATTTTTCAATTCTGCACTGAGGAGAATTTTGTGTTTGTTTTGCAAATATATCAGCACCTATTTAGTAGCAGTGACTCCTTTTTTCACACTTCCATCTTCTCACTGTGATTTAAAAAACTCCTTTTCTATTATTCAGCCGAACATGTGCCTCTGAAAAAAGCCAGCTCCTTGAGGCTGGTTGAGCACATCGAGGTCTTTTAAGTGTTCTTCTGGGCGTACACGTGTGACCCAGATAGATCCAGCCTGTCGTTTATATTTAATAGACTTTCCTCCCTTACTGCAAAATGCTCTTTGGAGATCCCTTTCTGCTGAAGTAGCTCCTATTGCCTATTAGATCTGTTTGCTGTTAGCGAGTGCATGTTTCTTATTATATTCAACACTTTTGCAGTTGGTGTGATCACTGTAGACATTATCATAAAGCCAACCGAGAAAAGAAATCCAGTGTCCCTTCAGCTCCGATCAGTTTCTGCTTAACATCGAAAACTGATGGAACTCCTTCTTGTTAAGTTTTCAGCAGAGATCAAAGCAGGGAACTTCTCAAGTTTCTTGCAGAACAAGTCAAACTTTTCTTTACAGAGCATGTTCACGAACAAACTATGAATAAACTTACAGCCTCAAGAACTTTAGGAATGTAAAGATCAGAAAACCTGTCTCCTATTTTTTTTTTTACCAAAATGAAGAGTTTGTGTTTTATTTTCACGGCAATAACTGGTTTTCTTTCGGTATGCAGGTGTACACTGGATGCAAATTCACCTTCGCCAAGATCCCAAATCCTTTCACCCACACTAAAAGGGTATTGTATTTATGCAGTTTGTTATTGCTTGTGCAGTCTGAAATAAATAAGAAGTTTGCATGTTCAAATTTGTACCAATGCTGCCTCAGCAGTCTTACAATATAGATAGACATGTCTGCCTCTGTCCTCAGATCAACGGCCAGTGGAAAGGTGCCAGCGCCGGGGGTTGTGGGAACTATAAGGACTCGTACAAACACAACCCCATCTACCAAATCAACCTGGAACGGCCCGCCCCACTGCTGGTAGAGCTGCGTGGATCCAGGTCAGATTCATACCACAAAATCTCCTATAACAGGATTTCACTTTGACCGTTAATGTATATTTTTTTAATAGAGCTGGGTATCGATTCAAATTTCAAGAATCGATTCGATTCAGACTCTCAAGAGTTAGAATCGATTATCACGATTCGATCCAATCCAATCTGTTCCAATTCGATATTGATATGGGTCAGTGCTATAAATTTTTTTTTTAAATGTTACCTTAATTAAATGGCTGTAATTCAATGACACAACACTAGGTGAGTAACAGTTCACCAGGAAAAATTTTACCTAAGCCTCAAAATGGCTGTCCGGACTTTTCCTTCCTATTTTAGCTGTAAAAAAAAAAAAAGGTAATGTTAAACTATTAAACCGATTTTTGGACTCTTAAGAGTTTTTATGAGAATCTATTTTATTTTTTTGTTTTTTCCCAACACAGCACTATTTTTTTTTTAAATATTCAGTCATGGCAAAAAGACGTCTTTTTCCAAGTTTACAAATTTTCTCTTCAGGACACAAAAATCATTGTTCCTTACTAGATTTTTGGTTTAAATTTCACTTCACATGTAAAGAATTCAAAAATGTTGGTATTTGTTAAAAAAGCACCATTCAGTACCTTGTAAACATAGTTTTAGCAGCAAATTCTTGTATTTTTAAGCAGTCCTACTCATCACCGTGGAGACATTTTGGACTTCTGCCAGGCTTTAGCTGTCTGGCTTCACGTTTGACTGTAGAATGATGAGGTATAAAGTTAAGTTTATGATCGGATGATTGACTTTAAGGTGCCCAGATTGTGTGGCTGTAAAGCAAACCCAGGTCATCACTACTCCACCACCGTGCTTGTTGATGTCGAAGAGACTTTCAATCATTTCAAACAACCCTTTCTTTTCTAATCGTTTTTTTCTGACTCTTCTAGTGTTTGACAATTATTTATTTAATTTTTTGTAGAATTTTTCGGGGTATTGAGTGTCTGACCTTTAGCTGAATTTGACTGGGTTTTCACTCCAGGAAGATTTTACAGAGTTGCTTTTAGTTTAAATATTCAAAAATCAACAGCTTTAAAGTTGCAGCACCTGCCTTGTAGTTTCCCTCTGAAATGGTAAGGAAGTAGTGGGGATTATCTTACCACACAAACCTTTCTTTAATAAATAATGGCAATATAAATAATATTGATGTTTTGGGGGTTTTGAACACTCCTGGTTAGGTTTAAGTACTTTTCCCACAACTGAATGTAATCTTTTGTTCTACAAGATTTGAACTGTGCTGGTACAGTTGTAAAGTATTTGTTTTTTTCTAACCTCTTTAATCTGGGTTTGTAAGTGAAGTTTTACAATGTCAGTTTAAAGATTGTAAAGCAAATTCTGTAGTGCTGATAATCAAACATGATGAATAAAATAAACAGGAAGGTACCATGTATGGAATGCCAAAATGCTCAAAATTAAAGAGCAACTTACCCCTCTACCAGAGTCTTACTCCGCCTACATTTCCAGTTTGAAAAATGCTGCAAAAGGAGGCGTTGCCTGGCAGACTGAGAGACACGCGGGGGGAGAGGGCTCCTCCTCCTCCAGAAAGATCAATGTTTAAGCACCAGCCAATGAGCGATCAGGTCCCACCCAGTGGCCCTGATTGGCAGATTAACTCATTCAGTTGAAAAATGGCCTTTGGAAATAAATAAGCCACTGGGTAAAACACCATTATGGAGAGAAAAAAAAGCTGACAAAGTGAAAAAGACGTTTTGGAATGAAAATTGATGGAATTAAATAAAAATGGCTTAAAAATAAAACCTGTTATCAGGCATAAAATACTGTCTGTTTAAACCATAAATCTTAATGGCTGTTCAGGTGGAGCATATAAACAGTCATCTCTCATAAAATTTCTGCTCAGAAAATAAAGGACTATATTCTGCTTTTCCAAACTTAATTGCAGTTGAAAAACTTTGCTTATTGAGTCAAATATTGCTATTTGATAAAATAAATGTAACATGAAGAATCTCTACATTCACTCTCCCTGCTTTGTGTCTGCAGGCAGTACAGCGTTGGGTTTGAGATGGTGACCGTGTCGACGGTGGGGGATCCAGGAGCGGCTTCCTTCCAGAAGAAGAACAGTGGAGGTTACAGGTACAGCAAGCCTTAATTATAAAACATACTTATACAACATAAAAAAATGGAATCATATTTACCTTAAAAAAAAAAGAGCAACAGAAACAAACCAAAATACGAATTTGAAAAAGGAGGGGAAATCATGACTAGACGACATCGATGGACGGCCTTGTCGTAGTAGGTTTGCAGCTGGACACTCCTTTTTCAGATGATTGCTTGAGCAGAGCTCTTTGAGATGTTTAAAGCTCAGGATATTGTTTTATAACCTGAACTCTGCTGTAAAGTTCTCCACATCTTTCTCATTGACCTGCCCGCTGTGTTCCTTGGCCTTCTTTCGCTAATGTTCTCTAACACACCTCTGAGACCTTCACAGAACATCTAGATTCATACTTTAATTGAATTAAACTACATAATGCATCAAACTGCACTCCAGTGGACTGTATTTAACCCCTTAATGCCCCATATAATTAATAAGTCAAAAAAAATTGTATTTTAAAAATGAAACTGTTCCGGCTTTTAACATAAAATGTTTATTTTTATTTGAGCTGGATTTATATATATTTTTTTGTTCCTACAGGTGTTTATATTTTTGCAACAAAATATGCCATAGATTTTAAGCCAAATAACACAAGGGAGAAATGACTTTTAAAATCAACCTGACATACTACAGTTGATACTCACATTTATTTTATTTTTTTATTTTTTGTTATATGACCCTATTAAAGACTTATTCCTAACAATAATGTTCTTTTTTTGTTTTATGTCCTTAACTATTTGAAAAGAAGGATTTTGTAGGGTTGCCATCTTGGATCTAGATCTTTCATTAAAAAGCAGAAGACAATTATAAAATTTATTCCAACATGTTTTTTTTTGTAAAGGACCAACTCTCTGAGGAAGAGGTCTCAGAAACATGTGTTTAAAAACTGAAACATTTGGACCTATATGGTTATAAGTTAGGTGGCTTCTGCAGGTGCCTTCAGTTGCACTAGACTTCATCTTACAGGTATCAGACCATAATTATCCTTCCTCTTTACAAATGTCTAATGCTTTATGTTGGTCTAGTAAAATGTCTGTGGTTGTGCATGATAAAAAGTGAAAAGGTTCAAAGGTTACAAAGCGTGTTGTAAATACATTGTACCTGAACTGAACTGAATTCTGTAAAATAATAATTACTTTCATTTAAATGAACGGGACGAAGAAATAGAATATTTTCCTTATATTTTCTGGAGCTCCTGAAAAATATCAGCAGTTTCTGATCAAGTCGAGAAGATAACTTCTGTTTGACATTTTTCACAAGACATTAAATACAAATAGGCGTGACAAGATTAACAAGATTTTTTTTTTCTCTTGAAAATTCTAGATCGCTTTACAAAAAACTTTATTCAGCTTTAGTTCAGGTGTGTCACCTTGTATCCCCCTTAAAAAAAACAAAAACGTCATGCTTGTACTGTTATAAAACGTCTGTTTCTCTTCTGTGCCTTTTTAAAGATGCGGTTTCTGCTACATGGAGTTGGACCACGTCCCAGCAGGCATCTACAATGTCACCCCCACCACATTTCTGCCCAAACAGGAAGGACCCTTCTTCTTGGACTTTGCCAGCACTTCGGCCCTCAAAGTCTCCCAGCTCCAGTGAAGACGGAGCACAAGATAAAAATACCAAACGGATAAGAAGAGGAAGGTACTAAAGTGAGGGAGGCATGATGGGATTTTCATTGGACTACGGTTTGAGTAGGACTGAGAGGATGGGAAAGTGACTGCTCCTTTACTTTCCCTGCCTTCACATGATGCAGCCTCTCCAAATTTAAACAGACAGACGGACGGTGGGTATGAAGGTCTCTGTTGACTGAACCGAGAAAAACGTGTAGCTGTGTGAAGAATGAGGTTTAAACTATTATTATTAATATTAATCTAGTTAAGGAGCACAAGAGCTTGGCATGAAAACCCATAAAGACGAGTTGTTGCTGTCCTGGTCAGTTTATGGTCACTCATCATTGACATGGATGCCAGATTACTTTTAACCTTTAAATGAGGTATTTGAACTGTTCTTCTTCAGGGTGGAATAATTACACAACATACCTACAGTGACATTTGATTATTTTAAAATATGAATTGGGTACACACATTTGTATTTTTAAGGCTTTTTCCACAATCCACAAAAATTTAAATATAAATATGCATCCCTATCCCTTTTTAGTGTTTGGATAAATTTCAGAGAACCCACAGACGACCCTGGCATAATTCTTGGTGAACATTGGACCCCTCTTATCAGAATTGGTGGATCTCATATTGATTGTGTTGGGTTCCTGGCACACTCTGTAAAACTTCTATAGGGTTATGTTCAGGATCTTTCCAGAGGGTTACTGTTAGCTTTTTTTCATCTGTATCAGTTCTGATTGGTGTTGGCGATCGTTATCCGAGTGTGGGTTTATTTTCAAGAGATTCAAGAGAGCTGTATTGTCATTCCACACATGTTAATTACAAGAATTACCCAGGTGGAAACTAAATGATCACCAACTCACCATCAGTGCAAAATAACATTATTGATATAGTGACTTAGGTCACTATTACGATAGCAATGTAATAAATAAAAAAAGACAAAGCTGTTAATTTGAGGTAAAATGGTAAAAACAAAAGTTTCAGGTAGTCACCAGTTTTTATTAATCCACTTTGTGCAAAATAGCAGCACCACTGAGATTTAAACTGACCCTCATCGTGATGCTGCCACCACCATTCTTGACCTCTTGTGATTATGGCCAAATGGTTTAGTTTTTTCTTAAGAATGCAGATGACTCGTTAATGTGGGTAACTGCAAATGCTTTTTCAGCCTGAAGTTGTCTGTTTTGGAGCAGAAGCGTCTTTTATGGGAGTACTCTCTTAGTCTGAGGAGATATTAAAAACTCACTTTGCTGTATTACCTGACGACATCTTCCAGTTTTAAGTCTGAGCTTTAATGGTTTCTTCGGTTCTTCCTACTAAATCTGACAGTTTGGCACAGTGGCTCGGAATCTAGAGACGACTGGATGTTCTAACAAGGCAACGATGCCCAACACAGGACAACTTTACCCTATTAACCAACCGGTTTAAATAAGCTCTACCAAGAAGAGTCAAACGTCCCAGGAGAATTATTTCTGATCCTCGCTGATGTTTCTCCGCTGCTTCCTAAGGAACGTTTAACCATAAAGTTTAGCAGGTAATTCTGTTCCCATAAAGAGATGAGGAAGCTTTAACAAATGGAATCACATTTGTGAACCTGGCGGACGGCCTGATTTGGTCAAATTCATGAAACGTCGGATCATTTTGCCACGTTTTGAGATGCGGAGTAACATTTTTTATCTCAACACAACATTAAAAAAAACATTTTTAATCCTACAGTGCCATTAATATTTATTGGCAGCCCTGCAGATGTATAAACATCCTTGAGATAAATCCAATATTTATTGCAATTGCTTTACGGGAAAATATGACGCAGCTCTTTAACAATAATCGATTGAGAAGATTTTATTTGACCTCCCTTTAGATTCCCCTAACTGTGTGGTGGTAAGCTAAACTTGGGTCCTTCCAGCCTTATTTGCCACATTTCTGGTTCTTTTAAACTTTGTAATATTTGCTCTGATTGTAGATGTGAGCATAATTGAGTGAGTAGTTGCTTTTTTGTTGCCATTTGGAGGTTTAAAGAAATCATCACACATCTGCCTTACTTGGTCGTCATGTTTTCCTGTCTTTCCCGTTTTTTAAGGAAAAATAAGCCTCTGTCTCATGCCATATTTTACCCCCAAGGGAAACAGGTATTTATGAATTAAAAATTCCTAGACTCTGAAAATAATATATGAATGAAAACATTTCAGTTACATTTAATTCATGTAAATAGTTAGGGGTTGTTTTTGCCTCAGAGTTGTGGTTGTAGGATGTAAGGTCATCCTACAACAATAAAAGATGAAGGAGTTTACACATCTACATCAGGGGTGCCTATAAATGTGGAAGGTGCTGTATGTGTCCTCTAAATAAATGTAAAATGACTGCCAAGTTACTGACAGTTGTCCCAACATCACCCATCTTCCTAAAGCTCATGATGAAAAGGTTGCAAAACTTTTGCTTCCACAGGAAAAGAAAACATGTCTCATGTTGAATTAGTTAGCAGATCAGTCGACCTTTACTTAATATAATAAAAAGAAACTTGCTCAAAGATGGTCAAGTGTTTCCACTGATCGGCTGCTGACAATATAAAGTACTTTGGAAGATGGTCACATGAAGCGTTGTGTTTTTTAAACTCAGGAACAGCACAGGGAATCCAGCGAGGCAGCATCTATGATCTTTGTGTTTTGTAAGCGAGGAGCTGAGTGAGTCCTCGCCGCAGCTCTGCTCCAGGCAGGTATCACTATACTGTACGTCTTTACACCCGAGTGTTCATGTGAACACGCTTTATTGCCAAGTATCCGTACTCTGTTTACCGTTACTGTGCCGCACTTTTTCCATGTTTTACTTCAAACTACAGCAGTGGAGGAAATGGATGTCGTTTTCTCTCAACCCAACAATCTTTAGTTTCTTTTTGGTGTCGTCGTTAAGCAGCCTGGCTGACAAATATCTGCTGCACATTGGCTGAATAAGAGTTGGATCAGTGTTATATGATGTTATACTAGATATCTGACACAGGGATGGCTTATTAAAAGAGTATTATTAGATTTTCAAAACAGAAAAATTAAATGTGGGTCAACTTGTTTCCTCTATTCTCTACTTTGAGTGAATTGAATTTGTTCAGATTTTGTGGAGTCGGTGGTGGTCATACTAGGATACCTTAATTAGCTCCATTACGGCTTTACTGCTAAACTCCAAATACCGTCTAAGTGGAGTTTGAGGTAATTTCAAATGGGTTTGTTTTAATTTTCAAGTTTGGAAAGCTGAATATCATCGGACACCAGGGATTATTGTTCTTTATTGTTATATTTTAACGTTGCTTTTAATTGACAAAACACCAAATTTTAAATTAAAGTGCTAAAAATACAACCAATCATACTTCAGGAGGTTCTGGACATGTCCTGTCCTTTCACAGTAATCGTAACCTTTCCATTAGATTTCCCAGAATGCTGTGCATCAAATGGTGACTATATTATTAACTATATAACCCAAAAACTGATTATTGTTGACCACAATCTCCTGCTGTTTTACACTGAAGATGTTTAGAAGATTTAAACCCATATTAATTCCCATAATGACTCTTGCAGTCCTATGTGCCACCATGTGCAGTAGTATGACACTTTTACTGGAGGCTGTCTGTAAATGAACTGTTGGCTGCTGTTTAAAAATATAATTTTATCCTTTAAGTGTTTCTTTGAATTCTCCATTACCCAGAACTTCTGCCTACCGGTTCATACATAATTTATTGTCATAAAAGCCTTTTTTTTTTCTGTCTCTGATTTGTTTACCAGCCAACTGATATAAAAATGCAGCAGGACAATCTTGTACCAGCCTGTTGTACGAATGCCGATGTAATGTTTGCAGAACTTGCACTAAATGTGGGGTAGGCTGATGTGATGTACTAAAAGTTTAAATACAGGGATATAATTATATCAGTTTCTGCCTCAAAGTTATTTAATACAGAATGTTTTTACCTACTGTGTTGTAAAAAGTTATTGAACATATTTCTGTCTAAAGGTTTTGCATATCAGGACATGATTCATGTATCTGGTCCTTATTGGGTCTTAAAATCAGATTACCATAATGTAACCTGAGACAAACAAGACTAACAAGATACATTTTTAAGTTGTTTTTAAAAAAGAAATAAATTGTAGATCAACCATTTATCAGGAATTGCTTGATGTGACCTCCCTCATCACTCAAGGTTTGTTGTTTTAGTCCTTAATTCTTAATGTTTACTATTGCTTTAAATCAGTATGCTTTGGCGCGTACTTCGTATCTCCAGCTCCTTTAAGATCCTGATACAATATTCCTGTCAGGTTGAGGCCATTTAGCGTTTTAGTCATTCTGTTAATGATTTCCTGCTGTCTACTGTATGGACTCATTCAAAGTTCCAGAAATAGAAGCATCCACCAGTTTAATAGATGATTTCAGATCTGTTTTTTTAAAGCTTTGGCTTACAGTACTAACTTTAGCCTATTTTAGTGTTGCTTTAAGAACTATTAGAAAATACAAGAACTGTTAGAAATGTGTTCGTGTTTTTTTTTTTTTTTTAGCTTTCCCATCCCATTACGTCACTGGGTAAGGCAAGGCAATAATATTTGTATAGCACACTTTCAACAACAGGGTAATTCAAGGTGCTTTACATGATTTGGTGATAAAGAAAAACATAAAATGTGAAAATTGGAAATCAAAAGCAGCAATTTAGAAACACACAACACATGATACATAAAAAGCATGAAAAATGGCAATAAAGCATGAACACATATACATAAGACATTAATCGTTTACTCAAAGGCAATTCTAAACAGATTAGTTTTTAGTTTTGATTTAAAGCAGCCCTCAACAATCGCCTGGATCAGTGACTACCTGAAAAACAGACCACAGTTTGTGAAAGTGAAGAATTGTGTGTGAAACCAGGTGGTCAGGAGCACCACAGGGGACCGTACTCTCACCATTCCTTTTCACTCGGTACACCTCAGACTTCCAGTACAAATCAGAGACCTGTCATCTGCAGAAATACTCAGATGACTCTGCAATTGTCGGGTGTATCAGAGATGGACAAGAAGCTGAATACAGAGAGCTGGTGGACCGCTTTGTGACATGGTGTGGAAATAATCGTCTCACCTTGAATGTGAACAAAACAAAGGAGATGATTGTAGATTTCAGAAGAAACAGGGATAAGTCAAACCTTTTTTCCATCATGGGAGAAGAAGTGGAGGTGGTTGAGGAGTATAAATACCTTGGAGTTCACCTTGACAACAGACTGGACTAGTGACTGAACAGTGAAGCCGTCTACAAGAAGGGACAGAGCAGACTGGACTTCTTGAAGTTTAGGTCCTTCAAGGTTTGCAGCAAGATGCTACAAATCTTCTACAAGTCTGTTGTGGAGAGTGTAATCTCTTCAGCCGTCATCTGTTGGGGTAGCAGCATCAGAGCCAGGGATTTAAAAAGGCTCAACAACCTGATAAAGAAGGTTCTGGTTCTGTTCTTGGGACAGCTGCGGAAAATCTGGAGATGATAATGCAAAGAAGGATTCTTCATAAAATCAAAAAATTTATGGACAACCCTGAGCATCCTCTTCATGAGACAGTCATACAACAGAGCGTCTTCAGTCGGAGACTTGTTCAGTTTCACTGCAACACAGACCGCTACAGGAAATCCTTCCTGCCCACAGCCATCATCATCTACAACAACTCCTTAAAGAATTAATTACATGAGCTATACCAACACTTAATTTCCCTCTGGGATCAATATTTTTGAATTTGAGTTTAGCTGGCTAGTGTGGGAGGACCTGAGTGGTCTTGGTGGTTGGTACGGCGACAACAGGTCTTCAACACATTTTGGTGCTAAGCCATTTAATGACTTATAAACTAGTAAAAGTAGTAAGTGTATTCTCTGAGCTACAGGGAGCCAGTGTAAGGACTTTAGAACTGGGGTGATGTGCTCTTCTCTCCTGGTTCTAGTGAGGAACACGAGCGGCAGCGTTCAGGATCAACTGCAGCTGTCTGATTGACTTGTTAGGCAGACCTGTGAGGACGCTGTTGCAGTAATCAATCCAACTAAAGATAAACGCTTTAATGGGTTTTTCAAGGTCCTGTTGCGACATCAGTCCTTAAATCCTAGAAATGTTCTTCAGGTGATAGAATGCTGACCTTGTTATTGTCTTTATGTGGCCTTGGAGGTTCAGGTCTGAGTCCATCACTACACCTAGATTTCAGGCCTGATCAGGAGTTTCTAGCTGCATTAATTGAAGCTGTATGCTGACTCTTGATCGTTCCTCTTAGGCCCAAAAATAATTACTTCAGTTTTGTTTCTATTCAGCTGGAGAAAATGACGGCCCATCCATCCATTGATGTGCTTGATGAATTTATTTAGGGTTTGGATGGGTTCAGAGTCACCTGGTGAGGCCCTAAGATGGACCTAAGTTTTCATGAGCTGCTGAAGAAGGAGCAGCCTCTCCTGATCCCTTCTGATCTCTCGCCTTATTCTCTTTGCTTATTTTCGTTTCTTAGCTCTTTTTTAGTTACTTTATACACCCAGCCTCTAGAGTTACTGTATTAGACCGGATCTCTCTTTTGGATTACTTTTTGAAGAACTGTGGAATACCAAAATGGCATTTTGCTCAGTTGAAGACTTTGAGAAACTGCTCCAGAGAATGGAAGCAATAGAGATGAAGTTATCCTGTCTTGAGGTTAACATTGATTTAAACACTGGATCTGGAAATGAGACAACTTTACCGATGACTACACGCAGTAATTGATGCAAAAAGGGCCCAAACCACGTACTGAATAGATAGAAATTATATTTTTTCAGAGGTCTGACATTTCTCTATTTAAATCCTTGTTTTATTTATTTCATGTAATATTGAAATTTTCAGAGATTTTGAATTTGGGATTTTCACAAAGCCATAATCACCAAAATTATAACAAATAATGGCATGAAATATCTCGCTTTACATGTAGTCTATATAATATATTAGTTTTACCTTTTTAAATTGAATTACTGAATAAATCAATTTTTCGAGTTTCACCTGCAAGTCACAGCTTACTTTCATCTTTTTTTTTGTTGTTGCTTCAGTTGATATTAAAGTTATGCAAGCAATAAAAATGTTGACATAAACCGGTTGCAGCTGAGAAGCTTGGCACCATAACACAAGTTTAGAGTTTAATCAGTTTATTTCAGATATGCTGATGTACACACGGTTAGATAAGTTCTTTTTTTTCTGGCATGTTTACTGCCCTGCTTGACAATTTTATCTAGCTAGTTTAGTTTGTTGACAGAATTGTCAAAGTTTCTCCAGGCCATTAAACTGAATTGCATCTTTTTGCAGAAAACCTTCAAGAACCAGGATGTAAGCTCCCATGTTTTGTATCAAACTATTATAAACCGAAGTTTTTACATTAACTAGCTAAAATCTATTTTGTATCAGCTGTTTGTGGCAGTTTTTCTGTCCTAAGTTTAATATGTATTGGAAGTGGTGTGAAAGGATAAAGGTCAGTAGCCAAATCAGCTGATCTACATTATATTGCTTAAAGGTATTTCCTCATCTACTGACTTGAGGGACGTCTCATTCTTAATCCACCGGGTTTGACATGTTTGCACAGCATTTGCAGCTAGAATAGCTTATCTGGGAGGCTTCTCATGAGGTTTAGGAATGTGTTTATGGGCATTTGAGTTTTTTTTTCCAGGATTGAGGTCAGACACTGACTTTAGTCTTTGCTCAGATTTACCTCAAAAGTTTTCTCTCTGGGTTTTGTGCCCTTGATTTAGGAACAGATGTGGAGTCATGTTGAAAAAGAAAGGATCCATCTTTTAACTCCTACCACAAAGTTGGGAACAGGAACTAATCCAAAATGTATTGGGCTCTTGAGTTCAAATGAAAAGAACTTTTGAAGCTTCAACATGCCAACATCTGAACACCAGCCCCACACCATAATCCTCTCATTACCAAACTTGACACGATGCTGTCAGACGAGGATCGTTCTCCTGGCATCCTGTTACAGTATCAAGCTGGAATTCACTGAGTTTAATGTTGCTAGGAGACGTTTGCAGACTGTAGTTTTTACCCTTTTAAACTCAACATTTATAGCATTGTTTCCTCTTTTCAAGAAAAATCAAGTTACAGCTGCCGAAGCCCAACATGGAGGGGGGATTAATTTAATTTTGGCCGCCTTAAAGTCAACAACAGAAACAGAAAAGAAAAAAGAAAAACATCTGAAGGTCAACAGGAAACAAGGGGTCATTTATGCAAGAGCTGATTGTACTTGGAAACACTTCTAGAGAATAGAAACCAGATTTTGATCTGTTGACGTCTGGATGAAATTGAATAAATGTATTATGCTAAATGGGCCAGATTTAGTACAACTAGACATTTAACATAGTTTTAGTAAAAATTTCAATCCAAGTTCTTTCAAAGGTTTGTTAAACATTCTCTGTTCAGTGTAACCATTAATGAACTAAAGGTTGAATGTACAGCTAGATGCTTTCACTGTTTTCTTGCAGTGTTGGTGCTGATTGCAAGACAGCAAACATTGTATGAATATTCACAGAATGATGAAGACCCTGATACCGTTTTAAGAGTTCATTGAAAATTTAGTGACAAGAGTCCCTAAAAATGTTTTTTCAAAAAGTCTTTAATGAAAGATCTCTGCTCATCTACTCTGTACTTTTTAAAAAACTACACTTGAGACACGTTTGTCAGTTCCAAAGTTTCTAAAAAGCTGTCTCAACACGTTTAGCCATTTAAAGCTCAGAGTTACAGTACAAGAAGCTCTTTGTGTTGCGTGTTTAATTTTAAAGTGTTCCAGCTAGATTAGGTTGGAGCTCCTCTAAAGCAGAAGCATGTGTTGGCCGACTGAAGTCAGATTATGTCGTAACCATTAGATGATCAAAGATAATTTCATTGAAAATAAAATGTTTCTTGGAAGAAAGAGAAGTCCTCCTGACTAAATAATCACTTGCAAAGGTCCTAAAGATGAAGCTGATTTGAGTAAATTAAATTTGCTGTTCATGCGTCAGTTATTTGTTGAAAATCAGACCACAACAAAAGTATGTAAGTGTAGAGTGCATGCACTTAGTATTTGGCTAGTATCTTCGCTCCTTTTTCTTTAATTACTGCATCAGTGCGGCGTGGCATGGAGGCAATCAGCCTGTGGTTCTCCTGGGGTGTCCAGGAAGCCCAGGTTGCTTTAATAGCCTCTATCGTTGGTTCTGGTGTCTTCATCTCAACATTACTCCATAGATTCTTTATCGGCTTCAGGTCAGGCCAGTTTGCTGGCTAAGTGAGACCAAGCTCGTTGAAGCAGGTATCGTTAGTTTTGGCAGTGTGGTCAAGTTTTAAGTCATGCTGGAAAATTAAATCAGCATCTCCATTATGCTCGTCAGCAGAGGGAAAAATGAAGTGCTTCAACATTTTTTAGTCAGTGGCTGCGCAGACTTTGAATTTCATAAGACACACTGGACCAACACCAGCAGAAGACATGGGTACCCACATCGTTACAGACTGTGGAAACTTCACAGATGACCGCAATCAGATTGGATTCTCTGCCTCTCTATTCGTCCTCCAAACTTTGGGACTTTGATTTCCAAACAAAAATGCTAAAGTTTCTGTTATCTGCAGAGAGGAGTTTGGACCACTGTTCAGAAATAGCCATTTCTTCCTTCCACTCAACTTTCCAGTCATATGCTTGGATGCAGTTGTCGAACAGCCAGCCAACTTAGAGGTAGTCAGTAAATTTCTGCAGGACACCCGTTCTTCCCTATGATTGTGTTAGCTGTAACATAACATTTCTGAGAAACTTAAGTTTGGGTTTTAGTAGAAATAAATTCTTGAATTAAATTGCTTTGCTTTAATATACAGTAGATTTCTTCCAGTTTCATTTTTTCATTGAATAACAAAGAAACACCCTTTTTTTGTTTATATTCTAATTTATTATTCTACACCTGTAATAAATGTGGAGCCTAAAAAATGACAAAAGGTTTAACTTTAAAACTAAAACGTTTGTACCTCAGCCTGAACTTGAAGAAACCCATTTTCTTAGAAACATTTGGTCTTTTTGTTCATTTAGTTTAGATTAAATCTAGACTCTCCACTCTGAGCTCGATTACAGGATAATGGTCGTGTTTCCACTTCACAACCCTACCAGGAAACAAGGTTGTCTTCTGTTCTCAATGCACTGATCAGGGTGAAATCAGATTAGCTGAGAAAAAAAATGTCCCCCTCACAAAAACTCCCCTGGTGGGGAGGTTTTAATATTGGGTGAAACATTTTCTCTCCTTTCTGCAACGTTCCTTAAATTGTCGATGGATTAGAACAATAAAGCTTTGCAACTTCGTCAACCTTTCTCTTTATTCAAGCTAAATTGCACCACTTGTGAAGAAAGTAGACATGTTTTTAACCGTTTCTTGTGCACTGAGGAATCTAAACCAAGCAGTGGGGTAAAATAGAGATGAAAAGCTGAAGCTCTAATTTTCCTGAACTGCAGTTTGTGCCCCATAAAACTGTTAACATTTAAATCCTAAACATTAAACAAATAACATTATATAACAACGTTGTCTTATCAAACACAGGAACATCATAGAGTATAAGGCTAAAGGCTAGTTAGTTTTCCTCCACAGCGTCCCAACTTTCTTTAGATGCTGAACTAAGCAGAGGAAAATCCCTTACAGCATTCTGTGAGTCATTTAACTAACTGCTATATATAAGTCAAGAGCAGGCTGATCCCAGTCTAAGGTTATCTGCAGGCAGCTGGTTTGTTGCTTTGTCAAATAATTTATAATAGTTTTTACTGGATAAAAATGTAACTTTTATACTTTTTATCAACTGTGATTGAGCAGAGTTTGTTGCGTTTCTTGTATGGGAGTCCATGGGTGTGTCAAGGTCATAAAGAAGCTTAAATTACACCGAATATACCATTTAACGGTTCTGTTTGACCATGGAGTGGAGAGTTAGATTACAGAAGTGGAAGGTAGCTTATAAACAGGCCAGAAAAGTTCCAGTAGTTTTGGGTTCAGAATTTTAGGCGCTGCAGAACCGCAGTCCCTCTGAAATGTCCTTTTGCTCCTCAGACTCCTTTGACGAAAACAACCGTTTGCCCCGATTCAGTCTTCTGGGGACAGCCCTCCTTGTTTTTGGGGTTAGTGACTCGCGGGCGTCGCAGGTTGAGGAAGCTGAAGCGCGCCTCGAGGCTGAAGCTCTTCTTGGCGTTGGAAGTTGAGATGATGTTTCCAGTCGGAGCGTTGTCCAGATCTCCCTCTGCGCCTTCAGCTCGGTCACCTGCAGATAAGAAAAAAAGTCAGGTCTGACTATGGCCATGCCAAGGTTCAATGACGAGGAAAAGAAAGATTTAGTAGATGTTTTTCAAAGAAACATCAATAACTAGAAAAAGTTGAATGCTGTAAGATGAATTTATTTGCAGAAAATGGCAGAAGTATTTTAAGTCAACTGTAGAAGACTTGTTGAAGTTTAATTAAAAATCAGCAGAAGAAAGAAAAATATAGTGTGCCAACCCTACCACAAAGAAAAAAATGTCACAATTAGCTCAAATGAAAAGTTGAATATTATGAAAAGTATAAAGGTTATGAATACCAAAAGATATACCCGGAAAAAGCAGAATGAGTAGAATTGTTGAAAAGTTGAATGGTTAAAATAGCACAAAGTATGCAGAAGTAGTTGAAGTTCAAAAAACGTACGGAAGCGTATGGTAGCATGTTGCCAAACACAAACATGTTGGTTAACAATAATTCAATCCATTCAGTATAATTAAAATAAGCTTCAAGGGAAGTGTTAGCTAAAATTAGCTGAAATGCAACTGTTAGCTAAAATGCTAGTGGTAGTAAGGTAGCAAACACTAACATGGTGCTAAACATTAACAAAATCTATTTAGCAAGTTAACCTTAGCTGTTAAGTCAACATTAGCTTAAATTTTGAGACGAACAGTAATTTTAGTTTTAGCTTAAATGCTAGTGGTTGTATGTTGGCAAACACTAACATAATCGTTACCATGAACTTAATCCTTTCAGTATGTTAAAATCTTCCTCAAATGCAAATATTAGCTAACATTAGCTGAAATGCTAATTTTAGCTTAAATGTTATTTTTAGCTTAAATGCTAGAGATAGCATGTTGGTAAGTACCAACATGTTGGTTAACATTAACTCAATCCATTCATTATGTTCGTTTTGGTTGTTAAGTCAAAATGAGCTAAAATTCCATTGTTAGCTTGAAAGACTTAAATTGCTATGGTTAGAAAAAAAGCTATTGCTAGCATGTTTGCATACATGAACATATTGGTTAACAATAACAACCCATTCAGTTTGTTAAAATCAACCCAAAAAGCAAATTATAGCCAAAATTAGCTAAAATGCCGATGTTAGCTAAAATGATAATGTTAGCTAAAATGCCACAGATATCTTGTTGTCAAACACTAACATGTTGGTAAACTGTATCTCAATCCATTCAGTAGGTTAACTTTAGCTATTAAGTCAAAATAAGCTAAAATGCTAATGTTAGCTAAAATGCTAGTGTTAGTATAATGGATAACAATAGTAAGTTAGCTAACAATATTTTACGTTATTTATAATGCCTAAGATTGCCTAAACACACAAGTCTGTGTAACTGCCATTTAAAAGTAATCACTGTCTTCCAGGTGTTGGAACAGTAAAATGCCCACTGTTGCCTGCCTAGTACCTGAAGTATTTGAAGTCAACTGTAGAAGATTTGCTGAAGTGTAATGCACAGAATCAGCAGAAAAAGGAAGAATTGGTCTACCAACCCTACCGCATAGAAAAACTCACGATTAGCTAAAATGCCAGTGTTACCTAAAATCAGCTAAATTCCAATTATTACCCAAAACGCTAAAAGTAGCATGTTGGGAAAGGCAACTATGTTGGTTAAAAGAAGACTTATCAGCTAAATTCCAAATATTACCCAAAACACTAGTAGTAGCATGTTGGGAAACACAACTATGTTGGTTAAAAGAAGACTTATTATATTCAGTAAATTGACAACAAGCTATAACACCAATATTATTGAAAATTAGCTAACATGCTAATGTTAGCTAAAATGTTAGTGGTAGCATGTTGACAAACGCAAACATGTTGGTTAACAATAATTAAATCCATTCAGTATAATAGAAATATGCTTAAAGGGAAGTGTTAGCTAAAATTAGCTGAATTAGCTTAAATTTTGATACTAAGTGATATACTAGTGTTAGCTTAAATGCTAGTGGTAGCATGTTGGCAAACAGTATCATGTTCGTTACCATAAACTTAATCCTTTCAGTGTGTTAAAATATTCTAAATAATTAAATGATTATCTAAAATCCCACTGTTAGCTTGAATGAGCTAAATTGCTATGGTTAGCAAAAAAGCTATTTGTAGTATGTTGGCAACCATGAATACATTGGTTAACAATAACTTAACTCATTCAGTTTGTTCAAATCAACCCAAAAACCAAATAATAGCTAATGTTAGCTAAAATGCTAATGTTAGCTAAAATGCCACAGACAGCATGTTGGCAAACACTAACATGTTCGTTGCCATGGACTTAATCCTTTCAGTATGTTAAAATCTTCCTAAAATACTAATATTAGTGAACATTAGCTAAAATGCTCATGTTAGCTTAAATGCTAGAGATAGCATGTTGGTGTTTACCAACATGGTGGTTAACAGTAACTCAATCCATCCATTATGTTAATTTTAGCAGAAGTCAAACTTAGCTAAAATGTTATTGTTAGCTTAAATGAGCTACATTGCAATGGTTACTAAAAAAGCTATTGGTAGCATGTTGGCAAACATAAACATATTGGTTAACAATAATTCAAACCATTCAGTATGTTAAAATCAACCCAAAAACCAAATGATAGCTAAAATTAGCTAAAATGCTAATGTTAGCTTAAATGCCACAGATAGCATGTTGGCAAACACTAACATGTTGGTTAACTGTATCTCAATCCATTCTGTATGTTAACTTTAGCTATTAAGTCAAAATTAGCTAAAATGCTAATGTTAGCTTAAACGCTAGTGTTAGTATAATGGATAACAATAGCAAGTTAGCTAACAATATCTTACTCCATTTATAATGCCTACAATTGCCTAAACATACAAGTCTGTGTAACTGCCCTAAAAAGTAATCACTGTTTTCCAGGTGTTGGAACAGTAAAATGGTCACTGTTGCCTGCCTAGTACCCATGAGACTGTATTGATCATCATATTTTACAGAGTAATCAAAAGTACTGGTGAACTGATTTGTATTAAATCTACAATTTGTTTGAGATATCTTACAATAACCCTGAAACGTCAGTTTTACAGTGGAGGCCATAATGTATAGTAATTCTCTTTTCTACCACAAGAGGGAGCTCCACCTAAAGCCATGAAAAAGCCTCCAATTTTTCGACCAATCACACGCAGGCTCTCACTGGGGGAGACAGCCTAAGTGCAGCACCTCACTTGTCTCTCCTAATTTCTCAGCCGTTTTAACAGGTAACACAGCTTCGGAACTACTCTTAATAACTTAAGAACCGCAAGGCGTATCGACGTCACCAAGGTACCGTTTTTATCGGAACGGATAGGGGAACGCTCTCAAACCACTCAATTTGTTGAAAATATAATATTACAGCCTTAAAATGATGTCAAATATGTTGATAAATTTTATGGAAACATTAATCTGTCCTTCCTTGGTCCCGAACTACATCCTCTTACTCTGAAAATATAAGGCCTATCGAAATTATTCTTTCACTGTGAGTATCAGCAGGCTTTGATGAAGAATCTTGGTTTGTTTCATGTGTGTACCTCAATCTGTCTAGGAGCAGTGATTTTGTAAAAAAATGAGCAGGATTTTGGCATTTTTCAATCTGAGCCGTTTTAGCAAAGAGCAGATTTGTTACACTCGAACAAACGAAACTTATGGAGAAACAGTAACAGGTATCAAAAAAATTGTTGAATCATGAGCGTCAGGAAGGTCTGAGGTTATATTGGCACAAGGCTCATGTTTCTACGTCACATCGTTTATGAGATATGACTTTACGAATATGAGTCAGAATCCAGCCGTCCTCCTCTGAATTTTTGCTCAGTCCCAAAGCATTCCAATGGTCCCTCCTGGGTGCGGCCAATTTGCTTCGGGTCGATTTGCCAAAGAACTTTAACTGTCACATAAATTTTGGTGACATTTCCTGAATGAAAAATTGAAAACCTATGTTTTGATATATAATATGTGCAGAAAGAATGAAATATGAGCGAGTGAGCGGAAGTTGTTCGTGGAAAATGAGGAAAGTGGAAAAGTGTAATTCTGCTAGAGTGGGCCACTCTAGCTTAACTGCCATGCGCCCATAGAAATGCATGTATTTTCAGAAATCTGGTCAATTCAGGACCAAAAACTTGAGGAAGGATTGTATGAAAATGGTACAAGTTAGGAAGAACCAGAGACATACAGTAATAGCTGAAGAGTATGACTGCATTTTAAGATTTGAATGGTGTTTCTAAGTGGAAGTATGTGGAAGTAGTTAGTTTTGCAAAACAGGCGAGATTTAGCAGAATTTTTTAGGTTTTCCATTCATTTCAATGGGAGCAAAAAAAGCATAAAAAGTTGATTATAAAAAGTATAAAGGTTATGAATACCAAAAGATATAGCCGGAAAGAGCAGAATAAGCAGAATAATTAAAAAGTTGAATTGTTAAAATAGCACAAAGTATGCAGAAGTAGATGAAGTTCAAAAAAAACGTACGGAAGCAACCAGAAGAAGGTAAGAGGATCTCAAGAGTGTGAATGTCTACAGCATTCACACTAATAATGCAAGAAATTTACAATCGTGGTATCAGAGATTTTAAAGTTTTACTGAAACAACAGACATGCTTATTTTCTGGTTTGAATTCTTTTAAGGAAAAAGTGCTGGAGCAACTGAAGCTTTGAGCAGCCATTTGGCGTATAAAACTCCCCTTCCCCACCTCTTGCTGTGTACTGCCAATCAGCTGGCTGAAAGAAGATTACATATCTTTTTCAGGCTTACAAGAAAAATAAATCTGGCTGTTTGGAAACATTTCCAGTTGAGAAATATAAAAAAATTCATCAGTCATTGTGTAAAAACAAAAAGCACCCGACCCATTACTTATGAGGTAACTGTTTGCAGGCTTACCAAACAGATAAACTGACTAATAACCTGCTGACAAAGAGAGTCTTTTTTTGTGCATTAGGATTATTTAAAAAAAATCTATATCATATTATAAGAGCTTTAATATTAAATGCTAGATTACATGAAAACCACTACTATTGGTTGTACATTTTGAATGAAAATCTGGTGTAAATACTGTAATAATGAAAAATGGTGGTATTCTTACTCAAGATTTTCATACGAGCCCATGCCTAATGCCTACTCCTCCTTTTAACATAAAACCCCCTGATTAAGAAACTGGATTGTTGGCACCAGAGCTTAAATCTCTTCATTTAAGTGAACTGAAGGGTTTTCTCCTCTGCACACGAAACACTTGGCCAGCTGTCACTTTGACTAATTTCCAGCTGTAGGGGAGCAGGTGTGAGCCAAGCAGGTAGCAGCAGATGGAGGACCATAACCAAAATAGATACGGAAATTTCATCCATCTCACTTCAAAAATGCATTATTTTGCATTGCAAAAAATAAGATTCCTAAAGTGAAGATTCTCTATTTAGAACTTGATCTGGTAAATGATGCGATATGTACAGTACACCCTTCCCTGTAGTTTCCTTTTAAGCTACAGTCGACGTAACCTAGCCAGGCTTAAACTAGAATGTGTAACTAAATTTGAATCCCTCTGATTTAGGGATGTGTATTGGTAAAAATCTGGCAATACGATATGTATCGCGATACAGGGGAGGGGATACGATATATCGCGATACTATGAGTAAGACGATATATTGTGATTTTTAAACCTCAATTTAACAGTAGGAAAACTGTCACAGCATTCTAAACACTCCAACCTGTTTTATTACTAGATCTAGTTGATCCACTGGAACGAAGAAGGTGTTAACAGCCACAAACTACCAGTCATGCTTTTAATTTTACTACAAAAATTACTGTTATTATTAATGGTTCCATTCAAATCCTAAAAAATCCTAAAAAATAAAAATATTTTTTTATGTCGATACAATATCGGGAAATAAAATCGCGATATATTGGCGTATCGATTTTTTTCTTACATCCCTACTCTGATTGGACTGATCTGATTTTTCTTTATCTGAATAAAAACTATTTATCTTGTAGATTTAATTTTTAAATTGGCTTTATATAAATAAAGTGTACTGAAATACACTGAAGCTTAATTGTTTCTATTATTACGTAAAATTATTTTCCTGAAATGTACCATTTTCTTTTTTCCCTTTATTTTTCATCCCCCCCCCCAAAAAAAAAAGACACCAAATAGAGATTTATTTTCCCCATCACTGACCTCTCTCCAGGTCACATTCAGGTGACGAAGCCCCGCTGCACTCGCTGCGAGGCCCGAGTACTGGGGAGATGAGGCCGAAGTCCAATAGCGAGACGGTGCTGGGAAGGTCCAGGCTGCAGGGCCGGGACACGAGAGCTGGGGAAGACGTGGTGGAGGAAGATGAGGAGGGTGTGGGGGACGGACAGTCAGACGAAGACGTCCCAGAGGAGGAACCAGCGAAGGGGCACGACAGGAGCTCCTGAGGGCTGCTGGGGGTTGACCCGAGGCTGCTGGTGGAGCGAGTTTCCAGGTCCTCCTCTGACATGATGCTGCTCCCCCCGCACGGCTCGTCGTCGAAGCACTCGGAGGCCACTGTGGGGTGGGGGCGGGGGCAAAAACATTTTCAAAATAAATTCAGTGGGGTGATATAAATAGGAGGAGTCTCATTTTCACTACATAAATCAAAAGCACATTAACGCACAGTCATTGTGTCGCGTGTTTTTTTTGTTTTTTTTTAAAGCATCACGCTTCTCTTTAACTTCTAATCCGTGTCTCCTAAAACTGGGCTGCTGTTACCATAGCAACGCACTCGAAGTTAATCTAGAGGCCACAGTGCAGGGATGCAAGACGTATATTCAAATTCTGCGGGCTATTTTTCCAAACCATATATGATCTGTGAACAGGCTTTGGACAATTTGAGGGTTTTTTGCCCTCTCTGCCATGATCTCTGAAGAGGAGGGAGCATTTTTCAGGCAACGCCTTTTCTGAAGCAACTACGCTAAAACATTTTTTTTCCTCGGTTGAATGACTCGGTTGAAGCTTCTTTCTAGCTCGAATGAACTTCAATTGAAATATTCTTGGCTTGCCAGAGTAAAAAGTTTAAAAGGAAAAACTAAAATTTATTCAAAAGAAAAATATTTCCAGACTTGGGAAAAGTTTCCTAGGGCTATCTTAAAAGCCCAGTCAGTACTTTTTGTTCCTCAGAAACAATTAGGATGCCCTGCTGCTTACACATGTAGGGTTCAATTCAGTGCAGTTTATTTATAGAGGGCCGATTCACAACAGATGTCATCTCAAGAAAAGTCATTTCAATACAATCCTAAAAACATTCCAATCAGTTTAAACTTTTTCTATTTAAGAAATCCCAGGAGACTGTATGGAGTCTTTGACTTGAGGTTGGGTCCCGTTGATGCAGACGCCAACCACAGCAACCCCTCATACTGAGCAAGCATGTAGCGGCAGTGGAGAGGAAAAACTTCCCTCTAACAGGAAGAAACCTCCAGCAGAACTAGAACCAGGCTCAGTAGGAGTGGCCATCTGCCACGACCGTCTGGGGGTTCGAGAAGACAGAGCAGAGACACCGAAAGAACAAAAAGAACTGATGTAGGAGTACTTTCTATTTTAAAGAAAGTAAAATGTTAACAGGACTTGGAGGATGCTCAGTGACTGAGATGCTCCCTGTCCAACAGGGCCTTCCAGCTAAGCAGGATACCAGATCAGGTGTAGCTTCTATGGAGAGAAAAACACCGAGAAAAAAACAGTTAACAGTCGAAATAACAGCAAATAATATAACTGGAGAGTAGTAGAAGAGAAAAGTAGCAGAGTGAAAAAATGTGGTCAGTCTGTCCTCCAGCAGTCTAAGCCTATAGCAGCATAACTACAGAGATAGCTCAGGATGACCTAAGCCACTCTAACTATAAGCTTTATCAAAAAGGAAAGTTTTAAGCCTGGCCTTAAAAGTAAACAGAGAGTCTGCCTCACGGACTAAAGCTGGGAGCTGGTTCTACAGGGTATCCACAGGGTTTAGAGCTAAGATTGAGTCTCAAGGGGTGAAGTGGGATTCAGCCTAAACCCGATGCATATCCTTTTAATAAAAGTGGTGGAGGTTTTGATGCTAAATTCTGTAGAGACCAGGGGTCGCTTTAACTGAATATTTCCCAAATTCGATTGTTTTTGTTCTGTTTTTTCAAAACGGTGACGGAAAAATCTAAAGCCCATCAGTCATTTTGACCCCAAATAATCACCCCTGTGACCACTTGGGGCAGACGCGAGGACATTTTCAACTTTAGGCACGTTTCCACCATCAGAACTTCAAGGTGATTTGACTGGACTTTCCCCATTGGGGTAAATCTGTTGGCCTGCTCTTCTCAGCCATAGTGTTTCCATATGTAAGTGGCCCTTTGAGGAATAGTTATATCATGACTCTTTCGGCAGTGAGGAGCGTCACGTATCAGAAATAACCAGAGATAGACAAGAAGCAGGGATTGCTGTTGTGTTCTGTTTGCTATGTGAAGCTCTTATGTTTTTTGCTTTAGACCAGTATCAGATGTTAAAAGAATGACAACAAGGTCTTTAGAAAGGCAGAATCACTGGCAGTGATAGGGACCTGTCTCAAGTCCACTCATGGAACAGATTCAGGATACTTATCTCATAGCAAAACATCTCTACAAATTAGATTTCTGTTGCATGCATAAAAGTTGCTTTACTTCCCTTGTTCAGATGAATACAGTTAGGTCAGACATCCAAAAAGCCAACAGGTGAGCCTTTGCTTCAAGGAAGAAACAACTCCCAGAACATTTCTCCCAAACTGAATGAACCAGAGGAATCTGACGCTGCACTCACTGGATATTTCGTCCGACTCCATCTTAAAGCTGGAGACGTCGTCCCCAGAGCTGCTGTCGCCCTCGGCACCAACCCCGGGTCTGCGAGGTCCAATGGTGGAGCTCCTGCGGCGCTCGTGGATTTCATCAGAGATCATCTCTAGGTTCTTCAGGGCTGTCCTGTACTCCCCTTTGGCCTGAGACAATTTGGCCTGTCGCTCATCCACATTCTTCTTCAGGTTCTGGAGGAGAGAAGAAGAGAAAGATGATGCTGCTACAAGACAGAAAGAAAGGCTCATTTTGGTCCAGCATGAACTGTGCTGAGGGCAGACTGAAGGAATTTAGGATCTGATCATTGTGGGTGAAAAGGAAAAACCTTTTCATTAACTGGTCTGCGTCGAAATTTGCGTGTTATTTAGAAGAAAGTAAACCTTACAGAACTGCTTTTTGAAACTTTAGTGTTGGACAGAAGACATTTGACTAGTCAACATTTCATGATGTCAGACCCAACTTAAAATGAGTCTGCACTACGGATGCACGATATATCGGCATCAACATCGGTATCGGCCAATGTTAGGCGTTTTTTAAAATGTCGGCATCGGTCTGTGACAGCGATAGTGATGCGGCGCAGGAATGTGGGGGTGTTTAACTCAAGCAGAGAAGCGATTTAGATGGTGTGGTTGATTTTCCACGGTGTCGAAAGAGAAATATACCGTATACCATATCGGTGCGAATCGGTTATCGGCCATCACAGCAGGTTATGCAAGAAGCTCTTTAACAGAAAAATATTTTGTACATGTGACGTGTCTACCATTCATTAGAGCTTTAGGAGAAGGCATTATTTTTAAAATGGATGACAGGAAGGCTTAACCGAGCACAGCAAGGTTGCTCTATTTTTTCCTTTTGAGTTCTTAAATATTTTTATTTTTTATCAAATAGGTCAACAATCTCTAGAATATACACATGGAATCTTCTATTTTACTAATGCTAGCCACGATAAGAGCTAATGCTAAATGCAAAAGACTGTTTAAAATTAGCTCTAATTGTTTGATCGTTTTTAAAAACAGTGAAACAGTTTTACAGTACCTGCTCTCTCACTTGCATTGCAATTTTAACTGATTTTAAATGAATAATGACCACTCAAGGCTAGATAAATATTTTTAAAAACTTTTCATATCTTCTGAAAGCTCTTGAAATGAAAAAATTAAATCCCCTAAAATCTGTATCTTCATCTCAAAGTTTTGCCAAATTAAGAACAGAAATCAACCACGAAATTCTGGTCAGGGCTTTTCTGGTTTTAAGTGTTGATGTGATGTGAATGTGCATTAAAAGCCAAAAAAAAAAAAAAATCTCCCATTGAGGTCAAGTTACTGAATCACGTAGAAACTTCATCCAAAGTTTTTTAGGAGTTTAATAGTCATCACGTACCTCCAGCTGCAGGTAGTACTTTGCCTTCATCTCAAAATAGGGTCTGTGGGTGAGAGGTAATGAGAAGAGTAGATCAGATGAGGGGAAAAATACTGAGATATCCTCGTAAAGAGCATTAACCACATCATCACCATGGCAACCTGCTGGAGGAGGAGGAGGAGATAAAGGCATTGTGATGTTGGATGAGCAAGCAATGCAAAACAAATTAACATCTTGCAGAGGCAACTCACAGCAAGGTTGCAGCTTCAGATGCAGATTGACTGGATCCATACATTTTTTTTTTAAACATCTAAATTAAGCTTTAACACTAACTGAATATAAGTAATATCAGATAAAAGTCCTGAAGAGTTCAATATTAATTAAAAAAAATGTTTAAGAGAATTTCTTCCTTTTTCTAATTGTTTATCCTATCTGGCAGTAGTTAATTAGCAATTAAAACACTTTTATCATTTAGAAAAGGTTTATATTTCATGTATTTATACATTAGGTTTGGATTTTGAGAACATTGGTGAATGAGTTCTCTGTGATAAATCTAACCAAAGACGAACGGCTACAGCGTCATATTCTGAGTTTATGAAGACAAGAATTCAACAGTATGATTTAAAAGCATTCAAAGCTACACTTTGACTGCTCTGATGCATGAAAATGTAACAGCTATAAGGTCCTAAATTTAGTATTCAGTTATTAGATTTGGTTGCTTTAGGCCTGTGTTTTGATTAGTTGCTGCAAAACTCTTATTCTCCAACAATCAAAAATTTTTTTATCATTCTCAAAAGAAGATCTTTATATTCCCTCTGCTTGTCCCGACATGTCCTGCATGCCTCGGCCTCCCTGAAGTATTGTGAGGGGAGGGCCATACACCCTCCTCCTCAGTCTGAGGGTCTTATGCAACAATTCAGGTTGAATCAGGATCAGCTTTAAAGATAAAAGTTAAAGGTCTTAAAACCTTTATTACTGCAGAGCTGCAAAATGAAAGGCGGGTTTTTTAGAAGAAAACAAATCTGATTTTAACACGTAACTATTGATTTTATTGATATTTTATTATTTAAATATTATTATCTAACAGGGATATTGAGATCCAACATAGTGCAAAACAAGTTTCACCTGATGCGACGCTTTAGAGCGTTTAGCTAGTGCTAAACTCTCGATGCTTGTCCCTGGTTGGGCTTTTCTACACAGTATTTTTATTTTTTTTTACACAAAAACTATACAGCATTCACTCATTCACAAATAAAACCAGTACGAATTAAAAGTGGGTACAAGATTTTCCCCCCAGAGGTGAACGTTGTAAATTCAGATGGTTTTCAGTTCAGCTGGTGGAGAGTTCCACATTTTAGCACTTCCATAAGAAGAGACCGACTGACCAAACAAAGTCCTGCAATGCCGGATCTGACTGTTGTGATTTATGGAACCTCTGGAGACTCTATTCCCATTTTGTTTCTGGACAAATGAACAGAGTGGCTCAGGTGCTAGACTGTTAAAGAATAACTTGAGCAAGCATAGACTGCCATAGCTTTCCCAGCTTAGCAATCTATACTTTGAGGATGTTGCAATGATGATAGCGGATTGGCTTTTTGTCCATAATTTTAATTGCTTGATTGTACAGTGAATCAATGTGCTGTATGGCTGAAGTCGTGGTCTATGGCTGTCATGGAGTATGATCAATGTGAGAATATATCATGCATGTACAGAAAGGCAGCCTCATTTGGGATGTACTGTCGGATTAGTTAAAAGCAGTTTGAATGGCTTTGTCTCGTTTTTGAAAGTTTTTTAATGTGTTCTTCAAATTTAATTTTTAAGAACAAAAGCAAGATATTTCAATTCTGTTACAGATTGAATGTTATGGTCAATGCCTGTCTGCCTGTCACGCCTCCAAAAAATCTGTGCAATTTGTTCTGGTTTGTCCTTTTTGTCCGATGAACAAAGATAATTCTGATGGAACTGGTCTCTTGGACATTTCCATGAAGCGTCACACACTAATGAGATTTTTTTATGCTTTCACATTTTCTATCATGTGATTCTGTAGTTCTGCTGCAACTTGTGACTGCACCACATTTAGCCAAACTTCCTCTTTCTAAGCACCTGTTTAAAATCACCGGACTGCGTCCGTGGGCGTCGAGCCGACAAGGTTGTACTGTTTTAACCGCTTTCAGATGAAAAGAGAAGCACAATATCACCTCCAACCAAACATAAAAAACTGAAACAGCTTGCACCTGGTTCAGTTTTGTCACACTACCCGTCATTACGCTATTTTATAGGGACATACAGATGGACAGAATAGAGACCGTTATAAACCGAGCCTGCTGTGTTGATACTGATTGGGTTTTATTCCTCGTTTTCAGCAGAACATTTGGTTGAAATCAATCTCAAGCAGTCAGCCGTGAACCGACAGTCTGCTTGGAGGCGCCACAGCTCAGTGCCATGCTGTGTCCACATGCTGGACCAGCAAAGGACAAGCTGTCAGAGTACATCCAGGCTAGACGCATCTGAAAATTACCGCTGTGAGGCTTTGACAAACCAGATATACACCTACGCACATCTAACATAAATTCCTGCAAAGCCTTGATGTAGTTTACTAATATATTACCATTATAACTGACAATTTTAACATCAGAAACTCATTAAATTATATTTCTGCTAGTTAAATAAATTCAAAAATAAAATGTATAGTTTTGCTTGAATTGCAGCGAAAGCAAGATGACAGATTAGTAAGAGCAAATTTTAATTTTGACAGATTCACACCCCTAACCACCTGATGCAGAGATGCAGAGATTTTCGACTTTACAGAGGTACAGTACAGGTAATTGACTCAATGAAAAAAAAGAAAAAAGAAATTCCCATCAGAGCAAAATCTCCGGCCTGGACCCCTTACTTGATAAATATTGCTAACCAGGGGCTGACAGCGCGTTGAAGAGTTCCTGAGGCTTTGCAGCGTGACTGTGGCTGGTACGGCTGGTTACAGATGCGCTCCAAAGAGCCTGGTGTCGTTCCAACCATCAGTGCAGAAGCAACGCCCGCTGCGGGATTTCCTCCCGCTTAAGCAATAGCTTCGGGTCAGGAAACAGCTCGTTCAGGGAGTCTTTCCAACTCTGATCACTTCTATTTAAGTTCCTTGATTTCATTTATAGATCCCCCAAAGCACTTGAGCATTCATCAATGTTCTCAAAATCCAAACCTAATGTATAAATACAGGAAATATAAACCTTTTCTAAATGATAAAAGTGTTTTAATTGCTAATTAACTACTACCAGATAGGATAAACAATTAGAAAAAGGAAGAAATTCTCTTAAACATTTTTTTTAATTAATATTGAACTCTTCAGCACTTGAGCAAATGTAATGCAGTGCCAAAGCTGCAGACTGGTGCTCTTACTTGGACTTGCTAATGGTTCGTTTCAGTTTCTTCTCCAGCTGCTTCATGCGGCCGATGGCGGTCGTGTATTTCGCCGCCGTCTCCTTGTGCAAAAGCTCACTTCTCGTCTTGGTGTGCTCCGCCTCCATCACCTGCAAGAGCCAATCAGAACTCGCTGACAACCTTTCACCGGTGTTAATTTTGCTGCATCACCGGTCTTTAAAAGTTTTTTTTTTTTACCCTAAGACTAATAGATATTTTGAGACATTGAGGACAGTTTGGCACACTTTGGCTTCATCGCTGTTTGATTAATCATGATACTATGTTGTGTGGTTAAAGAAACATGGGGTAGGATAAATAAAGTAAACATCCATGTCCAGTTTTTTAATGCTGTTGGGTGATGAAGCGTTATAAACCAAAAAGAATGAGCCCACCCACGTATCGTTCCATTTTCTTAAACTGGCTGTGTGCTGCAAAATGTGCTGCAGTTCGGGGCCCGAATTGACACTGCTTCCACGTTCTCGACAGCTTTAAAAGAGGAAGAAAAATGGTCGCAGACCTGCATTGATTCAACTGTGAGAATGGATTCTTCTGCAACTGGGAAACGACCATGGATGACTCACAGCCCACTAAAAAGTGGCACTAAGAAAAAGAAGTATGTCACTGTGAAGAGGTATGTTGTTTTTTTTTTAAACGTTTGTGCGCGCTCCCGTGCGGCTGGCTGCAGTTACTTGCAGCGCCAACCGCGTCGCTCGTGAGCTTCGTTTCTTCATTCTGCCCCATGCTCCTTTAAGTTAAAAGACCAAATAATTTGTACACTAGACCCATGAATTTATCCATAACTGTGTGGCCCCAGATGCTTCATCAGGAGGTCTTGTGCAACTTTTTAAAATTTGGAACGTTTAACAAAAATCAAAAATGAAGATAAAATGCTTTCAAAATAAAATCCATAACAGCCCTCTCTTTTCACCCGCTGTGTGGCGTGGTTCAGCATCTCCTGCCAGGCGGAGTCGAACTGCCGGTTGTCCTCTTCCAGGAGCCTCTGCTCAGCCAGGGAGATGGTTTCCTTCGCTGCCCGCAGAACCTCTGTGGCTCGGTGGAAGTCCTGAGTGGCCTTCTGGGCCTCCAGCTGGGCCTGTAGGACAATCAGGGAGAACTCGGATAGATTTCTGTCTTAATAAATCAGAGTTATTTTAAACCCTTTTTGTCATTACAGTGAAGCAGAGTTCATTGTTGCCCAAAACAAACTTTCATTTACTGCGACATTACATCTTGGCTAAATTACACCCATAGTCCTTTAAAAACAGCTACAATAATTTCCACCTGTTCTTATTAACTTACAAGAGTCAAACAGTCGCTATTATTTTTCATTTCATATCACCCAAACAAAATTCTATTATTTATTATTATTCTATTCTATAAGTCAGTTTGTTCATAAAAACCAATCAAGTAATTGAGTCACCTTAGATCAGTGTTTTTCAACCCTGGCCCTCAATGTATAGGCTATTGCCCTGCATGTTTTAGATGTTTCTCTGCTTCAGCACACCTGATTTCAATTAAGATGTCAATCTAATCTAGCTGCTAACCGCTAGCTGCTAACCGCTAGCTGCTAACCGCTAGCTGCTAACCGCTAAATGGTTCCAATGTTGAGTTAGCCAATAAAGTTGTGATGTAAAGCTAAACCTTTGTAACTGTAGTCCACTCAGTGTGAAGTAGGCTATTTTAGCTAATTATTATTGCTATAAATATATATGTCGCCAAAATATTTTGATGCTTTTGATTTGATTGCTTTTGATTTTAAAGCCTTTATAGATAAAATAGAACATCTACAGAAATTGTTAAGACATATTAACCAGACACAAAACAAAAAACAACATTACAATTCAGTCGGATGTGAAGCTGGAGGGCTTAAAATAGTCTTTTCAAGGGCAAACATGGTTTTAATTGCCTTAGAATTGGAGCTAAATCTAACATTATTTATATAAATATTAAGGTTTACTAAAAATGCATTTACAGTGTAACTAAACCCCAAAACAACTTTTTTTTGCTTCTAAACTGTATAAATGGGTCTTTACCAATGCAATCTTTCAGTTTCTGGGGATTTTTTTACATTTTGGTGTAAACTTGTTTAATTCTACACTTTTTGGTCTAAAAACGTCTTAGTTCTGCCCCCTTAGGGTTGAACTGTGGCTACTACATTTGAATTTTGTGATTGGTGGAGAACGGTTCATCTCTACGTCACAGGCATTGACTACGTCACAGCAGCCATGGTCTCACAGACACGCCCCGTGGGTTTGGGTATAAAACTATCAGACATACCGGGCCGGACCCGTGGCGAGTTTGAAGTTGGATTGGTTTTTTCAGGTTACAATTATTATCACATTAGCACTTAGTTAGCATAGCTAACATACGGTTTTGAACGTTACCCTACGGGTTAGGGGTAACGTTAGCCTATGTTAGCATTACCATTCAGAGACTGGACCCATCCCGTCTCTCTCTCCCTCAGCAGCAGCGGCAGCCTCGGGCAGCGCTGACTCAGCGCCCCGAGCCAGCGGCTCGAAATGATACGGCTCCCGGCCGCTGGGCTCCATAAAGCCTCCCTCTATCTCCGATATCGGCGGAGGAGATCCCCTGGTTCAGGGCCGCCTGAGCTCGGTGATGCTGAGGCAGAGGGAGACAGGATGGGTCCAGTCTCTGAGTGGTAATGCTAACATAGGCTAACGTTCAAAACAGATGAATGTTGATCAGATCGATCAGTTGCAAAACTGCCAACGGTCACTGTCCATGTTTCAGTGTCACCGTAAGCGAGCTGTCACTGCCCTCCTGAACACACAACCACGTTCCCCCCTCCGCTTTTCCCCCACACTTGGCCACACCCCTCCGTTCTTCCTGGCACCGCCCACTATGTAGAATTTTTCAAATGTTGTCTGGGGGCGGGGTTATGATTTTTCAGGGGATTCAGTTACACTTTAAATTAGGTTTATGATGCTGAAATTTGGAGGTGTGGATATGCTATTTCCCAAAAATCACAAGCAGGTTAATAATATCCAACTTATCAGGGTTTTTTAGGTCACTTTTTCCATCCATCCATCCATCCATTTTCTTCCGCTTATCTGGGAGTAAACTTTTTGTAATACCAAATAGCGCATGTTTTTTTCCTTGGGAGATATTTATGCCTTTTCTGTATAAAAAGTGCATCATATCGGTCCATGATGCTTTTGATGATACTTTGCTGGGGATCTAGGGTTATGTCATAAAATGGGTGGGACTCACAGGGGTGGGGCAGGATTTCAGCAAACCAAGCATCTAATATGTGGGTTGAAAAATTGTCCCAAGAAAACTTATATTTCAGAAAAAGTATGTCTCCATAGTGCCAACAGTAATAATTGGCCATATATGGGCCATGGTCCATCCATCCATCCATTTTCTTCCGTTTATCCAGGGTCGGGTCGCAGGGGCAGCAGCTTAAGCAAAGAGACCCAGACTTCACTCTCCCCAACCACTTGTTCCAGGAGGAATCCCAAGGCGTTCCCAGGCCAGCCGAGAAACATAGTCTCTCCAGCGTGTCCCAGGTCTTCCTCTGGGCCTCCTCCCGGTGGGACGTGCCCGAAACACCTCACCAGGGAGGCATCCAGGAGGCATCCTGACCAGATGCCCAAGCCACCTCAACTGACTCCTCTCGATGTGGAGGAGGAGTGGCTCTACTCTGAGCACCCTCCAGATGACTGAGCTTCTCACCCCATCTCTAAGGGAGAGCCCAGACACTCTGCGGAGGAAACTCATTTCAGCCGCTTGTATCCGTGATCTCGTTCTTTCGGTCACCACCCAGAGTTTGTGACCATAGATAAGGGTAGGATGGGCATGGTGTAGGTGTAAAATAGCATGATATAGGACCCATCCATCCATCCATTTTCTTCTGCTTTTCCAGGGTCGGGTCGCGGGGGCAGCAGCCTAAGCAAAGAGACCCAGACTTCCCTCTCCCCAGCCACTTGTTCCAGCTCCTCGGGAGGAACCCCAAGGCGCTCCCAGGCCAGCCGAGAAACATAGTCCCTCCAGCGTGTCCTGGGCCTTCCCCTGGGCCTCCTCCCGGTGAGACGTGCCTGAAACACCTCACCAGGGAGGCGTCCAGGAGGCATCCTGACCAGATGCCCGAGCCACCTAAACTGACTCCTCTCGATGTGGAGAAGCAGCGGCTCTACTCTGAGCCCCCTTCGGATGACTGAGCTTCTCACCCTATCTCTAAGGGAGAGCCCAGACACTCTGCGGAGGAAACTAATTTCAGCCGCTTGTATCCGTGATCTCGTTCTTTCGGTCACCACCCAGAGTTCGTGACCATAGATGAGGGTAGGAACGTAGATCGACCGGTAAATCGAGAGCTTCGCCTTTCGGCTCAGCTCTCTCTTCACCACGACAGACCGGTAAAGCGCCCGCATAACTGCAGATGCCCCACCAATCCGTCTATCGATCTCCCGCTCCATTTTTCCCCTCATTCAATTCAATTCAATTCAGTTTATTTATATAGCACCAATTAACAACAGATGTCATCTCAAGGCACTTAACGAAGTTATTTCAATACAATTATACAAACATTCCAATCAGTTAAAAAGTTTCCTATTTAAGGAATCCCAGCAGATTGCGTCAGTCATTGGCGTGAGGTTGGGCAGATTTCCAACCACAGCAATCCTTCAGCAATCCCTCATACTGAGCAAGCATGTAGCGACGGTGGAGAGGAAAAACTAACAGGAAGAAACCTCCAACAGAACCAGGCTCAGTAGGAACAACAACAACATTCGTGAACAAGACCCCCAGATACTTAAACTCCTCCACTTGGGGAAGGACCCCATCCCCGACCCGGAGAAGGCACCCCACCCTTTTCCAGCTCAAGACCATGGCCTTGGTTTTGGAGGTGCTGATTCTCATCCCAGCCGCTTCACACTCGGCTGCGAACCGCTCCAGCGAAAGCCGTAGATCACGTTCCGATGAAGCCAATAGGACCACGTCATCTGCAAAAAGCAGAGACCCGATCCTGAGGCCACCGAAACGGATCCCCTCAACGCCTTGGCTGCGCCTAGAGATCCTGTCCATAAAAGTTAGGAACAGGACCGGCGACAAAGGGCAACCTTGGCGGAGTCCAACTCTCACCGGAAACAAGCCCGACTTACTGCCGGCAATGCGAACCAAACTCTGGCACCGGTCGTACAGGGACCTAACAGCCCGTATCAAGGGGCCCGGTACCCCATACTCCCAGAGCACCCCCCACAGGGCCCCCCGAGGGACACGGTTGAACGCCTTCTCCAAGTCCACAAAACACATGTAGACCGGTTGGGCAAACTCCCACGCACCCTCCAGGACCCTGCTGAGGGTGTAGAGCTGGTCCAGTGTTCCACGGCCAGGACGAAAACCGCATTGTTCCTCCTGGATCCGAGGTTTGACTATCCGTCGGACCCTCCACTCCAGAACCCCTGAATAGACCTTACCAGGGAGGCTCAGAAGTGTGATCCCCCTGTAGTTGGAACACACCCTGTGGTCCCCCTTTTTAAACAGGGGGACCACCACCGCGATCTGCCAATCCAAGGGAACTGCCCCTGATGTCCACGCAATATTGCAGAGCCGAGTTAACCAACACAGCCCCACAACATCCAGAGCCTTGAGGAACTCCGTTCGAATCTCATCCACCCCCGGAGCCCTGCCACCGAGGAGCTTTTTAACGACCTCGGTGGCAGGGCTCAGCACCAGAGATTGGAGAGACCGACCCCAAGTCCCCAAACCCTGCTTCCAGATTGGAAGGCGTGCTGGTGGGATTGAGGAGGTCTTCGAAGTATTCCATCCACCGACCCAAAACGTCCCGCGTCGAGGTCAGCAGCACACCATCCCCGTGCGGGCGAGGGAACACTGAGTCCATCTGTCATTTTCATCATAGGGGTCTTTTGGGCTGCACTTTGTCTGATCCCTCACCTAGAACCAAATTGCCATGGGTGTCCCTACCAGGAGCAAATGCCCCCGACAACATAGCTCCTAGGATCATTGGGACACTAAAACCCCTCCACCACGATAAGGTGGCAGCCCAGGGAGGGGTGATATAGGACCTTTAAATACTATACAGCTAATTTTAGTTCATTATGTTAATTGGTAAAAGGTCATCCAAGGAGGCTAAGTCATTGACTTTGCAACATGTGGCGACATCAGCTTTACACCATCTATGAACACACACAGTGACTATGCATACAATACTATAACCACACCATGAATAACTTCCTCATTTATGAAGAACTGCTCTCTACCAATGTAGTTCACCAAGAGATCTCTACAAAAGAAAAAGAAAAACAACTTTACAGCACTCTTTAGGCACTGAGCATAGAGACGTCAAATGAGTGGTATGCACAGAAAATGGCACGTAATGTCAGATACAGCTATCAAAAACTGCTCAATCACGAAGATCTTTGTTGCACTGTTTACATGATATACTGCACTGACTTCGTCCATCAAGTTTCATGTGAAGCTGTAAAGCCATGGTTTCTGTCATGCTCCCACAGTAAAAGGAAGCCTCATCAGTCACATCAACCTGACACCCTGTGGAGTCACGTGTGGAGAGGGTTTCACGAGGATGCCTAAGGCTAAGTTCACACTGCAGGTCTTCATGCTCAATTCCAATTTTTGAGTGTAAACAGAGGTCGCACAAATTATGTCGGGGCATTTTTGTTGCGGACAGTGACTTTGCGGAGCTTCAAACTCAGATTATTTCTATCCACACACAAACGTTTATAACGGAGAAAACGCAAATCTTCGCATTTTCCATACTTGACTTTTTTTTTTTTTTTTTTTAATGGGACAGAAAAGTCTGAAGGCCATCGGTCTTTTTGACAGATTGCAATCCACATCCCTGTCCACTTGGTGCAGATGACAGACATTTCCAACTTCATGCATAGAGTTCAAGAGGTAACTGAATCAATCAAAAAAGATTCCCATGAGAGCCTCCGAGCGCCAATCTCAGACCTGGACACCGTATCCATCTCGCTATCCGGGAGCTGTCGGCGTGCTGAAGAGTTACGGATGCTTTGGAGCGCATCTGTGACTGCACCGGACACAGACTGGTGGAAACGGATCGCTGCAGCCTTTGAACTGATGCAAAAAGAGCACATGCAGGGCGACTTTTCTCCCACTGAAGCAATCAGAAAAGCCCTCGATCAGAGAGTGTGCTGGACTTTGATAATTTCAATAGGAGAAATATTCCCCGATTTAAAAACTTTGATTAATTCCAGTCTGAATTGAATATTAATTAAAAATTAAGAAAAAAAATGACTACTGAATATGTCATCATTTTTTTAAATTAAGTTTTTTGTGACCACAGTGGCCTTTATTAGCAGTGGAGTGTGTAGAAACAGGAGAGAAGTGGGGGAAGAGACATTTGGCAAATGTCTGCAGGGTGGAATCGAACCCCAGGACAACCGCATCGAGGACTGAGGCCTCCGAACATGGGGCGCCCGTCTTAACCACTCCGCTACACTCAATGCAACCTCTGGTTGGCACCTTTACTTAAATATTATTTCTAAACTGTGTTTTATGTTAGAAGAAGCAGCAGTGATTATAAATCAACACCACGCAGCAACTTTCTGAACAAAAAGACATTTGAATCTTCTAAAAAAGAAGAAAAAACACGGTGCTATAACTACATTGTGAACCAAAGATAACTTCTCAGTGTGTTGAATAACGCTGATAACTTGAATAACTGATAACTGATAGCATTTTACTCAGCATAAGAAGTCTTTGAAGTAGCGATAAAAAAGGACTGTATCCCACACAACAAGCACGAGCTGAGCATGCAGTGTCCGTAGATACAGAGACAGTACATGATGTTAATGTGCTGAATCATCACTGATGTGCTGCAAAGAATCCTGGCTTATCTATCTGACTTTACTCTGCAAGGACTTTTTCTTTTTTGCATTACAAGCAACAAACCAGGTCATGTTAAAGGTAGAAAATCGCCATAAATTGTGATGGCGTTGTGAGCAAATCATGCAGGTATTATACACTTTGGTAAAATATTGAGTCAGAAAATGACATGACTGACCCTGTACAAGAACTCTGCTGTGTCTGCGAATACATAATTAGACCAGACGCAGGTCATGAAGTCAATTAACTCCTGTATGATTTGGCCTGAAAAGCAAAAATCAGTAACTGAACCCCCAACATGAATCTTGTGTTGATCTCATAGAAATCTCTCCAAATCAATTATTCCAATCCCACACTTTATTTTTTTATTGTTCTGTTTACTTGAATCGGACGCAGTCACATGAAAACAGACTTTTCCAACAATATCTCCTTTGCCAACAGCTTGCATCCAGAGATCCTAAACCTCACATCAGCTCACTCAGCTGAACTCCGCAGACAAGGTTGACATCACCACATGCTCACGGTAATTTCATTAACTACAGGCATCGTCACGCCAGCACAGCAAGAAGCAAACAACTCCCGCCTTGTTGTAGTCACGGCCCTAACTCTGTTTTTCCCCCAGAGCCAATAGTTACACAATGCCATTGAGACCGGGTCACTGTTCATTTCTATAAGTTTAAGTATTGTTAGTAAAGCCTGATGGCAGATAGATTTGAGACAGGGTTGCATTTCTATATGTAATTTCATAATCATAATATACAAACTTTGCATCATATATACTTTGGCTGTATTGTATCTGGTACTCCAAGCAAAAAGAACCTCAGGAAAAACAACCGGATATATAAAAAAAAGATAAAATAACCAACCAACAGAGCTTGCGTGAAAAGATGGGTCTATAATGCATCTTAAACATCTGCATTGAGTCCACATTAGGCAGATGGGAACGGAGGGAGTTATGGGTCATAGGGGCAACAACTATAAAGGTTCTGGTAGATTTAGTTTTTAGCTTTTATTTACAGACAAATATGTTCGTCCAATTTTGTTTTTATTTTTCTCAAATTCCACTTTTTCCGCATTCTAACTATATTTATTCACCCAAAAAGTCTGCAATTACAGGAGTAAATAAAGAATATGACAAATCAATGGCCAGAAAGTTCCACATTTACTGTTATTCAACTTACAAATTTAACAGAACACTTGAGTGCTTTAGGAAGGTATATAAGGGTTTCCTCGTCATTTTTTTAAAGAACGAAAAACATTCATTACATGCAAAACAAAGAATCTCAAGTGTTTTACACAAATTTCATCAAAATCTGTAACTTTTGGAGTCATGTTGCTAGCTAAAAGACAAACCCTAGCGAAAACATAACCTCCTTGGCGGAGGTAATAATCTTATTTGCACTTGCATTATGAACAGGATCTATTTTCATTTTTGTTTCTCCCATCTGTCACAGACATCTCCACTGAAGTCCATAATTAACAGTCTTTTTGTGTTCAGCTCTCGTGTTCTGGCAGCCCAGATAAATTAAGGACTAGAACAGAACGATGTGGAACACCAAGTTTCTTTTTTGTTGACCTCAAGTAAATACATTTTTTAAACATTACAATTTATGATTGAGTGCCTTTGATGTTTTTAGATGGCTTCAGATAACATAATTCCTAATTTTCTGTAGTTGTAATGTGTACTTATTCTTCACCTTCCTGCCAAGATTATATTAGAAGTGTCAAAGCAATGTAATAAAAATCACAGAACTGAAGTCGTTTCTTCATCAGTAATAGAGCTAAAAGAAATGTAGTTGTGTTTTCCTTCTCTACCTCCTCCTCTGTTGTCACGTTGCTACTAATAAACCCATCTTTCATGTGTCGACACCCTTCCCACCCGCTGCCTCCCTTATTCTGTCAGCACAGAAACGAAACACACTGCTGCTTTTGCTGCAGGAAAAAAAAGCAGATGTAAAGCAATCAGTATGCTCCAAATAAACAAATTATCTATGAAAAAAATATTTTTCCCATCTTGTTATTGACCCTTTTTGCTTCAACTCAATAAAACCTTTGTTTTTAGTTTTAGTTGATTGCATTTATAGCTCATTCGATTCGAAGCGTTGCGTATCTTCATACACTCTCTGCAACAAATAAAACCATTTACTTTTTCGTTCCGCCTCGTCGTCTTCGCCCTACTTCTTTCTGCAGCGTCAACAAGGCAGCCAGAGGCAAGAGAAACAGTGAGAAACAGTGAGAAAAGTGTTCAAAGACCACACTCACTAAGTGGGATGGTGAAGAAAGAATGCAAGACTGAAAGAGGAAGAAGTAAAATGGGAGACAACAAAAAGATGTAGAAGGAAAGAAGCAAAAACTTTGCACAGGTTCGACCAAGAATATGTCCCATTTTTCCATGTCCTAAGATTAAATCAACCAAAGTAATGACCAGGCAAATTTAATGTTCCTTGTGTTTTACTGTGCCAACATAGATGAGTGAAACAAGTCCAAATCATACTCAAGTAGAACAAAGGAATTTTAATGCACACAAAATTCATATAAAGAAGCTCATTCTCAAACATTTGTTCCTTTTACCTCAGTGTGGCTTTACATTTAAAACAAACACTGCTACTTCCTTTCTGGCTCTATTTAGCCAACAAACGTGTTGCTACCAGAGCTGATCGGTTCTCCTTTTAAAATGGCTTTTCTATGTGGCACAAACACCTTGGCTGTTTTAGGGTTGAAGCTCACTCTACCAATTATAGTGCTTTGAGTTTGAGTTCTTTTCCACTTAAGTCTCAATTTCAACAAATTTTACTCTCCTTAGCTTCACTCAATGTGTTCTAACGTTTTTTCTATTCTCGCCTTTGTCATTTATGTACATATTTTTCCATCCTCCTTTCCTTTCAATATCCCTTCTCTCTTGATCCATCACTGCCAATGTACATCATAAGTTATCTTGCGCTGAAAAAATCTAATGCCTAATTCTGTTTTTCCTCCTAAACTTTATGGCAAATCCTCCCCTCTGCATCTCAGTACAACTTCATTTCCATTCACCTGGTTGCTCCTCTGGTCTATGTTTTAATAACTGCAGAATCCAAATAACCAGTTCTAGTAGAATTTAATGTACAAGTAGGGTAGTATTCATAGAGAGATTGGGGAGTCTTCAGATTGTCACAAAAGTTGCTGTTTTGTCTCAAAATACACTCAACTGTCCAGAAAATTACTGAATAATCTATACTTGGAGTGACTCATTTTCACAAAGCGACTTTATTTGTAAAGCAACAATAAGGCAATTCAAGGTGCTTTGAGTGATTAGAGGAAAAGCAGCAAAGAAAAAGCAGTAAAAGCATAAAACACAATATTATGCCTCGTTTCCACTGAGGAAGTCTGGTCCGGTCCGCCTTTTTGTCTGTTTCCATTGTGAAAGCGGCCCATACAGCAGGCCTGTACCGGTCCATTAAAGGCCCCACTTCGGGTGTAAGCCCAAAGGACAATGGTTAGGGCGGAGCTAATGGCGTCACATAACACACTACTTTGACTGGGGGAACTCATAAACACTGCAGTAAGTTTAAACGTCACCCCCGCGACAACTTTACACTAGGGCTGGGCGATAAATTGATTTTATCGATTAATTCGAATTTGCAGTTTAAGATTTATTTTTGGGAAAAATCGAGATTTACCACACACACACACACCCCACCTGCTATCTTGGGCTTCCGTAGTTTGGAGCAAGGCCAGCCAGTCCGTCTCTCGCAACGCCTAGACGACAAAATGGCAACTAGCAAAGAGGAACTTGTTCCCAAAAAAGGGATAGTTTCTTCAATTATATGGAAATCAAAATCTGTTTGAAGGCTGTTGCTACCAAAGGTGGGAGTACGACAAATTTGTTTCAACACCTGAAACAGAGGCACTCCGTTGAGTGGGAGAAGTGCTGCTCTCTACGAGATGCTCAAGCAAGCAGCAGCTCACAAAACACCGCCAAAAGACAAGCCACCATTGGGGAATCATTTTCACTCTGTGTCCCTTATGATGAGACGGGTGTCCAGTGGAAACCAACCACAGATGCCATCACAATTTATACTGCCAAAGATATGGTGCCTGTTTATGCAGTGTCATTTGTTATTTCTGTTTAAGAAAGTAAAGGGAGAAGGAAAAAAATCGATTAAAATCAGAAATCGGATTTGGTGTGAAAAAAATCGGAGATTTTATTTTTAGGCCATATCGCCCACCCCTACTTTACACACCGGTTCTTTGTTCCGCACGGAGCCATTTATTAAACAGCGGTCGTATTTGTGTAAAGAAAAAAGCAATACAGACAACAATGAGCTGCTGGATGGACTCCATTGTTGTTGTTTCTTCCTCCGCTAGGGTTGTGCCGATGGACGATGTCATCGTCTGTCGTGATGGCTGACCGACATCACGATGGAGAGCCACCATTGTGATGTCATGCCCCCCACCCTGTCAGACACACACTAATCCTATAGTCTCTTCTATAGTCAGGAGGAGGAGCGCATAATGGAGCTGCTTTGTGACAGGTGCGCCAAAAATTGTTAGGCTGCACATAAAAAGAGGTGAGGCAGGACAGCAAAACCCACTGGCCGAAACACCACGAGCGAAGACTGGCGCACATGTCTCCGGCAAAACTGCGAGTGGCAGACAGGCAGCGCTGCCTGTCTGTGAGTACCGTTTCACCTCTATTTTGAGAAGCGAGCGAGGATCGCCGCACAACTTGCGCTAAGCGCACTATAAGTCAAGGGTGCGCGGATATTGGTGCCTGCCTTTAGTTTTCCAGTTTTCGGCTGAAGGGGGGCGTAGCAAGCAGAGGGTGGAGACGTGAGAGCCTCTAAATAGATCAGCTGTTCGTCTGTCAGCAGACACAGGGGAGGAGCGCATCGTGGAGCTGCTCAGTGGGAAGAACTTATTGTAAAGCTGTAGCCTGGGAGGAGAACGACCTGGAGTAGTAGGTGGATCCTGATACAAAGACCGCCTTCCTTATGGGTGACTGAGGACAAAATCCAGACGTTAAGTTTTATTTCTTTTTTTAACTTTTTGGCATCAGCGACTGGTCCACCACGAAAATAAATTGTTGTGCGTTACAGCTCGGTTCATCAGTCTCTTTTTTTCCCCTTTATGTGCAACCGAGTGCCACGTATTGAAAAAGCCAGGTGAGTACAGTGGGTCCCATTGAAGTGGCCACTTCATTTACGCTTATTCACTAAGCTGCGTGAAGTGTATTACAACTTGTAATGTACTTATAATGTATTAGTATAGTAAAATAACAAATGTACAGTTTACAAAATTAAGGTTTTTCCTACTTTTTAAGTAAAACATTTTTTAGGCCTATGCAAAGAGATATAGTAAAAAAAAAAAAGTTGTTGGTTTTTTTTAGCTGGTGTGATTCGCTTTCAAACCACACTTTTTCAAATGAACCAAAGCTTTTGAGCAACAGGTTTATCTCCCCACCTTAGGTGGCATTGTCCCGCTGCTCAAAGAACCAGCACTTCCTGGTGCAGCGGGGCACACTTCCTGCTCCATGGAATGTAAATCTTGGCCTGGCATCAGATTTTAGCGGTTTTAGGATTGCTCGGTTCTCTTTGGCATATGTGCCAGACAAATACCTTGCAGCAATGGGCTCAGGATGAGCAGAGAACAAGACTAGTTGTTGTTGCACAGTTGTTTTAGTTTTATTTACCCAGAATGCCCTGTGCTATAGTCTGCTTCCTGGTTTTGGAGTGGCCCCAGCCTGCTTGGCATTCACATAAGCAATCGAACCGCATCAGAGTTCACTTCCACAAAGCCGAGACACAGCTTTTTTTGGTGGACCAGAGTTCACTTTTTTGGTCCACATCAGAGTTCAATTGTGAATTCACACCTCCCTAAATGAACCAGACTTTCTGGGCAAACGAACTAGAGTTTGATTAAAAGCGGTCTAAACAGGACTGAATGCACATTAACAACAGTAAAAAGGACAGTAGCTTTCAGAATCCAGTTATTTGACCTGTCGCTGTGGTCCAGACTCCCATGAGGCTGGTTAAATTTAAAGAAGTTAGACACTCCACATCATTTCTGCCATGTTACACCTTTAGACTGAAGTAAAAATATTTTAAATCAGACCATTTTTAAGAAGTCGAATAACTAGAGGGCATCACCAGTCGGGGCTATCAAAGAAAGATTTTCAGGGAAGGGTGCCTTCAAATCAATTAAGGCTTTCCTTTTGACATTCACAGGATTTTTATTAAAAACAGAACCAAGACGAGCTCAGACACTGCTTTGTATCTAAAAGCTCAGATGCCCTTTCATAATAAACTGCTGACAACAAATTAACTGGTTAAAAATATCAGGACAAATGTGTTTGTTTTAAATAATCGGGTCAACGTGGGCTGGGAGAGTACTGGAGTGTAGGAGAGGACACTTGTTTCCACAGCGACCTGAGCTGGCCCATTTCATCGTAAATTTGATTATCTTCCTCCGTGTCCTCAATCGCATGTGGGAATTTATTTCCTCAGAAGAAGCAGCTCAACAAGAAGAATTCTGCCCAACACATCAGCTGAGATCCAGGGCTAAAAATACTGCCTTCATACCTCTCACTAAATCATTTCAACATTTGGGTTTATTCCGAAGTAAAACCGATAAAAACGGCCTCTGGCCTAGATGATCTGAGAGCTCTCTGGGTAGGAAGAAGCGACTGAATTCAGGAGCAGGGACGGCTGATTCTGATCTCCACTTCACGCTCTTTATATTGCAAATTAACACAAGAGTGGGACAGTAAGTTCAAAGGAAAACAGTAAAGCAACTGTAGAAGTAAAGCAGCCTGCAGAAAACCCCAGCTCTGCTCCAAAGATGTGACCGTCATTGGAACAGCAGACACCGTCAGTGGGTAACAATCAACTTCATTTCCCTACAGCCTGGCAGCTTTAGGTTTGCTGCAAGGTCTGTGCAACTGTACTGCAAACACTGATGCACTAACACACACACACACACACACACACCCTGTTAACGCATCATCCCAGGAGGTCAATGGAGGAGCAGATGGCTGTGACCTTCAGCATTGCCCGCCTCCCTCCCATCAACTCCTAAATCCCTCGGTCACTGTATCCACCCTTCCATCGTTTCACTCCATCCATCATCGGCTTCATGTGCATTGGCACTGCCAGAAAATGCTCAACTGCAGCAGAGGAGGGATGGGGATAATCAGAGGGAGGAGGAGAGGAAGGAAAGTGGGCAGATAAGTTGAAAGAGACAAAGGGTGACGGTTTAGAGGGAGAATTAGTTCAGTCACCATGAAGGAGTTCACTTTGAAGCTTCACTGTCTCTTATGTAAGAAATGAACAAAAATACTCTTTAATGCATCCGTCCATCAATCAACCAACATCAATGCAGCCTTTTCTTCGATAATATTATATATATTATATACTATATTATATAATACTTATAATAATATTAACAAAAGTGATAATGGTTAAAACTACCAAGCAAATATGACACCTTATTAGGGCTGGACTATAATTCAATGACAATACATATCGATCGATAGACGTGTGGTGCAATAGAAAAAAAAAAGGGTCGATAAAAAGTAAAACAAGAGAAGAAAAAAAAACTTTTTCCATTATAGCCTATCGGGTAGCTTAATACCACATTCTTTACTTAATCCAAACCAATCACAAACACAGACTCAGGCACCTTCAGTCACCAAGCCTTCGCTCCTTTCAAACCAAAAAAAGAGAGCATGCCATGCAAAAGATGTCGCAACAAGAGGTGGTGGAGGAAATTGTCCCGAAAAAAGGGTTTCAGTCCACCAGCAGGTAAATGTTGCGTCCCACACATCAACACCAAATCTAACAATAATGAACTAATTAATACACAGGAAATACTACGGTCAGCAAAGTTTTTGTGGAGGAACCCAAGCAGATTAATAAAATTGTCTATGATGTTTAGGTGTATATGTGGGAGGGGGTATTTAATTAAAAAGATTGTTTACAATTAAATTGAAAACCAACATGTGATTAAATATTCTTTATTCATACAAAAAAAAAAATCACTTTGTATATGCTGATCTTGAAATCAGATATTTATATATATGTCGTGTATAAGAAGAAGAAAAAATTTCCCCTCACTGTTTGGAACTAAATCAGACTTAACTTTGAGCTTAGTTAGGATAACCAAAATCCAAATTATTTGTAGAAAATTCACCTATTCACAGATTTTTCATGGAGCATGTCTGAAATATTAGAAAGGAAATACAGCTTGGGAAGCTGAATTGCGCATGATTTCAATTAGTCTAGTTAAGACTTTTTTGTGGAATTTTAAACCTTAAGTCTAAGCTTAGACCAGCGTTAAACCACACAGATTTACTTGGTCTACTCAAAATACTGCTAAAATAAGCCTACAACACAGCCAACAATAAAATGCGTCAGTAATTCTTGCACCAACGAGGTTTAAGCATAGCATGTATTGAAATAAGCTCTGCTGCTCACTAGGATTTTTTCATGTAATACAGGTGTCAATTGTGATTATAAACTGTATTTTTTTTGTTCATTTATGAGAATTTTTTTTTATTTAAAATTAGAAAACCTTACAAAATGTTTACACAACATCTACACAAATAATAAGAATGAAGTGGGATGAAGTAAAGATGACATGATAATCCAGCACAACTGTAAAAGTTTCCCTATACATTTATTTAGCACCATGCAGTCAACCAGTCTAAGTTCATTCATTTGTTCGTTTTTACCGTCTACTCATCAGTAGCCCCTCTGTGTAGTCTGGTCGTAGCGCATCCTCTCTGTCTACGTCACTGTGGTTTGCAAGGAAAGATTAGAGCGTGCAAACCCTATTCATCGTCATAACTTCAAGCACTTCATTCTTTAGACCAATTCAGCATGAAAAGCTTTTATAACCTTTCACATATAACAATGAAGAAGATGCTTTTCATTTGCAGGCCTCATTATATACTCTACATTGAAATCGATACCATTTAACCTCAACAGTCAAACCCTTAACTCACCCTTATAGGACCCCAATCATCCTGATTTACTGCTCATCACTGACAGAGTCAAAGCAATTCTATCTATCAAACCAACCATGACTTTTCTGCTCCTTCTTCGTTGCCATTTTATCTCTCTGAATCTTCCCTGCAGAAAGCCTCCCTCTCCAAACATTCCATGTAATCTCTTTAAGACTAAACCATAGCATCTTCCTTCAACCTTCACTTCCACACCTTTAATCAGATATCTGCTGAGATCTGCTCAGAGCCGAGGAATGCTCTCTGTGGATCCCCAGCCTCCAACAAACTGACAGGCCAGTTGACAATGTAAAATCAAAAGGTACTTCATCAAATTAGATATGGGTTTTCATTAGATTTGCAGAATTTTCTTACCGACAGGGGTCTTCTAAATGATTCTCCAATGCCAATTTTGCTCATCCCCATCCTACTCCAGGTTTTCCTGACAAGGCATCAACAAACCCTGCAGACTCAATGTGTGAGGCAGCACGACTGAGTGGGTGGCTGATTTCAGTTGGTAAGATTCATGAAGTGTGGTTGAGTCATTCTCTGCCCGAAAATCTGATCCTTTATAATACAGAATACCAGCAGATTCACTGCCTCGCTGTTCAACCGCTTCCACAGCTGAAAGATAAACAGCAGTGGGAGGAGGTTTGACTGTACAATGGGACACCCAGAACATGAGAGAGAGAACAAAAAAGGAGAGAAACTTATAAATGGAAAAAAACTCAAAAAACTTGACTTTCTATATTTGCAGCAAGAATTTTGTGTTTGGCTAATTTTTGTCCTAAAGTGACTTACGAGAGCCGAAGTGGAATACAGAGTCCCATGCATATTTCATTATATTTGTAAAAAAAAAAAAAAAAAAAAAGTCTAACTCTTCTACTTAATATTTAAACTGAGATCGTGCACAATCAGCATTTTAAAACACACACACACTCCTCAGCAAACTAAAGTTTTGCCACTCTGACCCAGTTTTATGATTATTAATTAAGTTACCTATAAGTGCACCCACACCCCTCCCTTTCAGACAACCTCAGTACCCTTCATCAGTGTAATCAAATGGAAGAAGTCTAACTCAAAACAGTTTACCTTAATATGAGGAGACAGTTTTTTCCTCTAAAAAATGTCAAGGAGCTTGATTCATGGAAAATCTACTAGTTTTAGACCAAATTGTTGAAAACAAATAAAGCTGTACACAATAGAGAGTCGGAGCACATAACACCTAATGACAAGAACATTTCCGACAATATTCAGTTATTATAATCCTGGTCTTTCTCAAAGTGAAAAAAAGTATTTACTATTAAAGAGGCATCTTATAGGGTTTCACCACAAAGTTGCTTCAGTGCTGTCTAACCTATAAAGATTCTGTTTGGTTTTCTTAGAGGTCATCAGCACAACCTCTCTGCCAGCTGATTGCAAGATGAACAGCAATTTATGTTATGTGCACCGATCCAACATTTTATTAAAGGTTTGACCTACCACTGTGCCATTCTTATCAATGTTTAGTTTAGTTTTAGTCACAGAACGAGACTTTGACACTTGTGAAAACGTGCTTTACTTACTAATTACTTCAATATTAATGTAATCCATTTCAAAGAGAGTAAAAAGCCCAAAGTGACAAGTTCATATTTTCCCCATGAATGTAATTATTCCAATGATCAAATGACTTTCTTTGCTTCAAGTCTTTTAAGAATAAAAAAAAACTCGCCTGCCTTTTGTATACAAGTGAAAAATATATAAATAAAAGCTCTGGGGTATTAGAAAGGGAAACTTTTCTGCACAGCTGCATCTTGATTCTTACTGCCACATGGCCCAGAAATCGGATAATATATAGCCCTTTCGTGTCATTGTTTTTATCTTCCATCTAGAATCAAGGTCAGGCTAGCACTGCGACTCAGGGGGTGGTGAATGTCATGTATCCGCAGCTGCAGTTATTTAGTTTCTTCATAGCTAAAAAGGGTTAAAAATATATCACAGTTTGTCTGTGTGAACAAAATATAGGACAAAGTTGAAGTGAAAATAAAGAGGAACAAAATGAGACAACACAGGGCCAAAGAAGAAAAGCTAGCCAAGGGTAATCGGTGGGTAAATGGAAAAGGGGAAAGCAGTAAATGAGAAAAGAGCAGCAATACTTGAAGGAACTCAGATTCTACTAAAAGAAGGGAGAACAGGAAAAAAAGAGAAGCAGAAAAAGGTTAAAAGAGACATAAAAATAACAAAAAAAAAACAGATCAGATTAGTTAAGACTTAGGGTTCAAACCCCTTTTTATGGTCAACAAGAAAACACAATGTACTTAAAACAGCAGCTCCCATCACTGGACCTCTAAGTGTGAAAACAGAACCAAGACATCACAATCTGCTTAACTGTAAAATGAGTAATGTGTGAGAGATAAAGAGCTAAAGGGGAACCACAACAGAGTCAGTGTTTCTTCTGTTTATAGTTCTGCAATCATTCAAGTATGAGACGACAACAGAAGTGGGTTTAATTTTGTCCAACTGTGAGCTGAGCCATTTGCAGGAAGTAGCTTTTTAAAAGAAATTTGTCACTTAGTGAAAAAACTAAATAGGTTTTGACCCAACAACTCATACAGTGAGGAACATAAGTATCTGAACACCCTGCGATATTGCAAGTTCTCTCACTTTGAAATATGGAGGGGTCTGAAATTCCCATTGTAGGTGCATTTCCACTGTGAGAGACGGCATGAAATTATTATTTTTTTATTAGGAAATCTAATTGTGTAATTTTTAAACAATTTATTTGTATTTTGTTGTTGCACATAAGTATTTGAACACTTGAGAAAACCAGTGTTAATATTTGGTACAGAGGCCTTTGTTTGCAATTACAGAGGTCAAACGTCTGCCTCCACACAGATCTTCTCTAGATCTGTCAGGTTTCGGAGCTGATGCTGAGCAACACAGAGTTTCAGCTCCCTCCAAAGATTTTCTATTGGATTTAGGTCCGGAGACTGGCTTGGCTACTCCAGAACCTTTATATGCTTGTTACGGAGCCACTCCTTGGTTATCCTGGCTGTGTGCTTAGGGTCATTGTCATGTTGGAAGACCGAGCCATGAGCCATCTTCAATGCTCTGCCTGAGGGAAGATCTCACCATACAAGGCTCCATTCATCCTCTCCTTAATACAGTGCAGTCGTCCTGTCCCCTTCGCATAAAAGCACCCCCAAAACATGATGTTTCCACCCCCATGCTTCACAGTAGGAACGGTATTCTTGGGATGCAACTCATCCTTCTTTTTCCTCCAAACACGGCGAGTGAGGTTTAGACCAGAAAGTTCTATTTTGGTCTCATCTGACCACATGGCTTTCTCCCATGCCTCCTCTGGATCATAAAGATGGTCATTGGCAAACTTCAGACAGGCCTGGACATGTGATGACTTGAGCAGGGGAACCTTCCGTGCAATGCATGATTTTAAACCATGACGGCGTAGTGTTCTACAGACAGTAACCTTTGAAACTGTAATCCCAGCTCTCTTCATGCCATTGATCAGCTCCTCCTGTGTAGTACTGGGCGGATTCCTCCCCTTTCCCACCAGCTGAGATCTTACATGGAGCCCCAGTCCAAGAGAGACTGACAGTCATCTTTAGCCTCTTCCATTTTCTAACAATTGCTCCAACAGTTTATCTATTTTCACCAAGCTGGCCTGCAATTGCCCTGTAGCCCTTTCCAGCCTTGTGGAGTTCTACAATTTTGTTTCTGTTGTCTTTTGACAGCTCTATGGTCTTGCCCATGGTAGTAGTTGGAGTCTGACTGACAGTGGGTGACTGACAGTGGGATGGACAGGTGTCTTTAACGAGCTCAGACACATACACCGACGCAACTAATTTAGAATAATAGTGGAGCGGAGGTGGACTTTTTAAAGGCAGAGTAACAGGTCTTTGAGAGCCAGAATTCTTGCTGATTGCCAGGTGTTCAAATACTTATGTGAAGCAATAAAATACAAATAAATTCTTTAAAAATCAGACAATTTGATTTCCTGATTTTTAAAAATGTTTTAAATGTCGTCTCTCAAAGTGGAAATGCACCTAACGATGTGGATTTCTGACCCCTCCAGAATCTCGAAGTGGGAGAACATCGCAGGGTGTTCAAATACATATGTTCCTCACTGTACCTGTTCAACGAGGTCAGTGGTCTCCGAGTGTCACAGCGCCTCCTTGGAATCTACTTGTGGCCTTCTTTTAGGTAAGAGTGCAAGTAAACAAAAAGGTACAAAGATATTTACTCCACCTTCCATCTTGGTCCCACTCTGTCTCCTAAACAACAGGTACAAATTGGATGACAGTACAAAAAGTATCTAATTATAAGGCAGCATTAAAGGCATTTGCATTGTCACGGAACTACCGGTTCCAGTTCTACAACAATACTGTAGCTGATTATAAGGATCTATGAGACTCTGAATGTAAAAATGAGTTTCCTTTGAAGGCTTCACTGCAGATATAAACTTTGCTTTAAATGTTTGGGTGCTGAATAGAGATCTGATAAAAGGATTAAGAAGATCCACCTCAGATGTTGTCCAAGTGAAAAGAAGAAAAAAAGCCAGGTAAGTCAGAATAGGGACGCCGGGATAATAGGATGGCTTTGGAAAACAAAGCTGGATTAAGGGAACAAATTATGATTTTTCTTGACATTTTATGCAGGCATACAGCTTAAGATTAGAGGTTAGGACTAATCTTATGAGATGTTTAATATTCAGAAAAGCCAGTGGATCCCTATACTGTACTGGGTTTAAAAGGTTGTCCATATAAAGTGAAAATAAAGGAAGGTTTTTGAAGATGTTTTAATCTCCCAAATACAAACGTACCTTGTTTAAGAGAGTGTACAAGTTAATAAAGTTGAAGTTTTTTTCCTGTTGAGTTTTGAAACTATGAAAGTTTATGTTACTTATTTTCTTTTTCCTAAAACTAGCTTCAAACACTACTCATGTAAAAACAAGATCTTCTCTAATGATAAATGCTGTAATCCATTACTACAACAAATGGCAATGATTTTAAAATCTAACAAAGTTCAGCCAGATACAGTGTATATTTTAAAACTAAGTAAATTGGATCATCATGAGCCAAGCTTTAAAAGTCTGTTTGCATCAGAAAGTTATAATTGTCTCCAATAATTGTTTTTTTCCAAAGGGGAAATTGAAAATCATGGAACCTCTAACTTTTGAATTCTTATTCAGCTCAACTCCTTTATAAGCTTCAATTATGCAAAAATCTCTGCTTCTGAAGTTTCTGCTCCATATAAACTTCTCACGTGTGGAAAAAAAAATATGGAGAGAAACTGGGACAGAAGGTGACCTGATAGGTAAGAGGAAAAAAAGATGATAATGTGTGTCCTGCTGAGAAACTGGGCTCAATCTGAACTAAACATTCCCTAGTAACAAATTCTTCTAGTTATCTGAAAATAATCTGCATATTTCTCATTTTAAAATGTCTATTTATGAAGTATTTTATGCACAATGAGTAAAAAAAATTCTTAATTCTTTTTATTTTGCAAATAATTTACACAACACAAATAAATTATGGTGAAATTAGGGAAGTAAATGAGCCAAGTTCCTGAAATACAAGTATTGAGAAATAGAAGTATTCCTCTCCTAAAACTACTGCTCTGCAGAAACATGATAAAACTATTTTAATACTGAAATGTGCATTGTAATCCTAACAAAGGCAGCCATCCACTCAGAGAACTACATTTACACAGATCAAAAAGAGGCATGAAGGCAGAAAAGGGGGAAGTTCAGCTTGTTACTTCACAGAAACTCTTTCACCACTGCCTGTATTTCAGCACAATGCTGAAAATTACTCTTCATAATCAGACTGCTTATGCAGCTCCATATGAAAACATGGAAACTGCTGCAAACTTGTGTAAATGAATTTTTACCAAGGAGAACTAAGAAACTACACAACAACATCTTTAAAAACACTCCCTGTGCTTCCTGACTGAGCTCTTATCGAGAAATACAGGTGGCTTCTTCCCTTTTATCCACACACACACACACACACACACACACACGGGAAGTAAGACTTTGTTTGAAATGATCAGTTCTGTCACATCACCATGTCAGTGTAGAGAACTTTTTTAGACAACTACAACAAAGGTTGAGCTTTCAGTTCAACAAGAACCAGGTAAAGGAAAGAAGGTAGAGGAGTGATGAATGCGCTAAAACTGTCTTAGGGTGGACAATTATCTACAGAACAATGTCGTTAAATGCTGCATTATGAAGCAATTTTTATATCTATAGAGATAAAAACAACTTCATTCGATTTTTATACATGGAACAGCAAGTTGGAAAGGTTAGCAAAGCGTCTTTAAAAATAGAGTTGGGGAAACATGTAGACGCTGAAAAAAGGTATTTATTTTTTTTGCAAATTCAGTTTTATCCTTTTATTATTTTTCTGAAAACTGTTTTACAACAACAGCAGCACATTTTATACCCAAAAAGGTTTCGCAACTTTTGTCAGTTAAAAAGACAAAAGGAATGCTAGGATAGGTTAGGATGAAGTGTCTGTAGCATGAACACATTGTCCACTCCACAATGAGACGGTTGTGTTTTTACAAACAGAGAAGACACTGCGAGGTAAATGGTAAATGGTAAATGGACTGAACTTATATAGCGCTTTTCTAGTCATACTGACCACTCAAAGCGCTTTACATTGAAGCCACATTCACCCACTCACACTCGCATTCATACACCGACACCCAACATGGCTCGGTAGGACAATGTTTTTTGGGGTTAAGTGCCTTGCCCAGGGGCACATCGACATGTGACTGGAGGAAGCTGGAATCGAACCTACGACCCTCCGATTGCAAGCTACTCTACCACTGAGCCACAGTCGCCCTAGTCGTATTTAAATAAAAATATGACATCTGTAGTTCAGAGTCTGAGGCTCTTGTTGTGAAGGTTTGACTGAAGTTCTGTTTCAGTTCAACCGCTATACTGACGCTTTTGACAAACAAGCCTCTCGCAATGAGAGTGAGACACATGCATTTTCTTGCCTTCACACGCCAAACATTCCTCACGCTGAAAATTAACCTGAATGGCCTATGAGCCAAATGAACCATTCACTGCACTATCTGTTCAGAGCTCAGTCTAATTCCCTCCTTCTACAGAGCTGCTTCATACTTTATTGACAGCCTGGTGGGCAAAGAGCATGATGGGATTACAGGATCCTCCCACCTCCCCTTTTACCTCCAGCAACACGCGACTCACGCGAAGAACGCCGGGAAGACCGCAAAGCTGAAGGACAGTTGGAAGTAGGAACTAAAATAAATGATTGGGTAATAACCAAGTTTTCCATTGTAGTACACTGATCAGTTATTATTTATAGGGAACAACTTCGTAGCATCACGTCAATTTGCATTCTGCTGAAAGTTCTCCATCAGTAGCCACAGGGAGCTGTGCGTAGCAGAATTAAGAGCTGATATTTGGCATTTTCAGACAGGAGTATAAAAACTGTAAATTGAATACTGACATGAATGTCCCCTAAAACGCAGAGGGTTATGGGGTGCCGTTTGTAAAGTTACACAGTCAGATATTAACAGCAGTAATTTGACTTAATTTAGTTTGTAAACTAAATATGTTACTTGCTCATTAAATAAATGAACAACATGGTGAAAATATGACTTTAAAGGAGAATCCCCTCTTTTTTTTCTTATAACAGGCTAAATAACTCAAATTATTGCTGTTAATTTTTGACGGTGTAATTTTAAAAACTGTACCCCATAGATAACGGCAAGCATGTAATAGAAACAACAGAACAAGCTGGATGTCAAAACTCAGTAAAAGGAGCTATAAATGCAAGAATAACTATTATTTTAACTATTTACAATGAGGCTAATAAAATGATTTACAGCACAAAGGAAGCGCAAATCAACTCTCTTCACCTGGCGAAACTCCTGCACATAGCTTTGCAGCATCTGGCGCAGGTGTCGGAAGTTTTATTTTTAGTGCAGCTTCTCGCGTCGCATCTCCGCATTTCAGCACCAGAGGTCCTATTTCAAGGAAACGATGTCCAGCAATAGATTTTAAGAATCATACCATTTATCAGGGAAAGCCCCGCAAAGATGTCTGTGTGCTTAGCACTGTGCACACGGCTGTGGGCATAATTGACGGGCTGAAGACAAAGCCGGAGTCTGTGCAATACTACAACGAAACAGTATAGCTGCAAAGCTATGTGTGGGAGTTGCGCAAGGCCAAGAGAGGTGATTTGCGCTTCCTTTGTGCTGTAAATAATTTTATTAGCCTCATTGTAAATAGTGTAAATAGTTAAAATAATATAGATATTCTTGCATTTATGAGCTATACATTAACTGAGTTTTGACATCCAGCTTGTTCTGATGCTTCTATTTCATACTTACATACTTTCACCGTTACCCTTCAGGCTACATATATTTTGATAATATAAAAATCGTTTCTATTTTTTTTCTGTGATAAAGGAAACTAATATTGTTGTCAATTTATAGTAATGTGTTTTTGTTAAATTTTTCAAATGAGTTGATTGAAAAAAATGCTCTTCTATGTATGTTACACTAATAGTTTGAGGCTGATGTTCGATTCAGGTAAAAGCTTGCATAATTAAACTTTGTCTATCAAATTTAAAATGGTCATTTTGGCCTTATTCTGGTTTTTAAAACATTGTTTAGCTAATTAACTTTCGTATTTTCTCAGTAGTAAACTTGCAAGGTACATAAATGAGGTTTAAATACAACAGTCAAAATGACTGTCCATGGCCGAAATAGGTAGAAATGATTGTATTTCATCTATCCTTTTAACACTAAATATGAAATCTATTTTTTATGAAAGTTTACCAAGTTTTAGGAAAAGTCATGAAACAACAAGGCTTTATGTTTTTTTTCCATAAAGTAATAAAACATACAAATTGAAAAACAGTCAAAATGACTGCCATGGCCGTTCTAGTGTTAACGAATATCCAGTCTTCATACAATTTGCTTTATTAGTATGATTATTATTATTATTAGTCCAAATTCTGTATTTTAACAAAGACCCAACCAGGCATGCCAAGTCTGGTGATAGAAGGCTGTCCTCAATCATGACAGTAAAAATAGCAGACATTGAGCTACAGTGCTTCAAATGGAAGCCACCCATATCTGACATCAAGGCATCAAAGTATTTCTACAAACACACACAACACTGAAACTGAAATTCACACACTGCGCTGAAATACCCTAAAAACTGAATACTGCTGTTTAAAGAGCCCATCTGGGTCCAACAAATTTGTACTTTTGTTTGACATTTGAATTAAAAATAAACGTACAAAAGAATCCATCTATACATGGATGGATGGATGTATAAAAGTAATTTTTGTATTTGACTAAATCGCTCCTTTATTAGATTAACCTGTTATCATTTCTATTGGTTATTTGTAGCACGGAGGATGTAAAATTAGACATTTTTCTTAATACGAAAATCAGTTGGGAGAACAGAATGAGGTTGACAGGCCGTTGCGGCCAAAATGTAGATAATCTGTTGTTCCTTCAACCTTAGCGATCTCACTCTGAACTTTTCATTAAACTTGAGAGCTCTGCAAACACTCTCTGAACAATTTAATGTAGTAAAAAAATGCTACTAAATATCATAATGACACTTTTGTTAAGTGTTCACAAACCTTCGACACCTAATGCAGCAGGTCAAATAAATCCAACAAGCTGATGAGGCAAACAGACAAAATATACCATTAACAAAGGCAAAATTAACCTGCACATCATTACAGTAGCTGACAGAGCAAGTGGAGGCAGTAGGTTGAGGAAAGATTTTTACATGTTTTTTTTACATAATGGAACAAAGTGCATAGCCTGCAATACAGTTTTGCAGGCTATGCACAAGTAAAGAAAAGGATATGATGGTTCTTTATTATTTGTCGTGCAAAGTGTGGCTACCTATCAGGTTTGTTAAGACAAAGAAAGACTAAAACTAGGAGAGAAAACTGTGTAAGAACCAGAAAATACTTGAGAAGCTAATTATGTTTGGACACCGGTAGACACTTGGATATTTCAGCTCCAACATTTTTCTCATTTACCTGGGAAAGCATATCAAGTCATATTCATAAAAGCACAAAAGAAAGAGTAAAAGATCTATAAAGTGTGGATTAAAAATCTCTTAAAATGCAATGGTAATATTCTAGGTTTCTTTTTTCACATGAAGAACTTGCCATATGGAAAGGCCAAAAAAAAAAGCATGGCAACAGTTTTAAATGGCTCACCTGTCTGGCCAATCTGCGGGCCTCCCAGTAAGGCTTCGATTCCTCCACTGGTTTCCCGATCTTCTTCACCAGCTCATCTAGCTTCACTGTGGCCTCCACCAGCACTGAACGGAATTTCTGCCGATCATCCTGGAAATAAAAAGAAGACATAAAACATCTAGTGATTTCAGCTGAGAAGATTTTGGGCGTCTGATGGGTTTACCATTACTAATAAAAACAAGGTATTTCTTGTGAATTATCGTTCTGCTGACTGATTACCAGACAACGAACTTTGAATCAATGAGTCAGAAGGTCTTAATATGACCTCTGATCATGTGGATCAATTGAACGTCTTGTGACATCTCAATTACAAGAATTCCAACTTTTATACGTCCTGACCTCCGATCATGTGGATCAATTTTCTTAATTATTCCCATTCCAGTCTATTCTAAAACAATCATAACGACATCTTCATTTGAACTGGATTAGAGGCTCTACCAACTCAGTAATAATGAAAAAATAATTGTTTTATATTCCTTTATTTCATTTATAAAAACTTTGTAGACTTTCATATTCTACTCAATTCAAAGGCCAAAGAACAAGAGTTTTTAAAGGATCCATGGTCTAAGCAGAGTGCATATGTAGAGGTAAGGTATTCCAAATGTTTAGTGCATCACAGTGAAAGTCGGATCACTAGAGAATAATTTATAAAAATAAATAAAAAATTTTGTTTATGTTTTTTATACCAGGCTTATGCTTTCTAACCCAAATTACCTCATAAAGTTTCAGAAAATTCATCCTAGTTCACATTTCATTTAACCAACACAGTTTAATCATGCTCACAGCAGATTAGTGTGTTTAACTTAGTCAGCAGATAAACCTGAATGTTCTCTCCAAAACAAACAGGGTAGCATTGCACTTCCTAATGACAGACCCCCAATGCAACATATAAAAAGATATTGGACCAAATTTAGAGCCCTGTGGAACCCCAGAACTGACAGGCATTTGAAAAATAACCCCTCGAGACAGAATAGAAAATCTCCAGCCAACTGGATAAGTTTTAAACTAACACATAGCTATACATTTAATCTTCAAAAAATAAAAACATTAAAAACAACAAGGTTCCCTGAGTCAGCTTTTAAGTGTGGTTTGGTTTAACAACCACGAAACCCTGACTGAAACTCCTAATATTTACCCTGTGTCTAAAAACATTTTATGCTGGTTAGAAACTCTTAAACTTTAGAAGGTTTTGTTAATTTTGATGCTGGCCTGTAGTTAGAAAGAGCAGCTGGGTCCAGTTGCGTGGTGCTTTTAATAAGCTTAGCCTTATACTGCTCAGAACTGTGGTATCCTGCTACATCTGTGAAAAAATATAATTGACCTTGAATCCCCTTTCTGTTCAAACTGTACATTTATTAGAGGAGGAAATGAAGCATGGCCTCATTTTTGCCTCTTCCAAAAGTCACATCAAGTAAAACCCAAAGCACCCAAAACCTCCAATTTAAAAATGAAGCTGTGACAAACTAAGTCCAAAACTTGCAATGGCAACATTAGCTTCCAGACAGTATTGGCATTTAGTGTGGGCTAAATGATCACACCATGTGCCAGATGAAGCTGACACAGTTTTCATGAAAACAACACTGTTCCAATAAAAAGTGGAAAAATCAGACCAACACTAATTTGTTGTGAGCAGCCAGAGAAAATAAATCCGATTTGATCCAGCCTCCTTAAACAAGAAAGAAATGTATTCCATCTGTCAGCACTCTGTTTGTCCAAAATGACCCATTAAGGGAATTTTTTTAGGCTTTCATATTTTAAATGTCATTACAATCCAGTTGATATAACATTACCGAGCAATTGAACCAACCAAACGACAATAGCGCAATAAAAAGAAGAAAAAGTTAAAGACCAATTTAATTTGCATGGTAATATTGTTTATCCTAAGCATTTTTAGCATTTATAAAATTGACCTAGTTTTAACCGTTGTACATATTAATGCATCGAGTGTAGCCATGATCTTTTCAACACTTCGCCCAAGAGATACAGTAAATAAGGCTATATAATTCCTACATAAATGCTATGAACACCCTTTCGTTTTCATCAGCATTGGAGTTCCTTGTATGATCAGCAAGCACCAGTTGTACAACTTATTTATAGTTGTTCAATGATTTTTCAGATGTCTATAGCAATATTCGTAAGCCAAGAGTCCGGAGTTCAAATGTATTTATTTTACACAGAGATATTCATTCACCTGCCACTTTTTTGGTACAACACACTGGGTTCTACCCTTTTTTGCCTTCGCCAACAGCTTTAATTCTTTGTGGTATAGATTCAACTAAATTCCTCGAGGAGATTTTGGTCGATAATGACAAGACAAGATCAGACAGCTGCTGCAGATTTGTCCAGTTCCAAGATGATAATCTCCCATTCAATCACATCCCAACGGTACTCAGTCAGTCAGATTGGGACCTAGTGCCTGGGGAGGCCACTGGCGCATTATTCTTCTGTGGTCATAAAGGTTTGGACATGGACAGTAACAATATTATGGTAACCCCAATGTCAAGAAAATATCCACCACAATATTAAAACTCCAAGCAGCCTGAACCATTGACACAAGCCTGGACAGACCTGGGCTTTCAAGTTGTTGATTACTAAATTATGAGGCTACCATATGAGTGTCACAGCTAAATGTCAAGACTCAGGAGACCAGGTATTTTAAGTCTCTATTTGTTATTATCCACGTTTGGTGAACCTGTGTGAATTTTAGCTTCAATTCCCTGTTCTTAGTTGACTACGGTATCACCCGGATTGGTCTTCTGCTGGTGTAGCGCATCTGCTTCAAGTTTCAACATGTTTTACATTCAGAGAGGGTATTCTGCATACCTTGGTTGTAACGAGTGGTTATCTGAGCTACTGTTGCCTTTCTGTCATCTAAAATCCTGAGCCACAGGGGCGACTGTGGCTCAGGAGGGAGGAGTTCGTCTTGTAACCGGAGGGTTGCCGATTTGAGTCCCCGCTCTGTCTGTCTGTCTGTCTGTAATTTACCATTCCCTTTCTCTTCTGACATGAATCCATTTGGGTCCAAAAAACAGTTGCTTACTAGATATTTTTTACATTTCAGATCTTTGTCTATAAACCCGGAATAGGGTAGTTCCAGAAAATCCCGGTAGATTACCAGTGTCTGAAATCGGAAATCTACTTAAAAGGTCTTGAGTAAACTATTTACGGTACATGAGTTTTGGTTTTGTAATCCACTTGACCGGATTTCCAGTGAAATTGTGATTAAGAGTGCATAAAGTGCTGACCTAACAGTAAACAACATTAGAAATTGTGACCCTTTGTAACCTTGGTCATCCACAGAACAAAGAAACACAATTTCAACAATATCTGGGTCAGAAGTGAAATGCTACAGCTTTCAAATAAAAGTTATAAGTCAGCACTTCAACCTCTGAGTAACCATAAAACTAAAAGTGCTGAACTACAGTCAAAAAAACGGTGAGGTTCATGTGAAGCAACATATCATTTTAGACAGAATTTCGAGGTGCTTTAAAATGACTGATCTAAAAGATGGGCATTGCAAGACACATCTACATCAATCAAAAACAAGTCAATATAAGCAAACAATATTTAATTAGGTACACGGCCCTAACAAACATTGTCATTTTAACCCCTGGGACCTCCTCTGTAATTCACCAACTGTGATTTCTCTGAGATTGATGCAGCCGGCAAAGCACAGTACTTGTCCGTCCACTCAGGATTCAGATACTGGGACTGTGACGCATTTCAGCTTCTAAACATTCGAAGCCTGAGATAACCTCTGTTACTTTTAGTGGTTCAGTCGTAGTGATACCCCAATCAATCGGTCAACACATCAGCAAACAGAACTTTGTTTTGAGTTTAGCAATTATCAGGACATGTAAAGGCAGACAGGTTTGTTGACACTCCAGCCAAATATAAAAACAGAAAATTAAGAGATATTTATTTCTAAACAGAAATCATTATTGGTACACCTGCCATTAGTACTTAGTGCACCCCCATAGAGCCAATACACAGTTAGCCTTCAATAAAACTGTCACAAGGTTTGACCATATAGAGTATAGATCTTTTACCATTCCTCTTTTTATTGTTTTGTCTTCTTTTAATCTTACTCCAAAGTTGTTGTTTTTTTACATGTTTTAGGTCTAGGAACTGAGATGGCCAGAGAAGGAGGTTGATTTTTGATTGGGTGAAGAATTTCTGTGATGATTTTAGCTGTAGGTCATCATGTTGTTGAAAGACCCAATGATGACCCATTTTCAGTTTTCAGCCAGATTCCACCATATTATTTAAAAGTTCCTGATATTTCAAAGGTTCCTGACCCCCTACTGTCTACAGGGATTCTCAGGAACTGTTGAAGGGAAACTGACCCATAGCATCTAATATTTTCTGTAAGTACAGCTAAAAACATTTGAATACTCAAAAAGTTTAATATTTTCTATCACGCATTTCAGAAAGTGAAACCTCTATTAGATATTAATCTGACAGAGTTAAAGTATTTCATGCCTTAAAGCAAATAACTACCGAAAATGTGAATTAAAAGGATTAAAGAAAATTTTGTTTTATTAAATTTTTTTTAAACACCTGCTTTTTGGTATGGAATGATTTTATTTACATTGTTTAGGCAATTTTTCTAAATGTTTTAGTTAATCTAACAGTAACATATTGAGACTAGTTAATGCAGTGGACCCGTTAATGCACTGCTTATGAAACAAAATAATTAAAATATAATATGAATGAGGAAATGTCAGAACACTGAGCATTTTTTAAATTGACGAATGTTGATGTTAACAAACAGCATGGGGACTCCAGAAGCTGTGGTGGCGTTTATGATTGGAAATCTAACAGGAATGGACTAAGAACGATTATTTTTCTTCTTTAATTATTACAATAAGACCAAATGAAGCAATTCTACTGGATAATATGCTTTTACCAAGCTATTTATGAATAAAGCAATATTTTTTTTGTGCATTAACTCTTTTGGCTTCTTTCACCCTATTTACTTAATCTTCCTTCAGAGGATAGCAGGAATTAATACTGGAAGTGTAGGGGAGCTGGTCAAGCATCAGGAGGAGTGAAAGATGTGGATTGGTTTGTGTATTTTTACATTAACCTTTAATGTTGAACAAAACTTGGCAACAACACATGCCAACTAAAAACACATTTTATGTGGAGGCTAATGGGAAAAGAAATAAAATAATCACTTCTTCATCACATCACACCGCCCTCGTAAAGTAGACTTTGTTCTCCCACATGGTAGGAATAAGCATTCCACCATCTGGGTCAAAATTCAAAAATAAAAATTTTTTAAAAAAATGTTGACATACTTATCCTTATCCAAAATTATACAAAAATTAGTTATGGGCTCATTCCATTACTTCCTGTTCATTTCTATTTTAATTGGAGGAAAAAAAAACTTGCTGGGAAAAAAAAACTTTTGAAATGTATTGTGTTTGCATTATGTGTCAGAAAAAAAGGGGGGATCATTTTCTAAGAAATCCTATTTACATTTGGGAAGAAATTACAACCTTAATTCCCATAACTGACAGAACCTTAGTCATTTATAAACACCCTAACCATTTATGTTTGCAATTTCGTTACTATAAATCTTCTCCAGGTTAACAAGATGCTGATACTGACAGAATTACAACACTGTCGCACTGAGCCAGCAGCAGAGGAAGAGTCATAAAGGAAATGCACATTTATTTAACTTCTCTTTTTTCTAATGTTTGCAGTAATGTCATTCCCTAGGTTCTATGACATCTAGGAATTCAAATACCCTAAAATAAAGTCGAAGACACATTTATCCTAAATATCTTGGATTTTTGGCAGCTCTGTAAAAGTAAATAACTCTGTCCAAGTGAATTCTAAAATATCCCAAAGGCTAAATGTTCAAAAATGAGACTAGAGGCATACACCATGCATTCAAAGAGCAGGTGGTCACAATGATTAAACGGTGTCCAACCGGCATGGGAACCATGCAGAGAGACAACAACGTGGCCCTCCATTAAACTTAAGTGACAGCATGTGATTGTTGTATGGGAAAAGTAACTGATGATCCACCAGATCATCAATTCACACATGTAATAATTAAGATTCCAGTTAAACATTTCTATCAGATTCTAAGTTAATACCTTTAACGTTCTCTGATTATGAGATTTCTTCTATGTAACAGGTGTCCATTTGCCTGTCAAGCCATTCTATATTTAAAAATATATAATCTGGCCAAGACCCATAAACAGAGCTCAGTCCTAGGGGCGGAATCTACGGTTGTCTTTCAAACTGTCTCCGCACGCCTGTAAAGATACGAACTCAAAGTCCTGTCAGCTGCATGGGTAATCCCATATATCCCTCTAACTTTGAACCTTTATCTCTGTGCACAATGTGACTGGCCTACAAAATAGTAAAGTAAGAAGATTTTAGTTGGTTTTAATGAGATTTATAGATCGGTGATCCATTTTTGTTAGAGGGTCCAATAAAGAGTCTGTCTGCAATGCAATAGCTGCAGATTTTGATTTAATCTCAATAGGAATCAAACTTTTTCTGCAAAACTTACAAAAATACAAGTTAGAATTTCCTAGCTTGATAATTACAAAATGGTTAGAATACAGGTCAAATTACAATTTGCAGCAAAAGGTTATAAACCCATGGAAGATATCCCCTGACAGTTTGGTAAAGGTCATCCGCCTAACACCTTCTACACCCCAATACAATCACATTCAGTTATCTGAGCTCACAAAGAAAATGACCCAATATGAGTCAAACAAATTCATACTGGCTACATACTGGGTCATTTTGTTTTTGAGCTCAGTGTTTAAAGCGTGCTAAAGCGTGTAGCTACACAGCACGCTTTAAACACTGATCAAGGCTATTCTTTTGTCCATCTGTAATATATTGATGTGCCCCACACCATGCTGAAGCTGTGACTGGATGGATTTTAGCTGGTTTTAAAACTCAAATGGAAATGTAGACCAAAGACAAGTTTTAAAGATTTTGTTGAATGCATTTAGCTTCTACGTAATAATTAGACTCTTTTTGCAGTACTGTTTAATTTTGTTCTTTACCTAATTATTCAATTACCAGTAGGTGCCATTACTGAAAGCTTGTATTAACTTCCACTGCAGACAGTGGGTTACCAAAACCCATAACAACATACCCCAGTTTCACAACACAAGTTACAGTTTTGTACACCTGCTGACACAAAATTGAAGTATAACTTAACGAATGACCAGATGACATAGCGAAGTTCAAGCTGTGGTTCAGTACAAAAAAGAAAAACCCTTCCCTGTGGATCAGCTTTTGGACTTTAAGGGACACCACATGACTGAAGGAACAAACTCACAGACAGCTCCCCTAGACCTCTGGCCCTGAGCTGCAGAAACAAAGCCTTAACTGATGAGAGGTGGAGGTGCACCCAGTCACTTCCACGATCAGTCAAAACGTGACGCACAGTTAACCTGCAGCGCTTGCGGCTCTCTGCACGTCAATGAACTGACCTCAAGCTCCGTCTCACATCTGTTGATGTCGTCGGTGGATTGGTTTAGTTTCTCCAGCTCCCCCTAAAAGAAAAAAAAGAAAAAAGTTCAGGGAATCTGCAGAGAAAGAACTGGTTTCAATACCTGGAAATAAAGAAAAAACAGAAAAGAGATGGCAACATTGAACATAAAAACAAAACTAAATATGTTGCTGATACAAATACCAAGTGTAACTAAAGGCAGAACAGGTTGTTGAACTCACTGCCATATAGTCATATAAATAAAGTTGGGTAATGTAGGAAAACAAATCAGGGTATTGTGAAGTTATTTGTTTTTACTTCACAAATTGTTAAAACTGGGTAAGTCATATTTTTAATATCTAAGGTATGTAGGCTACACATATATTTCCACTGCAACAAATTACTTACATTATTACTGTTTTTGAGTTGTGTCTTATTTTCTTTTCAAAATAATTGGTAGACAATCTGTTCAAGGTTAATAAAAGAAGCAATGAAAACATGACTAATTTTCAGACATGGTGGCTCTTTGACTTTAAGATTTAAGGTTCACACATAGATGCTGCTATGCTAATTGTAATTTGATATATAGTGCAGCTTTTGAGCAAAAATAATCAACAATAAGTACTTTGAAATGCAAAGATTCCCCTATCCCAATGGTACCAGTCTATAATTTATGTATGTTACTATCTGTGAGTCTACAGCTGCAATTCTTGGCTTCAACTGCTTGATTCATGGTGATGCCACTGGCTGTGCAGTCCCCTCAAAAATAGCTTTTTATTTCCTACTGCTGAATTCAGTTTTAAGAATATAGTGGTAACGCAAACAAGTCCAGAATATTATTCATCATCTCCATTTTTTCATTCATGTTATCATCATAATCTGGGCTGATTACTGAAGTCAAACACATTTTTTTTATCTCCTAATTTCACACTTTTCCTAACTCCAAAGCCTTTTTCAGTCAATTTCTTACACCACAAAGACAAATATTCGCTATGAATTTATGACACATTCTTAAAATACGGAAACGGCAAAAAATACAGGATGCATTGATGATGGAAAGACATAATGATCCTGGATAGACGGCATGATTCCCATGTCTACTGGTCATTGGGCAAGAGCTGGAGAACACTCTTTACATGCAGAACATTAGGGATGTGTAGTGGCAAAAATCTGGCGATACGATATGTATCGCGATACTATGAGTAAGACTATATATTGTGATTTTTAAAACTGAATTTAACTGGAGGAAAACTGCCACAGCATTCTAAACCCTCCAACCTTTTTCATACTTTAACACGTCCAGTTTTATCACTAGATCTAGTCGATCCACTGGAATGAAGAAGGTGAAAACAGCCACAAAACTACCAGTTATACTTTTAATTTTACTACACAAATTACTGTCATCATTAATGGTTCCATTCAAATCCTTAAAAAAAAAGAACAATATTTTTGTTTTGAATATCGATACAGTATCGGGAAATAAAATATCGGGATATAACGGTGTATCGATATTTACTTACATCCCTACAGAACATGCAAACTCCAGGCCTCGATGCTGTGCCTCCCTGCAGCCCATCACTATTAAACTGCATTATTGCGGGTTTTTTTAATTAGCTTGACTTTTCTATCAAATATATTTATGGAATTGTCCTAAACATTAGACTCCTTTATGTTGAGACTAGTTATTTTTTTTACTATTCAGACTATTTTATTTAAAACAACTGTAGCCAATTCTGCTTTAAATCAAGTTACTGTCGATAACCATTTTATTTTTACATTTATTTCTTAAGTTTAGCTTACAAAACAGCTGTTCTATATTTGAACAATAAATTACCTCCTGTGGGTTTTAATGACCCTCCCTTTATAAATGAAACCCGACATATTTAACAGTATGAAACAAATCATTTCTCTGATTTTAGAGGTTAATTTGGGCTTGGACTTCGCAGGCAGCTGCTGGAGACACCGATGGCTGAGCAACAACGAGTCAGTTAAATAAAAACCAAAGAAAAAAAAAAAAAAAGCAAAGGATGCAGAGACGGTCTTACCTGTATTCTGGGGTCCACCTCCTCGTCTTCATAGTCAGCCTCGTCGTCTGACCTGCGCTCCTTCTCTGAAAGGTCCATGATGTTGGAGCTGCAGGAGGAGATGCCACAAACAAAGAGAACCTTTCAGAGACGCTGTCTGTCTCAGCCGGCCACCACCAGCTGCAACTCACCGCCGCTTCAGATGTGAACCATTAGCCTAAAATAAGCGATGTTCGTGGAGGAACATGATCCGTCAGACCGCGCAGCAGCTTCTCTCTGCTCTGCTCGGCTCTTCCTCCGCATCGAGATAATGAAATGAGCTGACCGGAGAGCTTCACGACCGGGACCGCCCCCTTACAGCGAGGCAGCGGACTCAGCGGCTCTGAGGTCCTGACAAAAAAACAAAAACAAAAAAAAACTACAAATCCCACCAGGTTCTTTCAAAATTCCTGTTCTCAAAGCTGAGTAGAATCATTTTCTAGATTTTCTTGGTTTCTATCTTTATATACAGTTTATGGTTTCTATTCTAGATGACTTCCACACAAAGATTTCTGCATAAAAAAACAACAAAATACTATTCACAAGAATTGGCTATTGAACAATAATGGCAGACAGTGGCGGTCCTAGACCATTTGGTGCCCTAGGCGCCCCTTGCCCACGAAAAAAGAAGTCACATCCAAAGAATTGCACATTTATTTAGATAATGATATTAGAACAATAACAATATAACATGTGCAAAAGAATAAAGTTCCGTTTAATTTATGTTTATGTCAAAGTATTGGTATAGATAGAGGAATGGCAAAAACTGTTGAAAAAAATAAATACACATACATTTTTTTTCTCGCCGCATATTTGGCTCCCCTCACTAGATGGCGCCCTAGGCAAGCGCCTATGTCGCCTGTAGGAAGGACCGCCACTGATGGCGGATGTGCAAATGATAACAGGGATACCTTCATTTAAACTCTGGAGGATAACAGGGATGTAAACAACCTCCTGAGTTTGAGTTGGTTGGGAGCAGCTGTAGTTATAAAGTCTCACAGCTGTTGGGAGGAAGGACCTACGATCACACTCCTTTGTGCATCTAGTATGCAGCAATCTGTGGCTGAATAAGCTTTCCAGTTCTATAACAGCTTAAGGCAGGGGGCGGTATAACAGCTTAAGGTAGGGGGGGGGTATATAATGTTGATCACATAATGTGGATAATTCACCATGTAATGGTAATGGTTGCTGTCGGACAGTGAAATAAGGTAGTATGCATGGGAAAAATTGAGTAAAATCCACTAGGCAAGGCAAGGCAATTTTATTTAGCACACGTTCAACAACAAGGTAATTCAAGGTGCTTTACATGATGAAGGGGTCAAATAAAAATAGCAGTAACACACAGACAAAGCGTATAAAGTAAAAACAGCAATAAAACAGGGAGCATACACAAAACATACGATACGACAAAGCATTAATCAAAGGCAGCTCTAAATATATTTAAAATTCTACAGTCCAACTCTCCTTCTTTATGCAGACTTGGGATCAGCAACAGTGACCCAAGTGAGAGACTCTCTGGCAGTTTTGCTTTGTTTTTTAAGTTTAGTTTTAGTTTTAAGTTGATTGTCAACCCCCAATCAGGAGCCTACGATAACGGCCCATACAGCTGAAACTTTATACATACATGTGAAGACATGAATATTTCCTGCATTCACTGCAGCTGGGAGGGATTTCTGTTTACTGGGCTGCCTGTAAGGGTTCCAGGACAGGTAATGGGGCGTGGATCAATGGCAGCACCTCTTCTGAATTAAGACCGAATAGGCTTATCCTTATATTCACCAGCATGCTAACACACACACATAGATGTGGGGTCTCTGGTGTTTACAGATATATTCTTGGGCTGAGGTTATCATTACTAGATCTTGATTAATCGGTACCATGACTTTTTCTGTGACATTGTTGTATTTTTATATCCCTTTTTGTGTGATGTGGTTGTGTAGTTCTTAGTACATAATGTTTGTTTTGTTTTGTCGATGTTCCTTTTTCGTTTTGTTTTGTTTTTCCCCTCTCTCTGCCGTCCTGTGGGTATGAAGGCAGACTTCAATGTTTTCCTGTGTTTTCTTTGTTCCCCTTCCTCTCTTGTATTTTCAACTCACCCTCTCTCTTGACTTTTTGTTTCCTACCTCTCTTCTTCATCTTCTTTCTTTCTTCCCCTTTATTTTCCGTCTCCGTGTCCATAACATCAGGAAATAAAAACCCCAACAATTCATAATAAAGATTTTTCACACATATATCAAGTGGGGGACTATAGCAAAAGCTGTACTGCTCCGCTTGTGAAAGTAAATCTGTTGGGCTTCTACTTGGTACTCAGACACCAATTCTGAGCTCCACATTGTCAAACAGGACACGTAAAAAAAAAAGACAGAATTTGCCGTATATTCTTTGTTTTTTAAAAATAGTTTTACATTTTAAATTATTAAATTATTAATGATTATTTGCATTTTATTTGTTTTTTGTCAAAACTCAGCTCTCTAGGGATTTATGGCATAAATATTTTAAATTATCTTCATATAATCATAATAACATTTGCTTGCTATCTAAATGATATTTATGTAACAGTCTTGATAAACTAAGGGGTATAGACAACCCTCCCCACCCAAAACATCTTCTTCTCCTAACTTCAAATATTCTAAAAGGAAATGGTTCTGCTTGTTTGTAATGGCACAGAAATCTTATATTTAACTTTCATTCCCTGTGCACAAGAGAGGAAATGGCACTGAGCACTCAAAGATTGAAAAAAACACGACCCTGAGGTGACTTTTTACAGGTTGCATAACCAACATCACGTGCCAGCACACCTCAAGGGCAGATGCTAATGGAGATGCTCAAAGAATCCAAATGTTTCGCAGCACTTCTCTCAAAAAAGGCCTCAGCACAACCATCAGGACTGTCTACCTTCTCTAGGCGAACACGTGCAATGGCCGAACTGGAGCATGACGCTCAACTTACAAACTTATGTGTTGGTTTATAGTTCTGAGTCTAGTGGGGAAACAGCACCTCTCACTTCAGGATATACTTCTTATGTTTGCTTTCACCCATTATACAAAGTACTTTATGATACTGCTCTTTAATTCATCTTTTTGTATTGAGTTATATTGAAGGCCTGAAGTTCATGTTTGTGATGCATGGATAAATTACATCCTATAGTCAGATAATAATAATATAAATGTTTTTTTTTTCTTAACTAGCACAACAACCAGATACGAAAAGACTTAGGTTGGATTTTCCTTAAAAAAAAAAAAAGTAAGCTTTTTGTATGACACGGAGTCACAACCCAATGTCATACACAATGCAGACTAAGACAAACAGAGCGAGAACAAGATAACCCCTAAAGCCTGAAGAATATCAGCATGTTTTATGCTCGGTGGGATTATGGCGATTTGTCTGCATAACAGGATATGTCAAAGAGTTCCAGAGAGGACAAAACAGTCTGCAGTATCCTGTCACTGCTCACAAACCAACACTAAATTGTAAAAAAAAACTTTACCTCTTAAGTGGATTCTGCACAATAAAAACATGGAGATTTTTGCCTGGGTGAAGAGCATTTTGCTAAAGTCTAGTAAAGAGGAGTCTGCTTGCTTCATTTCTGCAATTTGTAACTTTCTAAAACTTTCATATGTCCTCAGTGAGGATAGCCAAGAAGGAGATTGTCAGCTAAATGGTCAAACTGAGAAATGAACTGTTCTGTGAGTTGTACATACCAGTCAGACAGTGGTGGCTTTCACAGCTGAAGAAAAGCAGATTGTGTTCAGTTTAACTTAATTAGTTCTCACTCCCCTGAGACAGCTGGTAAAGTGACTCTGATAAGATCCCCAACTGAATGCCTCAATTGTTTGGAAAGGAAAGGAAATCGACGTGAGAGTAAAGTAGAAAAAAAGAGAAAACAATAAGCATTCCCAGGAACCACTTTTCCTCGTTAGATAACCAGGACATAGTTTTACAGAAACAATAATTACTGAAGACCTTTTCTCATATTTACCCAAAAAAAAGACTATTCATATTACTAACACCTGTAATTGTCGCCAAGAAAAACGTTTTCTGGTTTTCACTGATTTTTTTAAGCTTTTGGTGAATTTACATCTTTCACATAGAGAACAGCCAGCTGCTCATTCTGGTTTCACACTCTCACTGGTGTTGATTTGTTATAAATGGAGGTCATTTTTGCCATCTTATATTTTCTTGCATTGCAACCCTGATGTTTTGTTGAGAAGGTCCCTGGGTGTGGTATTTTTTTTAATTATTTTTTTCTTACTTCTCTTTTGAAAGCCTCTCTTAAGATATGGACCCAACTCAGGCGCTACTTTGGTTTGCAACTTTCCTCCTCTCACGCTCCTCTAGCAGCAAACCACGCTTTTCTTCCTTCTCTCACAGACAAGACCTTCACAGCCTGGTCAAACCTTGGTATTCAGACTTTTAAAGACCTGTTTATTGACTGTATCTTTGCCACTTATGAACAACTTAGAATTAATTTTCGATCTTCCTTCTCAACATTTTTTTAGATATCTACAAGTCCGCAGCTTTGTTCGAAGTAACTTCCTTACTTTTCCTAGTTTACCTGAAGACTCTGACCTAGATGCCTTGCTCTTGCCTGTTCCCAAGTTGAAAGGCTCCATCTCGGTTCTCTACAATCGAATAGCTTCAATGAGTACAGAATCTTTAAATTCAATAAGGACCCTTTAGAGGATGATATAGGAGAGCCTATACCGAATGAGCTTTGGTCACAGATCTTATCACAGGTGCACAGATCTTCCATATGTGCAAGGCATTCTCTTATACAATGTAAACTTGTTCATCGTGTCTATTACACCAAAGTCCGTCTTGCTAAAATGTACAGCTCCGTTTCCCCAGCCTGTGATAGGTGTCATCAATCACCTGCAGATCTTGTGCATATGTTCTGGCTGTGTCCTCAGCTACATAGTTTTTGGACTGAGGTGTTTGCTGTTATTTTAGGTGTGATTGGTAAGAAAATTTACCCAAACCCCTATTTGGGTCAATTTGGGGTTTTCTCAGGACCACCATCTTTGTCTTCTTCCCAGAAGGAATCTCTCGCATTTATGACTATTCTGGCCAGGAGAGTCATTTTACTGAAGTGGAAGTCACCACAGCCACCTTCCCACATACACTGGTTCAGGGATACTCTTTACTGTCACAAACTTGAGAAAATTAGGATGTCACCACGGAGGTCCCCTGATAAATTCTTACAAATAAGGGGGCCATTGTTGCAGTTAGTGGGACAAACTAATTTTCCTTCTATCCCTGACTAGTCCTTTTCAATTCTTTTTTTTTTATACTAATTTGCTTAAGTATGTATCTCATCTGATTTATTTATTTGTATTACTTATTCATCTATGTTCTCACATGTTTTATATGAACATTACATTGAGTGAACTTTGTTTTACAGTTTGGGGTGTGGCATTTGTAAACACAAATGCCCTTCATGTGAGCTCCTGATTGTCTGCTGAGTTGGCAGAGCCAGATCATTAAAAAATCCTGAAAACAAAAAATAGTAACAATGTAGCAACGTAGCAGTTAAATCATCCAGAGCCTTTTCTGTTCTCTGCTAAACGAACGACTTTTCTGCTTACACTGATAGTGTTTATAATTCACTTGTTAACATTGTGGATTAGTTCATGTTCACTGGGTGTTATCATTCAAATTAAAAATGTCACTTTTGCTGCAGCAGCTTTGAATATATGGAAAAACTGTACTGTTCCTGATGTTACATAATTCTACAGAGATTTATTATATTGAACCTTTGTGCTGTATTATTAATATTGCTGCTTGGCTTAGAATCCGACCCCTATGCCCCCATCTCTTTGCTATCCTGTGTACTTTCTGATGAGAATGAGGAACGGGGACATGTTATTCTCTTCACTGGCCAGGATGGAAAAAATTATCATCACAACGTAAAGTCCATCTTTGTTATATATTTGGATCAAAGCATCTGCCAGCAACCAAGCTCTACACTTTATTCGGTTCATAAAAGTTGTTTTCTAAAACTTTTTTTATATCACAAGAAATTATGGTTGTTAGGCATGAAATCTGGTCTTTAATTACAGTGATTCAATACTTTATAGAACTACTTTTTGCTGCTCATAAAGCTTGAAGCCTTTTGTGGAAAGTCTCAGCTTTGCAAATCTAAAGAGTCTCCATTCTTCATTGCAGAATAGTTCAAGTTCAGTCAGGTTTAATGAAGAGCCTCAATGTGTCTAAAATATGCTTTAACTTCAGTCCTAGAAGGCAAGTGTCCTGCACCTTTTAGATGTGTCTCTGCATCAAGACGCCTGAATCCAATTATTAGGTCATTAGCTCGACTCTGTGGAAGCTATGAGGAGGTAATTCAGTCATTTGATTCTGGTCATTTGGATTTGGGACACATCTAAAAGATGCAGGACACTAGCCCTTGAGGACTGGATTTCGACACCCTTACTGTAGGCTGTTTGTTTAGTCACTTAGATCTGTTGAAGGTGAACTTCACCCTAGTATCATGTTTAGTTGGCTGTCTTCAGCATGTTTTCTTTCAGGATTGCCCTGTTTTTAGCTAAATCCATCTTCCCATCAATTCTGACCAACTTCCCTGTCCCTACTAAAAAAGCATCCCCACAGCATGATACTGTCACCATCATATTTCATTATTGGTATATTGTGTTCAGGAATGTGCGGAGTTAGTTTTCTTTCACACATTACTTTTTGCATGTAGGTCAAAAAGGTTAATTTTGGTCTAATCTGGACCTCCTTATTCAAGCTCCCGGTGTCCTTATATGACAATGTGACTTCTTATGGCTTTCTCTCAGCAGTAGTTTTCTTTTTGCCACTCTTCCATTGACATTAGATTTGTCAACTGAGCTGTGGATTTCTGCTGCTTTTCTAGAGACAACATTTGACTTTAGGCTTTCACTTTATAAAGATCTCTTTGCCTGGCCTGTATGGCCATGTCTTGGTAAGTTTGCAACTATTCCCCACGTGTTTCATTTTCGGATGAAGAACTGAACATCAGTCTGTGAGATGTTAATACCATGAGACATTATTTTGTAACCAAACCTTGCTTTATAATATTAGTGGACATAATGTGCTGACGTGCCTGCTATGTTTGTTGGTCTTTCTGGCACTGTTTGTTCACTAGTGTTCCACAAGTGTCCTCTGAGAATGACAGATAAGCTGTATTTATATTGAAATTAAATTACACGCCAGGCTATTTCTCTCAAGAAATACCCCGCCTTGATCAAGGGGTATGAATACTTTATCGAGGCACTGTGTACCACTACATTAAGATAACTCAAACACGAGTCACTGAATTTACTGCTACCTAAAAGAAGCCGAAGAACATTAGGTGAGACTGTCATCAACCACTTAATAACTTGAATTCAGATGTGTTTGTTGGTTCAATAAGCCTGATACAATTACATCAACATTTTCCTTCCACATAAGTGTTTGAGTAGAGAATCTGAGTAAAGCAATGAAATAACTGTATTACATAATCTGCGAGGGAAAACATTGGTACCAACTCTAATTGGTTTGTCTGAGAAAGTCCTCTGTAAGAGTTGTTCTACATCTCAGCAGGCTGTGCAAGCATTTTATAAAATAGTAAAGTTATCACATGACTAAAAAAATGGCTGAATAAGTTTGACTGGGGTTTTGAAAAGGATTAAAGTAAAGTTTCCATGTTTAAAATATTTTTTTAAACCAGATCTAAAACATTAAAATTAGTCTTACCTTAAATTATTGTGTATGATATACATGTAAATAGGCTGCACGGTGGGGCATTTGGTAGCACTGTTGTCTAGCAGCAAGAAGGTCCTGGGTTCGAATCCTGGCCCGGGGTCTTTTCTGCAAGTAGTTTGAATGTTCTCCCTGTGCATGGATGGGTTCTCTTTGAGCACTACAGCTTCCTCCCACAGTCCAAAAATATGATGGTCCGGTTACTTGATCTCTCTAAACTGCCCTTAGGTACGGTTGTGTGCGTGTATGTTTCTTTGTCCTCTGTGTTGCCCTGTGTTCATCATTTCATATATTTTGTATGAAAATTAATCATCAAGTGTTATGAATACATGTAGGTATAGAGAATCAAAAATGCTAAATTAGGCCATGCACATTTTCACCTACAGATGATATACAGAGAGCACAAAACATTTACAGTTTGTTATACGATTTTTATACACATGTTTTGTAATGTTTACACAAAAGGTACAGTCAGAGTACACAGTGGTTTTGGATTCTCTGTTTAGATCCTGGAAAAATGAAGAAAAAATAAGCAATACTACCCTCTAGTGGACAGAAATTATTAGCACTGTAATTTGAAACTGCCCACTCCCACTTTGCATTTAAATTGTTTTAGTTTGGTGCTTATTTCATGCAGGGAGGTCTTTATTACAGAGTCTGAAAACAATGCAAACATAGATATATACAAATTACACACTGGTAATTTGCAATTGGAAGCCATCTTTTTTTCAACACTGGAGTCAAGGTAAGTCGATTTATATTGCCCCATTCAAAGGCACACAGTAGTTAAAAAATATTTACAGGAAAACAAATGAATAGGGTTTAAAATGTATTAAACATGAGAAATGAAAAAAGGAACAATTGTTTAATTTAAGTATGTGATTAAAAGAAAGAAATATTAAGGCAGACCAGTAAAGACACTACTACAATAACCTAAATAAAAAAGGAGCTTGCACTTCATTTTGTGTGGCCTGTTTTGATAGGAAACTACATTCTGGCTGCATTTTAAAGAGGTGGTTGGCTGAATAGCAAAAAGGTCAGATAGATAGAATAGTAGCAGTTCAGATGTGTGATCTGGGTATCAGTGTATACTGTAAATGTGTTTGTGAGTGCGAATGGGTGAATGTGGCTCCAGTGTAAATTGCTTTGAGTTGTCAGTATGACTAGAAAGGTGCTATATAGGTTAAGTCCATTTACCATTTAAGTTTGTCCAACTGACCAGTTGACAAACCAGCTGGACAAACTGTAGGTCACATTTACTCATTTCGGTGAGTTCAGGAAAAATACGTACATAGGCTGCCTCAACTTCTCCCTTGGTAATTTCAACTTAACATGGGTTGTTTCAAATCAAAGAGGGGAGTAGAACTGAAGGCTATTTTAAATTTGTTTAGTTTTGGATTAATATTATTCTTAATTATGGTTCACACAACACCAGAACCCTTTTCTTGAATTTACTCATAAAAGTTGTGCAGCTGGTTGTCTTACTTTTTTTAATTTGTTCAACTGTTATTTTTTACAGTGTATATCTGAAAGGTTCTGATACACAATCCAGTGGTTTAAAATAATAAATAAACAAATGACCTCGACGCAAGACGTTTTGGGTCGGTGGATGGAATACTTCAAAGACCTCCTCAATCCCACCGGGACGCCTTCCAATCTGGATGCAGGGTTTGGGGACTTTGGGTCGGGCTCTCCGATCTCTGGTGCTGAGGTCACCGAGGTCGTTAAAAAGCTCCTTGGTGGCAAGGCTTCAGGGGCCAATGAGATTCGGCCGGAGTTCCTCAAGGCTCTGGATGTTGTGGGGCTGTGTTGGTTAACGCGGCTCTGCAATATTGCGTGGACATCGGGGGCAGTTCCCTTGGATTGCCAGACCGGGGTGACGGTCCCCCTGTTTAAAAAGGGGGACCACAGAATGTGTTCCAACTACAGGGGGATCACACTTCTGAGCCTCCCTGGTAAGGTCTATTCAGGGGTTCTGGAGAGGAGGGTCCGATGGATAGTCGAACCTCGGATCCAGGAGGAACAATGCAATGTGTTTTGTGTACTTGGAGAAGGCGTTCGACTGTGTCCCTCGGGAAGCCCTGCGGGGGGTGCTATGGGAGTGTGGGGTACTGGGCCCCTTGATACGGGCTGTTAAGTCCCTGTACGACTGGTGCCAGAGTTTGGTTCGCATTGCCGGCAGTAAGTCGGGCTTGTTTCCAGTGAGAGTTGGACTCCGCCAAGGTTGCCCTTTGTCACCGATCCTGTTCATAACTTTTATGGACAGGATCTCTAGGCGCAGCCAAGGCGTTGAGGGGATCCGTTTCGGTGGCCTCAGGATCGGGTCTCTGCTTTTTGCAGATGACGTGGTCCTGTTGGCTTCATCGGAACGTGATCTACAGCTTTCGCTGGAGCGGTTCGCAGCCGAGTGTGAAGCGGCTGGGATGAGAATCAGCACCTCCAAATCTGAGGTCATGGTCTTGAGCTGGAAAAGGGTGGGGTGCCTTCTCCAGGTCGGGGATGAGGTCCTTCCCCAAGTGGAGGAGTTTAAGTATCTAGGGGTCTTGTTCACGAATGAGGGAAAAATGGAGCGGGAGATCGATAGACGGATTGGTAGGGCATCTGCAGTCATGCGGGCGCTGTACCGGTCTGTCGTGGTGAAGAGAGAGCTGAGCCGAAAGGCAAAGCTCTCAATTTACCGGTCGATCTACGTTCCTACCCTCATCTACGGTCACGAACTCTGGATGGTGACCGAAAGAACGAGATCATGGATACAAGTGGCTGAAATGAGTTTCCTCCGTAGAGTGTCTGGGCTCTTCAGAGCCGCTGCTCCTCCACAACGAGAGGAGTCAGTTGAGGTGGCTCGGGCATCTGGTCAGGATGCCTCCTGGACGCCTCCCTGTTGAGGTGTTTTGGGCATGTCCCACCGGGAGGAGGCCCAGGGGAAGGCCCAGGACACACTGGAGGGACTATGCTTCTTGGCTGGCCTGGGAGCGCCTTGGGATCCCTCCCGAGGAGCTGGAACAAGTGGCTGGGGAGAGGGAAGTCTGAGTCTCTTTGCTTAAGTTGCTGCCCCCACGATCCGAGCCCGGATAAGCGGAAGAAAATGGATGGATGGATGAAATAAACAAATGGTTGGTGATTGTCTAAATTTTTTTTTACCAGCCCTCTTTCTATATCCTAGTTTTATTAGCTATTATGAACTTCAAAAGCACAGTTTGACATCTAATTCAGAAGAAACACAGCAGACTCAATAACTGACGAATGGAATAAAAAAAAACCTCAACATTTACTTTCTTCACTAACAAAAAAGGTGGTTAAGTGAAATAGATATTTTACAGCCATAAAATGATTAAGGGTTACAGGTAGAGTTGTGATAAGTCTCTGTATAAAATTATAGCTTGAAACCCTTAAAGAGTGAGAGATGTTTTGGAAAACATGCCAGGCATATTTTTACTTAATTGGTGTTTTTCTCGCAGACCCAAAAGTGGTTGACGTTGCAGTTGCCCAATGACCAACTGGCCATGCAAGGCAGATATGAATTAATGTAAACACAATCCTCATAGTAACTGGTCCCAGCACCACGAGGAGAATTAGGGCTGCAAAACAACAACAACAAAAATAGGCATAAGGCTTATGCTCAGATATTATCATTATATACATATTTGGATTTTCAGATGTGTGGGAGCCCACTAAATGAAATAAAGGTACAACAATATGTTTAGAAGTGTTGTTGCTTTGATCTTTTATCTGATTATCATGTATTTCTGATCTCCCATTACCATTATAAAAGTCGTTGATTATGACCAACTCCTGTACTATAATCGGAACATTTGAAAAGCCAATCTTTGCGTAAATGAAATCCTATCAGCAGATTCAAAAAAGTCCAGCCAGGATTCATTTTTGTGAACGTTTCTAAATTTGCCAATTCAACTGAAAACAAAAATTTCTCGTTGGTACATAAAACTTTAACAAAACTTACATTTATAAAGTGTCTAAAAGTAATATTTATGGTTATAATACACTATCAGTAAACTTTACCTGTAGGTCAGGCTGCTTCCATCCACCCAATACTGGCTCTTCCAGAATATCCCGTTGGCTTTCAATCCAATCCAAATGTTGTTTGTTCCAGCAAGAAAAGCCATGAATCTCTGTTTAGAAAGAACTGTAGCTAAAATGCTTGAATCAAATGAACATATTCACAAAAAAAAGATTTAAGGAGTCATTTCCGACCTGTCATCCACATGCGACAGAAATCACATGCTGTACACTTTATTAGGTACACCTTTTTAATTGCTAGTTAATACAAATGCTGTATTAGCCAGTAGGGCGGCTGTAGTTCAATGGTATAGTTGTCAGCCTGCGACACAGAAATCATGGGTTTGTTCCTGCTTCCACCTGTTACATGTCTTTGTGTCCTTGGGCAAGACACTTCACCTACCCGCCTACTGGTGTTGGCCAGCGCGATATGGCAGCCTCGCTTCTGTCAGTCTGCCCCAGGGCAGCTGTGGCTATAATCATAGTTTGCTTCCACCAGTGAGTGTGAATGTGAGAGTGAATGAATAATGGAGTTGTAAAGCGCTTTGAGGGTCTCAAAAAGCGCTATATAAATGCAAGCTATTTTTATCATTATACGTGCAGCAACTCTTGGAATTAGGCATCTAGCAATGATGAAGACTGACACTGAAATTTAAAATGAGCATTAGAATCCTAATCCTAATGAAAGGGGATTCGTGTCACTTTGAAGAATGCAAACAAACCCCAGTACTACCAAAGTATGCCTAATAAAGCGACCAATGAATATTTTCTTCTTGTTGTTGACTCAGAGCGAACAATGTTATTCTTTTACACAGGTTAGTTATATGTTCATAGGTTTAGAAATATACAGTAGGAAGACTGTCAAATACCTGTTCTGCTTCATCATTAACAATCACGAGATGACCTCCATAAGACTCACAGCTTCGTTTAGCATATTCCCAGGTGCTTGTCTCAGAAGAAACCTGGTAGCAGCTCAACCTAAACTGAAACCATTTATGGGGGCATGATGGGGTGGTCAATGCCTCTGGGAAACATAGCAAAGCATAGGAATGAGCAAACTAGAACATTTCTGGAAATTTAAAAAGGGGCCTACCACGTATGAGTCGGACCCCTATCACAGGTTCTAGTGCTAAGTTATAAGTAGTTATAAGTTGAGTAGTTTAAGTAATGCTTACTAGCATGCTAATGATAATGAGCTAGTTAGCATTAGCATGCTAGTTAGCATTACTTCAGAACGACAAGTTTGTCAAAATCAAATCAAACTTTATTATAAAGCGTTTTTCATACAAGAATTGCATCACAAAGTGCTTTACAGATTAAAAGGACCCCACATAAAACTACATTCCCATCCCTCCTCCACAGATTTAAATGCAATTCCAAAAATTTGTTGAAATTCTAACATGATCTAACATGATAATGCTAACTAGCATTTTAATGCTAACTATCAAGGCGATATCAAGGGGAAAAGTTAGTCAAAATAAAAAAAGAACTAAAATGTGCTAACATGATAATGCTAACTAAACTCAGCAAAAAAAGAAACGGCCCTTTTTCAGGACTGTGTATTTCAACAATAATGTTGTAAAAATCCAAATAACTTTACACATCTTCATTGTAAAGGGTTTAAACAATGTTTTCCATGCATGTTCAATTAACCATAATCAATTAATTAACATGCACCTGTGGAATGGTCGTTAGGATCTTAACAGCTTATAGAAAGTAGGCATTCCAGGTGACAGTTCTGAAAATGCAGGACACTAAAGAGACTTGTCTAGCGACTGTGAAAAGCACCCAAAGAAAGATGCCCAGGGTCCCTGCTCATCTGCGTGAACGATCATTAGGCATGCTGCAGGGAGGCATGAGGACTGCTGATGTGGCTAGGGCAATAAATTGCCATGTCCGCACTGTGAGACGCCTAAGACAGCGCTACAGGGAGACAGGAAGGAGAGCTGATCATCCTCGCAGTGGATCGGTACATCTGAATATCACACCTGCGTGACAGGTACAGGATGGCCACAACAACTGCCCGAGTCACACCAGGAACACACAATCCCTCCATCAGTGCTCAGACTGTCCACAATAGGCTGAGAGAGGCTGGACTGAGGGCTTGTAGGCCTGTTGTAAGGCAGGTCCTTACCAGACATCACCAGCAACAACACACCTTCGCTGGACCAGATAGGAGTGGGAAAAAGTGCTCTTCTCTGATGAGTCATTGTTTTTTTTTTCTCACCAGGGGTGATGGACGGATTTGTGTTTATCGTTGAAGGAATGAGCGTTACACCGAGGCCTGTACCCTGGAGCGGGATCAATTTGGAGGTGGGGGGTCCGTCATGGTCTGGGACGGTATATCACATCACCATCGGACTGTTGACTCTTTTAGTGTTTAAACAAATATTTACACACATTAAGTTTACTGAAAGTAAAAAAAGTTGAAAGTCAGAGGATTTTTCTTTTTTTGCTGAGTTTAGCATGCTACCATTAGCCTCGAAGTAATCAGTACAGAAAGTAAAGCGAAATTCAAAATTTTGCTAAAATGCTAAAATGAGCTAGCCTGCTAATGATAACTAGAAATAATAATAAATTTATTATTTAATAAATTTAATTAATAAAATTCTAACTAGCATGTTAATGCTACCTTGCATGTTATCATTAGCATCCGAGCAATCAATTCAACAAGTTAGTCATAAAACCAAAAATTAGCTAAAATGCTCGCATGAGCTAGCAGACTAATGCTAACCTGCATGCTAATACTAACTAGCATGGTATTGTTATCAAAGTGGTGTAAATATTTTCGTAAGGGATGTGAATATTATCTAAGGGGTGTAAAACATGTGAGTGACATTCATTTCAGCAGTAGTGTAAAACACTAGACTGCTATGATGGGAAATTGAGTCAATTATGGGAAATTGACTTTTATTTTGTAGCGCTTGTTTGAGTTTTATTTTGAAAGTCTAGCATGGATGTCAGTTAAGGCTTAAATGTTGTTAGTTATATGCAACAATTTTCCCTATGTTAATCTACTGTTGTATCAGGCTTTAAATGCATGTCCAACACCACAATTGCTTAGGGGAAAGCCCCAATCAGCCACAGAGACGCATGTGCGCTCTTGCCAGGTAACAAGCCTGTCTTTAGTCTTCTGCAGCACACCTGCCAGAGAGAGAGAGAGACAGAGAGAAAGGGAGAGAGAGATATGCAGGTGAAGGAGGAATCCACTTCAGTCATTTAGGGAGGCCCCAATACACTTGTAGAACTGTTTGGGAGAGCCACAGCTGTGTTGCGATTGTCACAGAGGGCTCTAATTAGACTGTCTCAACCTAACAGCTAAACTGCACATCTAAGCCAAATTCTGACTCAGAGTAAGGGTCCGAACAGCTTGCCGCTGCTAAAAAACCATACATGGTGTCACGGTCCCCCTGTTTTTGTTTTACTTTTATTTATTTAAATTCTCTACAAGCACTAGGTCTGTTTTGAGTGTATGGGTTAAAAAAAAAAAACGGGAATCCTGTGCACTAGATTTGTTTGGTAATTAAGACTGTTCATTGTCATTTTGATTTAAAAATAGAATACATTTCAAACAGGTCCTCTTGGTTTACTTCACAGGCTGTTTTGTTTTTTGTGAAGCAAAGTGTCTCTACAGTCATGTAGATTTTGGTTATTTTAAACATTCTGCTCCAAAAGGCTGTGTCTATTATTCCTTTGTTAGTTTCCCCGGCCTTTGGGAAGCTTATTTTGTTTCAAATGCACGGAAATAAATACGATTATCTTCCTCTCAAGTACTGTGTTGCCTCCCCTCCTTTAACTAAGCCCTGACATCTGGGAAGGGCTGTAACACATGGAATTGGAAAAATTCTCGAAGCGTCAGTGAGAGTTATTGTTATTTTCCGATCATACAAAGTACAACTCTCTACCTCAATGGACTCGGCTATCAGAGGATCGAAAATCATGTCAGCAGAGCGTAATTTGTGATCTTGAAGGCGAGATAAAAAAATCACCCTGCCGTTTGTTTCTGTTTTTTTCTTTTTTTCAGGACATGTTGGGGTGTCGCGTTGGTGACTGCACAGTGGAAGGGCGGTGTTGCTGGGCCTGATCAGTTTTTGGGCACTGGACTTGGCTCCTAGGTCTTGGTATTTGGGAGGGGTGTACTGGATTCGGTTGCTTGCTGAGCCATTGGACAGCTCTGCCAGGGCTGGGTATCGGCCAGGGATGGGGGGTGGTGGATGTCCGCCCAGTGTGTCGGCCAGCCGGGTTGTAGGTTTTTTACTGGTCTGGGGTTTTGGGCCGGTGCATGCGCTGAGTTCCTGCCTGGGCACGGGGGCCTTGGATGAGAGTGTGGCGCTTGGGACTTTCTTTGCTGGCAGGGAGGCTGTTACTATCTAGCTACAGTTTCTGTCCGGTGTGCCGGGCCGATGTTTTCCTTTCGTGGCCGTTGGCCAGGGCGCCTTGTTGGTAGGGGCCTGTTTGGGCATTGTTTGGTGGTAGCTGTCGTGTGCCTTGACAGGGGTTGGGTCTGGCCTCTCCATTTGATCACCTGTTCTGTATGTTTCATGCTCGGTCGGTTGATTGGTGGGTTTGATAGACCTTGGTTGGATGTTTGGTCTTGGTGCTCTGTGGTGTGCGGGATTGAGATTCGAGTTAGGCTAGGCTTGACCTGAATGATGCCGTCTGTCCACTGTGGCTATTGGTGTGCTACCCCGACATGGGGCGGTGGGGCATTGGGATGTCGGCTGTAGGGATTGGCTCAGGGTGGCAGCGGCGCATGGCCCCTGTGGCCTGGCGGCGGCAGTGGGTTACAGCCGTCGGCCGATCCCTGGCCGGGTCCTCGCTGGGGAGCGCCCTTGGTTCTCCGGGTCCATGGCTGGATCCACCCTGGTGTAGCCGGTTACCGGCGGAGCCCGTGGGCTCATTGCTGTGGTCCCCTGCATTGTAGCTACTGGATGTTTCCCCCGGGGCTCTTCTCTGGTCTTCTCTTGGGGGTTGCAGTCAGCCCTGCGTTGGCCCGCCTGGGGCTCCTGTGCTCTGGGGTTCCTTTAGATGTCTATGGCTCCAATCACCTTCATGTCTGTATCGATTCCTGGGAACCGGATCGACACAGCACACCCCCCCACACACACACGCCCACACACACACACACACGCCCCCACACACACACATCCACACACACATACACACACACCTACACACACACACATACACACGCCCACACACACACACACACACACCCACACACACAGGTGTGAGGATTCCTATGTTTACAGATGCATTCTTGGGCTGAGGTTACCACAACTAGATCTTGTAATAATCGGGACCATGAGCTTTTCAGTGACGCTGTTGTTGTATTTATTTATCTATTTGTGGGTTTTGGTTGTATAGTTCTCAGTTCGCATTGTTTGGTTTGTTTATCATTGTTTTTTTTTTCCTCTCTGCCATCCTGCGGGTGTGGAGGCGGACTGTGATGTTTTCTGGTGTTTTCTTTGTTCCCCTTCCTCTCTTGTACCTTCTACTCACCCTCTCATCTCTTAAAGCTTTTTTCCTACCTCTCTTCATCTTCTTTCTTTTTTCACTTTATTTTCCGTCTCCGTGTCCATAATATCAGAAAAAAAACCACAGCAATTTTTAATAAGGACTTCTTACACATACATCAAGTGAAGTACTATAGCAAAAGCCGTAATGCTCCACTTCTGAAAATAAATATGTTGGGCTTCTACTTAGTACTCAGACACCAATTTTGAGAGCCAGTCAATTCAATTCAATTCAATTCAAAATTACTTTATTAATCCCAAAGGGAAATTAAATGTTGTTGTAACTCATGCAAGTTTCTTCAAAGATTTGTTGTAGATGCTGATGGCTGTGGGTAGGGATGATCTCCTGTAGAGCTCTGCAGATCAGTCTGCCAGACAGGAGAAGTTAACAAAATCACCTGGCTTAAAATTTCACATTCTAACTTTATGAGCTCACCACTCTAAGAATGGACGTTTGGGGTAAACTTTGGGTCGCTCAGAGGCAAATTGGAAAAATACCCTAACAGATATCAACATCCCATCTTAACTTCTGAAAAGAACATGGATTTATTTACAAACTCAAAGTTTAAAGGGGTTTCAGTGATGACACAATAAATCCTCAAAAGTAGTGGATTTTGATGATTGCTTCGACACCTGACTCCATTTATTCCTATGGGATTTTTAGGCATTGTTTTTGGCTAATTACATTGCCATGGTAACTCCAATCGGCACAAAAAGTAATAGCCCGCATATCTAGATCAACCCGTTTTGAAACATGTCTTGTGGCGGTGCACACTACGGTTCGGGCCGCGTCAAGGGACACATGATAATAATAATAAATAAATAAATATATAATGTAGAAAGCGTTCAGCTTAGAGGTGTAGAGTAATATGTTCACTGCTTCTCCCTGCATTGCTTTGGCAGTCTCCAATTAGAACAGGTATGTATCAATTTAAGTTAAGGAAGAACTCCTAGGGAGATACAGAGGAATTATTAATAAGACACATAAATTAAAGATATTTGAATCAGAATCTTGATTTCTTTTTATAACTTAATTTACCACCCCTCAAGCAGTAATGTAAGACTGTTGAGATTTTTGAAAAGAAAAAACAACAACTAAGACACCTGTGCTACTTTGTAAAAAAAAAAAAAAAAAGCCTGTTTATGTTGTATGTTGGCTGCTTACCCATCCTTGCTTCAAGGACTCCAATATGTTGATTCAGTTTGTTTATGTCTTCCTGTAGTTTCTTGTTCGCTTGGAGCAGTTGATTTTTCTCATTATTGAGTTTGTGTTCATTTTGAAGTAGTTTATTTTTCTCTTGTTCCATATTGTATTTTTGCACATTGAGTTGGTCATTCTCTTGAACCAATTGCTTTATTTCTTGTTTCAGTTTGTTGATCTCTTGAACCTTTTGGTCATTTTCTTGTTTCAGTTTGTTGATCTCTTGAACCTTTTGGTCATTTTCTTGTTTCAGTTTGTTGATCTCTTGAACCAAATGCTTTATTTCTTGTTTCAGTTTGTTGATCTCTTGAACCTTTTGGTCATTTTCTTGTTTCAGTTTGTTGATCTCTTGAACCTTTTGGTCATTTTCTTGTTTCAGTTGGTTATTCTCTTGAACCTTTTGGTCATTTTCTTGTTTCAGTTTGTTGATCTCTTGAACCTTTTGGTCATTTTCTTGTTTCAGTTTGTTGATCTCTTGAACCTTTTGGTCATTTTCTTGTTTCAGTTGGTTATTCTCTTGAACCTTTTGGTCATTTTCTTGTTTCAGTTTGTTGATCTCTTGAACCTTTTGGTCATTTTCTTGTTTCAGTTTGTTGATCTCTTGAACCTTTTGGTCATTTTCTTGTTTCAGTTTGTTGATCTCTTGAACCTTTTGGTCATTTTCTTGTTTCAGTTGGTTATTCTCCTGAACCTTTTGGTCATTTTCTTGTTTCAGTTTGTTGATCTCTTGAACCTTTTGGTCATTTTCTTGTTTCAGTTTGTTGATCTCTTGAACCTTTTGGTCATTTTCTTGTTTCAGTTTGTTGATCTCTTGAACCTTTTGGTCATTTTCTTGTTTCAGTTTGTTGATCTCTTGAACCTTTTGGTCATTTTCTTGTTTCAGTTTGTTGATCTCTTGAACCTTTTGGTCATTTTCTTGTTTCAGTTTGTTGATCTCCTGAACCTTTTGGTCATTTTCTTGTTTCAGTTTGTTGATCTCTTGAACCTTTTGGTCATTTTCTTGTTTCAGTTGGTTATTCTCTTGAACCTTTTGGTCATTTTCTTGTTTCAGTTTGTTGATCTCTTGAACCTTTTGGTCATTTTCTTGTTTCAGTTTGTTGATCTCTTGAACCATTTGGTCATTTTCTTGTTTCAGTTGGTTATTCTCTTGAACCTTTTGGTCATTTTCTTGTTTCAGTTTGTTGATCTCTTGAACCTTTTGGTCATTTTCTTGTTTCAGTTTGTTGATCTCTTGAACCTTTTGGTCATTTTCTTGTTTCAGTTTGTTGATCTCTTGAACCTTTTGGTCATTTTCTTGTTTCAGTTGGTTATTCTCCTGAACCTTTTGGTCATTTTCTTGTTTCAGTTTGTTGATCTCTTGAACCTTTTGGTCATTTTCTTGTTTCAGTTTGTTGATCTCTTGAACCTTTTGGTCATTTTCTTGTTTCAGTTTGTTGATCTCTTGAACCTTTTGGTCATTTTCTTGTTTCAGTTGGTTATTCTCTTGAACCTTTTGGTCATTTTCTTGTTTCAGTTTGTTGATCTCTTGAACCTTTTGGTCATTTTCTTGTTTCAGTTTGTTGATCTCCTGAACCTTTTGGTCATTTTCTTGTTTCAGTTTGTTGATCTCTTGAACCTTTTGGTCATTTTCTTGTTTCAGTTGGTGGTTATTTTCAAGCAGTTGATTTTTCTCTTGAACCAATTGATGTATTTCATTAAGTCGTTGTGCATCTTTTAGAGTGAGTTCATCTGTCTTTGTGATTAAGGCTCTGATGTCATCTTCTGATAGAAAGGTTGTGTTGCATTCTGAGACATTAGAAAGTTTAGAAAGCCCAACTAGTAAAAAAAAAAAAGAAATACATATTTATTTTTAAGAAATTGTGCAATTCTTGAGAAAATATCTGTGTTCTCTTTCTTAGGAATAATAAAAGAAGGATGATTAACAATGTCAAGAATGGAAACTACATGATCACTACCAATCACCAATCTACAGACACTTTATCATTTTTGACTGCACTCAGGGTGCAAAAGAAGTGTCCTGACACACAACTCCATATAATATTATAATTGGGTGCACACGTTTCAATTTATAGGGGACATTTGATAATTAAAACATGGCCTATACCTATATAGGCTGAAATATATACATAAACTCATACAAAAGCAAAATGCAGCTCAATTAAACATTACTTGAAGTCACCGACAAGCTTCTGGTAAAAATTATTGCTTAATGTCTTAGCACTTTTCTTGACAGAATAACTAGAGTTCATTCAAAATTTTTGGGCTTCTAGCATGGATTTAACTTATATTGATAGTCCACAAACTTTTAACTGGTTTGAATTTGGAGGTTTTAGAAGATCCGTCTAGAAGGTAAGAGTTAGCTTGCTATATCCACTCCAAAAGAACTATTCATGTTCGTTCCTGTTGGAACAGCCAATTATATATATGTTTTTACAATCTCAACAAAGCTCCGCTCCTCTGATAAAAGGAAGTTGGTCAGGATGTTCAAAAACAACCCAGGAAATGGGCAAAATTCAAACCTTTGGGTGTTGCAGCAATCACTGATTTACGTCACTGTGTGTTGCACAAGAAAGAATCGCCAGGTTGGCACTTTCAAGCTTAACTGAAATGTACAGCCACCCATGTGGACAAGCCAATTGTCTGCTGTAGAATGGGTTTTGATCAGAATAGGCAGAAATGTCATTTGGCCACAATTAATGTTTGGAGGAGTGAAATAAAGTCTTTGAAACCTTAAAGAATAGAAACAACCGTCAACTGTGGTTGCATCAGACTGGGGGCTTGTTTGGTTACCAGAGATACTTGTGCATTTTTCAAAGTGTATGAAATATTAATGAAGGAGGACTGCTTTGAAATGATTTAACTTCATCTCAACTCAACAATCTAAATCTGTTGAATGGCCTTCTCAAAGCCCCAACCTCAAATTTAAGGAATTTTTTTTTTACTTCTATTCATCCACCAAACCAAAGATCCACCATTTTTGCCAAGAAGAATGATCAAACATCAAGTCTGAATTATAACAGAAGCTTGTTGGTAGCTGGAAACACTGACTGAATATTAGTGAGGGTGTGTGCATATATCAGATTATTTACAGTATGTATCATTTGTACCCTGAATGGATTAGAGAAAATCCACATACATTTCAAGCATGGCTGCCTAATTCTTGTTTATTCAATAAATGTTAATATTTTGAAGATTTTTGATGTAATGTGGTTGTAGCACGGAAAGAGTGTGGTGATCCTCACCTTGTTGTCGCCAAAAATAAGTGTTGATTGCTGATTGTATGATACATACCAGGGCAAAGCTGACTCCAGCAAAATGAAGGATTTTAAAACCTCCTGCAAGAAAAAAACATCAAGAACCAAATGTGTTTATTCAGGACAAAACAGCTTTTTATGTTTCTTAATTGCTTTCCATTTAATAATATCCATAGATCAAATGGGTAGCTTCAGCTAAATAGAATAAGATGTGGAATCTGAATATGTCTTAATTGACCAGAAAATAATAATTTCAAATACTTTTTTAACCTAGTCAAACTTAAGGAGAACTATCAATAATTTTAGCACTAACATATTTTTTTGCAAACCTTACAGAAACCAATAGTATATTATCTAATTACAAAAAAACAGAAATGGAAAAGGAATAAGAAAGAAAAAATCTTTGCATATTTCAACATGGTATGGCACCAAATGTTTGAGTGGAATCAGTTTTAGGTCAGAAGAATGGCAGAAGAAGATATTTTAAATAATTAGCAAACAAATACAGCAAAAATGATGCCCGCAGTTTACCTGAGTGAAATGAGTAAAAGGGTTACCAGGGCCGAAAAATAATACATGCGAAAGAAATAATTTCTTCTTATTTAAAATATTACTAAAAAGTCTGATTGATATTTTTCAATCTGGTTTCTGTGTTCACCACAGCATTGAAACTGCCTTTGTCAAAGTTTTCAATGCGATCCACATAAATGCAGACTGTGGTAGAACCACAGTGCTGGTACTTCTGGACCTCAGTGCAGCATATGACACTGTTGATCATGATATATTACTGAAAAGATTGGAGAGGTGGGTCAGACTCTCTGGTACACTACTTACACTCCAGATTAACTCTAAAAACAACAAAAATTATAACATACAATAACCAAACATTCATTATTAGTTTCTGTATGATTAATCATTACCAACAGCTCATTATTACATGAATGTACGCATTCTAAATTTTTAAAGTAATTTCATGTCTGCAAACATGTGACAAATGCAAACTGAATGCTTAAGTGAACAGCACATTGAGTGGCTGATGAAAAAAGGAAAGCTCTATATAGATCTTTCAATATAAATCTTTCATTTAATTTTTCCATTCAAAATTAACAAGAGTATAAATAATTATCAAAGAAAACAAAAAGATATTCTGACCTGACAGAGAAGTATCTTTACCCTCATCCATCCTTATGTCAGCTGGTAGATTCTCATAACTTTTTCCCTCCATTCTTACTGCATTGTCACTTTACCCTACAAAAGGTTCTGTCCGTGATTGTTCTAGCATTTGAAGTCTCCCTGGACTCAATGTGGGGTCCTAAAGTCTTATCCTGGCCAAATATGGTGTAGGACAAAAATGACATTTCTGTCACCAGAAACAGGAAAAGGAAGAAAAAAAACTAAAAATATGTAGACAGGAAATTTACCGAACACCTCAAATGATGACACATTTGCTCTAGAAATATTTGTAAGAGTCGTTTTCCTGTTGAAAATAATTATTACTGACTCAGTAATTTCAATGAGGATTATAATATTGCTATGGTAATGCTAAACCTTAATATTCCATCACTTGCTCTTTTAATTATACCTAATTAGACCAATATTTATAGTGAGTAGCTTAAAAACTTACTTTTTTTATTCAGACCTTTCTGGAATCTACAAGTTGTTGACTGTGACTCACTCCTTGAGGTCCAAAACATCACATATCCTTAGTCTGCAAGTTGACTTTCAATGGCCTCCTGTCCTGCTTTGGTTGTTTAAGTGTTCCATTCTTTGGTGCTTTATTTCTGTATTTGGCTTTTATTTGTTATTTTTTACACTGCCCTTTCAATCAAATTTCTAGCTTTTTGTTTTTACTTTTAAAAATATTTCAGGAATAATAAGGTCAATATTGTTATGTAGGCTACCTTCCCTGTAACAAACACCAAGGTTAAAAAAGGTCAACTCTGGATTCACAACAATGATAAAGATTTATTCCAAAGCAATAAGTGAAACTTTTAGTGAGGAGTCTGATGCCAAGTGTAAAGTGGTCGGGATGAGAGTCAGTTCTTGTGAGTCTGAGGCCATCAATCTCAACTTCAAAATAATTTTCCTTCAATTGAAAAGATCATGTATCATGGCTTGTTTACAAGTGATTGTAGGATGGAGCCGATAATGGATAAACAGATTAGAGCCTGATACATAGGCTTTGCTCTGGTCTAATCATTTTTCTTGTTCTTTAAGACAAAGGTTTTAAAAGATGTCATCTTTTAAAAAGTAGCATTTGTCTTACTAAAAGAAAAAGAAGAAATATTATATCACGAAGACAAAATTGACTTGATCAATATATTTTCTCTGGTCTGTTGTGGTGAAGAAGGAGCTGAGCCAAAAAGCAAAGCTCTTGATCATACCGGTCTGTCGATATTCCAACCTTGACCTTTGGTCATGTGATATGGGACATGACCAAAAGAACAAGATCCCAATCACAAGCCTTGGGAGTGGTGGTCGGTTGTGTCTGCCTTGGTGCTCTCCAGATAGCGCTGGGGTGGAGGTGGGGGTCTTGGCCTTGCCTTCACTGGGCGCCCTGTGTCGGTGCCTTGACTGCTGCTGTTGATGTGTTGCTGCCGGTGCAGATGACTCCTCTGATGGAGTTTCCTTACCTAGCTCATCTGTACTCAGCCTTATGTCCTTTTTATTGTTGTTTTTAAAGCTACACTGTGTATTTTTTGGAGTTAATGGTTAGCAAAAAACCCTTTGTTCTTTCAAAAATATGTGCTCATAGATGTGTAATTGCTTCCACCTACTAATGAAAGTATTCTCGTAAGTGTAGAATCTGCTATTCAGAATACATACGCGCGAGTCGTGCGATGGCTGAATCCATGTTGAGCCTCCATCTCTGAAATATATTCGCCAACGAGGGACATTCCTGGAAATTCTAGCTCCACCTTTTGCGCTTTGGGTTGCACCGTGACGAATGTCAGAGGGAGATTTTTTTACTCGCGACGCGGCACCAACATGTTTACTGACTATATAACTAAATGCAATGTCGTTTTCTAAAGTAACCTCATCACTGGAAGGAACACTGGACGAAGTCGTAGTACTGGAAGCCATGTTAACCTTGGCATGAAACGGCCACCGTAGGAGTTAAAACGCGCTCGGAATGGGGGGGTGGGAGGTGGGGCTAGAAGGTAATATTCAGGTGGTTGTTTCACCGCTAGATGGAAGAATTTCTTACACAATGTAGCTTTAAGTGAATGTGCATGAGGGTTGGTTTGGGGGGAGGGGGGTATAACTGTGATCATGTTCTTAATTCTGTGGGGGAGGTATGGGAATGTGGTTTTATGTGGGGTAGTTTTAATCTGTAAAGCAGTTTGACAAGCAATTTATACGAAAAGCGCTTTATAAATAAAGATCGATTGATTGAATGATCTTTGGAATCAAAAAGAGTCAGTTAGGGTGGTTTGGGCATTTGATCAACTTCTCCTGGGCATCTTCATCTAGAGGTTTTCTGGACACATCTCACTGGGAGGACAATGCAGAACAAACCCAGAAATCACTGAAAGAACTATGTATCACTTATGGCACAGGAACACTGGGAATCACCCAGTATGAATGAGTAGAGAGTGAGCTCTGGACATCCTTTCTGGACCCACTACCCCTCCAACCCAATCTCAGATAAGAAGAAGATTATGGATAGATTCTAAACAGCAAGCAGCAATTCAAATGTTTCAAGGCACAGTTTGATTACTGACTTTATTTTGCTAAACAAGAATCCCAAAAGCAGGTAAAACTTCATAAAAAAAGTGTGACATCATAAAACAACCATCCGGATATAAGCAGTTTATAATAAATGAACTTTTTTTAGCCTAGCAAAACACAACTCTTCTATGAATTTCAGTTTTATGCATGAAGAGATTAAATTATTTTTATAGCCAACTTTATAACCAACTTTATAGTATTAATACAGAACATACCATTATCAGAAGACACTAAACAAGAAAACAGGTCCACTTCATTTCAAGGTATAAAAAATAGAAAATAAATAAAATCACATCAATACAATCCAACCATGTAGACAGACTGGATTCAACAACCCACAGTTCAATCTGTGTCTAAATGTTGTACAGGACAGTTTTAAACATAATGTGAATTGGTCAAAACTGATCAATAAAAGGAAGTCCAACCAATCACGTTAAGTCATTGATGTCATAATTAGAGTAAATAATTCAGTAGTAGTTGACTGAGTTTATAATGGATAAGAAAGTTTTACTTCTTCAAAGTTTTTCTTCTTCTTTGACTTCAGTTTATACTTCTGCCATTGGAGATGTGACTTGTGAATATATTTAATCATGTTTGAATTACTTTAACAAAAGGAGCATATGAAAAACTGTGGATTGAAGTATTTTATTAACTGTGTACCGATCCCTCGTCCTGAGAAAGCATGTGGCGACAGTGGAAAAGAAAACATAATTTTTAACAGGAAGAATCGTCCACCAGAACCAAGCTCAGTGTGAGGATCCATCTGCTGCAGCACACTGAATTTGGGAGCGGAGAATTAAAACACTAAAAAAACTCAAAGCGCTAGTCCAGGAGAATTTTCAACCAGAAAGATTGTAATGGCCGCAGTAGCTTGGTTAGTAGTCTTGTCTGAGAAAATAGTTGAACAGAGCATCACTATGACAGATGTCCAGAAAAGGCACAAACTCAAAGAGAATAATTGGGGCAACATGATGTTATTGGCAGCTATTAGGATTTGGTCTGGAGAACAGGATTATAATGAAATCAGTGTAGGTTAAGAATTGAGTTTGGTCAGTCTTGCCCACAATGAGAAGATTTAAATACAATGTCTATAAAATGAAAGCTTGGTAAGTTTGCTTAGAGAAAGATGGACTTAAAGATTTCTTCTCAGACATTTCTTCTCAGTAGTTCATCTTTTTACACAGATCTAAAATAATATTTCCACACAGGTACCCATCGACCAAGTCTTTATGCATGGGAGACTCTGATCAATATAAACAGAACTTTGGGAAAGGCGACTCCAATATTGTGTTTTCGGAGTGTTTGATCCCCTGGAAACAGAAAAGTCAAAAAAGAGGACCGTCCCTACCAAAATTGACAATAAATGTCTAAATTAGTTAATTAATTAATTAGGAAATAAATAAATGAGGTAATACATTTTTAAATGAATAAATATAGAAATAAATAGATAAATGTGGAAATAAATTTAATTGGAAATATATTTGTAAATAAATAAATATAGAAATAAATAAATTTAATCAAAGATACATCAGTAAATAAATAAGTAAATATAGCAATAAATAAATAAATGTGGAAATAAATAAATAAATGGGTAAATACAATTGAAAATAAATAAATGTGTGGGAATAAATATAAAATGTAATTATGTTTTTCCATATTTATTTATTTACAAATGTATTTTCTTTCCACATTTATTTATTTATTTCCACATTAATTTATATATTTATTTCCACATTTATTTAATTATTTATTTCCACATTTACTTATTTATTTATTTCCACATTTATTTATTTCCACATTTCCACGTTTATTTGTATTTATTTCTACATTTATTTAATTATTTCCTTCCACATGTATTTATTTATTTCCACATTTATTTAATTATTTATTTCTACATTTCCACATTTATTTATTTACTGAAGTGTATTCTAATAAGAGGGGCATTTCTAACACTAGCCTAAAGCCTGATTGGTCAGCTTCGAGACTCCAGTTCACACAGAACTGGCTCTCCTCTGAAGAGGCTATCAGCAGCTGGCTGCTCTGTGTGTCTGTCACAGAGTTGAGATACCCGGCCGCTGGAATCTTACAACCAGATAAATGCTGGTTCAACACCAGGCCTGTCCCTAACAGGTAGGTTCCCTGTGAACAACAGACGTGTGTGTGTGTGTGTGTGTGTTTGTGTCTATCTATCTATCTATCTATCTATCTATCTATCTATCTATCTATCTATCTATCTATCTATCTATCTATCTATCTATCTATCTATCTATCTATCTATCTATCTATCTATCTATCTATCTATCTATCTATCTATCTAATATACTTGTGTGTTTGCATGAGGTAGCTGAAATGTTTTTTTTTGTTTTAAAATAATAGCTGCTGAAATGTTAGTAAATGTTAATAACCATTCTAAAATAGAGTTGGGGGAGCGCGAGTCAACACTAGGTATTGGATCAGGACAACTCTGTAACAGGTAGACTGAAAACTTAATGGAAGGTAGATAGTGAGGAGAACATCATTCCTACTTCCAAATGTCTGTGTGACTTTATTAATACTAAGTAATATATGTCAGGTTAAAATCATTGCTAACCTTAAAGCGCTGATCCAAGAATGTAGAAGATGTGTACTTTTGTGAAGAAAATGCATGTCTCCTTTGAAGGTGTTCAGTGAAAGATCACTAACCTGTGTATATCATTGTCTGAAGTTTTGACATCTGCTTATCTTTTTCCAAAATGTTATCTTTCAGTTCTCTGTTTTTCTTTTGTAGTACATCCTTCTCTTTTTGTAATTTGAATTTCTCTTTATTTAGTTGCTTATTCTCCTGGAGTAGCTTGTTTTTCTCATTTTCCAGATTGGCTTCATTTTGAAGCAGTTCCCTTTTCTAATTTAACAGCTTAGCTCTTTCTTGTTTCAGTTTCTTGATAAGTTTCTTGATAAGTTCATGCAGCTGCACTTGATTTTGCTTGCTCTTCTCAAGCAATTCCTTTATCTCCTGATCTTCCTTTTCCAGAAGTTGATCCCTCTCTGAATGAAGGGTCCGGACTTCTTCCAGCAAGGAGACATTGCATGCTAAGACATTCAAACTGTTCGAAATTCCTACCAGAAAAGCAAAGAGATAAATTTACTGTATGTAGTACAACTGAAGAAAGAGCTAGATAGTAGGGATGTAACCAACACACAAAAATCACGGTTTGGTACGTATTTGGGGTTTTAAAGTCACAGTTCGGTAAATTTTCGGTACACTTTAATCAAGACAAATAAATATCAATGTGCATATGACTTTTTTATTACTTTGACCAGCATTAAACAAAAACACTTTTTTTTCCTGATATGCTTCCTTTCAATTCCTGAAATTAATTTTACTTTATAAGTATAGAACTAACTGGAGATTAGATTTTTTTTTTTATATAAATAAAATAGTACAAGCAGACATAGCCAGAGTACAAAACAATATAACCATCTGAAAACAGTCAATGTTAATGTTTAAAATATACTGTGCCCATATTTAAAAATAAAACATGCTTAAATCACTTTGGAGTTGTTTTAAAATTTTGTACAACCTAGTCTGTCAGCTGTACATGAATGCAGCATGGACAGCTGGTGAGAAAATCCCTTCTCATCAACAGGGATTCTGCAAACTTGCATTTTATACCAAATAAGGAGTTTGGGCTTATTGGATGCTACTGGTAGCCATCCATTTGGACTTCAGCTGGTTTTTCTCTAGTATCAGTGATTTTCACATTTAGCTAAACATTGTTTCAGGTGAGTAATCAGTTCAGTACAGAGTGTGTTTGTAGGATTTGGCCAAATAGTTGAAAGACAACTCAGGACTTCAGGATTCAACTGGTAGTGTGATTTTATTGTGCTTTTCAATTCAGTATTAAAAAAAACGTGCATTGTGCAGATGGATTATAGGAAAAAATGTCAAAAATCTGCAGAAAAAGAACTCCCAATGTCTTCATAGTAATAAAACCTAACTTATAAGAATATGTAGGAAGCAGCACTAGGCCCTGGTGATGGAGCTCTAGTGTTCTGTACCTGCTAAGGCACAAACTGCACAGAATAAACAAACAGAAACTGAAAGGAACAGGATGAAACATGGAAATAAAAACAAATACCTTCTTTGCTGATATAAGATTAAAATGATCCCACACAACGGAAACCTCCGGCTTTCTTTCGGGCTCCATGATGTAAAAGTGGCTTTCCCGCATCCCGATGACAGATGCAGATACTTCCCATTTTAAACAAAGTTTGGGGCTTCAGTGATATGCGAAACAACAGCCGTATCGGTCACGTGACTACTTCTTAAAGTGATACACGCACCAACACGGGTCTCGCCCTATGAACTTGATACATGCGGCGAAGCCTCAGTGTTGCTTGACCCATCACTACTGGTAATTTTTCCTATCAATTAACCAACATCTGATCAAAATCATTCCCTTCAACATAAAGAACACAAACCAAGCCACACAATTTGGTAAACCTGGCAGATGTTAAAAATAAACAAAATGGTACACCATGGGTTGTTTGTCCACAAACATACAGGCTACTCATCTATTGGCATGGATCACCTAATGACAGCGTTACAGTATGTACCTTATTGCTGTTGAAAGATGCGTTTGCTGACAAAGTTTTGGTTCGGTCGAATATTTCTTTTTCTACTGTAGCTGCATGAGAAAGCAGTATTGTTCCCAAATAGCAGAGTTTATTGCTAGCTTTTGGTTTTGTTGTGGTGTCAATTTTTTTAAGTTCCACTGGGCTCCGAGTTCTGCGCATAAACATTCTGAGTGTGTTCAGGTAGAAAACAGCTGTACATGTGCTGTACGTTCTGTAAATGTGCGTCCTGAACCGACAGGGTCGTACAGACAAAATACGAAGACACGTACCTTTACACCCCTACTAGATAGTTTCGAAAAAAATATAAATAAGGCGCTCCACCCAAAACTAAAATAAGGGTTCATTTAATATTGTCATATATAATACTGAGGACACCCTCAATTAACAGACCATCTATACCCATTTTATCCTGTTTTTGTCCCACATGGTACTCAGCCTTTGGTAACGTTCAACCAGGGAACAGAGATGGAGTTAGTCGTTCTGGGGCCTACGGTGAAATACAGGTATGGGATCCTTAACATATCTTTTTCTTGCATTAATTGGCCATGCTGTTTACCAAAGCATGTAGTTTGTTGTGCCATTTACTCAGTTTTTCCTTTTCTTGCAATTTATTTTTACACTAGAGCAGCAAAACATAGGCTGTTTCCAAACGGTTTCACTGGCCTCTGTTTTGACGAGTCAAAGGTCTTCACACGACTAACACGGCGATACATGGAGGATTCACCCTCACATACTACCACTAAACTGCTTTTGTTTTTCAGATGTCCTGTCTGGCAGTGTGGCCCTCCGATTTGATATCCAGGTGCCAAGTAGAAGCCCAATAGATTTGGGATCATTATGGCTTTTGATATAATACTCCACTTTACAAATAAATACACACATATACACACCCATATACATATATATATAAATATATATATATATATATATATATATATATATATATATATATATATATATATATATATATATATATATATATATATATATATATAATTATGTGAGTATATATAATTATGTGTGTATGAACTGCTTGTAGTAAAATACTGGTGCAAAAAGGGGATGAAGCAAAGAACATGGATCCTGATGACAGCCAAATCTTGCCGCTGTGAAAAGGATTCAGTGTATGATGCCAGGTGTTAGGCTCAAGGTGTGTTCTGATACTCACCAGACTGATACCAAAAGTAAACATTGAGAGCTGATTGTATGATGCACAACAGGAGAAAGCTGACTCCAATCAGCAGGTAGATTTTTGATGTACCTATAAGACAAACAAGCAACACCTGTATTAGATTCATACAGTTGATTAGAACTACAGCTGTGCATTTTAGCTGTGTTTGACATCTTTAGCTTTGCATTTTAGAGTAGTGTTGACAGACTGGGTAGCCGCAGATCAGGCATGAGTAGCTGTGCATGCTAAGATGTTTAGTGGTGTGTAGAAAAAAAGTCTTCTTCCTGTCAAAGTCTAATTGGACAGCAAAACCCAAACTGCCACTGATATGCTTTGAAACATGCATACAATCAAGACTTCGGTATGAATGTGTCTGAATGGGTGAAAAACATTTTTTTATGTTAAATAAAATACTACATTTTTCCTAAAATCTTCTCAGAAGCCATAAATAAATGGTGAAGGTTAATGGATTGGACTTTACAGGCAAACAGACTAAGGCTATGTGCACACGTAGCTGTTTTTTTTTTTTAAACGAATATCCTCATCACCTCGTTTAAAAAAAAATCTCCATCCACACCTAACCGTATAAGTGTCACATTCATAGACATGCCAAACCTGTAGGGGGCAGTAGTTCCCCCAAATCCTATCCACTCAAGAGTAACTTTCTATGTTCTAACTTCTACATAGAGCAGTAATTGAGCTTGTAAAAACATGCAAGCAAAAAGCGCTTGGACAATTGATGATGCCAACACATCTCTGAGGCTATAAATGCTGTTTCTGAGTGTAAAGTCGCACAAGTGATGTCGGAGCATTTTTGTCGCGGAAAGTGACGTTGCGGAGCCGAAAACCGGTAGTTTTTGTCCACATGCAAACGCTTAAAACGGAGAAAACGCAAATCTCCGCTTTGGCCGGAGTTTTTAGAAATACTTGTTTTCTGTGATAAAAACTGGGTTTTCGTGTAAATGACAGGCCAAACCGCAGGGAAATATCTGCGTTTTTCCTTCGTGTAAACAGGGACTAAATAAAAGTCGTTTTACCTGCCTTGTCTAAGGGCCCTCTCCTGGGCTGCCACCTTATCGCGGTGGAGGGGGTTGAGTGTCCCAAAGATTCTAGGTGCTAAGTTGTTGGGGGCTTTCTGCCCCTGGTAGGGTCACCCATGGCAAACTGGTCCTAAGTGAGGGATCAGACAAAGTGCAGCTCGAAGACCACTATGATGAGCACCATAAATGGACCTAGTGTTCCCTCGCCTGGACACGGGTCACCAGCACCAAGCTGGGGTGGGCATACTTTTTGCCCACATATCCACCCCTGTGTGTTGGAGTTTACCCCTGTGAACGAGAGGGTGGCCTCCCTCCGCCTATGGGTGGGGGGACGGGTCTTGACTGTTGTCTGTGCCTATGCACTAAACGGCAGATCGCATTACCCACCCTTTTTGGAGTCCTTGGGGGGGGGGGGGGGGGGTGCTGGTGAGTGCTCACGTGAATAATGACAATGAGACCTGGAGAGGTGTGGTTGGGAGGAAAGGGGCAGAGCTGTCCACTGACCACTACCTGGTGGTGAGTCGGCTCCGATGGTGGGGGAGGATGCCGGACAGACCTGGTAGGCCCACACGTGTTGTGAGGGTCTGCTGGGAACATCTGGCAGAATCTCCTGTCAGGAGTTTTAACTCTCACATCTGGCAGAACTTCGAACACGTCCCGGGGGAGGTGGGGGGCATCAAGGGATGTTGTGCTGCTGACCTCGACACGGGATGTTGTGGGTCCGTGAATGAAATACTTCGAAGACCTTCTCAATCCTACCAGTACTTCTTCCAATCTGGAAGCAGAGTCTGAAGACTTTGGGTTGGGCTCTCCAATCTCTGGTTTCTGAGGTCACCAAGGCTGTTAAAAAGCTCCTCAGTGGCAAGGCTCTGGGGGTGGATGAGATTTGCGCGGAGTTCCTTAAGGCTTTGGATGTTGTGGGGCTGTGTTGGTTAACGCGGCTCTGTAATATTGCGTGGACATCGGGGGGCAGTTCCCTTGGATTGGCACAGCGGGGTCATGGTCCCCCTATTTAAAAAGGGGGGCCACCGAGTGTGTTCCAACTACAGGGGGATCACACTTCTGCGCCTCCCTGGTAAGACATATTCAGTGGTTCTGTAAAGGAGGGTCCGACAGATAGTCGAACCTCAGATTCAGAAGGAACATCATTGATTCCATTGCTCCGACTAAAGTGAAATTAGTCTCGGGTAGAAAGAAATATCCATGGACAAGTAATCCACTGGTACGTAGTGAAAAAAGGGAGTGTCGACGAGTCGAGATAAAATGGCGGAAAACTCGACTCCAGGTTCACTGTGAGATCTACAAAGAGAGACTGGACAGATATCAGTTCACTTTAAAAGATGCTAGGGAATCTTTCTTCTCTGAAATCATAAACAGAAACATTAATAATGCACGGACTCTGTTTGCAACAGTGGAAAGACTAACTAATCCTCCAGTGACAGTAGCCCATGAACTAAATTCGACCAGGGCCTGCAATTAATTTGCCAGCTTTTTCACTGAAAAGATTTTAGCAATTAGAAGGTCGGTCTGTAACGCAGCACCAAACCCACTACCAATGTTATACCCAACTAACACCAATGTAGAAAAAAATCCATGAATTACACCAAAAAACCTAGAAGAAATCATTAACCAACTGACCTCCTCCTGCTGTCTTGACATCCTACCCACAGCTTTCCTTTAGAAAGATTTCCCTGTCATTGGGTCTGATCTGATTCAAATAGTGAACTCATCCCTCCTGTTAGGTGTCTTCCCCCAGGCTTTAAAAACAGCAGTTATTAAACCACTGCTAAAAAGAATAATCTGGACAACACATTAATGCAGAACCACAGGCCAATCTCTAATCTTCCATTCATCAGTAAAATTATTGAAAAAGCTGTGTTTCAGCAGTTAAATAGCAATTTTCTGAAATTTAAACTCGCGACTGACACCTGTGGCCAAAAAACGGAACTGCTCTTCCTTTCTGCTCGCTCTCGCAGCCCGCGCTCCTACGCCGGTCGCTCCTACGCCGGTCGCTCTCAATCTTCGATCTTTTTTCGGGCGCTTGTCAGGGGTTTAACTTTTTTAGTCTTATGTGGAGTTACTATTGGTGTCAGAGTTGTCCTTGGTTTCTTGTGTGTATTCGCACAATCCATTGAACTGCTTGCGAGTGCTGACTAGCGGTGGTGGCAGAGTGATCTGAAACATTCAACAAGAACGCGCTTGACGTCACATCCGCAGACAGCGCGGGAAAATCCGACCCAACAGAAAATAGAAAAAATTGGATACAGGCTTATAGGTGCACCCACTGTGAGCTGACAAGGTGTCAGTATGCTCATCAGGAGATGTTTGAGTCATAAATGGTCAAATAAAAAGGTTATTGTTACGTTTATTTTGGGGAAAAAGTTGCATTTAGCCTCTTTAAAAGGCACACAAAAATTTGAACACATTCCCTCGGTTTTAGCCTCTTTGCACTAGCTGTCTCTACATTTTAGGATTCTTTTAAAAATGCATTTATTTGCTTTTAAAGCTCTTAATGGCCTTGTCCTGCCCTACCTGTGCAAACTGCTACATCCATACACCCCCTCCAGTTTCCTCAGGTCAGTTGATCTGCAGCTCCTGAATGTTCCAAAGACGAAGCGTAAGCTTAGAGGAGACCACGCTATTGCTATAGCAGCTCCTAAATTGTGGAATGAGCTTCATTTAGACATCAGACAGGCCTCTTCACTGTCTGTTTTTAAATCACTTCTTAAAACCAGCCTCTGGCCTTTGACACCATCTGAGATGTTGAATTTTAAATAGGTTTTGAATTGTTTTTATTAGTTTGCTTCTTCATCCAATTATGCTTGTTTTAATGTTTTAATTTTGGGCTGTTTTATGTACTTTAGGTTTTATTTATTTTATTGTTAATTATGTTGCTTTATTTGTTGTGTCTACAGCACTTCAGTCCTGTGGGTGTTTTAAGTGCAATATAAATAAACTCGGGAAGATTTCTTGCTCCATTTGTACCAGTTTGTGTTTAGCATCGTCACGGTTGCTAGGCGACAGGACATTCACCGAGGTTGGGGCGGGAATTAATCTGAAGGCTAGACCATCCAAATCCACAGCCGCTAACATCCGATCTATACCCGGTCGACGAAGGACCCGTCCTAAATTGGTTGTTATGATAGATTTTGCAGATAACTTTATACTTTCGTCCAATTACATAATTTTTAAATATTAAATTATGTAATGATCTCAAAACAAGTACTCAATACTTGAATAGCCTTTTTACCAAATACTCTTACTTGAGTAAATGTTTGGATGACTACTTTTATTTGAGGAAAAATATGTTGAAATAGTGCTACTTTTAATTGAGTACAATTTTTGGCTACTCTACCCACCTCTGATTAGATCATCAAAATGATTTTAAAATAACCATAGTAAATGCAAAAATTTGATTCAAATGTGGCTAATCAGTTAAATCATGGTGTTATGTCTTCACGTAGTGCTAGTTTGGTTAGGAAGCATATTTCCTTTAATAAATAAAAGTATGTATTTACTCGGGTTATTTTGTCCGATAATAAAATTTGTTTGATCTAAAAAATGTATGCGTTACGAAAAAAAAAACTGTAATGTGGCAAATATTTTTTAATGGCACAGTATAAAGTACATATTCATACCCAAACCTGTCCAGATGCGTGCATGTATGCAAAGATCCATGCTTTCAATTTAGCCCCAAAATTATTTACACCCCTACTAAGTTTAAATTTATTATTACTTTAATCCAATCAAGAACTTCATTTCTGATAGAGAATTAAACAGACCTCTCTCAAGAGTTGTTTACATATTGCAAAAGGAGTACGGATTTTGAAAAAATGTATATTGATATTTTTTTCTTTATATTTTAATTTAAAATTAAATTAATGTTTTGCTGCTCCGAAACATTAACACTACTTCCAGTCAGAAGAAACATTTTGGTAAACCCTCTTTTCCTCTGTAAAATAATTAACCTTTAACCTTAATTCTGCCAGGGGTGAAAATACTTTATGGCTGGACTGTATATAAAAAACAATATTTCTAAAAGAGTCGGGAGAAAAAATACATTATTTCCTTGTTTAAAAGGGTTTCTGCTGAGGGAATAAAAGATTTCACTAGTTTTCTGTGGAAGTTGAACTTCAAATCTGCTACAACAAATGAGACATAGAATGAAGCGGATAAAAAGAATCATTGGGCTTCACTACCAAACCAAGACGGTTTATACAGAGAATAGGATTAATAGTTAACATTCTGTTAACAAGCAACCAGGACCACTTCACTGCCATATTGTATTTTGAAGAGGTCTCGGGTTTTATGGTTTATGTCATTTGTATACACTGAAATAAGAGATAAAACATGCATAAAACAGCTGTGTTTAAGACAAGGCATTCAGAAAAGGTTTCGTTAAAGCAGATTCTCTGTAGGCTGTCTCTTAAAAACTAATCAAAACAATGAAGTTGCTAATTACATTCAGATTACTGGGAAATTTGAAATATGAACAAAGTTAAGTGGTCTTATCCACTGCACCAACCTCATCCATTAGGAGTGGCATTTCGAACTTCCTAGTTAATCCAATAAGAAAACTGCTTTTGATCCATAATCCTGCTGTCTGTGATGTGAGTTATTTGCTTGGTAACAGAGCTGATAGGAATATTTCTGAATTCAATTATTTTTTTTATCTTAGTTGTTTTGGGACTCATTTTACAGGACAAGCTGATAGCAAAAATCAGTAATTGATTTGAGTTGGAAAAAAACATTATTTGCAATAAGATGCAGAAAAAATTAGAAAAGAACAAATGAATAAAATAAGGTACGGTGTGAGATCTATTTGAAAAAGTTCAGGGTCAAGAAATTAACCCGAGAGACTGAAAAACATTTGCAAATCAAATCCAGAATATGAAGAAAAGTTGGCAGCAATCAAGAAACAGATTAGGTCCTATTGGTGATCTGTCCAATTTATAAGCCATTTTTGGCACTTTGCATTTTGCATCATACATGAAGGCCCATATCCAATAAGTCTTGAATCATGTTTTAATTCAAAAATGAAAGAATTAGAAATTCTCACCTAATGAACATCCACCTCTTTCTCTTGGTGTCCTTCTGCCAGGTAGTGAATTCATATAATGGTTTGCCTCCATTTTTCTTACCCTAAGGGTCTCGGCTCAATGGTTAGAAGACGTTCTGCCCAAGACTGTGCTCTGGGGCTGCCACTGTCATGGTATTATGGGAGTTTAAAGGCATCGTCCCTTTTTTATGCCAGCTGGTTACAGTGTAGTGGAAAAGGTTAGGACACCAACGCAAGAAATGGTTGATCTTAAAAATATACTATGGAAATAAAATGTGGTTCACGGACTGGGAATTCACCAAACACCTTAATGTTTCTTTAGAAACATGGAGGTAGGCTACAGTTTATTTGTAAGCAACTTTTTCAGGTTGAAGATCTTAAAATAAGCAGAATAATAAAACATCTGTTCAGTCCTTAACTTACAATTAGAAACTGCAAAAGATGTTGGCTATGTGTGTAAACTTCCATGCTAACGTAAAGACATAATGGTAATTTTATTACACCTACAAAACACATCCTGTGCCACACAGACATGCAAGTATACTTCCCCTTATGACTTCATGTCCTGAACTGAGGTTATTATAGGCAATTTTATTTCTGGTGCAAAACTCTCAGCAGTCTTAAAGTTATATAATCTATTACACGTCAACACATCAGATGCACATTGAGTAAAAACACTATTCAATTCAATTCAGTTTATTTATATGGCGCTAGTTCACAATACATGTCATCTCAAGACACTTTACAAGCAGTCGTTTCAATTCAATCGTCAGAGGTGTCAAAAGTATTGACATTCATTACTCAAGTAGAAGTATCAATACTAGGGTTTAAAAAGACTTCTGTAGACGTTGAAGTATCAAGTCTGCTGTTTGATTATTGTTGAGTTGTCCAGGATTGATAGAGCTGGGGATTGCATCAAGTCCTCCTTGTAAATCCAATAAAACTTCCCAGTAGAGGCAAGTCGTTTGGACATTTAGGTATCAGACATTGATGACCATCTCATTTTTTTAATGCTTGCTCTCCTTTGTTTCACACTTTCAACTTCAGTTACTAAATCTCAAAATGCTCAGATTATTCATTATTTTGGAAGCTGCATCCTTCCTATACCTTTTTTCTTTCATCTTTTGTGGTGGTGGACCCAAGGACAGACACGAGGCAGGAGGAATCCTGATTCAAGACATACAAAAAACAAGGAGAAACATAAAGCAACAACAAGTTGTAAAGCAGTTAAGATGAGAGTAAGAGCAGGATAGGAGAATAGTGAGTGATTAGTGGGACAATGAAAAGGCGAGTCTGACAAAGGGAACAATAAATAGCTTCCCCAACAGTGGAAAATCAACTGAAGCATTGAGAGAAAACTATCAGTCAGGGAGAAATTATGTCCAGCAGGTGGCGTTGGTAAATGCTGCTGTCCACTTAAAAGCAAAGGCTCCGAGGAAGCTGCTGCGACTCAGAGGTAGAGAAGGCAGATAGTCAGGGCTTTGACTCTAGGTGCTCTAGTTGGAAACATGGAGAAGACTGTGGCCATGGTATCACAGTGGGCAGACCCCTGCAGAGGGAATGTGGGGTTGGCTCCAGTTCAACGCAGCTGGGGGCTGCTGCTTGGTGATGTGATGTCGTCTTTGAATATCAAGGCTATGGGATGTGCTGGAGACATGGATTGGGGATGGAGGGATATTAAATTATCATCTCTGCTGTTTCTGTTTTCTTCTGTTAGTGTTCATCTCTGTGACTGAAACTATTATAGAAATATTTCTTCAATTGCCTTTTTACCCATACAAACATTGGTTGAAAACAAAATAGAAACCATTTTAAAATGAGAATATCTATGATGAAAATAGTTGACATCAACAAATAAAATGAGATGACATAACAGGAGAGACCCAGTAAGGCCTGTTCTCTTCAGGTATTCTTTAGTCAGAGCAGAACTTACTGTTTCATGGAATCATGTAGCTACAAAATGTCCTAAAAATTTAGGATTAGTCTGTTAAAATTAAGTCAGACGATTTGCATCAAGAGAAACATTTGCTTGGTCAGTGTTGTTTTGGATTTTGTTAGCTTCCTTATGTTAAAGATCAGTTGCATTAGTTTTATACTAGTTATAGTCATGGGTTTTATTTGTTGTAGGCTATATGTTACTGCGTTCATCCCATGGTCTTTTATGAAAAAGGAGTTTTATTTTTAATGAGATTTTTTTCAACCTAAATAAATATGCAAATGGAAGATGTGATTAGCATAGATATACAAATCACTGTATATAGAAATTGGAGTTCAAGGAAGCAAAGAATACTCAAACTAAAGAGTGGAATTGGACAAACTAAACTGGGTCAAATTAATTCTTAATATACAGACTGAATATATGAAGCAGGAGAAAAGAAAAAGCATAAATGTGTGCATGAATGTAGCTTGCAAAATAAAGTTCTTCGAAAGTCCAGAAGTGCTTGAAAAGTTCTCTTAAATGATGATTAACTTCTATATCAGGTTTCACTTCTAGTTGTTCAAAAACAATCACAAACCCAATTTCGGCTGATAAAAAAAAGAAAAGAATTAAACATATTTTTATGCTTTATTCTCACATTTCAGGGCATTGAAAAAAAAGTTATTTATGAAGCAGGAAAGTAAAAAAAAGTAATGCTAACAGTCAAATTTACTAAAAACTGTTAACAGTAATAAATGCATTCTAGCAAAGGGGGCCTTCAAAATGAGCAACTTAATGGAAACAGTAGCAATGTGAAGACGGAAACGATGAAACAGCAGGGAGATGCATCACCTCCACCCACATACAGCCAGACCTACTTCTACTAAAGCAGCTTGCACGTGTGAACTCTATAAGGGGGACTGCTGTTTTCAACCTGTGCTTTCAATCTTAAGCTCATTTGAGCTTTTGTGCATCCTCTCTGTGCAGACAATGGTTTTCTTTACTGGACCTACACTGCTAGTGTTGATGATTTTGAGTCTGTTGTCTGCTGAAGAAACAGGTCAGTAAAATTTTAATTAGCTCTCACACTACAATTCTTATACAGGACAACTACTGTAATTTATCAAAAACTTAAGTGTACATTTTAGTAGAAAAAAATAGATTAAATTATAAAATAGTAAATGAAAAGTAGCTATGTTGAAAATAATCATACGAATGATAAAATAGTTTAGAAAAAAAATCACTTTTTAAAATATCTTGCCTAAAAATAACCCAAAAACTTTGTTAAAGCTAAATATTACTTTTTTTATGTAGTCACTTATAGAGCACGTTTATAAAAAAAAAAAAATGGGTTGCACCAAAGGGTTTTTAACAAAGTATAATAATGTAAGGCTATAAAATAAGACATGAACTACAAATTATATATATATATATAAAGAAAACAGAAGAACTTTAAATTAGGAAAAAGAACTCACTGTATTTGCTGTATTTGATAAAATACACCCAACTCTTCCATATTAATAACCCAGAAGATCAATCACTGTCGCTTCAATACTTTTAAAATGTAATCAAAAACATACTTTTACATGGACTCAATTGATTTAACATATGAGGTGAATTAATAAACATATCAGATGTGTGATACAAAAAAAATAAAAAATCTGGCCCGTCTTGATAAAATCTAAACACAATCTACAACAGAAACAAGAACTGTTCTTGATATTTTAGTAATACATAAGCCCAGTTTGTATTTACTACCTTGAACACTTTCTAAATTTGCAGTCACAAGACTGCTGAGTTTAATCCCTATTTGCTGTGTTTATGTTCCTTATAAATTGTCAACCTTCTGTACTGTACAGTCATGATGTTGCAATATCTGCAGAAGTTGGTTTCACTGAAGTAAAACAATTGATGTCCTGAAAAATTAATTTGCCTGATTTGAAGCTTTTTCCACACAAAGAACAGCTGGGTCATATGTTTAACCCAAATCTTGCTATCTTGATGCTGGAACAGAGGTTGGGTAGTTTTAACAAAAGATGGTGGAAAGTCGTCTAATGAGATGCAAGAGAGACAATGCACGAACAACCAGGTTTTAAGATTGTTTTCGCTGCTGGAAGGTTAACTTTCTTTTCCCTTGCTTACAAGAAAACTAAGGGAGCAGCCTCTTATTACTGTAAAACTGTTTCAAAACTACAACCAGCTTTTCTGCTAAGAAACTGACTGCAGAATGGCCAAAGAAACAGATAACATAACCAATTATTATTAGCTTGTTATATTCATGTTAAACAGCAAAACACCAAAAAGGAATGAGATTTTGTGCAATTAGCATTTCATCTTCATACTCATCAGCTTTATTTATTTAAAGTCCTTTAACACGAGCAACGGCTGAAACAAAGTGCTGAACACACAGCATTGTGAGGGAATTAAAATTCAATGCAAAACATAATAAAGCAAATTAGTAAAACAGATCAAATCTATGCTAACAAAAGTAGAGTAAAATCAAGTCTCAGCTTGGTTGAAGCTCAGTAACAATAAGTTCTTAGAAGGGTTTTAAAACAGTAAAAGGGGCCTGTTGAATGTGAAAAAAATGGTTTAGGGGCCCCAGTAGAAACACCCAGTCCCCTCTAAGCTTCTGCTGATAACTGGGAATGACCAGGAGCAGCTGGTCAGCAATCCTGAGTGAATGAGTGGGAGTAGAGGAGAAGATCAGTTCAATTCAATTCAATTCAGTTTATTTATATAGCGCCAATTCACAACAGATGTCATCTCAAGGCACTTAACAAGAAGTCATTTCAATACATTTATACAAACATTCCAATCAGTTAAAAAGTTTCCTATTTAAGGAATCCCAGCAGATTGCGTCAGTCATTGGCGTGAGGTTGGGCCCCGTTGATGCAGACTTTCCAACCACAGCAATCCTTCAGCAATCCCTCATACTGAGCAAGCATGTAGCGACGGTGGAGAGGAAAAACTCCCCTTTAACAGGAAGAAACCTCCAACAGAACCAGGCTCAGTAGGAGCGGCCATCTGCCACGACCGTCTATAAGAAAAAAGGCGAGGCAAGACTGTTTAAAATCTTAAAAACAAGCAGGACTTTAAAGTGATTTCTAAAATTCACAGGCAGCCAGTGGAGGGGAGCCAGGACATGTGCTCTCTTTTCTGTTTCCTGTTAAAAGATGTGAAGCAGCAGCATTTTGAACCAGCTGGTGATGTGTAAGAGGATTTAAAAATTCTTTTTAAAACTACCATTAACTTTGGTCTAAAATATTTGCTTAAGTCTGTGTATTAAACTTAAGCAATAACAAGAAATTACTCAAGATGTCATGTTAATACTTAATTGCTTCTTCTCTGATTTTTCTTTGAAATTTTTGTGTAAATAATAGAATCTGTTGTATTTTTACTAGCATGTTGTGAGAATCCTAAATCCCACGTTTGACCTGGGACTGGATTTACAAATAAACTCAAACTGGGTTGCTTTTTAAACCCGGTTTAGAGTGTGAGTTGACACCAAAACCTGTATATTTTGTTTAAATTTGTGTGTAGAAATGTACAATAATGTACCAGCCATGTATTTTCGTTTTTGACCAGTGTGCTGTAAAGGTTCTCACTTCTTTTTCCTTCTTGAATGTCAAAAGTCTCCCCCCAAAAAAGTTATAATTTACATTAACCATGTCAAACTTGTTTCATAAAATTTCAGTCTGAAAGTTGTTTTTTTCCAATTCATATTCTCCATGACATTGTGGTGACGTGCCTGATCTGGGTTATATCTTATATCTTGAATAAAAAAAGAGAAATTTAACTGTAGAGACCTGATTACGGTAGATTTTGGCCGTCTGGTTTTGCCAGTTTATAAAGTCTTGAAATGTTCCAACAGGTGTTTCTTTGTAGGATTACACAACTTTTCCAGTCATCAGTAAACTTTGTGCAAATGCTCTTTTAGAGCTTTAGCTCTGAACGAAACTCAAAGCAAACAGGGTAGGTAATACCTTGTAAAACTAATGATATGTCAGCCTTTTCTTAATAAAAAATTCAAATTCAATTCAAAAATACTTTATTGATCCCAGAGGGAAATAAAAAGAGGATATTTTCACTTTCTTTAGTGCTAATTCACAACAAATGTAAAACCAAAGCACTTTACAAGAGAAATCAGTCAGATTAGTTATTAATAGTACAGAAAAAGTAATGTCAGACGCAACAAAGCTCAGCCAATGGTATCAAGACACTGACTTTGCAGCAGTTCCTCCTGAGCGAGTAAGTGCCAGCAGTGCAAAGAAAAACCCCAACCACTACTACACATTTTTACTTATTTTCTATGTGGTATAAAAATGTAAATCATTTCAAGACGTTTGATTGTCTTTTAATTTAGTTAGAAGCTATGAAAGTAACAGCACAATCTTACCCAGAATCCCTTGAAGTAAATGTGTCTATTTGAGCTTACAAAACTCTGCGGCGTCCCCGACCCAATAAACCCAGATTCCTGCATACAGCGGCTGAGTGAAGGTGGTCTGGACTTTGTGAAGAAGCGTCATCGTATCAGAGATGCTGTAAAACGACAGGGTCCCCGCCCTGTGATCCAGAAACACTCCTAATTTGCAGGACTTTGGCCCCGGGAGTAACACTTTTTTATAATTATGTCTAAAATAATAAGTAATGTCAAAACATCCAAATGTCCAAGATTTGTCGTTGTTTCCAAAGCCACTCTCATTCCCCGTTCTGCTAATATCCTTGTATGCAACAGCCACAGAGATTCCCCCAGTGCCCCTCTCCAGCTCCCAGTAGCCGCGCCCAGTCAGGCTCTCTTTGCTCAGCCTGAAGCCAGTCAGTGAATCTGTCGGAATGATCGGAATATTTCTGCTTCTCTTTCATCACTGTTGCTTTTCTGCCACCTTCACACAGTGCCAGCCAAGGGTTCAGTGTTGGGATCCAGCGTGAGCTGACAAGAATACTGCAAAAACTCCTCTCTGGTTATTGGTTCTGGATGCGGCAGTAGACCATCCACTTGGATCACTTTTAATAAGATCTCTGGCCATTTCTCTGTGAGAATGTCTTGGACCTTATCGAGGGTCTCTGCCACCGCTTGTGTCACATCTCTAAAATATGCCAAAGTAAGGGTATTGATGCTGAGAGACTCAACAGATTCACTGAGATTTCTCAGCAAACAGTAATTTTGTAAAAACTGGATGTGGTCATCAGTGTGTAACATCTGCTCCAGTTCAGCCTCCTCCTCTCGCAGCTCGGCGATCTTCTCCTCCAGCTTCACCTGATGTTCTCTGACATGACGAATCTCTGCTTTCTGCTGGGATCTGATCTCTTCTTTTAAAGCAGAACTCCTTTTCTCAATGAGACGAATTAACTCGCTGAAGATCCTCTCGGAGTCCTTGACTGCTTCATCAGCAGAGTGATTAATAGCTTCCATCTCCTTCTGTAGCACCTTCACATGTCTCTCAATGTTCTGGATCCTGAGCTGGACTTGTGTCGTACACATCTCAAACTCTGCCTGCCTCTCTTTCCTTTCTGTCACGGCCGAGACCGTGTCGTGATCTTTGTGTTCGTCCATGAGACAAAAAATACAGATGGCTTGCTGATCGGTGCGGCAGAAGATCTTCATCACCTCTTCATGGCGAGAGCAGAATTTCTCCTGCAGGTTTCTTAAAGGTTCGACAAGTTTGTGCTTTTCGAACGCTGGAGAGTCATAGTGAGGCTGAAGGTGGAGCTCACAGAAGGAGACCCGACATACCAGACAGGACTTCAGGGCTTTGAGCTTTGGGCCGGTGCAGGAATCACAGGCCACATCTTCAAATCTCGTTTTTGTCGTCGTTTCCATTAAATCAGCAGTTTTACCAGAACAAGCCTTGTTCTGAACATCCGTTTGCAGTGAGAGCAGCTTTGCCCACAGGGGACCGTCACTGGATTCCTGTGCAGATCCAAACAGAGCAGCAGATTTTCTATTCGTTTGTTTCCGACTTTGTAAATGAAATGCAGATATCAAACTTATCCAGGAAGGAAAAGGGGATTTGTTCCGGTGGTTATGAAATTCCAGTAGGAGTGGTTAAAAGGTTGTTTACCTTGTGATTTATGGTAGAGCCTCCCTAGTGTGGGAAGGTTTGTTGAAACAGGAGGAAATGATTTGTTTTCTGTATGCAGAAAGATTTCAAAATAACAGCATGCAATTTGACCATCAAAGTTTTTTGTAAAACGATATCAAAGCCTTAAAGCTACATTGTGTATTTTTCTGAGTTAATTCTTAGCAAAACCCCGTTTGTTCTTTCAAACATATGTGCTCATTCATGTGTAATTACTTCCACCTACTAATGAAAGTATTATGGTAAGTGTAGAATCTGCTATTCAGAATACATACGAGCGAGTCGCTCGAATGGGTGAATCCATGTTGAGCCTCCATCTTTGAAATACATTCGCCAACGAGGGAAATTCTAGCTCCGGCTTTCGCGCTTTGGCTACACTCAGTTGCGCCGTGACGAATGCCAGAGGGAGATTGTCTACTCGCGACGCGGCAGACGTCTGACTATATAACTAAATGCATTGCAGTTTTCTAAAGTAACCTCATCACTGGAAGGAACACTGGACGAAGTCGTAGTACTGGAAGCCATGTTAACCTTGGCATGAAACGGCCACCATAGGAGTTAAAACGCGCTCGGAAGAGGGGGTGGGAGGCGGGGCTTGAACGTAATATTCAGTTGGTTGGTCATATAGAATTTCACCGCTAGATGGGAGCAGATCTGACACAATGTAGCTTTAACATTAGTCGCTTTTAAACTTTCTCTGGGGTTCATATTAATCAGTTTATCAGTGTTAATCAGTAACCATCAAACATCATTTTTTTCAGTTAATCCCAGCCTGGGATCTTTCTGCAAGGAGCTTCTATGATCTCTCCCGGCATGCCTGGGTTCTCTCTGGGTACCCTGTCCAAAAAAAAAAAAGTTAATTTATTTCTCTAAATTGCCCTTAGATATGAGTGTGTGTGTGTGTGTGTGTGTGTGCATGGTTGTTTTGTCCTGTGTGTCTGTGATGGACTGGCAACCTGTCCAGGGTGGACCTTGGCTTTTACCCAATGACTGCTGGAGATGGGCACCAGTGGGTATAGACAATGGATGGGAAATTTCCGATTGTGCATTTAGTTGGGACATGTGAGGATAGAAATGATTATGCCTTACCTTTGTAAAGAAAATAAACAGGACTCATTATGATTCTAAAAGCAAGTACAAGCCTCTTATTTATGCTTTCTCTTCTCATGTTGCAGATTACTTGGAGGTCCGTTACCCTCAGAAGACCATCTCTGTTTCTAGAGAATCCTCAGCCAATCTAGCCTGTGAGGCATATTATGAGTTTAACAGGTGTGGAGTGGTGCATGTGGTGTGGCATAAGACAAACCCAGACAGTAAAAAAAGCAGCGAGCTGACTGATCCCAACCGGTACTTCACCACAATCAACGAGACAATCACTGGTCGCAACATGAGACTCAGAGAAGTCGTGACGGAGATCAAGAGGGTGAAAGCAGAGGACGACGGTCGATATCAGTGTAAAGCTACATGTGAGGCTGGAGAGCAAGCAATGGGACATTTCATCACCATCAGTGTCCAAAGTAGGTATATCATTAGATAATGTTTCTAAATTAGATTAGAATGACTGGCTTAATGAGTTAAAATCCTAACTGTTGAGCTGAAATAGGACATTTAACACTTTATATGCACTCTAACTACTTGTTTTGGTCTCTTTATTCCAGCAGGACGATTTCCCTGAGCTGTTTATTCTCCAAAAGGATGAGAAAAATCATCATGTGTCAAAGTACGTCTCTCTGAAATATCACCTTTTGTTTAAAGTTATCTAATTAGATCATACTATATATATTTTTGTATTTCATTGTAACTGCTTCACTGACTCCATCAGTAATATCTTCCCAGCCTTTAATATGCTTTTATATGAATGCAATACCAGAAGATTCTCTGGAAAGATTTTGTCCAAAAATTATGTTGAACTGAGAAAAGATGCACTGTGTTCTTAGAAGAGCTCCAATCATTTATGGAGGTTTTATGTTGAAATGTTTATTTTGTGAATATTTTCTGCTGTTTACTTCGCTTTTTTTAATAATGAATGTAATAAAAACCGCTTCTTGGTCAGTTTTTGAAGATTTCTGGACAGCAGAGTTGTTCCAATCTTTGGCTCACTCCTTGAACTGGGTTGCTGATATGAAAAGGATCTTTCGTGAGGAAAGATGGAACATAAGGCGGATGTGGAAGAAGTAAAACATTTTCTGGAATTTTACACAAAAATAGTAGAACATATAGTACCACACAATGACAACCAAATCCCAGTCCCCTCTGACCTGGTCAGGTAAATCCTTCTTAATGGGTTTTTGGGTGCAGTCAGAGTCAGAACTCAGGAGCTACTCTGTAGCAAAGAAGTTTCCTGGAGAGGAGACGTCCTGAGGGATAGTTTAACCAATCAGAGGCAGACTTTGGGTAATATGAGAGCTATCTCAAGTTAGACAGCCAATGTGAATTATTATTATTTTTTTTTTTTTAGACTCTGGTTACTGAGAAGGGCCTTGTTAAATGAAAAAAGGTAATTTATTACTGTAAAAAAACGAGTCAATGTTTCCACATTACTTTTATTTAAAAACATTACATATAAGCTTCTAATATTTTGTAGATTTTAAAATGTCGAATGTGTTGAGTTTTTGAAGAAACGTGGAGAAAAACAGTTCTTGAAAATGAAAGATCAAATGTGAGGGACATCCTGTCTCCATGCGATAAATACATGATTTGACAAAGAAGATTTCTCTTAGCCATTCTTCAAACCAGGAAAGACATGAAAAAAAGCCATTTAAGTGTGTTCATCTTAGTAAGGCTGAAAATGGCTACAAGGATACAGTTTACTGACTAAAGTTGCTGGCATTTAGAGTCAGGAAACTGAAACTGTGTATATAGATGCATGTTCTGTAGCTGTCGTGCTTCAGCTTCTTTCAAAAACAGACCTGGAGATTTGAAATCCACCACAACTTTCTCACTTATGTGTTGTGCAACGTGTTCATGGCGGACAAGTGAGCCAAACCACTAACAGGAAACTGCATCACCTAATGGGTATTGCTGAGTCCTGGTGAAAGCATGATGCACAGAGAGTTTGCTGTGTGTCCCTGTACTGTTTTAAAAGCCCATTTTAAAAGGTATTAAAGAACTTTTAGAAATTAATATCACAGGAAAGATCATATTAGAAAAAAAAAAAGCTCAAGAAGTAGATAAAATGTAAGCAGTCAGGTCATTTTTACAGGGCACAATTTTTATAATTGTTACTGTTTCCAAATACAAAGAAAAATTCAAGCTGAAGAATGATGCATGAATGTCATCTCGTGGTTTTAAATAGCTCCTTTTTTAAACTATAGCTTCATGTCCCTATTTAAGAAGAACTGGTCAAATAACACGTGCAAGGTGTTAAGTGCTACTGGAAACTTTGCAGTTGCTTTTCTCATCCTCAACAGGAAACCACATTTCGATCAGGTTGAAAAAAGGCTTTACAGAGACCCTACACTTCTTCATCCGGCTGCACTCTTAACATTAAAAACCATTTATGGTGGGTAGAGTACCCAAAGATTGTACTCTAGTAAGAGAAGCACTACTTCAACATACTTTAACTAAAGTAAAAGTAAAAAGTAGCCGACCATAAAATTACTCAAGAGTAAAAAAGTATTTGTTAAAAAGGCTAGAGTACTGAGTAACATCTGATTCAACAGGGCACAACTGCAAGTCAAGACTTAATGCAATCTAATGGAATTCTTTAAATACAAAACTTTTAAACTGACTGGAATGCATATATGATTGAATTGAAATGACTTTCCTTGTAAAGTGCCTTGAGATTAAATCTGTTGTCAATCGGCGCTATATATATAAACTGAATTGAATTAATATTTTCTAAAGGATGTAATCAGACAGACATAAATATAATATTATTGGGTAAATCTAGTCATTTAAAAACAAAAATGAAAAATTGATACAAATAGCTTACATAATTACTAAATAGCCCATTTTAAACAGAAGAAACACTTTTCAAAATGGTACCAATACTTAGTGTGTGTGTATATACACATATATACACACACATAAGTATGAAAATACATACACACACATACATATACACATACATATATACACATACATATGTATATACATATACACATACACACACATACATACGAGGCCCATAACACTGACTCTTTTGAGAAAAGACTCTTGGTTGAGCATACAACCATTCTCACGGAGTCAGTTAAAAGTGGTGCAATGGCAACACAATCAGCATCAATAGCCAATATATTGGCCAATATGTTGCTTTTATTTATTCAAGTCCAGTTTTTGTCTTTTACACTATTTATAAAATGCATATGTTTTCTCATTGCCACTTTTGATATGCAAGTTATTATCTTAAGAGGATCTCAAGGCCCCACATTTACATCATTATGACCCCAAGGTGGTCCAGACCCCAACTTTGTAAACTATTGCTGTAGAGAATGACTGAAAAGGTAAGTCTGTGTAAAACTGGAGCAAATCATATTTAGTAATGTAAACATTTATTATACAGAAAATAGGGCAGGCAAATTAAGTATGGTAGGGCATTTTTGTTCATATGACCTGACAGATTGCTGATTTTATGCAAACCTTAAAATTTAACATCCACATTCGTTTCCTCTTCACAGTGAAGGAACAGTAGCGCACTCTTCTGGCATTCATACGTAATATCTAGTAAATAAATAAAAGTATCAGTCATTTCTCACTTTTGATTCACATTCAAAAAACATTCAATAATAGATAATTTTTTGGTCAGAAATACCTCAAGCTCTGATGAACGTCTAGGTAAATGAAAGCCAGTGGACTGTATTGAGTTTATTCTATATTGCCGGGATATGAATATTAATTTGAGTATATGACATCACTGTTATTTTAAAAAGTTAAAAAGCTAGACAATGACATGGTTTGGAGACTGTTTGAAAGGACCCTTCTGAAATGACCAGATCTAGGTTTATGTATTTTTTTTGTTGGATAAAAAAAAAAGGTGGTTAAAAAAATTATTTTAAAAAATTCCACACCTGCACTTTATACTGGAAATCTTTACAGTAGAAAGATTTAATACCAACCTGTTCAAAGAGCAAACAATGCAGGAAACCTAAGTCCATTATTTTAGTTTCCAACGTTGCCCTGCTGACACACAGCGCTTTACCATCCATATATCAGTCTCCTTGTTTGCTCTCCTTTGAAGAGTTGTGAGATATCAGTCCAAAACCTCGCTGTAGATGCGCTGGTTTGATAAACTTGCTCTGAAGGAAGACTCTGGGAACACAAAGCCCCTCTTTCTTGTTGACCGTCTCTCTCAGGACATATTCGTTAACCACAGACTGGAAGCCGGCCTCCTCAAACAGCTCAGCCAGGAACTCTGAAAACAGTTGAGGAAACCATCGAAATGGTTAAATGGAGGCATAAGATATTTCTGGTGGCTCAGAAAGGAGAGGAAAGTCAATTTTACATTCAGTGCATTGCATTTTTCTTCTAATGCCCTCTGCATTGGGATAAACACACTCCAGCAGTGTACATCTGTCTTGGAGGGGATAGCAAGTATTTTACTGTACCCCATTTCCTTTTTTCACCCTGTTCAAGGTTTGGAAATTAACCAAATTCCATAATTTTTCAGACTCTGGAGAAACTCTGGTTTGCATAACTTGCTGTCTGCAAGATCATACTTTAATTTATTTCAACAAATACAGTTGCACAATATATCAAATTGCAATAATAAAAGACTGCATAGATGCCATGTTTGACAGACTAATGTATTATGTGCTAAAATCCCAGAAGGATGGGGGGAAAAAAGGAGAAGGGGGATGAAACTTGTGGCACAATCACAATAATATAAACAAAGCAAACATCCGGTGAAATAGCTGTGTATTTATTCACCTTATAAATGGGAAAATTATATATCTTTTTTATGTCTCATAATATTCTGTGTTTAACAAAATACATTAACTGAACTTCACCCACCTTTAGAGAAGAAGTAGGACCTTGTTCCATCCTGACGAACGTAGAAGTTATCCCCCAGCTTGCTGCCAGATTTAAACCGGAGCATGGCGTGGTCGTACAGACCATAGTCCCTGAACAGGACGACACCGCCAGGTTTCAGTACCTGAAAGGGAGATTTAGGCAGCATTACAAAAAAAATCCATGTTTACTGCATGAAACCAGAGAGGTTTGCACCAGAAATTCAACGATGCTTCCAAAAACATTGGTGAGCTGTATTGCAAAGTAAATAAAAAGGAAATCTAATCAATTAAATATTAAAGTAATTTACAAAGTACAAACTAGAGCTGGGATTTTAACTTGTTGATTTCAAATAATTAATAACAAATAGGGGGAAAAAAACACTTAAAAATGAAATAGTTGATGTCCCGAGTGCAGGTGGCAGAATAAACCACAAGCCAAGAAGCTCGCCGAGCAACTGATGAGAGCAGAGGGCAGAGACGTTGCGCAGCAGCATAAGGTGGGACCGTTCGACAGGGTATCATTTAAAGACGGTGGTAAACAGGATGATTTAAAGTGGCTTTCTGAGACTAAACTTCACAGATGAGTTTGAGCACTTTTGTTAATTTAGTTTATTGTGTTTGAGTTAATTTTGCAGCTTTCAGACTAGGGGATGAAGCGTTTCATGTAGAGGATGTAAAAATTACATTTCCATTCAAATGCAGAGACTGTTAAGAGAGACACAGAGACAGTTGGAACAGTTATATTACATTTAACTAAAGGACAGAAATGCTGTTCTGCAAAATATAAAAATATTGAACTTTACTCCTACACAGATGCATGATTTAGATGAGTATGAAGTGTAAAAGTTCTGGTTTCATTGCACTAAGACATTGTGAATGTAACTGCAACTGAATCTTTATGGTTGCGACCGCGTAAAGGGCTCAACGTTATAGTGTCCACAAAATTGGGGTAGAAATGGTGCAAAGCATGATAATACAAATTGTATATGTCTATTTATTGATTCAGTCACAAACAGAATGTACTGGAATTAATATAATTTCATATTTTAAATCTCTTCATTAAAAGCAAAGCGCAACCAAAGTCAAGTTCATTGTTTGTGTGCACAACCTTGGTGAATAAAGCTGATTCTGAATTGAAAATCTTTTAATTTTGTCAAATATTGCTCTTGATTAAAATGCAATTAATTATATGCAAAGCCTCAAATTAATTTGATTAGTTTTTAATTGCACCCAACCAATATTACAAAGACAACATCTTATACTTAGAAAACGTATTTGAGAAAACTGCGCTGTGATAATAATAATAATAATAATAATAATAATAATAATAAAATACTGTCTTAAATTCAAACAACTACAATATCAAACCTCTTCCAATCCCCAACATCATTTCCATGTATGTGTGTCAGATTATATAGATTCCTGAAACACACATGTGTGTGGATCGAGTCATTTTTCTTGGACTAGGAAAGCCTTGATTAGTTTTCTGAGCCTATTAAAAATGTTCAGGGCACCCTGCAGCAACACTTTTTGCTGAGCCATTTCTGTTCTTACCTTGCCAATGTTCTCCACAGCCAGCTTCATCTTATCAGGATGGATGGCAGAAAGGACAAAGATGAGAGACACAATGTCGACGCTGCCCTCTGGAACATTTTCCGTCAGATGGTCTTTTGTTAAATCACACTGGAAGGCACAGCAGCGCTCAGGGCGATAAAGAGGATTTTTCTGTTTCAACAAAACAAAAGAAATCCCATGTATATGCTTCAACCAATGTTTGGTTTCATGTCCATTAAAGAAACTAGTAAATGTAACATTTCTCTGGCCTTCTGTAAATAACCAAAAGCAATACAAAGTTTCACAGGTTGAAATCTTACTTTGACAAATTCAACGGCCCGGGGTGAGAAATCACATGCATAAACAAAGATGTTGAGGTCTTGCTCTAAAAGAGGGAAGATGCAGTTCCCTACTCCACAGCCAGCCTCCAGCAAAACCAGCTTCTGGGACTCAAACTGCAAATAAAACAGAAGAATACACTGTCAAACAACCACTCATTATCCCTTTATTTCCGTCCTGATGAGAGTTTAAATGATGCTAAGCACAAAAACTGTGAGACAATTCCAAAAATGCAAATTTGAAAGTGCTATGGAATAAGTCATGTATAATGTTTCATCAGAGATTTAATTATAGTAGAGGGGATTATTATTACATAAGCACAAAAAACTCAATCTCAAGACAAATGGATTACATAAAAGCAAAAGGTTTTGTACCTCCATATTAAAGTTGTCGATGTTTACATTTAAAGCACAGGAAAACTAAACATATTATGATTCAATATATTAATTCATCTTTCGCAGCAATAATTATCAAGGGATATCTGTTAGACTTGTTAGTCTTATTGGGACATCATTGGGAAAGAGTTTTGACTCACTTTAGTTTACATCACTTCAGCTCATTAAAAGATTTGCAGACACAGATTTCTGCACACTGCGGAACTTCCTCATTGAACAACAACAGTTCAATGAGGTTTTTCTTTCGCTGCCATTCTGTTGTAGATTCTCTGTAGAGTTTGGGATCAGTGGCCTCACATCTGACTCAATTCAATTCAATTCAATTCAATTCAATTCAATTCAATTCAATTCAATTCAATTCAAAAATACTTTATTGATCCCAGAGGGAAATTAAGTGTTGGTATAGCTCATATAATTAATTCTTTAAGGAGTTGTTGTAGATGATAATGGCTGTGGGCAGGAAGGATTTCCTGTAGCGGTCTGTATTGCAGCGAAACTGAAGAAGCCTCCGACTGAAGACGCTCTGTTGTTGTATGACAGTCTCATGAAGAGGATGCTCAGGGTTGTCCATAATTTTTTTGATTTTATGAAGAATCCTTCTTTGCATTATCATCTCTAGATTTTCCACAGTTGTCCCAAGAACAGAACCAGCCTTCTTTATCAGGTTGTTTAGCCTTTTTAAATCCCTGGCTCTGATGCTGCTACCCCAACAGATGACGGCTGAAGAGATTACACTCTCCACAACAGACTTGTAGAAGATTTGCAGCATCTTGCTGCAAACCTTGAAGGACCTAAGCTTCCTCCAGAAGTACAGAAAAGTTTCTGGTCAAAAAAAGGACTTCAATGTTCCCAGGTGCTGTGGCTGCAACATAAAAGTCATCCACCGGTATTGCTTGATGTCTGGTATGAGGTTCCCTTGGTTGGTTTACTCCAAACATGGCACTGTCCATTTGTGGTCAAGCGAATTATCCTTTCTCTGATCTCATCTACCCAAATGACATTGTTCCAGAAGTCTTGTGACTTATTTAAATGCGTCTTTCCAAAGCTATGTTGCTGTGCCATCTGTTTTTCTTTTTTTTTTTTAAGATGAAAAGCTTTCTCTCGAAAAGTCTGAAACAACAGTTTAATCTTTTCCGATCATCCCAAAATGAAACCCACAATTTAGGCTGTAGAGTCTGAGGAGGAGCCCCTAGATTTCCCTTATCTTTGGGTGATTTTGATGGGACACTGACAGCTGTGTGAAATCTTTCTGTTCCTGAATAACCTCACAGCAGAAGGGTGAATTTGAAATTGTTTGTAATTTACCCTATAACTCGTCACAGATTGATAGACAGCAACAATTGCTTCTATTAAGGTTGCTGCTGCTGTTGTCTTTACGCCCTGGCATTGGGTTAACACAGATCTGACTGCTCCAGACTATCAAGCTGTTAAATCCCTGGTCTCAGAGTTAGTCGCACTTGCTAATAATCACTTGATCAAGTTTATTTGTATACTTTTTGAGAATTACCTCTCTACATGCTCGGAGCTCCTCAAACTCTCTGGTGGTCCAGTGTCTGTCTTTGTAGAAATTCGTCGTGTTTCTCTTGTAAAACAAATCCCAGTTTTTTTTAGCATCCTTTTCCAGTTTCATCTGTTTGAAGTCGGACACCAGAGTCCGCTCGCTGCTCAGCCTGTCCAGCTCCTCCTGGGTTAAATGTCTGGTTGTGGAAGTTGTTGTTTGTCCGCATGGAAACGCTTCATCCTTGGATTCCGCTTTTACAGTTGCTGTCGATGACATGATACATTAAAACTGATTTGGCGCCTTGTCAATTGGTAAGTTACATTTATGAAAACGCTAATATCTAGAGATTTAAAACAAAAATATAAGTAGCTAAAATTTTACACCGTTCTAACGCGATCCTGTTCGTTATTTTAACTCTTCCGTGTGGCGTCAAAAACGTCATTTCTTGTCCATTTCAGTGACGTCACCGTCATAACATGTGGGAAACAAATCACAGTTAACATTAAACAAAACAGGAGATTATGTAAACAATTTTTTACGTTGAAAATCGTGTTTATTTTTAATAAAAAATAAATAAAAACTTACGTACACTCAACTCTCGGGAAGCATTTTACAGTCGAACCAACAGCGGAAGTAGGCTGATGTTTTGCTAACAGTTAGCATCCGCAGGCTAACTTTTTCTTTATTTGGATGCTGTGAGTTCAGCTCAGCTGAAGCAGCCAGATTTAACTCGGCTCTTCGACGCATTTGACACAAATGTACGTTTTTTTTAAACTAGTTTAAACACACCTCGACCATGAATGGGAGTACAAATCCGCTGCTGGATAAAGAAGAGCATGTTTTGAAGCTAGGAGAAAGCTTCGAGAAGAGGCCAAAATCCTCTTTCCACACCATTAGATGTGAGTGTTGAGCGCGCTGCTGTTTGTTTACATTCACGATCAGAATGGCTTATGTATAACAATATGATTCTTTGTTACAAGTGTCCTCAAAGTCAATATGAAGAATAGGAATATACTTTAAATACATGACATATAAAAGCTAACAAGATATCTGAAAACATAAAGTGTAAAATTGTATCTGAGTCAGATGTTCTTAGTCATTGAGAGTCAAAGGTTAGTAAAAAAGTTGGGGGATTTTGTTCCTTTAATAGTTCAACACAATGATTAGGAAAACAGACTATAATGAGTTAATAATATTCATTAAAAGGTAAGGATAGGGTGAGATGGAGGCCGATAATTTACTGATCCTAAAGTGGGCAGATAAAAAGTATATTTTTATAAATTATAAAACCCTTAAAATATAGCTTGAAGTCAATTGAAATACCCTAAAGTAAAGGTAAACATTTCTTGCTCCCCGTAAAATTTTTTTTGAGAAAATTATGTTTACTTTTTATTTTTATTTTACTCCTGTATTCATTCATTCATCTATTTTCTGAACGGTGTTATCCTAGTAAGAGTTGTCAGTGGAGTGGACCAGAGCATGTCTCAGCAGTCTGTACATCCAGATTTAAAGCAAATCCATCGAGCTTTATTAGCAGACTTTAGTTCAGAAATACACACAAAAGATTATTCATTAATTCATTTATTCATTCACAGTATTTTTGGACAATTTAAACACATTAACATCTTTCTGCTTCTTCATATACCAACATTACACAGACTGAAAACAACCCGGTCATCCGTATATAGATCTACAAGCACAATATTTTTCACTGACAGAATCATGAAACCTTTCTACAAAACCTTTTGAGAGACTCCAGTATTTCTAAATTAGTCCCACCATCTAAAAGTTATTCTAAACAGACATATTAAAAACTCAGCAGACATGTGATTAATGCCTCAATTTCTTTTTTTAGATGACTTCAAACCAGCATCTATCGACACGAGTTGCGAAGGAGAGCTACAAGTTGGGAAAGGAGACGAAGTTACCATTACACTACCTCACATTCCAGTAAGACTCTCTGGCCAGTTGGGCCAGCTTGACAATCCCTAAAACTCTAGTTTAACATATTGAGTACTATCCTAGTACTTAAGGTTGATCTGTTAATTGTTTGACAACTTTACCATATTATTTAAAAAGTGCTTCTGATTTGGTTAAAAAGAGGAGCTTTTGGTCAGTTGGTTTCCTGCTTAGTTGAAAAAATCAAGTCAGTGAGGACCAAAACCAGCTAACAATATGAATGACGGCTCTGAAATCACTTTTTACCATTAAAGGGACTATATGCAAGTTTTCCCCCAAAATAAACGTAACAATAACCTTTTTATTTGACCATTTATGACTCAAACATCTCTTGATGAGCATACTGACACCTTGTTAGCTCACAGTGGGTGCACCTATAAGCCTGTATCCAATTTTTTCTATTTTCTGTTGGGTCGGATTTTCCCGCGCTGTCTGTGGATGTGACGTCAAGCGCGTTCATGTTAAATGTTTCTGATCACTCTGCCACCACCGCTAGTCAGCACTCGCAAGCAGTTCAATGGATTGTGCGAATACACAGAAGAGACCAAGAACAACTCTGACACCAATAGTAACTCCACATAAGACAAAAAAAGTTAAACCCCTGACAATTGCCCGAAAAAGATCGAAGATTGAGAGCGACCGGCGTACGAGCGCGCGCTGCGAGAGCGAGCAGAAAGTTAGAGCAGTTCCGTTTTTTGGCCACAAAGTGTCAGTCGGGAGTTTAAATTTCAGAAAATTGCATATAGCCCCTTTAAATGTGCGGATAATGAAACTAAAAACAACAGGTATTTAAAATCAAATTTATTTGTCTTTCAGGGCTCCACGCCTCCTATGACAGTATTTAAAGGAAACAAACGACCGTATCAGAAGGATTGTGTTCTCATCATTAACCATGACACGGGGGAATTTGTCCTGGAGAAGCTCAGCAGCAGCATCCAGGTGAAGAAAACAAGGTAAGAGGTCAATGTTTGGGACTTTTAGACAAATTAAAAAAGCGTTGTTACTGTTAGGGATCTGATTTTTGCCTTTGCTATGAGAGTTGAGATTATTTTTACAAAACAATCTGAAAGAACTAATATCATTTATATCTGCTGTGCGTTTATGCTACAGGGCAGAGGGGAGCAGTAAGATCCAGGCTCGAATTGAGCAGCAGTCTGTTCGCTCCAGCCAGCCTAGCTCTCAGTTCAGGGCCCCAACCAAACCCGGAACTGGGATCAAAACTTCCCCATCCCAAACTAAGGACAACCCCTCCCCTGAACCGCAGCTCGATGACATCAAGAGAGGTGAGGAGGTTCAGCCACGCACATCTAAGTTAACTGAATGCCAAACATTAAGAGCCTGAAGATAAGCTTTACACTGTATGACTGGATCTGTATGAAGAGGGAAGGAATTAAATGGGGGACTCTAACCCTGCTGATTCCATGCTGACAGAGCTGAGAGCAGAGGTTGAGGTCATAGAGCAGATGAGCAGCAGCGGCAGCAACAGCTCCTCCGATTCCGCCAGCGCCTCGGGGAGCGGCGACGACAGCAGCAGCAGCGACGGTGAGAACGACGCGCCGCGGCCGCTCAGCCAGACCTCCCCGAGCCGCCTCCACGTCGTCAACGGAGGAGTCGACCGGCAGCAGGGCAACAACCAGCTCATGAACACGCTCCGTGAGTATCTGAGGGTTTGGGTGTTAGCTTGGAAATGTTACCAGGAGAAAAAAATTCACCCGTTTTCTTCCGCATGCCTCTACAGGAAACGATCTTCAGCTCAGCGAGTCAGGCAGCGACAGCGATGACGACTGAACTCTCCGGGTCAGTCTCTCCTCATCCACACTCCTCTTCTTCTCTGCCTGATTCATTTGTCTTTGCTGTGATAGCGAACCTCAGCTTTATATTGTAGTGTGACTGTATTTTTTGAATTTTATTTTAATATATCCTTAAAGATGTCCACCTAGACACATTAGAAGTTTATTTTTGTTAGATATATATTTTGGTTTGTATAGTAAAAAAATCCAAAGTTTTACCTGAGTGAGCTGGAAGATTATATTTAGAGCATTCATACATATTTTAAGTACTAAAAGAAGCTAGTTTAACCTGCTAAATTCATCTATTTTTTTAAGTTTTGTTTTTATGTTGAACAAGAAAAGGTTTCAATTGGAAACCTCTCCGTATGCCAGACAAAGCTATGGAAATCCTCTCTACACCCTTTTTGTTATTAGAATTATTTTTGGCATAAAATACATTTTCATTCATACTCTGCAAAAATACAATAAAAGATGGACAGGTTTTTATGTTTTCTTTTTAACGATAACAGTAGATATTACTGTACTGGATGCCGTTTTTCCATTTTCAGCTTGCCTCTGTTAAACCCAGCCTCATTATGCAAGTTTTATTCTTCGGTTTTCTTGGTTTAACCAAAACAGACACTGACTTATTCATTTTCTTTCTTTACATACTAAAATGCAGATACACTGTCACCTACAGAGACAGTGTATTTATCACAAAATAAAATAGTGCAATATTCTAAATTTAATTTAGGAGTACATAAAATAATAATACAAAACAGAATTTTACCTGTTCTGTAAATAAGAAAAAAAGAAAGTACAAATGACGTTTTATTAATTACTGGTATAGTGTTTAAAATTGGTGCAAACGCTGTTCATAAAAGCCCCTTATGATAACAGGATTTCGTTTTTTACTCTAAAGTGGTTCATTTGTTGTTGTTTTTTCCTTTGATAGCTGCATAAGTTAGACAGAATTGTTTTAAAGCAACAGGTGAGCCTAGACAAAAAAAGTCTCTAGTAATGTTCTTTTCCCCCACAAGATGGCAGACAAAACTCAAAATAAAAATGGAAACAAAGACATCTATTGACTAAATCTATATGAAATAACAAAAAACAGTTTCTTAAAAGCTTAGTTTGGTTTCTCTGGAAGGTAATGTTTTGTTTAGATTTGTTTAAGTTGGACCTTTGTTTACTTCAACTGTTGCTCGTTGTGTTCCTCTTTCTCTGAAATAGCAAGAAGTGGAGAAAGTCGACCACAGTGCTTTTGAAACTGGTGAACCAAAAAAAAAATTGAAGATAAAAGGGTTGCAATTTATAGTTTAGCTGCAGATCTTTTGTTAATGGCAGACAGTGTTACCAACTTAAGCTGAGACCTGCATTTAATGTTCAATCTTTATCATGTCAGTATTTCAGAGATTTGACCATATTATTCAGCCCCTCTGAGCCTATCAGTGAGACAGCTAGTGGTTGGCAGTCATTTAAAATCAAATAAGAGGTTGAGAATATAGGAGCCAAAGAAACAAAACAAACTTATAGAAGAGTTCTTCTTTTGTTTGTTTAAGACTTGTGTTGTTCTTTTGATCCAGAAATACACCAGACCACAGTACCTATAAGTAAAAGTAAATGTATTATTCTCAGGAAATGCCAAAGATTAGAACTCGTCACGAAAAAGACGTACAGGATTGTTGATTGTACTCATTTTACAGGTAAATAGTTTTACTGTGCAAACAGGATAATTAATTACTTTGTTGAGTTTTTTTTTTACTTAACTGCAAGCATTATCATAACAATACATAGGCCTAAATATAGAAACCTAGTATTTTGTAAAGTATATTCTAGGGAAAAAAAACATTATTTTGGAGTGAATCGTGATTACATTTGAGAATTTGTAGAAAGCTTTATGTCACATTTAAAATTACACTACATACAAAAAAAATCCAGAATAGCCTATTTTACACCTGCCATATACCACAAATATATGCTACTGTTGTTCAAATGAATGCTGCCATTGCTCCAATTCTGACCTGTATTATTGGGAGCATAACAGCTTTCAGATATACACCTCCTCTACATGCCTCTTGGTCCAAAACCTAAAACAACCAACAGACCAGAGAAGTATAGCTAACAGAGAGACATTAGATTTAGCTCTTTTTTTTTTTTAGTCTTTCATTCTCTAATTTATCTACATCAGTTCCAGAATCTTTACGAACACTTGCTTTAGCGGTAAATAAAAATAAATTAGCATCTTTGCTTTTATTTAAAAGAAGATTAAAGGTGTTTTTTGCTAGAGGTGATAAAACTGAGTATTTCCTTTCATTTGCAACCCCTGGTTTTGTCTTTCTTCTTTGTAAATGACAGAAATCCCAGTTCATTACTAATAAGTTAAAGGATTTTTCCATTTTTAAACTTGATCTTGAAGATATAAGAAAGAACTCTATGAAGATTTTACGTGCATCCACCGGTTTTACATTTATTGTGTGATTCTTCGGCGTAAATTTAATTCTGGTAAAGGAACAGAGTTGTATTTAAAAAAAACTGATGATTCCCTATTACAGAGTATTTGCCCCATTGTAGAGAAAAATGTTTAGAAATGGCCACGGATGAGTACATTTCTGCCAAAAAGACTCAAATTTTGAGATTAATTTTACATATTTAAAAAGAAAACACTTTAATATTTTCTGATATCAGAAAGTTGTTTATTTGCAAGAAGAAAAAAATAAAGTTTTCCATTATTAAATGCATAAATGCACAAAATTAAAATAACATTCTCTGACATTGTAAAGTCAGAAATTTGTAAGTCGCTTTGATACAGGAAAAAAGCCCAGAAGTACCACTTAAGGTTTGGAAAATAACAAGATGTGCATCCCCTACATTTGCAACCTCAGTCTTTGAGGCTTCTAGCATATTTTGTTGCAAATATCTGACTTCATAATCTCAGTAAAGTTATTTTACATTTTTTCTTACAAATTTCCTACTTTATAATGTCAGAAAATATATTTTTAATCATGAAAAAAAAATCTTGCAAATGTACAACGTTTCGATAATGGAGAATATCAGAGTGTTTTTGTAAATATGTGAAATTACTCTAAAAATATTTGTTTTTTGGCAAACATGCACCCCTCAATGGCTAATTATTATTATTTTTTTTGTAATCTACAATGGCCCTAATAGGCTGTCATATGATTTAGGCTAGCTGTGCCATACGGCTTATTTAACTGAACCTGGTAGCAACTGGCATCATCTAGTGTTTACTTTTAATATCTGGACGCATGGAAGACATAAAGAGAAATTAAGTATATTAAAATTAGAAGACGAAGCAGAGGGATGATCTTGTTTGCTACCTGTCTAACATTACAGTTGAAAGAAACTTATTAGAGGATAAACTCATGTTACCTTCAACAAGGCTGAGGTATGGAAGATCAGAAATCTATTTTATTCTGTGTGTTCATTGTATTTGAATTGGCATCAAATATGGATAAATGGGTTTTTAGATCTGGTTTTAAAAATTGTTACTAACTGAACTTATACTACGTTTGATTTATGTCAGAAGTCTGAGTTGGGAATGATGTAACAAGCATGTGGGGCGCATCCTAGTTGGAACTTGGAAACAAGAGGTTTTGCTGTTTGTTTCGGTGCTCGGTACTACCGGTATATGCAATACAAGCCTATAACAAAATATTTCTCTCCATTTTATGCATGAAAACAAAAAAGAAACATGTTTACAACCAGATATTTTACAGCACTGTGTGAATTTTTGTCATTCTTCTGCTTCCCACTGAGAACTCGAAAAAATCCAGCTTCCAAGTGCAAAGAGAACGCACCATTACTATCCTAATAAACGAAATAACTCAATTGTCAACTTTCTACTGTCCAAGAAAACGTTTGTGTTGCTAAATTTGCTTATAGGTTTCTGCGAAATATGTAAGGATCAATTGTTGATTTAGTGAACCAAAAAAAAAGCCAACCTATTTTTTATTCTGGTGTTTCCCATGAAAACTGTATACTGTCTTGCAAAATTGTGCAGTTGTCTTATTTACTGTTGTGTTGTATTTGTAATTTTAGATTTTTTTTTTGTCTTAGAGCTGTATTTATGTGAAATTTGGATTGTAGTAAGTTTGCAAATTTCATTAAAATAGTTGCACACATTCATGGTGAGAATTCAGTTTTTACTTTGTGCCAGTATGTGTACTGATGTGTGTACCCCCTAACAAATATCTTCTGTTTTTCCTTTTTGGTCACGTTTGAATGTTTCAGATCATTAAAACACATTTTATTACTGCACAAACATAAACCTGAATAAATGCAATAACAGTTTTCAAATCATGATATCCTTTATTAAAGGAAACATTATTCAAACCAGTCTGGTCCTGTGGGGAAAAAGTAGTTGTCCCCCTTATCAAATTATGAATTAACTTTTATTAACCACATTATTTGGAAGGCTTAGATCAATTTCACAAGTCAGATCCACGCCTGATTAATTTCAAAGGTGTAGAATCAAGAAATTACTTAAATATCACCTCTTTGACAATATAAAGTAGGCTAAAAGAACTCAAAAAGTTACACATCATTCCCCGATTTAAGGAAACTCCAGAACAGATGAGATACAAAGTTATTGAAATCAATCAGAAAAAGGATACTGTTTCTAAGGGACTCCAGTGAACCACCATAAGAATCATTTTCCACAAACGAAAGAACATGGAACAATGTTAAACCACACCAGGAGTAGCTGGCCCACTAAAATCACTCTAAGAGTGCTTTGACGACTCATCCAGGAGGTCACAAAAGAACCCAGAACATCTAAAGTAGGGGTGCACCGATCCCACTTTTTCAGTCCCAATACCAATACCGATGCCTGGGCTTTGTGTATCTGTCGATACCCAATACCGATCTGATACTATTGTTGAATTAATAAACTGTATACCCTCCACCTTATACCTGACTTGAAGAGATTACAGGTACCAGACTTTACTAACTAAACATAACTAAGACTTCTTTTTTCCTTTTTGACCCCGCTCCTTTTGTTTTGCTGAGGTGCAGGAATTCAGCGTGCTCCTTAGCATAGTGTTTCTGGATGACCTTTATTAAAGTGGTAGTTTTCCTCCGCAGAGTGTCTGGGCTCTCCCTTAGAGATAGGGTGAGAAGCTCAGTCATCCGGAGGGGGCTCAGAGTAGAGCCGCTGCTTCTCCACATCGAGAGGAGTCAGTTGAGGTGGCTCGGGCATCTGGTCAGGATGCCTCCTGGACGCCTCCCTGGTGAGGTGTTTCAGGCACGTCCCACCGGGAGGAGGCCCAGGGGAAGGCCCAGGACACGCTGGAGGGACTATGTTTCTCGGCTGGCCTGGGAGCGCCTTGGGGTTCCTCCCGAGGAGCTGGAACAAGTGGCTGGGGAGAGGGAAGTCTGGGTCTCTTTGCTTAGGCTGCTGCCCCCGCGACCCGACCCCGGATAAGCGGAAGAAAATGGATGGATGGATGGATATTGTACTTTGCAGTAATACCACCTCCCCTCGAAACATTTACTTTGCAGACATTGCAAACAGCCGACGTACTAGTTGGAATGGCAAACTTGAAATATCTCCACACAGCCGACCCTCTGGCTCGCTCCATGTTGCTTCTAGCATGCGACACACGTGAAGCTGACGCATGAAATACGTTCTGCTACGACGAAAAAAGCCCCCAAAAAAGCCTGGATTGGCCAGTGGATCTGTTATTTTTCCGATCTCCGATCCAGCTATTCTGTCAGTATCGCGGCCGATATCCGATCCTAATATCGGATCGGTGCACCTCTAATCTAAAGCACTGCAGGCCTCAGAAAGAGAGAGTGGGCAAAAACGGCATCAGGTGGAGAGTTAAAAACCACTGCTGAGGAAAAAGAACATAAAAGGCCCGTCTCACATTTGCACGACTTTTGGGAAAATATTTTGTTGACTGACGAGACAAAACGTTGTTTTTAATAAGTGTGTGTCTTGCTACATCTGGAGTAAAATAGGAAATTACAAGAAAAAAAACCGCAATTTCCGAAGTCAAATATGGTGGTGGGAGTGTAAAGGGAATATTTATTTTATTTAGTATTTGACTACATTACCTGTTTTAGAGTGAGTAACAAGCAGGGCAGTAGATCAAGTTAAAGAAAACAAGCATGTTGTTCAAGCATAATGTCTCCGATTAAAGATGTGTTAGATCACAGCGTGACAGATGTCAGAGCAGCAAGATATCTAACGGACGTTCTGGCCTTGGAAGACTGCTTCATGCTTTACTATCAGACTGGCATGGAGTGGGACAAGAAGACACGCTGGAAAAGATAAACATTGATTACTAAATCCCGTGCTATATAGTGTGTGTTTAGGGATAGGTTGGTGAATTCGACTGATGCAAATTCTTTTTAGCGCACTGTTCCTCTGTGTGGATCAACATGATGTATTAAATCCTGAAACGCCTTAAGGAACTCAGCATCATCCTTGTTAAAAAAGATGATTTATTTCCATAAAAGGGAGTATGATGGTGTGGGGTTGTTTCTTATTATATCTTCAGCACCAGGACGACATTCTGTAACGGGTGTAACAGTGAATTCTGCTTCCTTAGCAGAAAATCCTAAAAAAGAGGAAACGCTCAAAAAAAGGAAGGTTTTGAAGTGGCCTAGTGATTGAAATGCTGTTGCATGACTTTAAACAGGCCTTTCGTGCTCAAAAACCCTTTGATGGGGCTGAATTAAACAAATTCTTTAAAGAAGAGTGGGCCAAGAGTCTTCATGGAAAAGACTAATTTCCATTTACCACTAAAGCTTGAATTAATTAACTCAAATCATCAAAAGTGACACAACCTGTTATTAAGTTTAGAGGGCAGTTACTTCTAGACATAGGGCCAAGTTGGTTTGGAGAGATTTTTCTACCTAATTGATCATCATTTGAAATTACCTTTTGTGTTTATTTCAGGGTTTGTTTGTTTTTTTGTTCCGATATTGGAATATGTTTGATCTGAACCATTTAAAGCAAAAACAAGAAATCTGTAATCAAGAATCGATTGGAAGTATATAAAAAAATTAAATTAATTATTAGTTAGATTTCTGTAAATTAAAACTAAATTTCCATGTATTTCATTCTGTATATATTTAATAATTTAGGTAGGTTAGTATTTAAAGTTACGAAAATACAATTTATTTAATATTATTCTCTCTATCCATTGCTCTTTTGGATTTCTGTATTAGTCGCAAAAGCCGCAGAATAAACAGCAAAATGTAGAAAAATCTATTTTTAAATATCTACAAAAAGAAAAGTTTAATTACACAAATATACCCTTTTTTAAGCTTCTAATTTGTTCAATTTTACCTCTATAGTTCTTTATCTAGGTTCAGATATATTCTTTAGCAGAAATATTTAATTTTTTTCTTTGACTCCTTTGTCATTCTCTCAATACTGTAATTATTGTTTGTTTTAATTTATATTTTACTATCAATCCAATTCCGCCCTGATTAAAGGCAATGATATACCCCAATACTAATTTAGCACTTTAAAGAGTATAGAAAGCAGTCAAAAAGGAACTTTGAAAAAAAAAAAAAAAGGTATATTGCTGGTCTTAAATAATTATCGTCAAGTTAAACATATGTTGACATGAAAGCTTTCAGGTTTTATACTATCCACAACAAACTGTACACGGAGCTTTAATACAATACAGTACTGATTCCCTGCGATGGTGCAATAAATGAGTCACATTTGGGCATTCTTCTTCAAACACTAACACAAAAGTACACAACAAATCCATAAATAGCTTTTTGTTTCCCTTTGAATCGAACAAAACAATTAGATTTCTTGGTTCTGGCTCTTGCTACAACATGTCAATTAAGGATATATAAATTAACATCAACAACAAATAATAATAGTTAGAGCAATAATAATATAAAAGCTGTTTTGTCTCATATGAATCTGGTAAGCTTACAGTATGCACTGATGGAATAGAGGTCAGCTGGGCAGTTTGATGTGATGCATCAGAAAGTTTCTCATTAATGCACAAATCCAGATACCCAGTGTCTCCAATTTAAGTCTCTGCGACAAGGCGCCTGGTTCTGGTCGGTTCTGAGACGAGTCCTCTCAAAGGCCCAAAGCGATAAGCTGAACGGTCCTCAGATGGTGCCCTGAGTTTTCTCTTGATATTCAGTTTTTCTTCTAAAAATGTCACAGTACTTGGCATCCGAAGAGGCACAAGAACATCGGAGACTGAATGCCCTGTGCCACTCTGTCCCCGCTGTTTGTTTCTCCTATGCTGGAAGTCACTGCAGCACCTTATGGACACTGAGTACCATGGCGCATTTGATTGGTAGACTTGAACCCATTAGCGTCCTTTAGCGCTTCTCTGCTAGTTTGGACACTACAGATTAGTCCCCCTATATTAGCCCCTCCCCCTTCAGTCAGAGGTAACAAGGGTCACCGTCCAGGGCAGGACGTGGGTTTGATGCAGCGTCCCTGGAACAGCACCAGGTTGGCGGGGCAGTGGCAGCCGGCCACGCAGGGTTTATGACACGGTCCGATCTCATTCCAGTTGTCGCAGGTTTTAATACATCCTGGACCACAGGTATCGTAGACCGCGTCGTGTTTACACTGAGTGGCTGGTAGAAAGAAGAAGGAAAAAAACAGAGAAAATCAGGACTTAAACCATGAAAACCAGAAGCAACAAACATCTGTGTTTATATGTCAGCTGTCTGAACTTGCATTCCTAATTTGTTAACATATTCTGTACACTCATTACTTAAATGGCAGATTGGAGTGGCCCAGACACAGTCCCAACTTCAGTCTGTGGAAGGAGCAAAAGATTAGGGTGATGGCAAGAAGGGCTTCCAACCTCGAAGACTTGGAGCTCATCACCAAAGATAAATCTTCAAAATATCAGTGGAAATAAGGAAAACACTTGTCAGCAAGAAGGTTTTGATTGCTGTTAATAAATCAAGCAATTAAGCTTTTTCCACTGATATTGAGAAGACTTTAAATAAGTTTGCCATGCCATTTTAAATTAACATAAGTAGAAGACATTTTTTTAATAATACTCCTTTTACATTGCTTTAATACCTACTGAGCGATCTCCATTTCATTTCCTATCAGAAACAAACTTCTCGGTTGAATAAAAATAGTTTTTATTTTGAAGCAGAACGTCGACTAAATAGGTAAAGTTAATAGAATCCAGTTTAAAAAAACAGACGCCAGGGTTTGAATTCACCAGGATTAGTTTTTTGGGTTTTTGTTTAATTTTTGTGAAAAATAAATTTGTTTTATTTGATGCCCACCAAAAAATAAAATCCTTCACTGCTGCTTTCTGCACTAATGAGAAGATGCACACATTTTATTTCAGTTAGACCAAACTTGCTATTTTAAACACACCTCTACCATGCACATAGACTATCCGACACCCTCAAGGTAAAAGGAAAACGGGAAGGGCTGCATTTAGATCTTTCCCTGTTGCATCTCAAGTAATCTCTATGAACTAGCATATTTGTGTTTCTTCTCTTATTTATTACCATCTGCCAAGGAGGTTATGTTTTCACAGGTTTTGTTTGTTTGTCTGTCTGTTAGCAACATAACTCAAAAATGTATATTTGTATTTTAATGACATTTTCAGGAAATGTCTACAATGGGACCAGTAACAAGTGATTAGAATTTGGGGGTGATCGGAAAACCGCCATTAACAAAAAAAAGTGATTTCCGTGAATAACTACTCAGCCAATAATGATATCAGTGTGAATCCAGCTGCTGAACGTATGTTTTCATGGTCAAGGAATCTAAAATAGTTAGAATTAGATTACAAGATTCAGGTGCGGGGGACTGAGCTGCCTTGGCGGAGGTCTGCGCTCTCCGAGTTAATACCTTGTTAGTCTATGGGATGGGTGACAAGCAAAATCACTAACCCATGCAGACGTTGTCAGGCTTCCACAGTACCGGCACTCCTTCCCTCTCACAGGCTCGGCTGTAGGCAATGAAAGACTCGCAGTAGCAGTTTTTATGGACCGGACACTCACACATGTCTGTCACACATGACCTGCAAAGAGTAGAATATGACTCAGTGTATAACAACTTTACATAATGGGAATTTCTTTCCTCACTTTCGAAGGATTACGCTTCCATTAGGTTGATTTGCATTATTTGTTAAATAAACACAAATAATGCAAATAATTTATTGAAATCAGGAAATAAATGAGCTAAGATGCAAGGAAGAGACCTACACAATCCTGGTTCACTCTTGGATATACTTTCCAGATGCCTGAAGATGCCATGATGATCTGTTCAAATTGTTAGACATGAAAATGCCCAGCCATCGTACCCGTGAGGAAAAAGAACAAAGGCAAAAGACCTTGTAAAGATGCTGGCTGAAGCTGGTGAAAGAGTGTCAGTAGCCACTGTGAAACGTCCAATACTAAAATGAGCAGAATTCTATGAGACATGTCCTGTGGTCTGATGAAACTAAAGTTTAATTGTTTGGCCCTAAGCGTTACATTTAGAGGTAAATGGGGAAACTTGCATGCCTGGGAACACCATCTTAACTGAAGTCTTGGGAAGGTAGCATCATATCATCTGTTTAACTACAGGAAGGACTGGTGCACTTCACAAAATAGATTAAATCATGAGGAAAGAACATTTTGTGGAAATATTGAAGCAGTTTTTCAAGACATCGGTCAAGAAGTCAAAGCTGGGGCACAAAGCGTTCTTCCAAATGGACAATGGCCCTAATCATATGCTTAATTAGTGGTTTGTGGACAAATAAATACCATCCCAAAGCAAAGAATCAAAACCCAAAATAAAAAACATAAGCTTTGTTCCCACCTGTAGAAAGGGCCAAAATCTACCACACGGTGGCACTTCTGAAACTCCCACGACTTTATCTTCTGGCATTCTCTATGGGCCCGGAGTTTGACTTTGACGGTGCCGGGGCACAGGTGAGACGTCGTCCTGCGAGGTGGATGCTGTTGGGAGCAAACATCGTTTCCATCGACCCGCCACGACTCTGCAAACTCATCCACATCAAACTTTAACAGGCCGTCGCCCCCGACGGTGTCGTCGCGCTTTTGACCGTTGTAGTTCCCACAGAGCCCGCAGAGGCGACCACGCAGGTGGGGAGCAGCGACAACTTCTACAAAACTGTCGCCATCCCATGTGATTTCCAGACCTGTAGAGAGAGGTGTGAATTGTGGAGACAATAACTTTCTATTCAACAAAGTAAATAAGGATTACTTTTTCAATCTAGTACACTATGAGTCTTAATGTGTTCTGACCTGCGATGGTGGTGAGTTTGAGCAGGTATCCATCCAGGTCAATGTGCACCCCAGGACCGTGGTACGGCAGTGCAATGCGAGTGCCATTCCTTCGAACCGTGAGGTGCTGATGTAGGCTGAGACTCAAAGCGCCGAGCCGAACTTCAACAAACTGAGTCCAGGAGAAGGAGCGGGTTCGCCGAGCATCGTTCTTCACCAGCACCTGGAATTAGGTTCACATTTGAACTACAACAACTACATATCAGAAAGAAAAACATATGGAGCTTACATAAGGAAAAGATACATTCGTATTCATTCCCCTGAGTCAACTTCATAGAACCACCTGCAAATCTCCTGAGGTGTAAAGGAGGGTTCGCACTGTGTGTTTTTCGGCTGTCTCAAAGGACTGCTCCATGCCACACTGTGCGATCTCCACCGAGCTATAGAGGTGTGTCACACTGAACGGTTCAAGATTTCAGTGGGTCAAACTGCACGATGTCTCGCTCTAGCAGGACGCACCAAAAGCCATCGTCACGAACGTGCGTTCATTGGTCAATGGCAGATCGGGGTCGTCAGAATGTCTGAGACAGCCTGAAGACTGCCGAGGGCTGGTTTTTGTCGTACAAGCACTAAATAAGCTGTCGGGGAGCACTTTACACTGCAACGGCCACAGAGCTGCGAATCACACGCACTGTTTTTTATCATAGCGAAAGAAAAGGTCTAGAACGGCCGAAATCGCAGTAAGATCCCTGCTTAACTCTACCAGATTGGCACATAAATAAATTGGATCCCCCCCCCCCCCCCCCCCCATACTTCTTTGTAGAATAGATCAACATCAGTAAGATTGAATATGAGAGTGTCTGTGAACATTTTCAATTACTGTTCCATACTCCAATTTAAATTTAGGCCATTCTGATACATGAAGATGCTTTGATCTAACCCACCCCGTTGTAGCTTTGGCTGTATAGGGGTGTAGGGTTTCCTTTGCAAATCCATTTTTCCATCTACTATGACCATCTTCAGTCTCGCTGCTGATCCCCACAGCATGATGCAGGTTCCACTGTTTCATAGTCACTAGCAGACTGTTTAGGTGATGTGAAAGATTGGCTAGCTGCTAACTTTCTTCTTTTGAATGACGCCAAGACAGAAGCTATTGTTTTTAATCCTGACACTTATTCATCCTCCCAATATAATCTTCCCTTTCTCTAGTCTCACCTAAAACCTACTGTCTAATTTAATAGTCCTGATGGATTCCTCTCTTAAGATGGACTCCCATATAAATCGTGTAGTAAAGTCCTGTTTTTTTTCATCTTGCGATGTTTGTCCTAGCTCAAGTTCATCTTAAAAAGACAGCATCTTCAGTCTGTTATTCATGCATTCATCACCTCACGCCTTGACTTTTCAAATTCGGTTCTGTATGGAGCGAACTCTACACTTGCCCGGCTTCAATTGGTCCAGAACGCTGCTGCGCCTTTCCTGACCAATACCAAATGCAGGCAGCATATTAGCTAACCGCACTGGCTTCCCACCTGTTTTCAAATCGAGTTTAAGATTCTTCTATTTGGTTTTATAGCGCTTCATGCGTTTGCGACTGCATATCTTTCAGATGGACTTTTTCCCTATGCTCCGAAGCGGTCCCTCAGGTCTATGGATCAGGACCTTCTCCTTATCCCTAAAACCAGATACAAGGGTCGTGGTCAGCTTGCATTCTCGGTCTGTGGGCCCTTACTCTGGAAACGCATACCACTTACGATACGGCTGTCTCCTTCTCTTATTGTTTTTAAATCTAGTTTAAAGACTTGCTTTTATTCCTTAGCCTATCCTTCTAAATATATTTTCCTATTTTTTGTTTTATATTTGGGTGTGAATTTATCTGTTTCTTATGTTTTTTTTATTTTTAATAATTTATTAAATTTATAATTTATTGCTATTGTATAGCACTTGGTCTGCTCTCAAGCAGTTTTTTAAGTGTGCTTTATAAATAAAATTGGTATGGTATTGGTATGTTATAGAGGGGAGGCTGTGTTTTGCCTGATATTCAGATTTTCTTTTCTGCCACACAGTGTGTTGCATTTTTGGTCAAAAAGTTGAATGTTGGTTAGATCTGACCAGAGCATCTTCCTCCATCCCTATAGGCGTACCGTGAAGCTGGATTCGGGGCTGTTGTTGCCGTTTCCAGGCGTTCCAGATTGGGCCCCGCCACATTCACGTGTCAGCACGTATTGACAAGTTCCCTGAAAGTTAAAGGTCCTGCCATCGAAGGTGTTGTAGTGAGGATCACCAAAGACTGTGCACACCCCAGGTTCTGTAGAGAAACAAAGACGGAGAAAGAGAATGCTGAAAAAAGAATGAGTAACAAAAGTAAACAAAATCTCATGCTGGTTAAATCTGAATGACTGTGAACAACTGCATGGATGAGCAGCAGACCTCCTCAACACAGCATGCTTTAAAACGAATGTATCGGAAAACCTGAAATCCAACCCCAAAAACGTAATTTATGAGAAATACTGAAATATGTGGCTCTAATCTGCCTTGCTCAGAAGTGAAACCAAAATCTGTGGTGTGGTAAAATGTCTGCCTTATTTAAATAAAACTACATTTAATTTTATGCACAAATGAGGTTTAGAGGTTATTTGCATTACTGAAATAGACCGTGCTGGGGGATTTCTGCTGAAGTAAAATGACCTGAGGACAAACCGCAGTCTGGACTAAAGTACATGAGGAATATTCAACCAAGGCTGCTGCTTGCTTTCAGATGTAAAGATTTAGTCTTCTAACCTTCTATTAAATACATTGTTTGTATAATTATATAGCACTTTATACCATCCAAATGATGATCAAAGTGCTTTACAGTAAAAGTAAAACGGAAATCTAAAACATCAGATCTTTATATGAAAACAGCATTAAAATAGACTAGCTTAAATATACTTACTAAAATATTTTTAGACTTACGGTATGAGCATAAGAATCTATTTCAGGATAAGTAAAGGTTTATTTAATACTCCAATGAGTTGGACTTACTCACTTTCAGTGCAAACTGGACAGCAGCCGGTTCTGTTCAGGATCTTGTTCTGTAAGGAACAAGATGGAGGCACACAACTTTAGAGGAAATTTATTCCTTATCAAATTAAAAAAGAGGTCATGGATGTCTGATTAAAAGTGATAAAACAAAGAACAGATCCACTTATAAATAACGGGAGGAGTGGAACAAACTTCATTTATCATCTCAGATTCTTTAAAACTTAATTACTGTCAGAACGGCTGACAACGCCGCATGTGAAAAGCGAACAGACTAAAAGTGATCCATCATGTAAAATCTTTGGATAGAAATAGATGTTTAATTAAATAAAATAAAAAAACATTGATGGTGTTTTTCTAAATATGTAGTTTTTATTAATAATTTCTAAAATGTTGTTGCTAATAAGAAATTATTCATGTTTTAATTAGTTTATTGTCAAATCAGGGCCCCCACAGAGATACGGACACTCCAACTGAGAGTGATGGACTTTGTCTGTGTAACAGGACTGCGTGTGTGTGTGTGTGTGTGTGTGTGTGTGTGTGTGTGTGTGTGTGTGTGTGTGTGTGTGTGTGTGTGTGTGTGTGTGTGTGTGTGTGTGTGTGTGTGTGTGTGTGTGTGTCTATCCAGTATGTTTCAACCTCCATCAGAAGAGCGGATCAGAGGACTCTTTTACACGCTGAGTTTCTTTTGCCTGAGGGACCCCCTTCATTTGCACCTGCCTCTAAATGAGGACCCTCACTGATGTAAGTTTTTCTAAACCTTAAACCTTGCTTTTGAAGCTCGAACAGTAACCCACGTTTTAACTCTAACTATCCTTTGAAAGTCTGGGCAGGCCAACTCTGAAGTACTTTTCCTCCCTTGTCTTTTTCACGCGGACGCCACTCATCTGTCATCGCACGCAGACGTTCTCTGTACTCTATACGTACGCTTCAGTTCTAACCTCCACACACAGGCCCCTCTGAGTCTTTGAAGAGTGCACACACACACACACACAGAGAGGAACACACACTCCCTTTCAAAACACACACACAGTGACAGATTAGTTTTCAAGGGCCTAAATATAGGGAACCTCTTCTCTGCTGCCACTCAAATGGAATACAGACAAAAGGCTGTTCGGAGACACGCTGTCTCCAAAGGGGACCCAGACACTCGGCTGACCTGCTGCTGACCGCAGGAGGACAGCATGGGAGAGATTGTGTGTGTCCATGTGAGCTTACAGAGGGTGTTGTGGACTGTGGCGACCTCTGTGTCAGTGAGGAGTCACAGTTGTGACCACTGAGGACAGGTGGGGCAGTTTGTGTGTTATAACGTTCCGGATTACCAACGCAAGTTAATACAAAGCTGCGGTTCTCTCACTTCTCCCCTAGTACCAACATCCAGCTCTTCATTTAAAAACAAGCACCTCTGACATATCTTCAAAGTTTGGATTCATAGTAGATGCAGTAGGTTAACAGGAATCCCATCAAATATGCAGCAGAGGCAGTGCATCAGATTTCATCCCTTGACATCAGCTGTTCTTAGACAACCTTTATTCTTACTTTGCTTCATCAAATTCCCTTAAATATTTCAGTGTTTTTTCTCATCAATAAACAATGCAACATAAATAAAAAACTGTTGCCCCTTTACCATTGTGTACCTTTTAGCAAATTAACTACATAATTTGCAGAATCCTGTCATTCTGGGCTTTATGAAGGATTGCAGGGGTCTTAAATAATTTAGTAATGATTCAAAACATAATGTAAAGCAAAAGTAAATTTTGGTTCAGTTTTCTTTCACCACTTGCGGTCCTTCTCACTCTGCACCTTTGAAAAACACGTGTGATATGAGGGTGGATGGGCCATAACTTGATACTAGCCATAGGTTGAAGCATAATTTGTGTGTGCAAAACACAACTGGTGTCTTCCTACTCCAAATACTAAATGTAATAAATTCTAAGAAATTAGTGCCTGCTGTCAAAAACAAGAAATAGATATTTTCCACCTCATGAAGAATAATAATGTTGAAATTTAATCTGACATTACAAATTATGTTTATTGGAGAGAAATTACAACACAGACCACCACCGTAATTCTGCAGTCTTCTGCTCTGACCGCGAATAACAGGTGACGGCTTGTCGTAACCACTGGAAGCGTGTGAACTTGGACTAACACTGACACCAGCTCTGACTGCATGACCGGCACCGGTGGGAGGTATGTGAGGAATCTACTCCATCATCCGCTGACCGACAGATGACTTCGGGGCGACCTCTGCGACAGGTGAGCGCAGCGCAAACCTCTTTCCTGCAAAGCAGTTCTCAGAGGTTTAAACTCTGCTGCCATGTAAAGGATTTAAAGGAAGAGTACCTACAACTTCAACTATTTTATTAAATAGGTAATATCTATTTCATTTTTATTCTATTCACCATCAAATGGTGGCCATTCTTACATTTAAAGCAACAGTTAAAGAAACCCGTCAGAATATCGTTTGATTTTTATGAAAACATGAGGGCAAATAAGTTTCGGTATTTTTTAGTTCAGACTTATAGTTTGTGTAAACATTCTGGGGCATATATATATATATATATATATATATATATATATATATATATATATATATATATATATATATATATATATATATATATATATATATATATACATCTGAAAATGAAATTAATTCATGGACCATATCATGTACCTGTTAGATATTCAGGCTGTTTGCAAAATGAGAAAAGAACAAGCAGAGTGGGACTTCCAGATGTAGTGGAAGTAAGTCTCTATCACTCACCGAGGGACAGCTGGTGATCGGCACGCACTGCTTGGGCCGACACTCAACGTTGCCTTTAACACAGGCACAGAGAGTGCAGTTCACTGATGACCACATGTCTCCTTCCTACAGACACAACAGGGGCACAGTAGCACACAGATTAAATTGATGTACTCTTTACATTCCCGACAGCATGTGATGAACCCCACATATGCATTTATTTTCCAGCTTACTTATTTTAAAGCGTTTTAAGCACCAATATTAAAGCAATAGTCTGCAACAGCTGTACTAAAAGGTTTACAAAACAATCTCAGTAAAATAATTTCCCTAGAATTTGGGCAAATGGCAAATATCAACTCATGGGAGTATTAAAGTGCTGCTTTTCTAAGTCCCTGTAGCTCCTGGCTGTGCTATTTTACTAATGCTTGCTGGAGATTTGGATTCATCCATTATGTTTTTATGTTTTGATTTCTGGCTTTGTCTATAATAGTGCTGCAACCAATAACATGTTCATTAGCATAAAAATGATGTTCTTTGCAGCAGCTTGGGTAGAGTTGTTTAGCTTAGATGCTATACTGATCAGCCACCACAAGGGGAGCTCTCCAGTCAGTTATCATCTCATTTATCATCCTGCCACTGTCCATTTATTACTCTTTATCAGGAAAAGACCGATGTATCCATTAGCAATCCTTTCATCCATGTCCTCACCCTGTAGATTTTGTTCCGCACTCTGCAGTACTTCACCTCCTCCACCTTCACATAAGACAGACACTCGTCACAGCACTGACTGCCCTGGCAGCTGCCTGGACGTGAGCACCGCTTTTTGCACACCACTGTTGAATCCTTAGGGACAGGAAACAGAGAGTTCCTGCATTACGGTTGATCACAGTTTAACCCAGATATTGACATAGATTGTATAAAATTATATAGAACCATTTTTCTTTACTACCTGACATTAAATCAGACTAAACCTCTCCGGTCAGGTAGGACTCCCCAATTGTTTTAAATGCCAGAACAATGATAGACATTATTTGAGAATATTTGCTTAACTTTTTTTAAATTTACAAGTGTACACATATTTTCTTAGTATTTTTGGTACAATTGCCTTTTAAACTGTAGAAATTTGGTCAACAGTCTGTGGTATCCCTAACAAGTTTCCCAAAGAAGTTTGCATGAATGCCCATTTGCTATCCTTAAAGCCGCTTAGTAGTTAATCTGTGTTTAGGGTCATTGTCCATTTGTAAGACCTATTTGTGCACACATACATAATGTTCTTTCCTCATGGTGCATAGCATTGTAAGAAGTGCACCAGTTTCTCTTGTAGCAAAACACCCAAACAACACGATGCTTCCACCCCAGTGCTTCACAGTTGGAATGGTGCTCTCAAGCTTAAAAGGCTTCTCCCTTTTTGCTCACAAATCTATTAAAGGTCATTAGGCACATTTCCACTATTGGAACTTTTACTGGACCTTGACACTAGGGCCGTTTACGGGGCTATTTCAGGAACCGAGCAAGTACCAGCCTCAGGGTATGTACTCGGAAATGACCAAGTAGAGTCGCTGGGCGGGACTTGTTAACCCATGCTGAATGGTTTTTACTCAGAGGGAAATGATATCACCAGACGTCGCCAAACAACCGGCTTCGTAAAACTGGAAGAGTTTCCGGACAAAGCAGTTTATAATGACATAGCAAACAGAATGGAGGCAACATAGCAAATAGAAACATGGCGACCATCGCTGCTTCTTCCATTGTCGATCTCTTGTAATTACTGCTGCTATTTCTGCAAACCTATCAGAAGCTTAGAAAGCAATAACATCATAATCTGTGCTGTCTGAAGTTGTGACTTTAAACAACGTAATAAAATTTTAATTAAAAGAAATCTCTTATCTTGGCATTTAGCAAAGGTAAATTATTTTGGTTATCCTAACAGACTAAAAATATCAAAGGTTTGGTCTGAGTTTGTGTCAAAGTGAGAAATGAAATCAGTTTTAAGCTGTATACAAAGTATATTCCCATGTCATTTTTTTTCTTTCTTTTTTTTTGAGGAAGGATCAGTGAAATAAGTTCCACAAGCAAATCCTTTTTACCAAGAAAGGTTAATGTCCAGAAAAGTACCTTGCATGTGCAGGTTGTACAGTTGTTGAGCATAAAGGAAGTACCATTCTCATAGACATCACTGTGGAAAAGACAACTTCCTAAAGAGAGATCAAACACCTTCCTCTGACCTGGAGGTAAAACAGAATCACAAGCAGGAAACAATAAAGATAAAGAAGTCTCAAATAACTTAAAGTATAAAGTCTTGAAGAAAAACAAAGCAATTCCAGGAGCACAGTAAAGGATCTGAAGCTCAGACATACCAATACACCTGGGACAGCACTGTCCCGGAAGGGTGTGGCTTAGGTGGGCGGGGCATGAAAGCACAGGACACACCTCCTTCATGCAGAGAGTCCGCCCTCCCTAAAAAAAGCAACACATCCTAATCACCAAGACACATTAGTAGGGTTACACAAATATCTATCTATCTATCTATCTATCTATCTATCTATCTATCTATCTATCTATCTATCTATCTATCTATCTATCTATCTATCTATCTATCTATCTATCTATCTATCTATCTATCTATCTATCTATCTATCTATCTATCTATCTATCTATCTATCTATCTATATTGTGTTAACATCCATGTTCTTAAGCTCTGTCATTGACGTCAGTGCCAATTTGATCTACACGTATGACTATATATCCTTCTGTTGATAGCAGTCTATGCATTACATAGAAATGCATTTTAAAATATTTCTCTAGTTTTGCATTCATGGACTACATTTCAAAAAAGGACTAAATCAAAGGTGTTCAAACTAATTTTCCATGTTCCAAAACCGTAAAGCTGGAAGTACTGAAGGGTCACAAACAACAAATTTTGTTATGTTATTAAAAATGCAAAGGTAAATTTATTAGGATTTTGTTTTTTTACCTACAAAAAAATAAATAAAACTGTGGCTCACTGGGTAGAGTAGTTGGCTTCTAATCAGAGGGGTGTAGGTTTGTTTCCAGCTTCCACCTTTTACATGTTGGAGTGCCCCTGGGCAAGGCACTTAACCCAAGTTGTCTACCGATCTACGTATCGATGTATGGATATGTGTGCGTTTGTGTGTGCCAATGGATGAATGTGGCTTTAGTTAAAGTGCTTTGAGTGGTAAGTTTGACTAGAAAAGTGCTGTAAACATTCAGCCCATTTACAATAAACAAACCATGGATTATTTTAGTGAAATGAGCTACATAGTCCCGATTGTTGAAGAAATGGGATCTCTGAATTATATCAATCTGAAGACTTAAAAAAGGGTTTTTCTCATATGCCCTCATTACAGAAATTCATGTAGTTTCTTCCCCATAAAATTTAAGAAGTTTTCATCTGCATTAACAACCTTTCCTGGCAAGCCAGACTTGTATTATTCCTTGACTGTGGTAGGGCCGCAGTTAATAATTTCATGGGCCACAAATGGACCCCCGGCCATACTTTGGACACCCCTGGTCTAACTATTTTATTGAGCAACCTCTACTTAAAATAAAAGATAAGTTCAGCAAAGGTTATACTTTTTCCCATAACAACTGATCTTCGATAAACCTGAACACAGCATTTTAAACGGCAGACAGGTACAGGAAAAACATTCAGTATCATAAGGAGCTCTGTTAGCTGTGTAAATAAACAAGGGAAAGTATGACAAGGGGTTTGTTTGAGAAACAGTTTGAAAAAAAACTGAAGGGTGTTCTTATTGGATGTCAACACGTTAATACTTAAACGTGTTTATGGACCTGCCTGTAGAGTTTGTTTGTCTAAGGGGGGATGCTGGGGGAGACAGGAACATGTGAGGAATTAAAAGGGAAAAAGCAAAGGGGAGGATGTTGTTCCAACCAGACATTTGTGACTCCTATGAGAACTTTAAAGCCAACTCATTTGCAGGACAGAGATCCTGCTGGAAAGATGTACTCACAGTGCACATGCACTTGATGCAGGGTTTGCCTTCAGGATTGAACTCTTCTTTCTCTTTGTAAAGGTGACCCTCAAAGATGCAACCTGCAGTGAGAGATGTAAGGCACCAAAAATATTTCATTTAGATCTCTTTTAGTTAATTAAAGTGTATTTATTTAAGCCCATTCAAACTATTTTAAGTATTTTCTAAACCACTAAAGCTATTGCAACAAAGACTTTTTGTTTTAAAATTATTTATTGTATTAAAACAGGAGAGAAACAGAAACAGCAGCTGAAATTCTTAAAACAACTTTGACTTTAATGTTTGTGTTTTACAGTGATAATATCAATGATTAAATAACAATCATAGAAAATACTAGAATGAATAGATACTTGAAAGAAATAATGTATTAATAAGTTGTGAAAACAAAAGTTCAAGAACAAACTGGAATTTTAATTTAACAAAAACTTACAAATATTCATATGCTGTTAAAATTAATTTAATTAAACTTCTTCTTTAAGTTGCATGTAAAAAATGTTGTTCCATGTAAACGATAAATAAATACAAGTAGAATAACTAATGATGAAGTTTTTACTTCAATACTCACTGGGGCAGGTGGGACAGCACTTTTTTGGGTGGATTTTTGGGTTCTTGCAGTGAATGACACACTGTACCTCCGCCTCTGTGATCACACCTTCCTGAACAAGGAGCAAAATTATTCCTTCAGCTTTAAATCTAAAAGATGTCATTACATGTTTTTTCTAACATTTTATTTCAATCCTCTTTCCCCCACCATTGCCTAGCAATTATGTTACCTTTTTAAAGTGGTGTAACGGTTCACATAAATCTGGGATATTTGGGGTTTCGGTATGCATTTGGGGTTTTAAAGTCATGGATCAGTACTTTTTCAGTACACTTTAATCCAGAAAAAAAAATTACAAATGTGCATATGACTACTTTTACTGTGATCCATATAAACAAAGAACCTTTTTTTCCTGAATTCCTTCCTTTCAATTCCTGAAATTAATTGGATTTTATTATGTTCTGTAACTTAAAAAAGTTGAAAGTACAGAACCGACTGGATATTAGATTGGATTTTTAAAAAAATTAATAAAATAGTATAAGCAGACATAGCTAGAGTAGAAAACTAAATATAACCACTCGAAAACAGTCGTTGTTAATGTTTAGAAATGTTTAAATAATACTTTGCTCATATTGAGTTTAAAATATGCTTAAATCACTTTGGAGTTGTTTTGACATTTCGAAAGCCTAGTCTTCTAGTTGTACTTGAATACAGCATGGGCAGCTGTTGGGAAAATCCCTTCTCATCACTCAACACTTTTATACAAAATAAGGAGTTTGGGCTAATTGGATGCTACTGGTAGCTTGACATTGTTTCAGGTGAGTTAATCACTTCAGTGCAGACCGTGTTCTGGACCTTATTGCTGTTGAAAGATGCGTTCGCTGACAAAGTTCTGGTTCGGTCCATCTTTCTTCTTCTACTGTAGCTGCATGAGAAACCATTAATGTTCCCAAATAGCAAAGCTTAGTGATAGCTGGGAGTCCTTTCTGTTTTGTTTTGGTGTCATTTTTTAAAGTTGCACTGTAGAACGTTGCACTGCACTCTGAGTTCTGCACATAAATGTTCTGCATGTGATCAGATGGAAAACAGCTGGATTCATTCGGTAGACATGCGTAGCGAACCGACGGGGAAGTACTGAAAAATCCGAATCTGAATACATGTACCGTTACAACCATAATTTTTTTTATCCCGGCATGAGTCTATCCTTCCTCTGAACATCATTTCCCCTTCCATTTGCTACCAGTCAAGAAAGCTACCGTATATCTCAGAGACACACCTGACAGCGTCTTGTTATGCAGGGTTTGGTGGAGGTCATCCAGGATACGGAGCTGTTATAGGAACGTCCATCTAACATGCAGCCTGAAGTAGAGACAGACAGAGAGGCAAATAATCCAAGGCTTTAGGGTGACATGTGTTTTTTTAAATTCTCTTCAACTTTTTAACATTTGTAAAATCACCAGCTGTGGAGTGTAATGAATATTCTGACCATCCAACCATAACCATGCAGAGATCTTTTAGGGAACACTTCCGTTTCTATTTTGGGAATGTCTTCCTGAAGAGAAAATGCTGTAATTGTTTGTGTCAGGACCACCTAAATGCTTTAACTGAGCTGATAGTAAAAGCAGCTATGCAACAGTGTTCCTACAACACATCATATATCTGCACGTCTTACATGACAAAGCTGATGTAACAGAATTGAAGTGTGATGTTGTGCATGAACTCTACATAACCGCCTCTTCCTGCCACATGAAAATCTCAAATTCCACTTAATTTTCTGCAAAAGCTAAAATATCTTTCTTCTAAAACTTAACATACTGCAGGTGTGGTTTACAGAGAAGGAAACCTGCAAAGGTAAAATCCTGATTCATGAATATCATGATTAAGATGAAAGGCAGCAATAAAACAGGAAGATGCATATAAACTGTAAGTAGTGTGATCGGACTCAAGTCAGGATCTAAACACGTCATGTCATTGTAGGCTTACTGGCTTTAAGGTAATCACCAGAATCAGTGCTGCCTCTATTACACGCTGTCTAACTAGTAGATGTGTTGCAAATAAACTAATTCATAAAGGTTTCATTCTGACAATTCTTCCACCTTTAACATTTCCTAATCTTAATCCATTTTTCTAATTTTACTGTTTAAAATCCCTTCATTAAAAAATTCTCAGACATTTTTCATGTTGAATGTTCACAAAAGGATTGCACAAAATAAAATCTAAAAAGAGTGTTTATCTGTTCATCACCATCACTTTTTATTTATCACACCAGCTCTAACAATTTTGAAAAATTAGCTACAGGATTGCTTCGACTTTTTCCTGTAATAAACTTAGACTGCTTTTAGTTTCTATCTTTTTTTCTCTTTTCGTTTATGAACACAAATCTGAAACGTTTGTCACAATTGTATTTAACCCCATCTCATCTGACACATCAAAATACAATTCAGAGCAAATAATTGGCTTCAGAAGACCTCGCATTCGTAAACAGAGTCCACCTGTGTGTCATTTTCTTGTTGGAGAACATTAGTAAGCAAACAGCATCCTGAAGACCAAGGAACAAACCAGACAGATCAGAGATCAGGTTGTGGGGAAATGTAAGGTTTGGGTTACCAAACATTCTGCTTTTTCTAGGCAGTCTATAAACTCTAGACCTGGCAACAGAAAAATGTACCTATGAAACCCTAGTCCTCTGCCACTCTCCCACAAATACAGTCTTAAGAGCAAAACATTTAGATGCAACAGCTACTCTTTACAATACGACTGCTCCACTGTCACCCACCTTCCTTTCAGCGCTGAATGAGAAGCCTATTCATTTCATCCCTTTTACAGTAAGTGGTCTCAGATCAATGATTAACTTTTCATACACTGAAACCTAATCGGAGCCATTGATCTACTTTCTGCATTGTAAAATAAATCCTGCGTTGCTATATCACTGCTGCAGGAAGATGTGCAGCAATTTAGAGAAAAACGGCTGAGTTTAGGTAACAAAATCCCATTCAAACTCATACACCAATACAGAGTGAAAGAACACACAGCGCCTTGCAAAAGTATTCATTAATTCTTAACTTTAACCACATGTTGCCATTATAAAAACCCAAACTTCAATGTGTTTTATTGTGATTGTATGTGATAGATCAGTCTAATCCTGCTACAAGCTTTTCCCGTCTAGAGAAAGAAATTTTTTCTCATTCTTAACAAAATAGCAGAAGCTCAGTCAGACTGGAGGAAGAGATTCTTGCTGCAGATTACCCGTTGGATTTAGGTCTCTTACTTTTTGTTGGTCTGTCAGATCAAATCCTATTAAAATACATTGAAGTGTGCACTGATGGTGTGTGAATGTTTTTGTAACCCACTGTTGCTGTCTCTTCCAAATTACTTTACATATTTTATCAGCGTAAAACAGCATGTGTTAAGGAGACTTGGGGTACATTCGATTTTCAAACAGACTAGATGGTACAGAAGATCCAACAAGTTAAAAGCTTTGCATCAACAGGGGAAACCAGCAGTCTGAAAATGGAAGAAATGATCCTTCTCTGAATCTTATAGAGGTGTTTTCTCAGACTGCAAGAGAGAGAATATGTAATTCATTTACTGAAATTAAAACTACAAGAACCGACTCCCAGTTTTTACTCTAACCCAGGGGTCTGCAACCACAAATGTTACATGAACTTCAGAAAAAAAGACAACTTATATTCTTGATAAGTATCTACAATAAGATATTTGTGTTCATTTTTAAAGAATCACCATTTCATTTCTATGTTTTTAAACAGAACAACAAAACATAAATCTTTTGCCACAAGAGGGTGTATACATTTTCTTCTATGTGATTTTGATATTAGTAGGAAATTATGTTAAAAAAAATAAGCAGACAGTTTCCAAATTTATGACAAGTGAAGATAGGTGTGAAAGAATTTGTATTACAAACAACTGAAACCTGCCTTTGTCATTATAACTATATTTAAAAGCATTAGTTGGTTCTTTATAAATTTTAGCCAAAGTTTTAAAGAGCCATTCTCGACGGTCCAAAGAGCAACTCTATAGCTGCAGGTTTCAGACCCCTGGTCCAACTGTTTCTAATTTATTTGTGAAAATTCACTATAGTTGCAACATTTTCACTGAATTTCAGTCATTTTAAAGCCAGAAAATTAAAACCCTTTTGCATAAGTCGATTGCTTAGAGCAATATCTTGGTGATATGGTGTTTCAAACATTAAATAAACATGAACTGCTTTTGTGAAGTAAATGACTTAAGCCCTCATTCAGACAATCTTTATAAATAACAGTTCTACTAATTGCTTTTTTTCATTATTCCTGCACTGTGGTATGTGTAAACTTGTTTATTAAAGCAACTTTAGACCACAGACTTTGCAATAAAGTGACATAGTCGGACTGGGGTTCTCATCAACTGTGAGCATGATTTCATAGAGCAGTAACAAAAACAGCAATATGACCTGCTGGTGTGTTTTTAGATGGTCCATCATTCAGTCACAGGAATCTCTAATCAGCTTCACAATGAGAACTGAAACGACACAGGGCTTTTTCTCTCCCGAGCCGAACACAGCCCGCCTCTATTAATGAAGTGCTGTGTCGTAAAACTGGAGGTAGGTGTGAGTGTTTTTATATTTCCATGGAGCCGCGTGGCTTCATCAAACCCATTTTCAAACAATAAGGACATTTTAGAGGCCTTGGGGTTTATTTGATATTTAAAGGTTAAGTTTGGTTGCCAGAAGCTAATAAGGACAGAGCTTCTGGAAGCTCCACAGTAATAAATGTAATGCAGAAAGATCCTTTTTGGTTATTTTGTTGGCTGCTTTTTAGTGATGACATTGTTTTTAAGCATCAGAAACATGGCTGCTAAATCTTAGCTTAATCTAGGTAACTTTATTAACACAAGTCTTTAAATGTTTACACTGTCTACTCAGCCATTTAATTTCCATTTCCATTTCCACTGATTCTGATTTACTTCAGTTTAACACAAAGGTTAATTTAGACATGATAAAAACAAAGGCAAAAAAATAATAAAACTGGAATTTTAATCCTACTGTTGCACAAATTGGATCCTGTGGTCCACTTCCTAAATACAAATTGAGGAAATACAGGCACACTAACCAAAAGCCTAAGTTTTTTTTTTTTTATGGCTCCTTACGCAAGGTTTTGGCTCTGGTTGAGTCTGACACACTGGCTTTTACTTTGATTTATTTTGGGTATTTATTTATAGGTTTTATACTGTTTTCTTTTGTTAGCTCTGCTAGATTTCTTTACAATATGCCATGCATCTGAAGTTGTTTTTTGTGCTTTTTAAATAAAGAAATGAAATTAAAATGAGGTGTACAGTTCTACACACATGCTAGGTACATTTAGCATCCAAATAACAACATATACAGGATCAACTTTTTTTCAGTATAAATCTACTTGGCTGTAAATGATAAGGACATGTAAATGCACATATATTTTTTTTTCTCAGCGATGGTGTTTGAATAATTATGATGATGCTAACCATGAGGACGTACAAAACAAACATATCCTCTTGCATGATTTCAGACTCATAAAAGTAGCTGTATTTCTGTTGCTTGTAAACCTGACGGTGAACCCCTTCAGCACCCAAGCTGTCTCCACACGCTACAGCTATGTGTATGTGGCTTCGCATGAGGTGAAAAAACATCCAGAGTGTCTCCCACAGGTTGCATCGAGGCCTGGCTGTTTGCATACAGTGCAATAAAGTGGTCTCTGAAGGTTTGGTAAGTCTGTATGAGCTTTATGTTTCTGTGTTATAGCGGTCCCAAGTTGAAGTCCTGCAGGCTGCAGATAAAACAGAGCTACAATAAACGCTCCAAAGTTCATTATTATCATAAATCGATGTTTATACACCGTCAGAAAACAGAGTAGCACAGGCTCGTCTTACTCTGGCTCTGTTATGTCTTACCTTTACACCTCTCACAGCAGGCTCCGGTTTGTTTCACCACCAGAGCACAGTCATCAGAGACAAGCGGGCATTTCTCCTGTTTACAGTCTGCTTTCCCATCCTGCAGGAGACAGACAGGAAGAGAGCACAGGTTGCTTATTTTCATGTTTTTCCAACTGTCAAAACTTCAACTTTAATCTAACAATTAAATCACATTCACATTTGATCTCTTCCATGATTTATTTCTGTTGTTTGTAAGTTGTTGATGAGTTGGACAAGTTTTATCTCTACTGACAAAATCATAACTACATACTCCATTTTCACTTCCAAACAACTTTTTGGAAACAGCTATTTTTTACCAAGATGGCACCTAAAAAAGACGCTTCAAAGCTTTCTGTATAAGCAAACATTCAGGCCTCAAGAGGTGCATTGTTCAAGGTAATCACCCCCAAATGTAATTATTTAATATTCAGATTTTATTACCCTGACATGACCAACCTTGCAGTTTTGATTTGACGCATGAGCCCTACATAACCGTTTCATTATTTATCCTTTTTTCCCTTCATATTAACAAAAAACCTCTTTAAGAATCAATATTCGAGACTTGGTGAGACTTTTTCTGAATTTATAGACTAATGTGGTGCAAATCCTCTCTGTCACACACATTTTCTTGCTGTTCAGATAAAGAAGTTAGTGATAGATTAGTGAGATGCATTAGAAGGAACATTGTTATAGTAACAGCAAAAAGGGAGCTTAGAAAAAAAAAACTACGGGTGAAAAATTAGAATATTGTGCAAAAGTTAATTTGTTTCAGTAATTAAACTTAAAAGGTGAATCTAATATATGATATGGACTCATAACATGCAAAGCAAAAATATTTCAAGTCTTTCTTTGTTATAATTTTGATGATTATGGCTTACAGCTTATAAAAACCCCAAATTCAAAGTCTCAGAAAATATGAATATTGTGAAAAGGTTCAATATTTTAGTTTCAAAGTGTCACACTCTAATCAGCTACTTGATCTAAAACAGCTACAAAGGGTTCCTGAGTCTTTAAATGGTCTCTCAGTCTGGTTCACTAGGAATCACAATCATGGGGAAGACTGCTGATCTGTTGGGAAGAAAACCATGATTGACACACTGTCTAAAGGAGGGAAAGCCTCAAATGGTAATTGCAAAAGTAGTTTGATGTTCCCAAAATGCTGTATCAAAGCACATTTATAGAAAGTTATGTGGAAGGGAAAAGTGTGGAAGAAGCAGGGATGGCAGCAGCCTGGAGAGGATTGTCAGGAAAAGGCTGTTCCAAAGTGTTTGGGACCTTCACAAGGAGTGGACTGAGGCTGGAGTCAGTGCATCAAGAGCCACCACAGACAGACAGATCCTGGACATGGGCTTGAAATGTTATATTCCTCTTGTCAAGCCGCTCCTGAACAACAAACGTCAGAAGCGTCTTACCTGGGCTAGAGAAAAAAAGAACTGCAGATGTTGCGTCTCATTTGGAAAACCAAGTTCCCAGAGTCTGGAGGAAGAATGGAGAGGCACACAATCCGAGATGCTGGAAGTCCAGTGTGAAGTTTCCACAGTCTGTGTTGATGTGGGGAGCCATGTCATCTGCTGGTGTTGGTCCACACATTTTGGAGCACTTCATGCTTCCTTCTGCAGACGAGCTTTAAGGAAATGCTGACTTCATTTTCCAGCAGGACTTGGCACCTGCCCACGCTGCCTAAAGTCCAAAACCTGGTTCAATGACCGTGGGATTATTGTGCTTAATGGGCCAGCAAAGTGGCCTGACCTGAACCCCATAGAGAATCTAAGGAGCACTGCCAAGAGAAGGTGATAGACATGAGACCGAACAATGCAGAAGAGCTGAAGGTCGCTATTGAAGCATCCTGGTCTTCCATAACACCTCAGCAGAGCCACAGGCTGATAGCATCCATGTCTCGCCTCAGTCATTGATGAAAAAGGGGCCCAAACCAAGTGCTGAGTACATATGCATGATTATACTTTTCAGAGGTCTGACATTTCTCTATTTAAAATCCTTGTTTTATTGATTTCATGTAATGTTCAAATTTTCTGTGATTTTGAATTTGGGGTTTTCATAAGCTGTAAGTCATAATCATCCAAATGATAACAAATAAAGGCTTAACATATCTTGCTTTGCCTATAATGAGTCCTATATTAGTTTTACCTTTTAAGTTGAATTACTGAAATAAATTAACTTTGGCACAATTTTTTTAGTTTCACCTATATACACATCCTGTTCAGAAAGGACAGTCTATAATGACATTGTAAAAAAAAAAAATGAATGTGCTTGGTTATTTTATTTAGCCCTAATTTCTAACCAAACTTTCACAGTTGTGAAAGTAAAGGATGAAGGGACTAAAATTAATTGTTTTTATTTTCCGTTAAATTTAGACAAATTTTAAAAAGGGACTTCTTTGTATCAATAGGGAACTTTTCATCTGAACAGACAGAAATCACATGGGGGGTGCCCCAGGGCTCCATCCTGGGGCCCCTCTTATTTAATATCTACATGCTCCTGCTAGTTCAGATTAGAACAACAAGTAAGATTAATTATCATAACTATCCAGATGATAGCCAGCTCTACATTACAATGTCACCAGGTGACTTTGAATCCATCCAAATGCTAAGCAACTGCATTGAGCAAATCAATGGATGGATGTGCAATAATTTTCTCCATCTTAACAGAAACAAAACTGAAGTAATTATTTTGGGACCTTTGATTAATAATAGCTGGAATGTCATAAGGGTAGTATTTTTTAATGTTCTTAATGGCTTCAATGTTGTGTTTTCTGTTTTTATTGTTGTTTTATTGTTGCTTTTATCTTTTCCACTAATCATATAAACCACCTTGAATTACTTTGTTGCTGAAAGTGTGCTATATGAATAAATTTGCCTTGCAGTAACAGCCAAAACCCAAAAAACAGTATATGATGAATTACAGTCCTCTTTTCTAACAAAACAGGCACGTTTTAGTTTATTTAAGGCATATTTAACAAGTGTAAAGTCAAAACCAATTAGACATGAATCCTCTTCACCACTGTTTAGACAAGATTATAGCATTGTTGGAGTACCACTAATCCGTAGCTATGTATATTTTCAGTATTAAAAAGATCAAGCATCACATTAATCAAGTCAGGGATTTAGAAACTGAAAACAGGGTTAGGTTATAAAACAATATTCTAAGCTTTGAGCATCTCTCAGAGATCCAATCAGCTATTCATCTGAGAAAAAACAAAACATGGCACATATGCAAATCTACTGAAACATGGCGTCCGCCTAAGCTGACAGGCTGGGAAAGTAGAACATTAAACAGAGAAGAAGACAAGTGGTCCTGGATATCTCTAGAGGAGCTACAGCTCAGTTGGGTGAGTGTATTGATAGGATAGCTATTATTTGTGTGCTCCATTTGGTCTTCATGAAAAGCTGGTAAGAACAAAGTCATTATTTAAAGAACGGCAAAAGACATCCTGTTTTCAGTTTACCACAGAACTTTTAGGGAAAGAAGGTGCTCTGGTCAGCTGAGATGAATGCATGTCATCCTGGACACACCAATTGTGACCCATGGTAAATACAGGGCAAACAGGAGTGGAAATTTACCTTCTAACAGGACAACGACCCTAAACACACAGCCAGAGCAACTTTAGACTGGTTTAAAGCTAAGCATTTTTATTTGTTTGAACGGCCTAGTCAAAGTCCAGACCTAAACTCTAATACTCCCTTATTTCTGACACACAAGACATTCAGTTAAATAGTCTACATTTAGACATGTCTGAGCAGACAGATCAGCACCACCAAATGTGCAGGTATGAACGATGAAGATAAAATTAAATAGAGTTTCTCTACCTACTCAATGTGTTTGCCGGTTCACAACTTGGTTTGAAATTTGCAGCCTGAGAAATAAAATATGGCTCAGTCTTGACGGTTTAGCTGTGAATTTTCACACCAGCACAACAAACCTCCTGTCGCCTTCAAGAACACTGCACACTGTGTCCGTCGGCTCTGCAGCATGCGCCGCGGGACTGGACAGGACCGGCGTTGCTTAATTCTCTCGAGCTTCACACCCAGTCTTTACTGCCGATTTTGTCCCCATTCTGAGTGTGTTTTATTTCACAAACTGTGAGGGTTTATAAAGTGGAGGCTGAAAGTCCCGCAGGCCTGTGGCAGGAGGCTCTAACAAGGATGGATCAAAGGAGTGTGAAAATAAACCCGGCCGGTTTAATATAGCTGCAGCTCTCCGACTAAACCCCAACCACACCGAGGTCAGATGATGTCATGACAAAAGAGGAGGGAGGAGAGGAACCGGGATGGAAAGAAGCAACTGATGAAGTGTAGCAGGTCAGAGGGAAAAGGACAACTAGAGGAAAACAAGCCGTGAAGAACACAAGCTCAGGATGAGAATCTGGGTAAGGACAAGGTTCAAGGTTTCAATTGGTGATGTAAGAAAATACTGATTCGCCGATATATCGCGATATTTTATGTCATGATATTGTATCGATTTTCTTATGTTTATTTTTTGGAATTTGAATGGAACCATTAATGATGACAGTAATTTTTGTAGTAAAATTAAAAGTAAGACTGGTAGTTGGTGGCTGTTTTAACTTCTTTGTTTCAGTGGATCAGCTAGATCTAGGAATAAAACTGGATGTGTTAAAAGTATGAAACAGGTCAGAGTGTTTAGAATGCTGTAACAGTTTTCTAAAGTAAAATTCAGTTTTAAAAATTACTATATATATATATATATATATAGTCTTACTCATGGTATCGCAATATTTCATATCGTACCCCCCCCCCAATATTGTGATACATATTGTATCACCAGATTCTTGCCAATACACATCCTTAGTTTCTGTGCAAATGTAATAACTCCCAACACACTGCGAAACACACTCCAAACAACAGAGGTGAGTTATGTCAACATACAAGTCAGTTATATGTTACAGTGATTATTCAAGATGCTAACAATGTCAATAAAAAGGTACACAATTTTAGATCTTAATGGGTTGGCTAATATCAGTTATTAAAGAGTTCATATGAAGGCAAAGGGATAAAAATATTGTAACAGGTAACAAATACTTTGAAATTACAGGATACTAATGTTAATCATCATGGTGCAGTAACATAAAATGTTCCAAATAAAAATTTGCTTAACATTTAGTAGATATAAATGGGTGTTAAAATGCTCTTCTTCTAGATGATTACTTTGCACAATGATCCTCTGTAACCTCTCTGCAAACAATGGCTTTAGGTACAGGACACAAACCAGAGCGTATCAAGAAAATGCCACTAGGACAGCTGAACCTTACATCTGGTGACATCTAACTTCCTCTTTTTGGGAGATTAATGAAGTATTAATGTATACATTTATCCATTCTGGGTAATTTATTATAAATGATGTCAAAGGTGAAAGTATTTATCAGGGTCTCTTTTTTGATGCCCAAATACTCATTTAGTGTATGATCACTTTAAGAACACAGCCAAAACAATGACGAAAACAAACTAGATAGCATAATAAATACCTAAATTTGAACAAATATTTAGCTAGCAAGGGCAACATTTAGTTTGGAGCTAAACTTTTAGGTTGTAAACTAAATATTTGGCTTGTTAAATAAAAATGTTGTTATAAACTGTGAAATTTACAAATTAAGAAATAATATGGTGAAAATATTACTTTAAAAATTAACTCCCGCTTTTTCTCTTATGACTAAATAACTAAAATGATTGATGTTGATTTTTGAATGAGTAACTTTACAAACAGCACCCCATAGATAAAAAAAAGTACCTGACAGAGACGTTAAACGATACAGATCCTAGAAGAGTTTAAAGTGTTTTAACATCCCTGACTGTCAAACAGGTCTAATCTAATGTTAATTATTGTTAATTTAAAGATTTGCGCTAAAAACAAGACCTACTGTATGCCACTTTCAAGCTTTTGCTGCACTCTTACACCTTTTGTATCTGTCAAATATTGGTCCACGATAGGGCAAGGTGTTACTGTTACAACCTGATACTTACATCTGTTAACTTAGCCATGCAGTAGGCTTTAAGACAATGATTATGAAAAGCAGAAAAAAAAGGAGAAATTTTTTCCAAATTTCTGCTGACTGCAGCATTTTTGGAACAAATGCACCACTGAAATGAAGGATTGGTGTGGATGTAGACCCACTAAATGGTGGAAATGTGACAAGTCAAAGTGCAAAACAACCAGAACACTATATGATCAATTGCTGATGAGGTGGTTCCATAGACCACTGCTGTTTTATAGGCAAAACCCTGGGCTCAGCCTGTAATTTTAAAGGAAAGCCATGGGCAAATTAAGAAAGCTACACAGTGGGTATTCAAAGAAATGCAAGGAAAAAGATTTCTATAAATATTTAAGCCATAATCATCTATCATGGAGGACAGCTGAAGTAGAGTGAATGTTCCAATAGACTGTTAAAGTTTAATGTTGACATGCTGTGGACTGCAGTTGTAAGGAGAGAAACAGGAGATCTGTCTCAAAAATCTGTAGCAACTTTTTACTTTCTTTAACATAGAAAGTACTCCTACATCAGTTCTTCTGTTCGTTTTGTATCTCTGCTCTGTCTTCTTAAACCCCCAGTTGGTCATGGCAGATGACCGCTCGCTCTGAGACATGTTCTGGTTCTGCTGGAGGTTTCTTCCTTTTTAAAAGGGAGTTTTTCCTCTCCACTGTCGCTACATCCTTGCTCAATATGAATGATTGCTTTGAAATCTATACGTCCTTCATCCTTTGCAGCATCACAAGGTGGGCTGATGCAAGAGTTGAGGTACGCTACACACTTCTCCATAACAGGAAAAACAATGATATACTGAAACCTGAGGAAAACGTAAGGAGGCCAATTAATTAAATAATTAATTAGCATATTTTCAGACTGTGGGAAGAAGCCGGAGTACCCAGAGAAAACCTATTCATGCACGGGAACACCCAAACTCCCCACAGATAGGTGGCGATTGCTAAAATGGAGGTCAAGTAAAAACAGCGCCACCAGCCCTACATTTTGATATACACGCACTACTTACTTTTTTTTTGGGGGGGGGGGGGTAAAATCAGCAAAAAAAGTTATTGAGGTTTGTGGATGTTATCTGAGAAAACGTGACAAAGTGGAAGGCTAGTATTTGTTTTTCAAAGCACTGAAGCTTTAGGGAAAATACTAAATGTTTTTAGTTGGATATATAACAATTCCTAAGCAGCAAAAAATATTAATTCTCAGAACCAGTTTGGTAAATGCATCTGTAAGGTCATGTCCTCCTCTTTCTCCATGCTGGTATCCATTAGCAGAGTATTGGTGGTACATGTGACCGACTCCACTGCTACCCTCGTTGCGTTGGGGTCAGCGGTCACACCGGGTCACCTCGTCTTATAAACACTCGACATACCACCACGGCACCAAGGCTGCTTGACTGTCTGTTGCAGAGACCCCCACCCCCCACAATACACACAAACATCGAGGGGGATAAAGCGCTGGTATGCTTATAAGTGGGTTTGTGTCAAAGGGAAAGTGATCATGATGATGCCAGTGGGATGGTCTGCGGCCATCCAAAAGTTGATGTGTTTTTGTTTAACTGCCGTATTTTACGACTTTTATTTTTCTTCACAGTAATCTGCTTGACAAACTGTTACCCGAACTCGCAGCTGAACTTTAGTAAATTGGTTAAAACAATCAATCACAAACAATGCGAGCCTCTGAGACACCGGATTTAACCTAGAACAAGAAAACTGCAGAAGTAATCAGATTGCATCTTGCCCATTTTCCAAATTCAATCAGCGAAATTCAATTATTTACTAATGTGATTATTGAATGTAATAGGTCAAGTACGCTTTATGACCTAAAGCACGTTACTGTTAACTGCTCAGCTCCAGCGCTAAATATCCTTAAGGATTCGAGGGAAAGTCTCCAACTAGGAGATGGAAAAATTCAATTCAGAGGGTTTTTTAGAGGTGGATATGATAAAATATATAAAATTATAAAGCAAAAGAATGTGACGGCCCATAAAGGTTAGATTAAGTTTTGTTGTCTTCCTGAGATAAAACACACATCTCATTGAAATACACCATTTTCGATGGAATGGGTAAAAAAATGTAAACAAAAATGTTAATGAGACTTGAATACATAATTATTTCTATAGTTTACAGTTTGTATCTTATCCTATGATCTATTTTACTACTCAAATAAAAGTTTTTCCATAATGCCATTTGGGATCAATGTTATTATTAAAACAAACTAAAAATAAAATGCTGTAAATCTGAAGATGATTTCTAGAAACTTAAAATAAAGAAGAGTAGCTCTGCCACTTGGAGGCGACAGTGTTCACTGCTTCACTTCATTGTGTATCTTAAATTTTCTTCATCTTCATCTGCCCTTTCTGATTTTACCCACATCTATCAACATCCATTCACTTTATTCTGGGGGTTTTTCTTTGTTGGTTTGTTTGTTTCAGTTCCTGGTAATAATATCCGACCTAAACTGGCCTAAAGCTAAACAAAATGTCCTGTATTACCGAAGAATATCTGAATATCTAAAGAATTTTTTTTTTTTTTTATTGGAATACAGACTAGTGTCTAAATCAAAACACACCCTTTCTACTCATGCGCTTCAAACAAACCCACTGCACAAAAGGAAAAAAAAATCTTCTAAAGCTTTCATCTTGCAAGCATCCTTTTCATGTTTCTGCTCTGTCCTGGTGAAGGAATGAAGAGATAAGGCGCCGTCGCCTCATCACCACCAGCCCTCAAATTAAAACCCCATTTACATCCATGGACCGTAACGCTGCCCAACCTCTCAAACCTTAACGGCCTTTTCTAAATGTGACCTTTCACCTCACGTCCAGAACATAAAAGGTAACGAACATCCAAAGCAGGACTCTGAGGAGACAGACTGAGCAGTGGTTCTACCTCGTTTTTCAACAAGATCATTTGTTTAACCTGAGATGAATTTAATCAACATGGACATAGAGTGGCTTAAATAATGACCTGGGTTGGCTTTTTAAAAAATATATAATGTAACAGTCTTGCAAGGGGGGTAGTATGTAGTAGTAATATAGTAAAACTAATACATATGTAAACTCAGAAGAAAATTATAAAGAAATATAAAAGGAAGCAAATATCCCTTCAAATCATGCTGCATTTGTTGTACTGCAAAAGTTAGAACATTTGGTTGTTTAAAAACAAGAAGGGTTCTGTAATTCTGTTTTTTCTCAGCGTTATGTCAGAAAACTCATTACCTTGCGATAACCTACGCATTAGTTCTTATTAAAATCACAGGTTTTTCTTCCACACTGTTTTCAAAGAGCAAGACTTTTTTTTGTTTTCACCAAGCATGTGAGAAAGGTAATAAAAGTCTCTATTATAATTGTCAAAAGAAAGAAAATTAAGAAATCTTAAAATTGATTGGAGGAAAAAAAAGTTTTAAATTTTTTATTTTTTTTACGTTTTACAGCATTTAATATAGGTTTGCTTTTTGAATGAGCCTTTAGCTGCAAACCATGTGAAGTCCAATCTGTCTCCAATATCAGAAACAAATCATTTCTACCAGTGGATGTTATCATTTGAGAGTAGCAAAGTGCACCTTACATTCTGATAAATATAGGTCTTATTTACATTTTTGTGTACGTTCTATTTGTTTGGGCATGCATTTGGGCAACAACAAGATACAAAGTATTACTTCTAAGAAAATGATGATTAACCAAGTTATGTTGCTGCAGATTAATTCTTGTTGATTAATTTTTCAAAATAATTTTATCATCCCACAGGGAGACAGTCTTACTTTTCATGCCACACTAAAGCCACAATTGAATTCCAAGAGTCCCTCCATAGGATATTTCATTAAAGCAGATAACAGCAATAAGGAGTCCTGATGACACTGTGACAGAGCAGTTTTGACATAAGTTGTTGATCTTATGAGTCTGACAGCAGAAAACAAAAGTTAGATTGTGCCTTTATTTTGTAACATTTACATGAATTAAAGTCTTTAAAAACAATGTGACACATTAGAGTCAAAAAAGACAACCTATATAAGAGGTGCTGTTTTGTTATCAGCTGCCTATCAGAAAAACCTTCCTCCTCCTGTATTGATCATCTACTCTTTAGGTTGAAGCAGAAAATAACCTTTGCCCTTCCTCACATATCGATCCCAGCTACCGGGTGTAAAAACTTCCGCACAGAGCTCTGCTGGAATGTTTGTTGATCAACTAAAGCGCTGCGGGGACTTTGACCTCCTCAGTGTCGGCTCTCGTAATGTCCAAGCATGAAATAACGCAGACTTGTTCTGCGATTGGACGAATACGCTCCCAACAGGATGAGCTGGGAAAAAGTTTGTTTGATTCGGCGTCACTTACAAGGGAAAAACAACCCGACTGATCAAAGCTCCCCGCTTTTCACTTTTCGTTATATTGAGTTTCCCGTCAACATCCGTCTATTAAATAATCCAGTATTTACACTGCGGGTTAATTTGAGATTTCTTTTCTTTTTCTCACAAAACAGCCTCTAATCAGCATCTGTAGCGCAAATATACAGAGTCTCATATTCCAGTTCTGATTTGGGTCATATGAATATTTATTTTAGTCAGTTTCTTGAATGTTGCCATGTGAAGAAATGGGGCACGGAGTGATTTAAAAAGCCTGCTTGAACTAATCTACAATGGATTGTTTTGGAGTATTCACTATCACTTTTAATTTGAAATTTTCTTCAAACATGTGAAATATGTTGGTGAAATTTATTTACTTCATTTATTGATATTTTATTTTAGTTCATTTTTCTAGATTTAGCCTTTAAATTCAAGGGTGTCCTGACAGCAGCTCAAAACAACATACATATAAACAGTATACACATTATAAAAAGATCAAAGATAAATTAAATTATAATAATGAGTCCCACAATGATCCAATCAAGCAAAACAATCTCAATCAGACTTTTCCATTATTATTTTGAACCAAATACCTTGTGTTGCATAATATCACCAGAAGGGGGAAGTATAGGTGACATTGTTCATAAATATATAAAGAAAATGTTCCTGATTGGCTGCCCAGTGCCAAAGGTTTAGTTCCTCCTACAATCCAGAAATGTTCATATTTGGTTTACTGAAGATCCTAAAATGTCCACAGCTGTAAGTGTTTCCTATCGGGTATGATTGTGTGTGTGTGTGTGTGTGTGTGTGTGTGTGTGTGTGTGTGTGTGTGTGTGTGTGTGTGTGTGTGTGTGTGTGTGTGTGTGTGTGTGTGTGTGTGTGTTTGCAAGGGTATCTGTCCCGTCTGTCTCCGTGTAGTCCTGTGATGGGACTGGTGACGTGCCCAGGGTAAATCCCACCTTTCACCTGTTGACTCCAGGATTTAAGAACCAGGCAGAGGTGGGTGGAGTAGCCAAAAAATTGTACTCAAGTAAAAGTAGAACTACTTCAACATTCAAGTACAATGTCATAATCCAAAAAACTACTCAAGTAAGAGTAAAAAGGTATTTGGTAAAAATGCTACTCAACTATTGAGTACTTGAGTACTTGTTCTGAGATCATAACAACATTTTTATTATTCAAAAATTATATAATTGGACAAAAATGTAAAGTTATGTGCAAATTTTAAAAACTAATAAATACAAATACTTGTCATGATTGTAAAAGATCAAATTTGACTAGAAGAAACAATTTTCCAAATAAAATCTTTTCAAAATAAAACTAGTGAAACCAATACTTTCAGTAATGTACCACTTGACCTCCAAATGGCACAACAGCCTCAGCAGATAGAAAATAATGTTCAAATGATGAAGCCTGTGTGCATACAAGAGTTCTCATTTAACATAAACTCTATGTGTGAGTCTCAGGCATTTTTGGTTAAAACCCGCATTCAGTTTCATTCAGTAAAGTTACTCACTGTAGGTAGAGTAGCCAGCTTTACTCGAGTAAGAGTAGTGATACTTTATAAACATATCACTCAAGTAAAAGTAAAGAGTACTGTCAAGTAAAACTACTCCAAAAGTACTTTTTTTCTAAAAGTTACTCAAGTAAATGTAACTGAATAAATGTAACTAGTTACTTCCCACCTCTGGTACCAGGCCACCCATCTGTCAAGCCACCCTACAAGAATTATGTGGGTGCAGGAAATGGAGGGATGTCCTTATGAGAATTGAGCTATGATCAAGAGAAACAGCAACAAATATGTTGCATCTACAATTAAAAAAGTGACTTTACCCTGTGCTAGCTAGGACTAAAAACAACTGGTGAGTCAAATCATAACAGAAATCTGAATCTGATCTTCCAACCCTGTTTGTGCATAATTTCTTTACCAAAGCGGACAAAGAGTTCCTTTACATTTAAACTCTTTCAAGATTTGCTGATATTTTATTCCTTGTTTTACCTTTTTATGTACATTTACTTTTACATAGACTAAATAGCAAACAACTGCCACACAGGTATACATACTCACAACAGCATCTGTCCCATAATAAGCCCACTATAGGCTGCTCTTTAGCCTAAAAAGGACGTATAAATCCAGATTCACACTCCATTTAGGCTGCTTTTATTTAGAGCACCAATAATAAACTTTTCCTGACCAGAACTAGGTCTAACTATTGCTCTGACTCAATGCAGACTGTTGGGCCGGCTATGACAGGACTGAACTACAAAGACAGACCTCCTACTGTAAAAACTATTAATCTCATAATGAATTAATCCCACCTTCAGTTTCAATAGGAAGAGGAGGAATTTCACTGCCTGTATGTGTGAGGTCATCACCCCTATGTAAGCATATGCTCCACCCCATCTCGCCCTCTTCGTGACGCTTGCTGCACTAAAAAAGGGCACTTTAAACCTCTATGCCTGCGGGCAAGGGGGACAAGCTTCTGGAAGAAGCTCCTTGGATCCAGAATATGTGTACAGTTCGCTGATCGTGAATCAGATAACTGTATTCCCGCCGATGGAATAAGTCTTGAACCTGACTTGTTCCAAACTCTGCAGAAGAAATCTTTGAATTACAGATACCACCAAAGAGAGAGACAGTCTCTCTGTGGCCCTGCTGTGGGAGAAGAAAGCTGCTTTGCTAAAGCTGAGCAGAGCGGACACCCCGACCTTCCGAACATAACGTGGGCAAGCCGCAACCGGCACTAGCCACATTCACGTTTCCTGTCGTTAGCTGCACCCCCCATGCAGCTGCTAAGCCTGCCGCACACAAGAGCAATCTGCTGAGCAAAAAGTCATTTGAGGCCGTTTGCTCAGCAGATAGCTCGCTGTATGCGGCTAATTTTTGGTGAGTTTTCTGCCTCACAAGGCGTTGAGGGGAAAATCAAACAGGTTTCAAATTTTTCGCCTTGCGAGGCGAAAAACTCACTGTGTGCGCTCTACGTGAGCTGTGTGCTGAGGGGAAATATTCAAATATTCAAGTTATTGGCCAAGCAGCTAACCACAGCTGATTTTCCCCCCCCGGACAACAGGTTCACCCTTCTATGGAGATCTAAGAATTGTTCAAGTAAAGTTGTGTCTGGGCAGAGACAAATTAGCTTAGGACAAACAATTTAAAAATTGTTTTGATTGTGTATTTCACTGTGTTTTGCTGCATTTGTGAGATTGCATTCTTTAACTACTTAGGTACAAACAGGTCATTCGGTCTGTAGTTTAAACAGTTTTTTTAAGCTTATTGACCAATAGAGAAAGTTATTTTAGTCATGCAACATGAGTTACGCCTAGCCACTTGAGTTTTCCTTTGTTTTCTGGTGCTAAACTACACAGAGTGATCCATTAGCTTGCACTACATGGTAACAAAAGCTCTGTGCGTTATTGATGATAAACATTGTTTATCTATTTGTGGAGCCTGCTTTCAGATGGCTGATGCTCATGAAATGATTGATGACTCATGATTGTTATTTACGGTTCTTAAAATACAGATTGGATTTAAAATAGATCGTTTAAACACCAAAAACTAATCTTATAAGTCACTTTGAAACCGCCATCTTCGGATGGCAAAATAATAACATTAGATCCATCACTGCGGTGACTGAAACATAAATGTAAATACATTTTCCAAGAGGTTATTGATTTCTGATTCAGCAAATTATTTCATGAAACATTACTTTCTCCAAATAATGTTCTGTCTTCACTTCTGCTTTGCATTGTGAATTGGTTGTTTAAATACAAGCCAAATGGTGATCATTAGTCTTAAACTAATCATAATTAGTTTAAAACTAACTTAGCCTCACATCCAAAAACAAGCCTTGCTCTTTAAGCATATATATTCATACGGGACTGTGACATCACTATCAATTTCCTGGTTATTGTTTCTACTACTTTGCATATTGGTACATTTTTACTGTTTTACTTTTGTAGTATTAGTTTTCTTATTCATTCTTCTTTTGCTTAGTAGTTTAGTTGTCTGTAACTAACTTAGGGAGTTTGTTGATTAAAGTATCTTGACTGGAAGGTTGAATTCTTTTTGTTAATAAACTCTTGTATTTTGGAAAGTAGTTGTTTGTTATAATTCCATATACATGTGTAGTAACTTGCTGTTCAAAGAAAGCCAGTGCTGGACTTACTCCATCTATTATTTTAATACCTCAGCCTTATCAGGCAGGTATTTATAAACATTAACTGAGACTGAAATATTTGGCCATTCTTTTTCCTGGATTCCAGGATGGTGCCCCGACTTGGTAATTACTAATGTTATTAATAATTGCCCTAAGCAATTATTCATAATTATTCATAGCCAAACAAATCTATTGTTGCACAACACCGACACACAAACAGGCGTCCACTTAGATTGTAGATGTTCTGAGAGAACTCCACCTACATGAAGTGATTTGAAGGGGGGGCGGGCAAGCCGACCTGGGGGTAAAAAAGGAGAGGAAAAACCGATGAGAGAGTGGAAAAAGACATGCAGATGGACAGACAGATAGACGAGGATGATGAAGAGTGTGACGGAGATGGACTGACTCCTTCCAAGATAACAGATCGACCAGGCGACCTGTCTGTCAATCAGTCTGTCAGCCACATCCACTCTCTGCTCAGCCACGGCCTGGACACACACAATGGAGCCTCTGTGTATCCATACATGTGTGTGTCCATGCCCACAGAGTCCCTAACAGATACTCTGGACTCAGTGAGCAGCCGCCACCCCCCCATCACCTCCTCTGACCCATGTATAAGTGACACTGGAGACCCAGTGCCCCCCCCCTCATGGTGACATAGGACTCTGTTGAAACTGCAGAACTGAGTGTGTCGATCATGCAACACTATGAATTTCACATTTCTTCCACACAGTTTGGAAAACTGAGCTTAATGTGCCTCAAGTGGAAATTATTCAGCAAGATTTGGAACAAAAATAATCCAAACGATCAGAATAGTGAACGGATGGATGAGAGAAATGTGTATGTGTATGGAGACCGGCTCACAATTTGAATAGTGCACCACGGAAAACTCGATCATTTCTGACCCTGGGAAAGGAGGTGGGAGTGAAGTGATTGGTAGTATGCTGTCAGAGAGAAGACAAACTTTTTGGACTGTTGATTGATCATTTTCTGAATTCAATCTTAATTTTTGAAGCAATGCCACATCGGTATGTAGCAGGATATTGTTCCAACACCAGAGAAGCGGCTTTAGACCTATTTAGGTTTCCAAAAGATCCAGTTCATGAAGAAAATCTACTAAATACAAAAAAATATAGATCTACTGTGTACAGTAGATTAGATGTCATCTAGATCTACAATAGATCTAGATGACATCTAATCTGAATCAATCACTCAGTCTTATTTGACTAGATCTATACAGAATCTATAATAACTGATAAATAGTGATTTTTCTAGATGTATTACCCCTTTGCGTTCCTATGTCCCGCAGGCAGAACGTCGCCTACTTTATATATAAATATAGGTGACAAACTGTTCCATCTTGAACAAAAACATTTTTTTTGTAACGGTCCAATTAATTTACTCCAATAAAATTGTTAGTCCATAATAATTTTGAGGTCCATTAGCAGGCAAGATCTGGGATCAACATCTGCTCTGACAGGAGGACTGGCTGCTTGTTGTGAGCGAATGGAAGAGGAGCCCACGGCAGCATCGCTGCTCAGTGGAAAGAGTAAGGATACGTGCTTCACATCCAAAAGTCTCCAATGACACCAAAAAAAAGTCACTAGATTTATCGCTAGTCGGTTGTTTAAAAAAAAAAGAGTTGTTAAAGGGGTCTAAAAAGTCACTAAATATAGCGACAAAGTCGCTAAGTTGGCAACGCTGGAGGAGGCAGCCATACTGCCAATGATGTCACGGCAATATGGCGGTATCGAGGCATACACAGTGTGGCACGATAACAAACTTTTCGGTTCGCTGCTTATTTAGGGCGGTGTTATGAATTGAACAGGGCCAACCAAAATGTTAGGTAAGATGGGTTTCTTTATGTTGTTTTAAAGTAAAAAATTTGGTATCAGGAGCACTAAACTGATACCTGTCTGACTGTTATGTCACCTTTAACTTTAGTGAACTTGAAAGGCACAAATTATTGTTGCCATGTTGTGTCCAAATTGTTGCCATTTGGATCTCTGCTGCAGTCAAAACATGCATCCATCTATAGTTTTGCACATTTTTGCTGGCAGAAATCTAGTGACGTCACAATAAGTGGAATTTACACAAACCTTCACCTATCAAACCCCGCCCACCAGTGCTATTTTCATGTGTGGCCAACCCGCAGCCTAGTAACAAGATGGGTGGGTCTGGTCCCTAATTTGCATAAAAGTGACAGTGTTCTCTTAACAGGTAGTTCTGAAAGGTACTGAAATTGACAAGAATTGAGCTGGTGAGATTGCTTTATGTGAGAGTGATTTTGTGCAAAGATCTTCATTAACATGTTTTGTACAGACCATAGACCTATTATAACTTGTTTGAAAAGAAGTATAATATGTCCCCTTTAAAGAAAAAGAAACCCCCAAATCTAGCAGACAAAAAGATATGAAATTTAAGAAAGTCTGAACCTGCATGTGTGTAAGGTCATGAAGGAGGAGGAGGGGGGTTATGATATGTAAGTGTGTGGCACGGAGGGGTTAAATTAGAGATGAAAGGGCAGCCATTGCCTGCCGATGACTGATAGCATTCAGCAGGACTTTGCTGATGTCTGCATTATAACACAAAGGACAGGAGAGCCTCCCTGCAACCAACCAGGAGCCAAACAGCAGCCGAGGTTCATGACACACATGTAATATCTAAGGTTGGAGTAAAAAAGTGAATTTTCCTTATTACTCTGGGTTGTTTTTAAGGTACACACAGACTGTTCCTTCCAAACATACCAATATATCATGGTTGTTTGAAATCTTTTGAAAATTCTGAAAACCTTTAAAAAAAATCTGATTAGTGTAATGTGAATTTGAACTCCACCAATGTAACTCTGTCGCCTTAAAGTCCAGATCAACCAGTCGCCTTAAGAAGTCACAAAATTAATAAATATAAAATTTTACCTGTGAGTAAATTAATTTTAGTATAAATGTAGCTGTTCTTTAAAGCGCTTGGATGTTTACTAGGGAACATTAGTGAGTAAACAGCATCATAAAGACCAAAGAACACAGCAGGAATCAATGGTGCGTTCCATTTGTAGTAGGAACTCAGAAGTATTAACTCAGTTAAACTGAAGACCAGTGCAAGCATGGTCTATACAAAACACCAACTACAGATACTAAAGGGGTGTAAAACTTTTGCATGGCACTGTGGGACAACCAGGATTTGTCTACATGTATCCTTATGGAAGTCAGAACTCCAAGATCCATTTTTTCCGGTCCATAATTTCAGGAGTAATTTATGCTATGATTTAAAATATTAACATAAAAGAAGGTTTCAGGTTTACAATGTGGTTCTAATAACTGTAAGCAGTGAGAATTTTTAATAAGACCATAAAATGTAACAATCAAAATATCAGTTTATTAATTTAGCACATTTCAGCAACAAGGCAGTTCAAAGTGCATCATCTTTTACTTTTCTAAATAGAAGTGAGCTACTCTCTAAATTATCTATTTATTTTTATTTTTCAATATTACCGTTATTAGTATTATTGTCCCTTGTTTATCTTCTCATTATATTAATGTCCCTTATATTTTGGGGCATGTTGTATTGTGCTTCTTTTATATTATTTGTACAATTTCTCCTTTGCCAACTGTGAGATTGAGCTACAAGTCCAGAGTAAAGGTTACTTGACTTGACTTGACTTGAGTTGACATAACACGATGAGCAAACAAAATAGGACATTACAGTGACAAAATAAAGAAAGGTTATGGAAACTGCAATCCAGACTAGAATTAATGATGTTCCAGTGATTACTGATCAAAGGCAGCGCTAAACAAATGCTTTGATTTTAAAGGAACTGTATTTCATCAACTTTTACAGTTTTCTAGAAGTTTGTTCCAGGTCAGAGGAGCATAGAAACTGAAAACTGCTTCTCCATGTTTGCAATGTGCACTACTTTCCCAGTTCTAGTGAGAGCAGCAGCGTTCTGGATCAGCTGCAGCTGTCTGACTTTTTAGGCAGACCTGTGAAGAAACCGTTGCAGTAATCAATCCAGCGAAAGATAAAAGCACGGATGACTTTCTCTAGATCTTGTTGGGACATTATTCCTTTAATGCTGGAAATGTCCTACATGTGATAGAAGGCCGACAGCCAGTACATGTAGGACTGTAGGAGCTGTTTGAATTCCTACTAGTTAACACAGTCTGTGCAGAACTCAGTTTCTCACACGGTGTCTGGACAATCTGTTAGTTTGGCTGGCGTGTGATTCCGTCAGCTGAATGCACTTAGGTGATAACTAAACATGCAGATTCTTAAAGTAAACAGCAGCTTTTTTCCCTCCTGATTTGTATGGAAGCTGTCAAACAAGCCGTGGTAACATTTCCATTGTGAGCTGAGGAAAAAAAAAAGCAGCTCAAGCTGTTAGTTTAGTGGTTCCGGAAGTTTGGGTCGGGACCCAACTGTTGTAAGAGATGATGTGGGAAAATCATCACAAATGTAAAAATTGTTAGCGAAAGCATATTTTTAAAGATTGTTAAGGTTGTTTGTCATGTCATTATGTCTTTGTTCAGTTTGTTTATTAGCATATAAGAAAATATCTTCACATTCTGACCAGACACAGCTGTGGATGCATAGTTCTGCTGCTGTGTGTCAAAAGAAAACTGTTGATCTAATTTAAAGGATTATTTTTTATTTTTTTAAGATTTGGGGTTAATACACGAATGTTTGTAACACAAACTGTTTATACACTTGACGTACGTCTCTGACATCATCTATAAACCAGTAACAACTTCTGATGATTTCCAAGTGTCCAAAACTCCATGAACAGACAGAAAAAAACAACTTTAACTTCTGTCTAAATAATGTGCAAATGTGTGAAAAGTAAAAGGTGAAAAGATGTCAACTAGAGTGTGAATCTGATTGGGTTTGTTCATTTTTTGCCAGATTAAACAAGCTACCATGGCCTGACTGTCAGTGTCTTTGTTTTGGCTGCATTCAGACAGGAGTTAGGAGCTAAACAATGTCAAATGTCCACATAAACTCAATGCTCACTTAATTAGATACACTTGTTCAATTGGCTAACCACATAGCAGCAACTCATTGCATTTAGGCCTCTTATCTGTGGAGAAGACAACCTGTTGGAGTTCAAATCGAACATCAGAATAGGCAAAAACTGGAGATTGGGTTGTTTGTGCCGGATTAACCAATCTCTCCGGTTAAAAGAGAAAATATCCATTGAGCTGTGTAGTGAAAATGCCTAGTTATTGTCAGAGGTTTGAGGAGAATGATCAGACTGGTTTGAGATGATAGAAAGGCACCAGCAGCTCCAATAATCAGTCATTACAACCAAAGAGTTGTGGAATACCATTTCTGAATGTATTGCATATTGAACCTGGAAGCAGATGGGCTACAGCAGCAGAAGACCAAGCCAGGTGTATTTTCTTGGCATGTTTTGGGCCCTTTAGATCAATTAAGTATTATTTAAACTCCACAGCAACTTAATTATTGTTGGTGACCATGTCCATCCTTTGTGACTGCAGTTTACTTTCCTCTTCTGAGGGTTACTTCCAGCAGGATAATGCACCATACCACAAACCTCAAATCATCTCAAGCTAGTTTCTTGAGTTCTCCTGGCTGCAAAGGCTTCCACAGTCACCAGATCTCAGTGCGATTGATTTAATGTGCAGATCATTTGGATTCTGTGGGTTGGTGAGCGAATCGGGTTCTCCATGAATCAGGCTTGTTCTAGAACTACAGCAGACCCGCCGCATTCAAGGGAACGCTACGGAGAGCGCAAGCCTGTGATTGGTCAGCACAGCGCTTCCTTCTAAATTCTCTCTTCTAAAAAAAGATATCTAGCAGCAGCCATGAGGCAGATCAAAGAACATCTTGCATAAGACAATTTATGAGATGTTCAGCATTCAATACAATAGTGAGTGAGGAGCTTTTTATTGTTTTTGTGCACGAAAAGCTCATTTGTGTATTAAAATAGGTGGAAGTTGTTCAAGTGAAGAGTTAAGGTTTTAAATTGTAAAAGTTAACAACTAAATACACTGTTGTTGACCAGAGATGGGACTGCAACGGTGGCAGGACCTCCCCAGAAAAGTGCTACACCCCCTGTTGTCCTGGCGGTGAACTGCTTTACAAGACTCCCCGGGCAACGGACAATTCTGAAAGGAAAACGTCTCTGTCGATACGTGTGCGTGCTGGTAGTTTAAACTAGGCTTTAGGGACCACAGCCACTCTTGAATAATTACGAACCACAAAGACTCGAGACCCACTTCTCAAAACGTGTATAAATGCCAATTTTAATAGTTCACGCACAGAATATACCTAAATATACATTAGTACACACAGTGGCAATTATCTCAGTGGTACCGGAGAAGCTAACATCGACGATCTTCCTCATCTTTGCTCTTGGGTGTACAGCCAATCAGCGCCAAGGAATATGAAGGGCACTCCTGGATTGGCTGCTTTGCAAGCGCCAGCCAATAGTGTACCAAGTAGTATTGTGTCTGGATATTATAGATTCTGAAGTTGTTAGCTTTTTTAAATGTATTTTAGATAAGCATTATAAAAGAATCTGCGAACAGGCGGATTTTTTGTGAATAATTTAGAGTTACTTTCCACAGAAAAATCCACAAATACTGAACCTATTGTACTACTGTGTTTAACCAGTCTTAGAAGTCAGAGCCCGGATCTGAAAATCAATCTGGCATGTAATAAACACACCCCTCAGCATCACACCTCCTTGCTTCTTGCTGGATAAACTCAGGTCACGTGACTGCATTTAAAAGCCAAAACTTTTCATTCAGCCAAAGTCAAAGCGGTGACACAGAAAAGCCTCACTGGTCCATTCTCATCCTCTAAAACAAAGACCTCTACAGCGGTAATGGGGGATCAGGGGTCAAAGAGCACATGTTCCAGGAAAGTTGTCTCCCAACATTATGTAGGCCGGTTTTAACAACCGGACCGAGGCCGAACAACGGGCACGTTTGGGAAAAAGAAACAATACCCACGTTGTGTTTCACGGCGAGCTCCACAAAACATCCAACGGAAAAGCTGCATCACCACTTTCAATTTTTTTAACATTGCGAACTGCTTACTAATGCAATTTGATGCCACAGTTTACCATCCAATCAAATCATTCAAACCACTGATCTGTCACAAAACACCAGCTTAAACTGTCCTGTTGCTGTTGCAATCTTCTGATAAAACGATCCCCTTTGCAAATATGACTATCAGTGCAAAAAGAGTTCATGTCATTCACTCAGCCAGAACGGAAACACCAAGTTATACATTAAACACCCCAGAATAAACAGAGGAGGCTGATAGCTTCCTTAACTCAAGCAGAGCAGAGAACAAAAATGGGTTCCTACCAGGCAGACACAGGTGATGCAGGGATTGTCGGTGATGTTGGGGATGTGCAGGACCTCTCCTTCATTCTCACAGCTGGCTTCAGTGCCTGTGAAGGACAGGATAGTGAGAAGCATCCCTAATACTAAGAGAGGAAAAATGTCGGATCATGTGACTGGAAAATCACACTTGGGCTACTTACGATTGCTTTGTAATTTCCATATCTTTGTATTTTCTATATCTTTACTTACACAGATAACGACATTTCTATAATACCAAAATCATGTGGTGCTATCAGCCAGGCCGTTGTTTTAAATACTCTGTATGTAAATCTGTATAACCTTCCTCCCTTGAATTCGTTTGTCCAGGTGGAAGGAGTGACATTCGAACCCAGGTCTTAAACGTCAGTCACTTTGTTACAAGTGCAAATGTAACCTGAACCAACGAGGGGAAACGACTCCAAACACATGGGTTTATGGGTGGAAGCATACACATGTCAACGTCTTAGAGCGCAGCGGTTCCTGCAGGAAGAAATCTGGTCCAGACTGGCTGCTCTGATGTTTACTCATGCGTCTGATCTGTTTTATACAGCGCAACACCCCCCCCATGGTGACAGAGATGGGAAAAATATTATCGGATGGAAACGAGCCGATGCATAGCCACAGATGTGGAAGAGATAGAAAGATGTGGCTGCAACTTTGTTCTTGTGTCTAAACTGGATGATGAGAGACCAGAATGCTGCAGGAATTACTAAAAGGAATCATCATTGATGTTCCTCTGAACAGATTTGATTTATTGTCACATCAGTAAAAGTCGTCCTGTTCTTCAAACTACAGCTGGTTGGAAGTGAGGCATTAAGCTGCAGGATTACAAATTAACCTTTTGTTGAAGTAGCACTGAAAAATTGAAAGAATGTAATCTTTTAACCTAATTTGAGAACATTTATTTTGTGGGAAAAATGTTTTTACTTTACTTTCTTTAGTTAACCAGAATGCAGTAGTAACATTTAATTAGTAATCCTTGACTTCCTTTTCGCTTCCCGGAGTATAACTACAAAATCACCAGTAGCTTTTTGTCTTTTACCACTCTTCAAAATCGGAAACGCAAAATTCGAACCTTGAAGAAAGGCAGATGTGTGTCCATCTACAGTTTTAACAAAGGTAAAAACATCCAAAAAGCTCGTCGATAGAGAACTGCAGAAGAGTGCCATCCTGGGGGCATTAAGTCTCCATAACAACAATAAAAAGCCCATCTACAGGCCAACCAGTTGTTTGGAAGGTAAGGCAGATAAAAAACATTTTCTGTCCTACCATCACAAACATAAACAAATATCGTTTCCTAAATGCTGCTTAAACATTAACTGGAACTGTATACTTTGGTGAGATGGTGTGAAACAAAGGATGAATGTGTGGAGAAGCACCTAAAGCCAATTGTTATATATGGCGGAGGGTCTGTAATGCTGTGGGCCTCTTTCTTTTCCCTGGGTACCTTTGTAGAGTGCATGGGATCATTTATTTCTTTTTAAATAACAGAACATTCACAAACTAAAATCTGGAGGTCTTTGCATAAAAGCAAAAAATGGGTCTTTCAGCCAGAAAATAATCCAAATCATGCGGCCAAATCAACACAGGGATGGTTCACCGGAGACAAACTTTACTATTTTCTATGGTCATCGCGCTCCTCAAAACTTAAATCCAAATCTGTGTGGTGAGCTAAAGAGAAGAGGACTCCAGTGCTCAAGATCTACCATCCTGCAACTTTTAGCTGGATCGCTGCTCCAACACACCTGAATCCAAAGAATGGCTCATTACCAGGCTGACAGATGAGGGAATTCAGCCATTTGAATAAATCCAAAGGTTGCAGGACAGTAGCTCTTGAAAACTGGAGTTGGACACCCATGATCAGATTGTCCAAAAAGAAATAGTTAAACTTGTGGAATGTTATAGGAGAACACTGAGTTCTCTCCAAACGGGAAAAAACAGGAGGGCTGTGCAAAGTTCTAACAGCAGGGGTGCAAATGAGTGAGGCACCAATGATTGTGGTAAAAACAATTATTTCCTTAAATTAGATTCTTCTCCCCCCCTACTAAATAAATTTACTCTAATTGAAGGTTAATTTTCCCCACTTGTCCAGTGTGCTAAAAGGCTACAGCAGTAAAACATGTATTTCTTTTAAAGATATTTATACATTTCTACCAGTGGGGCTAATAAGTGTGAGGGCTGTTCTAACCAAAGTGTCTTCTCTTGGGAATGTATGTTGACCCTTTATGGTTTGTGTAAACAATGTACACACGTAGCCAGGTTTTTTTTTTTTTACCGAATATCCACATCACCTTGTTTAAAAAACAAAACATCCACACCTAACCAAATAAGTGCATTGTTAAGCACATTCATAGGCATGCCAAACCTGTAGGCGACAGTAGTTCCCCAAATCCTTTCCACTGAGAATAACTGCTTTCTAAATTCTATAAAAGAGCAGTAATTGAGCTTGTAAAGACAAGAAACCAAAAGCCGATTGGACAATCGATAATCCCAACACAGCTCTGAGGGCATCCATGCTGTTTGTGAGGGTAAACGCAGGTCGCACATGTGATCTCAGGTCATTTTTGTTGCGGCCTGTGACTTTGCAAAACCTAAAACCCCGGTTATTTCTGTCCACAAGCAAACGTTTAAAACGGAGAATTCGTAAATCTTCCCTTTGGTCTGAGTTTTTAGAAAGAATCGTTTTTGATGGAGCAAATCTGCATTTTTGTTTGGATGACAGGCCAAATAGTAGAAAAATATCATTTTGTGAGATACCCGGCTACATGTGGACAAGGCCTAAATCATGCAGCTAATGCAACCAAACTGATGCAACATCTTATGCATCACCGCATACCGTTGCAAATATTCCTTATTAGTATTTTTAAAAGGCTCCCATCACTTTGACTCTCTGAAGTAAAACCTTCTTTCGTAGTTAGCAATAAATTACTCCAGTTTGTCTTTGTACGGCATCGCTGTCTCTTCTGTAGTGGACTAAAAGTGGCTCCATGATGAAAACTTTAAATTAATCCAAGATCTATTTGTGGAGTGATGAAAATCCCGATCCTCTCCAGGGATTTAGGCTGGTACATAGACACTGTAAAGGTTAAAACATTCTGAGCAACACCGGGTCAATCCTTTTTATCTTTGTGCTGTAACCTCTGACCTGATGTCTCTTCAGTTTGAGGAAATGATGATAGATCAGGAACTAACCATTCTCTGAACCCATATCCCAAACCAAAGCAATGTGTACATTGTTTGAGTTTGAAGGGGAGATCCTTCACTGATCTGTGACCACAATAAAAAAAGACGGATGCTGATCAGACGATGTGGTGTGCTTCTGAAAAGAAACGCGTTCGTGATATCACTGTCGACTAAAACAGGGACCTTAAACAATTGCTCCGAACGTGTTTTCTATCATCCATAACGTAAGGATTCCAGTCGTTACGAGTCGTACTGTCTGACTTCAGCAGTAAAAACCAGCCGGTGGATTCGGGCAGAGCAGACGAACCCTCCCGACTCCACCACCACTGTAAAATTTACAACCTTCGAGTGTAATTAAAATGGCAGGGCTTTAAGTGTTTGGGGGTGGTGGGGGGGTAAAGCAGGGTGGGGAGGCACTGTGGTTCTGTCTGGGACCTAAAAACTCTGAGTTTCTTGTTTTTCAGCTGTTGTGTGTTGTCTTTTTTCTTCACAGATTTCTTTAAAAGTTACCCCGATTTCACCTCAAACCTATTCACTCATCAAGCTGAGCAGATTATTTACATTCTCTGACCTTTATTCAACCGAAACATCAATAAAGATTAAAATCTCCTTGTTACATTAAATTCGGAAAACAAATGAACTGAAACTTCACTGAGCAGAACACAAAAAAGGACCAAACAGAAGAGAGAAAATATTGGAATAATATAAATTACTTAGAACTAAAATCTTCCTTCACTGACAAAATTTTCCAGTTAATCTTGTGGTTACGGGTGGTAAAAAGAGGATATGAATCAGCTTTCATGTAATAATGTCCCACAAAAACCTCTTAAGTTGTTGTTTTATTTGATGATGAATGGTTAAATATTCTTTATAAACTTTATTTAAGGGTCTAGGGTGAAATACGACATCTGTACAGTGGTCAAACAGATTTAAATCCATTCAGGCGCTGCTGGTGCATCTAGACCAGAAGAGTTGTGCTTATGATCACTGACAGAATCCTGCAGAGAGAAGAATGATCTTTATTTCCACCTGTTGCACTGACACACTGTTTAACTGAAAGACACCAGAACCCCACTGTATTATGATACTCCGGTTCAGGTCTTATTTGACAGAGACTACGTCGACTTTCTCTCTAAGGCTCCACCTTTACTCAACATCTACAGCTCAGATTCGGTTTCACCAAATGACCACAGTACCTTACAGTCCCCAAACCAGTGAGTCCATCATGTCAATGAGTGAATGGGTAAGAATTTCCACCCGCCTCAAGCAGAAAAGACAGAAATGATTGTTTTTAGGCCCAGAAATGCAAGGTTAGAAATCAGCAATGCAGCTATCAGTGAAACCAAAGAACACAAAGCATCCGAGCAACTTTGGTGTCATTATGGACTTAAACCAGAAATCTAACAATCACATAAACTCTCTAACTCAATCAGGCAACATGAACAGAGGTTTTCCAGTCAGAACGGGACACATAAAAATGGTGTATGCTTTTTTCTTCAGGAGGTTATATTTTTGTAAACAAGTCTCTACAAAAATAATTGTAAAAAGAAATAATGCGGCAGTTGCAGCTCAGGAAAATACTGCAGTCAGAGCCTGGGCCAACACCAGCTAAATGGATCATACCACAGAACTGGCTTCCTAGTTCCCTTTCAATGGTCTACAGGGCAACGGAGTCCCTTAGGCCTACATTAGGAGATGTTGGTCAGGTATGAACAATGTAGACCTCTCAGGTCCTCTGAGAAATGCTCATTCAGTCTTCCCAAGACCAGAACCAAGAAAGGAAAGGCAACGTTTAGTTACTGTACTCCTCAGTTCTGGAAGTAGAAAACCTGAGATGTGCAGAAACTGTTGACTGCTTTAAATCAAAATTTGTTATGATGTATTTGCACTTTTGTTGTAGATTTACATTGTTTGTTTTTATTTGATGCTGACATTTTTTTCCTTTGATTCTTTTATTTTTCTGTCTTGTCTTTAATGACCTTTCCTCCTTTATTTTCCTGAAAAGCCCTTAGAATTATTTGTGTATGAACGGTGGTTTGCAAACATCTTACTCTGCCTTCCCTCAGTGCTTCTCATGATAATAGAGATCGTTTTGGGGATGCCAGATGAAAGGAATCTGATGTGCGAGGGTCATGTTGTCCATCGGATTCAGACATACTGTCAGGTTTCCCGAGGAAGGCCCGACTGATACATGTTTTAGTCTCGTCTCCACGTGTTAGAGTCGGACAGACGGATAACCAAAATATGGAAGACGCACAAAAACTGTTTGGATCTCGGAAGCTCTCTGTTGGTCCTGACAGCGCGTCTGATGTATATATTCCCGGAAAAACAAATCGACTAGGCCACATCGAGTCTTGGAAACAAGAGGAAAAGAATAACTGAAAGAATCTACTGCTTTTTCAGCTCATTAAAAGCCGCTCAGAAGCACAAGTCCTGTTGGTCGTCACGCTGTACAGCCAGCAGCGATAAGGCGCATCCCGCAGCAGCTCGTCCACTCTCTTAAACCTCCACAGTGCAACAAAATAGGCTGTCAAACAGGAAGAAAGTGTTAAACACTGAGATGCAGGAAAGTCGTTCAGGATGGAGGACAGAAAAGCGGTTCGATCTTCACAGCCTGCTTTTAACTAAAACACGATGTAATTATAACTCCCCGATTGACGCAAACTATTGTTTCAGCAAGGATCACAAGTTGACGGAAATCTTTTATCCTAAAGATTCAAATTATTGAGTGGTTTCTTTAGGTTATGATGCAAATACTGATTCATGCGCGAGTAAAATAAAACGCGACATCCTGGAAATAAGATGAGCGCAAACAGCTTTTTTTCCCCCTCAGCAGTGCGCAGAGAGGAGGATTTTGGTCAAGTTTAATAAGCCAGTGTCATCGTTCCTGACTCTATGTGGAGTTCTAATATTTCAGTAATCTTATACTCGGGATTTATACTACAAGATAAAGAGTATGAATTCGCTACGTGTCGAGAAAGAGAAACGCATGTGTCTCTTTGTTAGAAATCAACGTGTTTACCCTGGATCTTGTTTATTTGTCGATTCCCATGGTGATCATGCGCCGACCTGCAGGGATCCTACCCAGAACTTCACCGCTAAATTAGCGCTAATGAAAAACACAGAGAAGGCTGCAGCGCGGCTCCAGGGTTGGTGCGCCGAAGGCTGCAGGAGCGCCGAGACGCGGCAGCAAGACTAAATAAGCAGCGGTCTGCAGGAGATGTTCTTACGCACAGTGGGTGTTGCGATGTGTTATTATGAAGCCATATGATTCCTTTAATCTTACCTGTAATTAGCGGAGAGGAAGAACGGGGCGTTTGTAGCAGCCACAAAAAGCTGAGGAAAAACCTACAGGTGGACCAGGAGGAAGGGTTCAAGCAGCGGGGCGACATCCTCGGTTTGCTCCAGGAAGAGAGGAGCAAAAAAGTTTGGATAAGTAAAAATAATCCAATGGGGGGGGGGATCAGAAGTCCACGATAAGCGACTGCCTTGCAAGCAGCAAAGACACTGCCCAGTTTGTTAGTTTGCTCTGAAATGCGGAGCGACAATCAGACAGCCGCGCGATAATTACAGCGACATTAAAATGACAAAGACGCGCCTGGAGGCAGGAGACAGCGCGTCTGCACAGGTTCTGCAGGGGAAACTGAGTCCATGGTGGGATAAAGTAATGTATGGGGAAAACAACTGTCACAAATCCTGCTCATGAGTGTCCATAGAGGAGCAGCGGAGCGCACTGAGTATTAAAATAGTAATAGTAAAAAATAGATATAATCTGAGGTAGGCTGCCAATCCAAAAATCGGCTTTACGCACTGATGCTCGAAATGTGTCTGTTCGGGACTGCATGCAGCCTCCGTGCCTGTGCGGTGTTGAAAGCCGACCTGCTTCCACTCCTCCTCTGATATTAAAGCGGACCTCTGGTGTCGGAGCGCACCACGGAGCCAGAAAGTCCTGCCTCCTCAGCGCAGCCAACACCGGGACCTCCCTCCCTCCCTCCTCTAGCTTCCAGACCTCTGTAAACCTCTGTCAGTCGCAGTCTGTGGTCCGCAGCTCCACGTCTCAGTTTTGTTACTACAGCCCAGTTTTAAATGACAGCGGACCCGCTTCTGTTTGCGCAGCTACCGAACCTCTGCGCACTGAAAAGCTCTTTCTGTGTGAATATATTGATGAAGAAAGAGCAGCTACTCTTTTGTTTGGATTCAGTTTCGGAACGATTTTAGCGGGTTTTTGTATTATGTATATTTTCAAACGTAGGCTAGTATAAATGTGCTGCCCCCGACTAAAATCTCCTATATGCATTGTGCTTTGATTAACACAAAGTTACATACTTTGATATGCAATATTTATGTATTTTGAGTTGTATATGACATCACCGTAAAACTTGGTAAATTGGCACATTTACCAAAAACAATTTTATGTAAAAACAAATGTGATTTTAAAGATATTAAATTAAACTTTCATAAGATCGATCATCTACCTGGGTCAGAAATTAAGAGAGGGGCAGTATTTCAACATTATGGGCCTTATATTTGTTTCTGAATTTATAGCTAAATGCCAGAATTATAACTTTCTTTAAAGTCAGAAAGTTAACAAACGCTTAGATGAATATGTTTTTAAATATTTTGTGAAAGCCCTGTCAAAGTTGTGTAAGCTTCTGATAGGTTCATTAACGCACACCTCTAACACACCTCCTCCTTGTATGACATCATGGGAAAAACATCTAAGGAAATAAGCCGAGATATTAGGAAGATAAATGCAGACAAGTCATGTTTATGCAGCACCTTCAGATATCTGATCTAAAGCAATTTCCTGCTACAAGCCCCATGGGAATCTTCAGCCATCTCTTCAGGAAGGAGACGGCACATCTGTTCCAGAAACAAATGCAAAAGACCATGTGAAAATGGTGGCTGAAGCTGGAAACATAATGTCATTGTTCACATTAAAACAAGTCATGTACCAACATAAGCTGGAAGGCCGCTCAGTGAAGAAGAAGCCAGCATTCCAAAAGCGACAGAAAAAGCTGGAATGCAGTTTGCAAAAGCGTTAAAGATAATTATTTTTGTTTATACAGGGGCATGTCCTGTGATCTGATGATACTGAAATTGAAGAATATGGTCTTACTAACCTTACTCATCCTGGTACTTTTGCGATCAATCTAGCCGACCTAGAACAGGAAAAGTAAGAGGCAGCCCAAGCCATACTCAGGTTAAGCAGCTGCTGAGAAGTCCCAAACCACCAGGGGTCCCCCAAGAGCACCAACATAGCATGGTAAAAAGAATTATATAATATATATATAAAACCCAATTAAGAAATTAAAATTTAAAATATATATGAAAAATCTAAATCAAATCCATATTTGGAGTGACCACCCTTTGCGTTCAAAACAGCATCACTCGCACACAGTTTTTGAAGGAACTATGCTGGTAGGTTGTTCCAAACATCTTGCAGAATTAACCACAGATCTTCTGTGGCTGTGGGCTTCCTGACATCCTTCTGTCTGTTCATGTAATCCCGACACACTCCATGATGTTGAGATCAGGGCTCTGTGGGTGCCATACCATCACTTCCAGGACTTATTTACGTTGAAGATAGTTCCTAATGACTTTGGCTGTATGTTTGGGGTCGTTGTGCTGCTGCAGAATAAACCTGGGGCCAATCATACCCTGATGGTATTGCATGTTATATACTGTAAGTACCTGCCTGTATTTCTCAGCATTGAGAACACCATTAATCCTGACCAAATCTCCAACTCCATTTGCAGTAATGCAGCCCTAAACGTTCAAGGAACCTCCACCATGGTTCACTGTTGCCTGCAGACACTCATTATTGTACCGCTCTGAAGGGCCTTTGACGAACAAACTGCCTTCTGCTACAGACAAATATTTCAAATTTTGACTCATCAATCCATACTTCAGTTGCTTGGCCTTCTTTCCACGTCTTCTTTCTGGCCAGACTTCTCCGGACAGTGGATAGGTGTACCTGGGTCCCACTGGTTTCAGCCAGTTCTGAGCTGATGGCACTGCTGGACATCTTCCTATTTCCAAGGGTAATAAGCTTGATGTGTCTTTCATCAAAGACTGCATTAGGTTTCCTTGGCTGACCACTGCGTATGATCCTCAACGATGCTTGTTTCTTTGTGCATCTTCAAAAGAGCTTGAACAACACATCTTAAAACCCCAGTCTGCTTTGAAATTTTTGTCTAGGAGAGACGTTGCTAATGCAGTATAACTACTTTGTGTCTTGTTCCTGTGCTCCATCTTGCCATGACCTGAGACTATCTTCCACAACCTCACCTTGATACGAGAGTTTGGCTGTTCCTCACCCAGCTTTAAGCGTCCTATACAGCTGTTTCTGTTTCAGTCAACCTACGTGTAACATTGATGACCATTACCACCTGTTTGGTATAATTGGTTGATCATACACCAGATATAATCCTACAAAATCTCTGATTTTGTGCAAGTGTACCTATAAGAATTGATGCTGGTTTGAATGCAAAACTTAATAACACCAAATATTGATTTGATTTCGATTTTTCTTTTGTTTGCTTACTTTGCATTTTGTAAATTGATAAAAAACAAGCAGTATTTATATTCCTGAAAGCATTTTTTGTTTACAGCATTTCTTCACACCTTTGCACAGTGCTGTTATATATATATATATATATATATATATATATATATATATACAATTTTGTTAGTTTGTTTCTCCTATAAGGTTGAACTCTAATAGCCATAATAACACAAGTATGATGAGCTAATTACAAATGATAGGTTAGTATGTTATACACATAGTGAAGACTATAAATGATGAAGCATCTGGTGTTGACATGTTGAAATGGGGGCCCCCAAATTTAAATCTACTTAGGGCCTCAAAAAGACTGGGGCTGGCCCAGGGAAGAGTTTTGTCTGATTTGATGTCAGACAGTGAGGAAAAATATTAGTGTTTTAAGTATCATTAGCCTATGTCAAAACATGAACTTAGAGATGTTTTTTATTATCAGCCATCATTTCAAAGGTCTCCCATAGCAACATACTTATTAGAACTCCTGAAATTCTGATATGGTCTTTGGTTTTGGTGTACCACCTCAAGATAATTAGTGGCCCCCGGCTGGCCACCCCTTACAAAACCTTCTGGAGAGGCCTCTGGAGAAGTCAACAATTCCACTTACCTCAAGCTGTCTATTGTGAGGGAACGTATTTCAGATTTGATTTCAAATATTCATAAACATATTGTTGCTTTGTTCAATTAATTTAATAATAAAGGAATAATCATGTGTCCAGTACCAGTTTGTGGTTTTAACCGTAACAACTCTCCTGTCTTGTTTCAGAGTTTTATCCATCACAAACCGGCTGCTGTTACAGGATAAAACATTCACCAGCGTTTGTTTTATTCCCATTTGGTTTGGCCATCTGTTCTTAGACTTCCATGTGTTTTTATTGTCGGGTTTCTGCATCTAGACTCCTGTTACTCTAAACTAATTTTATTTCAGATCTATTTACAATAATCGCAATTTCTTTTCAAAATGTTTGAAGCTCCTAAGAGGTTACAAATATTATGTCTTAAACTAACTAATAGCATGACAGACCTGACAGTGAGGTAGGGCTTTTAGGTGTTTGTTCTGGATGTGAAATAATGAATATATAAGGTAATTTGTACAAAAACATAAAATAACAAATAACAAAAACAGCTCCAAGATGAAATATCTGTCGTGTAGAGTTTGTTTTATGTCAACATAGAAAAAGAACAAACAAAAGAATTGCGATACAATCTCACTTTATGTCTTATGTTTCTGCATTTGACATGGAAGAAAAAAAATACATTAGAACAAAACACTTGGTGTCATGCGTTCTGGAAAAAACTTTGTATATTAATGGAATTTCATGTTTGGAAATGACAAAGTTTCTTGTTCAATTCAGATTTATGTTATTGTTTTGTTACTGGACTGATTATTAGAGACTAAAACATAATACAATCTACCCCAGCACCACTTCGCAAACAATCCTGGCACTGCCACCCTGGAACATGGATTGAAAGTACATCTAAAGTTTGGCAGATTTCAAGCGAACCAAAACCTGACCAACCAAAGCAGATTCATACATATGCCCAGTGGGTAGCCACTGAAAATGATGGCTGGCATTGCTTTGTTGTCTTTTCTCAACACGATGCACTCAATTTCATTTCAGCTGTTTGTATCCAGAATCTTGTGCCTTTGGTCATAAACTGGATCTCGTGACTACAGGTGAGGGGCCGGAGTGATGAGGGAGCTAAAAGTAGAGCTGATGCTTCTCCTTACCAACATGGGACCACTGAGGTGGTTTGGAGAATCTGAACAGGATTCCTCCTTGGCACGTTTCTTCTAGATGTTCTCTAATCACACCACACATGTTGCCCGGACTATATTTCACTTATGAGCTGAAGAGTGTCAGATGGGGAAGTTTTTGCCTCAGGGTCAAAACAGGGGAAGAATCATAGACTGTATATAAGATGGATGGAGCCTTCGTGAAGTCACCCATAGGTTTCTGCAGAGCTGAACTGAAGCCCAGTGGGCGGTTCCCATCTTGGCCGCATCACGCGTCTCGTCACGCCTGGAAAATACAAACAATGGGCAAAGAGGTGGAGCTTAGAATGGGGCTGTGAGGGTGGGGGCGGATGATTGACACCCATCAATCTCTGAGGCGATGTAGCTACGAGCTAACTGAGCTAACCCGGAGCTAACGGAGGTTGGCGGGAGCATTTAGCCAGAAAACCACAGTTGAGCGACTCTGCTACCCCTCTAGGCAGATTCAATAATTTTGTCAAATAAAATCATGAAGCCTTGTTGGTCCATAACTTTCACTAAAACTATGTGAATTTTTATTAAAACAAGTTTTAACAATCAATATGTCAAGTAAAGAAGAAATGAGATCATTTCAACCCAACATGGAGCGTTACCATGCAACTGATGGTCAAGTTCAGAGAAACAAAATGGCAGACGTTAGCCACCAGCTCTAGCACTGGTGGCTCATCTTGGACCTGTCAATCAAAAGAACACGCCCCTTATTATTCATAATTTCAAGCTTAAATTACATCTAAATGGATTAGTTGTTTTTTTTAATCACCCCCCCCTTAGATTTGTCATGACGGTGAACTTGACCTATTGACTATTTTTCTAACCAGGCTGTAAACATGTTTATTTCTGCTGTGAAGTTGGCATTTTTAACATGGGAGTCAATGGGAACTGGCTCCTTTCTGCAGCTAGCCCCTAGCGGATGAGGGGAGAACTGCAATTTCTGTCACAGGCTTCACATTTGGCCGGTGGAGTTTGTCCCTTGGGAAGAATGAATGGATAGATGATGCACCCATAATGCTGAAAGAGGAAATCAGATTTAAATCCACAGAGGAAGAAAAACCACAGATGCTCATCATCCAATCTGAACTACTGACTTGTTCTATTTTCCCAGGAATTAATTTAGTTAGTTTAGTAATTTAGTTTAGTTATCCATCCATTTTCTTTTGCTAACAGGTCAAGGAGGAAACCCCAGACATGCCTCTCGACATCCTCCATCTCATTCTGGGGGATCCCGAGGAGCTTCCAGGCCAGGTGAGATACATTGTCACTCTAGAGAGTTCTGGGTCTTCCCTGGGGTATCTTCCCACTGGGAAGTGTCCAGAAAACCTCCAAAGGTAGGTGCAAAGGTAGGCGCTCAGGAGGCATCCTGGTCAGACCACCTCAACTGACTCTATTCAATGTGGAGAAGCAGCAGCTCCACTTTGGGCTTAATCAGAAGGACGACCCCCTATCTCTCAGGCGGAGTCCAGCCACCCTCCAGAGGAAGCTCATTTTAGCCACTTGTATTAGTTTAGTAATTTATTAATTTAGGTTTCCCAAAACACGGAAGTCTTTTTATTTTAGCCTCACTGACAAGTTTCATGATTTTTGTCCAAGTACCAACCATTTCCCTTTCCATAGATTGTAAAAATGCTCATTTTTTTGCTTTTCCTATTAAACAATGTATTTAGTATTACTGTTTATCACTGATCAGAGTTCTAACCCCCTTCAAATGAAAAAATGATTGCAATGTTTTGATATTTTTTCTTTGCTAAAACAATGGTTTTAATAATTTGTTGAACAGTTTTTTAACAATTTCTGGTGGGTTTTTTGCAATCTCTGTTGCTTCTCTTGCTCAATTAGCAATAAATAGATTTAACTTCTATAACTTTTTCTGTGGCCATTTAAAGACTGAGAAGCTCCTCATAGCAGCAGATTGCAGACAACTTTTGGCAAAGTTCAGGCTATTTATGTTATGAAATTGGTCTTCAGTGGTCGTATTAGTAAAGATCGGAGCAAAGTATGATGTTATCAAGGCAAAAAGTGGTGCCAAGAGGAGATAGAGCACTGATTGTTTGAAGAAAAAAAAAGCATGAGATGTCTCCAAACTCAACATACTCTTTCACAATGCAAACAATTACATTTAAGCATAATTTTCTTATAAATCAACTGGCTGGAGACAACATTTAAGTGGTTTCTGACACACGAGTCAGGCTGCCTGACTCTGCCTCTGTGTTTGTGTGTGTCTGGCCTCTTTAAAGTGAGGCCCATCAGAAGCTCAGACGGGGAGGAAAAGCGAGTCTTCAAAGAAATAATTAGGACCCACCCAGCAGCTTTTAACTGAGTGTCAGCTGCTGCACGCTGGAAACACCACAGGGCTGGTTGAGGTGTGAGTGTGTGAAGAAGAGACGGCTACAGCGAGGCTCAAAGGAAACTGGCTCTGTAAAGTAGAATGAAGAAAAGGAAAGCTTAGGTTTTAAGAAGAAAGAGACAATGTGAAGAGGAAAAAGAAAATGAAAACACTTCGCTTATTAGGGGTGAAGACTCCTCCAAATAAAATGGGTAAGGTTTGGTTTTCAGAATATTAACCACTAGATGGCAACAGAGAAAGGTTGAGGGATTTGACCTGATCTGACCACAACCTTCTCACACATTGTGATGCAAAAAAATCTCTCACACATGGACACATAAACATGTAAGTATGAAAAAAAGTAAGGTGTGATTCTGGACCCGAAATCCCCTTTTCTGGGTCACGTGCTCTGTGACAGAAATGTGTAAATATTTGAGGCACAGAAACACCTGCTGTCTCTTTACAGAAACCCAAAGACCCAAATTATCCATTTAAAATAGACATAAATTGTTTAAAAGATAAATTCAACTTTTCAAAAAGAGGAGAAGATCTATGATATAATTCATTTTTAAAATATGTGGAGCACAGTTTGTAATGGTGGTCTTCTAAGGTGTAACGGATGGATGGATGGATGGATGGATGTGTACCCAAAGATGAACATCGTGTGTCTAGTGGACAAACCACATGAAAACAAAAAACACATGGATTTCACATGAACAAAGTCACATGTGATCACATGTGAAAACTCTTTCACCCATGGGAAATAACATGTAAAAACATGAGAGAAAAAAAGTGACACATTTCCTGTGTGAATTTGCAACATTTTCATGGTAATAAACTGTAAGACCCATGGACATTCACACGTGAAGCCCATGGGATAACATGTAAACCACATGTGAAAGATGTTATTTTCCATATAAAACCTACATGTGAAAAAAATGTGTGAAACCCATGTAAAACCATATATGTAAAGTCCATGTGTGCTACACACGTGGTTTACCAGCTAGCACATGTTCAACCCATGTGACTTTTCCGTAAGTAAATTTAACTGACATAATCAGCACAGTCTTAAATACTGTACATGCATCTCTAAAACTGTAACATGGTGACGCAGCTAGCATTTTAAAGCATCACTTCAAAAGGGCGTGGTGTCCTGTAAAGTTTAGACGTGTCCCTGGTCCAACACACCTGAATCGAATGGCTGAAAAGCCTCCTTAGCATGCAATCAAAATCTGCAGAGTCCTATTAATGACTAACTTCTATGATCCAGGTATGTTGAAGCAGAGATGTGTGTAAAAGTTGCAGGACATTGCTCCTCGAGGACTGGAGTTCCACATGTCTGCTTTAAAGGAAAAGTTAGTTGGGAGTAACGTTTGAGAAGTGGAGATTGGAAAACTATTAGTAGGGAACGTTCCTTTTTGGGTTGTCTTAATCATGTGGGAATTACCTGAAGTTATGGCAGGTAGTGATGTTTCTCGTGCCTGCAGAGGGGAGCAAGAACTCCCAGCAGCCCCAAGGTTAAAGCCCCCTGCAGCCGGTGGGTCTGGCTCTGGGAGGCTGCATGGGGGGGAAAGTTAGGCACAGCTGTCTGAGTCAGGCTAAAGAGCTTTCCCAAGAACCATGGGCTGGCTCTTTATACACTGGAACCTGAGTTTAAATTGAATTTCTAGTCATAAGTTCTGGCATCAAAACAGTCCACAGTCTAAGGGAAGCACTTTCCCACAAGGAGCGAGCAAAAAGCTCACAGAGCCGATTGGTCCAACACAAGCTTGGCCGCTGGAGTTTGAATAAAAGCTTCATGTGAGCATGCAGTGAGCAGACAGCTGCCATGAGGGAATCATTTGTCATTTTATTTTAGGGTAAAGAATAAATGGGAGGCTCTTACATAGGGTCAAATACTAAATAAAGTTTAGCTTTAAAATTAGTTTCTTTAGGTGGAGATGGGAAGTTTGACTGTGAGCTGATGACATCAATGCATTTAAAAACAATTATTTCCCAGAGAACAATAAAAATGCACAAAAATACATAAAAAGTAGTCATAAAGCAGTAACTCTCTCTATGCTCTACATTCATTAGACAAGCACCTGCCTGTCTAATTGCATAAATCGGTTTAACAGGGAAAGAAATGTGGTTTACGTTTAATCAGCTGTCTTCATATTGCTATTTCTATGGAAATACTGCAGACATGTTCAATATCTATTCAGAGTTTCTCAGGTATTATTATTGGTGCTTCTGGGTAATCTCCATATTGCAAACTAATACCACTGCAGGACAAATGTTTGTTATCCCAATTAGTTGAGTGATAAGTCTAACATCCTCAGTCAGACTGAGCTGGCAGCTGAGAGGGTGGAGCTACGCCATAAAAACAAATTGTATCATTTAACTGTTTGCATTTTAGATCCTTGTAAGTGAATAAACTGTAGATATTCAAGATGTTTATGGAGCTTTTTATGAACGACCTCTTACTTTCACAACACAATACAAAACCCTGGAAACTAGATATAAAGTGGGAAGGAGCTTCACAGAAGCTTTGAGGCTGAAGATCTGCTTTTTCTGCATCTTTCAGAGGTCCCGTCGAGATGTTTTCAAATGGATGTAGAAGCTATGGGATCTATCCTACTGCTGGGTTTACAAGCTTCTTGCAGGAACGCAGGCCGAGACTTAATCTTTTGGCATGTCTCCCTGCCGTCGGACAGAAGCCGCGTATTTGCAGGAGCGGACGGTTCACAGGAAGGAAAGCCAGGAATGCTTTTCTTTCAGGTTTTGAGGGCCCAGAGGTCATGAAAGTAATCCAGCACATAACAGACTTTTTAAAACCTCAGCTCAAGTAAGAAAAAGAAAAACAGTTAAATTGCTGCCATGAGGAAAGGGGGAGGGGGAGGGGGGGGTTCCCTCTGTGATTTTGACAAAGCTCAGTTTTCAAATCGTTACCTTTAGCTCTGGACCAAGACTGGAAAGTGGACGAAATCTCTCACAAGCGATATCCTCATCTACGTTGAATAAACACGGAAAACAAGTTGAGACCGCTTATGCATTCAGGGTCATAATAATAATTAGCTTTTTCCCCCTGATGGATTAAACGTAAGAACAATAATTAGCAACTTGATGAGCTGAAAAATCTTTTCAGACGATAAACTTAAAATCCACCTGGAATAAAACCACAGCGCACTGAGTCCATAGCGTTTAAAATGTTGAATAAATCTACCAGGAAGCGCCTACACCTCCTTGAGTTACTTAGGGTGTATTCACACCAGGAAGCTCCATTAGTTCACTTGCTTTGGTCTGGACCAAAAGGTTTTTCTTTCTGTTGTTCCCTAACCCCTAACCCCTTTTTTGCTGCAGTTCCTATTCACGCTGCGGGTAAATGCAACAGGACCAGAGTTTCTCAATAAAAAGACACCTGTGCTAAGATCTTTCAGCCACTGGATAGTTAAACGTGCAAGCGGAGTAAAACCAGGAAGCCATGTGAAAACAGGTCAACATAAACAATGGAGAGTGCTGCTCTTATCTTCTGGCGTTATGGTTAACACACAGGGCTCGCATTAACAGAATATTTTCCGTTTTTTACCGGTTTTTGAAAACTGTGACGGAACAATCTGAAGGGTGTCGGTGGTTTTGACAGATTAGTATTTTACACCACTGACTACTTGGTGCAAATGCGCAGACATTTTCAAATTTACACACGGAGTACAGGTAACTAAATCAATCCAAAAACAAAAGATTCCCATGAGAGGATCTGAGCAACATCTCAGATCTGGACACCATTACTCAATACATCTCACTATCCGCAAGCTGACAGCACGTTGAAGCCACTGAGGCTTCGGAGCGCATCTGTTGGTGGCACAGGTGGCACAACAACGGACACAGACTGGTGGTGACGGATCACTGCAGTTTAACTACTGATGCAAAAGGAGCGCATCCAGGGGGATTTCCTCCCACGGAAGCAAATAGAAAATCCCCTCGCTCAGAGTTTTGCCCTGTTCGGTTCATTTCAATTGGAGAAATGTTCCTTGATTTCAAAACTATGGCGCTGTGAAGTGTCGCTTCAGCCTCCATTACGCAAAGGCGGAATGTTCAGGCCAAAGTAGGTGAAATGTTCATTATTGTTCGAATTTAATATAAAATAAAATGCATGAAAAAGAACTACTAAATATGTTAGAAAAATTGACGGATAAAAATTGATTATGACTGGATTTTTTTATCCATCAGGCAAAATGATTAACAAAAGATTGTAGCATGACCTTTGATACAGCTACAGATCTTAACAAAAATGTTTGAGCGTCTAGACCGTTTGATGCAACACGAGGTTGTACAATGGGATGCCGATAGATGGATTGTGTAGAATTAACATGACATTATAAATATGAATAGAATATGAATAGACTGTATTGTTGTCACAGTGGGGACATTCACATGTTAAGGCAGCACACGCATAAAAAACACAAAAAATAAATAAAAGACAATTACTTCTCATAATGCGCCACAAAGACGGCTGCCCGCCGAGACTAAAAAGGCAGATAAAGTTCGGTCGCTTTCACACCGGATTTGGTCCGCACCAGGGTTCATTTGGAACTGCTCCGAGACGACCTCTTCAGCTGGGTCTCGGTTCGCTTGTTTGGCGCCCACCAGAGTTCACTGGGTTGTACTCACACCGGCCGAAAAGGTCCGGACCAAGGAAGGAAATGAATGAGTTCATTTTAAGCGAACTAAACGAGGCTGGTGTGAATACGCCCTAAGGTGAGTAATTACAACAGCAGCAGCAGCAGCAGCAGACTGAACTGTGAACTGCAGCATGCTTTAACGCCTTCACAGCTGCATCCAATCAGAGAATTAACAAGCTGAAGTCAAAGTACCACCCAAACCTTTATACTGTCACTAAAGGGCCAGTGGGGATTCACAACAGTTAGATGGTCAGAAAGTAATGTAGGAGGAAACGTATCTTCAACTTCTCTCTACAAATGTAAACTCATGTGACAAAACTTTATCGACAGGGTATAGAGGACAGATCATGCCAAAATTGATAATAAATACATAAAGAAATATATACGAAAATACTTTTTTTTTTATATGTATTTCCACATTTATTTATTTACAAACATATTTATGTGGTTATTTTCACATGTATTTATTTATTTTCAATTTTGGCAGAATCAGCCCAAATAAACGCTGTCCATGAGGCAGAAGCATGGACAGGTACCCAAATCGGTTTGAACTTGTCTGATCCGAAGGCTCTGCTTTAGCTGATGAGGTTTCTTTTACTGTTTGCTTTTATTGACTGACCTCCCGTGGAATGAATGTGGAAATTTACATCCAGGGATAATCCACATTCATACCTTCCAGAGTTTTAAAGGATGAGCCTCCAGTTTTTATAGCCTCTTACAGCTTTTAAAGCGATAAGGAGAGGCACACAAAGCGATAAGATGTTGCCACAAAACTTCTACAAATGTGGAACAAAACACTCTCCCTAAAGGAGAGGCTTTAGAGCACGGATGGATGGAATGTTTTCAGAATGCAATATGGAATAAAGTCTGAAAATGAAAATTTTCCATTTCGGTGAGGAGGTAAAATAAATGCTAAAAACTCCAAACCTTCCCAAACTGCATCAGAATAATGTACATATTTCTCTAAAATTCTTCAATAAGAAGGACACTGAACAGCAGCTGATGTCAAGACTTTTAAACAGGAATAAAAAACAAAAACAAAGGTAAAATCTGTATTTATGCATTATTTCTTTAGCATTGATTGCATGAGATCCTGGACAAAATGTGTGTCTATCAAATAAAAGCTCCCTTCTAAATGTCCTTATTTGGCAAATCTAACTTAATAAATTAACTAGAAATAAGCAATTATATGGTAAATATCTTAACCAATATTTATTAACAGATTATACTAATCAAACAAAATATTAGGTTAGAATGATGTTGCCTGTTACAGATAATATGAATACATCTCATAGGGGAAAATATATTGCAGAGACACAAAGCTGTTGACTTCTGTTGATAAAAGCATAATTTAGTGAGGCTACAGAGAAAACTAAATGTAGTTTAGATAATTTTCTCTAGAGATCAAAACATGGGATCAACACTGTTCAAACAAACAAAAGAGGAATAAGATTCACTTCAGTTTCTGAATTAAAATCTGCTGAAACTGCATCAAATCTGCAGCAAGAGAAACAAAATGCCACAATTATCTAATCCATCATGTTTATACCTTAAACCCGGTGAGACGAGCATAAGCTGCAAAATAAAACCCAGGGAACGACATCTGCTTATCCAGACTGCTGCTGAGGATCGGCAGCTTTCTGATTGATGAGTTCTCCTTTGATGTTCTCCTAACAGCTGGGTGTGTGCAGTTTGGTCTCAGATTTGAGGTGATTTACTGGACACAAGCATGAAACTTGGGAGAAGTTACTGAATGTAAAAGACGAACATTCAAAGCAGACGTTAGAGACCAAAAAAGAAGTAAAATGAAGCTGAAGAAATTGAAGCAACAGAAATTATGAAAAAGTATGGTAAAAAAGACCCTGAATTTCTTTAGAGATGCTGCTGCAGGTGAAACAGAACTGCAACCTAAAAGGCAATTATAAGCAAGAAAGTAAGAAGAAGCAGCTGGTAAGCTGGTGGACTGTGCTCCAATTCACCATGATGTTTAGAGACTCTTCTCTTTAAAAACAAAAAGGTACAATCTCTTCTGGATGAACTTCAGAATTCTTCCAAAAAGTCCTACATGCAAAAAATAGCTCCTGTCAGTGAAGATAGATCTAAAGAGCTGAAATATATATATAAAAAACAAAGCTGGCAGTTTTGTGACGGTTGATGGATGGAGGGATGGAGCAGCGTAGAAAGAAAGGAAGCAAATGTATAAGGTTAACAAAGACGATGAAAGAAGAGAACAGAAGTCACCAGAAAGTGATTTTAAAGAGCAAGAGAGAGGAAATGGAAATCTAAAGTTTAAAGAAACTGTCAAAACAAGAAATGGATTGAGAATGAAAGATGAAAAGAAAGCAGAAAATCTAAAAGAAACAAAAAGAGAAGAAAAAAAACAAAAGAACTTCAAGGTACGAGACGGATGTAAACTGAGGAAAGAGAGTTTTTTTGATATTGAGATGATGTGGACTGGGACTGAAATAAAAACATTTATCTAAAAGAGAAAGAAAAACAAAAATTATGGGAGTGTAACTTCGTCTGCAGACACTCTTCAATGTGCGCCCACTGTTAGCGCCTGTCCAGTTAAACAGCCATGACTTTGCTTTAGCGCCGCAACCCGACCTGCAGCTGATCCTGGTTTTACGGCCAAAAAGGAGGAAACAAAAAGTCACGTCAAAAGTCTTCAGACTGTCGTGTTCATCAGGTTGATGACAGTTGGGCTGGTTTTTACTCTTAGTTTAAAACATTCTCAGGGGAGATGCTTGAATAAAGGGATCCCACTGCCTCTGAGAGAAGATGGAAAACTGGTAAATCAAACACGTGCTTCAGTAATAAAAGCGCGGAAAACTGAAATTAACCCAAAAGGCACTTCTGATGTAAATCCAAATACTAAACCAACCAACCATCCATCCATCCATCCATCCATCCATCCATCCATCCATCCATCTCAATATTCAAATACTAAACCGTTGTTTAAATCAATCATAAAACATTACAAGATGAGGCCAAAGGCTAAAAATATAAACACAACGTATTACATGTCAGCTAAGTAACCCCATCTTCAATAAGTCTTGTTCTGCCAACCTACAAAAGGAAAACTTGCACTGTTGTTGTCGACTATGTGTTTCAGTTGTATTCAACACCAAATACTGTAGCAGACAAAAAACACAGCAGGCAATTATCCCAAGAAGCCATGACAGATACACACGTGCTCAAATGTGTTGGTACCCTTACAGCTCATTGAAATAATGCTGCATTACTCCTGAAAAGTGATGAAATTGAAAGCTATTTTATCATGTATACTTGCATGCCTTTGGTATGTCATAGAATAAAGCAAAGAAGCTGTGAAAAGAGTTGAATTATTGCTTATTCTACAAAGATATTCTAAAATGGCCTGGACACATTTGTTGGTACCCCTTAGAAAAGATAATAAATAACTGGATCATAGTGATATTTCAAATTAAATAGTTACTTTAGTTAGTATCACACATGTTTCCAATCTTGTAATCAGTCATTCAGCCTATTTAAATGGAGAAAAGTAGTCACTGTGCTGTTTGGTATCATTGTGTGCACCACACTGAACATGGACCAGAGAAAGCAAAGGAGAGAGTTGTCTGAGTAGATCAGAAAGAAAGTAATTGACAAGCATGGTAAAGGTAAAGGCTACAAGACCATCTCCAAGCAGCTTGATGTTCCTGTGACAACAGTTGCAAATATTATTAAGAAGTTTAAGGTCCATGGAACTGTAGCCAACCTCCCTGGGCGCGGCCGCAAGAGGAAAATCGACCCCAGAATGAACAGAAGGATAGTGCGAATGGTAGAAAAAGAACCAAGGATAACTGCCAAAGAGATGCAAGCTCAACTCCAAGGTGAAGGTACGTCTGTTTCTGATCGCACAATCCGTCGCTGTTTAAGCGAAAGTGGGCTCCATGGAAGAAGACCCAGGAGGACTCCACTTTTGAAAGAAAAACATAAAAAAGCCAGACTGGAATTTGCTAAAATGCATATTGACAAGCCACAATCCTTCTGGGAGAATGTCCTTTGGACAGATGAGTCAAAACTGGAGCTTTTTGGCAAGTCACATCAGCTCTATGTTCACAGACGAAAAAATGAAGCTTTCAAAGAAAAGCACACCATACCGACAGTGAAACATGGAGGAGGCTCGGTTATGATTTGGGGCTGCTTTGCTGCGCCTGGCACAGGGTCCCTTGAATCTGTGCAGGGCACAATGAAATCTCAAGACTATCAAGGCATTCTGGAGCGAAACGTACTGCCCAGTGTCAGAAAGCTCGGTCTCAGTCGCAGGTCATGGGTCCTCCAACAGGATAATGACCCAAAACACACAGCTAAAAGCACCCAAGACTGGATACAAACAAAACATTGGACTATTCTGAAGTGGCCTTCTATGAGTCCTGATCTGAATCCTATCGAACATCTATGGAAAGAGCTGAAACTTGCAGTCTGGAGAAGGCACCCATCAAACCTGAGACAGATGGAGCAGTTTGCTCAGGAAGAGTGGGCCAAACTACCTGTTAACAAGTGCAGAAGTCTCATTGAGAGCTACAGAAAACGTTTGATTGTAGTGATTGCCTCTAAAGGTTGTGCAACAAAATATTAGGTTAGGGGTCCCATCATTTTTGTCCATGCCATTTTCATTTGTTTTCTTATTTACAATATTATGTTGAATGAAACATCAAAAGCAAAGTCTGATTTCTATTAAATACGTAATGAACAATGGTGGATGCCAATTACTTTTGTCAGTTTCTAATTATTTCAGAGAAAATTGTGCATTCTTCATTTTTTGTGGAGGGGTACCAACAAACTTGAGCACGTGTGTATATAAATACTCATATATATATTCAGAGTATAAACCCTAAACAATTATATCCTGTGTTCATTCAAAGTCCACTGTTGTGTTTCAGCCGAGAAATATTTACTTACAGCTCTTGTATCAGTGTAGTAAGAGGCCAAAGGAAAATGACTGTTGTTGTGATTGCATTTCTCATAAGATGAACTGAACTTTTGGATGGCTGGGAGCTATTTCAAAGATGGACTGAACAGACATTTCCCAGCAATCCTAGCAGTGACCCCCAACACACTCCTATTGGTCCGTGACCACCCATGGTGACATCAGCGATGACATCGCAGCCAAAGGGGCTATAAAGAGTAGTCGCGCCCATTTTCAAACTGTTCTCAAGCCAGAAGTTCTTGGATGAACTACTGCTGAACAGAGGACACCTCACCGGTGAAGATTCTCTTTTGTTCTGACCCGCTGAACCGGGGAAGAACTCATTTCAAAGCTTCGAAGTGCTCACCCCATTTGCATAACCAGGGTGCACGATACATCAGAACTGTTCCAAGACAGTTCGTTAGACGTCGACCTGCAGGCCACTCAGCCTGCATTTGGGCCACACGGTCCTTAAATCCTGTAGCCTTTTTTGTTATAACTCTTCCTTTTCTTGCTCAACTACAGACACAATTTGCTCTCCTCCTAGTGGACTGGAGCTCCTTCAAGGCAAAGTAGGGCTGAACCGGTTCATTTATACTAATATTGTGTCTGGGCTGAGATAAATTGAGTTTTAACGAGTTAGATCTCGTTCATTGTTGGTTAATGTGTCTTTAAGCGCTGTACCTGTTTGCTCATTTTTGCGTCGCCGCACGCATAAGTTTGAGCTGTAATTGCTGTGTTTGAAACTGTTTGTTCTATCCTGAGCAGATCACGCCTCTCTTTCTTTTTCAATTCTCTCTTTTCTCTCTATCTCTCTCTCGCTCCCTGATCACCATCGGCAGAGTCGGGCTCGGTCCGGCCTGCGTTAGCTGGTCTTAGCTGAAAAGCTAATGCTAATGCTGTTCTCCATCTTGGCACAGAGCTGAGATTTATGACTTTTTGTCCCACAGGCTATCTGTGACTTGGGCTCCCTGGAGTGAGGGCCATCCCCTCCTTTTCTGACCTGAACCTCAGCTGTCTCACTGATTTCATTTCATGTTAATTTTGTTCAATGTTCACCTATTATTGTTGTCTAAGATCTGTAGTAATTTTTGCATGTTTTAGAAAAGATGGGATTTTCTATTTTCTAAATAAAGTCCCCTTCACTTAAAGAGAAGTTGTCGGGGATTACTTGGAGTGATGCGTACAATTAATGTCCACAGCGTAAGAACTTATTCCTTCATTTGTTTAATTATCTCAGCCTTATCAGGCTGGTAATCATAAACATAAACTGAGACTGAACAATTTGGCTATTGTATTCCTGGAATACACCAGGATGGTGCCCCTAAACTTGGTAATTTTTACATAAAATTATTAATTCTATTAATTATTGCCCTAAGCAATTTTTCATAATTATTCATAGCCAAATCCCACCTATCTGCGGCACAACACTGTTCAGACCTTATAAGCCTGTGTCATAAAACACGCTGTGGCAGCATATCATGCGTACCGCCGAGCTTTATAGTAATAATACCGCAATATTGCCGCAACGCTGGACTTTTGAATGAAGGTTACACCTTCGCAAAACAGAGGGTGAAGGACAGCCACTTTTGGAGCAGCTTGTGTAAAGAATTTAAAGAGCGGGGCTTCAATCGGCATAAAAAACAAGTTAAAAGGATTTTTTTTTTTCACAAAGCAGATTGGTCGCGCTATACAATTTTGTTTGTCATTTTGACCGGAGGGGTCAACAAACTCCAGTCATAATCTATTTTTACCTGTCAATCTTTAAAATGATAACATATTCAATAGCATTTTTTATTCATTTATTTTAAATATTGAATACAAACAGGCAGAACAGATAACTACATTAAAAAAACTTAAACGATTGCATTTAAAATAGCATAGTTCACCTGCTGTGGCCTGAATGCAATGTGGCCTGTCTCACAACTTCCTCCTGCTCTGCATGGAACTGAAATACCAACCCGCTTGTGTGTAATCAAATCGTGGGATTGCTGCAGAGGTTTTTGTCATCAGGTTTTGGATTTTTGCATCAGACAGATGACTTCTCATGGAGTTTAGATGTTGTTCTGGAAGTTTAATCTGCACTCCGATGCCACACTGGAGACTTGAATTAAGTGCCACTTTGGCCAAAGTTTTGAAATAAGGGGGAAAAAATTTCAATTGAAGTGATCAGAAGTCAGAAAGACACTCTGTACAAGCCGTTTTTTGACCTGCAGCTGCAGCATATGCGCTGCTTCTTCACCGGTGGCTGGCAAGACACCGGGCTCTTTGGAGAGTGTCTGTGATTAGCGGCACCGGTTAACGAGAGGCATTGAGTACGGTGTCCAAGTCTGAGATTTGGATGAAGAAAGTCCAGGAACTTCATCCTTTCTGGCGGATTAACCAGCAGCAGTGGTAGCCGGAGCCGAGAACGAGTCAGCGGATGATGGGGACGGCACCGAAGCAGAGGAGAGAATAGGTCAAATGAAAAGTCTAGTCCCCCCACACCCCCTTTATCCTGCCATCGCGTAAACTTTTGTGAGAAACACCTGATCGTGCCACATTGCAGCCATAGGCTGACCACTAATGAATGACCAAAGTCTCAATCGACACCGCCTCTGCTTTGCAGCAAATTGGCGCCATTGATTTTTGGAACCGGCTGTAGACTGTATTCAAAACGTACTTCAGTGTGTAAAAAGTTGGTCAATGCAGTGATGCTCTCTCTGTTGACTCTGCTTTCCCTGTGCGTGCGCCGTATGAGGCGTGGCTTTTAACCTCCTTCCAGAAGGGGGGGGAGGGAAAGCTATAGGGAGGCTAAGTCACGCTCATCTACTTCCAGTCCATGGGTCCGTACGCAAATATTCTAAATGTACCCGTTCTGTGTATGAGGATTGGGTAATGGTCCTCGAATGTTAGGATTAGTAGTAAATTAATCAGGCTAGCCAATCAGGGGCAAGAAAGGTAGGCCCTTGCCCCTAAAAGGGGACATTTAGAATATTTGGTTCTCCTACTGTCAAAAAAATGAATGAGAGTCAACGGAGCTGTAAAAGTTATTTTCTGATCCCGTTTGAAGTGTTTCATGAATTTTACATATGATGTCTTAAATTTAAAAGAATTTTAAAGACAACATTTTGAGGCAGATAAAGCACAAATTTTTGACAGGCGGCAAAAGTCACTTTAGGTCTTGTGTGAAAACACGTAGTGGACAATACCTGCTAGTCTCAAAAAACTTACATCACCAAACCACACAAGAAGAAGAATGGTCGAGAGTTTAGTGAGCTTTGCATCTTTCTTCTAGGACAAAGGAATGTGGAGAAAACAACTATAAACTACCTGCCATTTTCCATGTGGAAAATCGCAGCTATGTTGAGTTCATAGTTTCGAGTCCAAGTCACATAAGACTAGGCCAAGTACGAGTCCCAAAAAAGAACTTTCCAGTCCAAGTCGAGTCATTATCACCGGAGAGCAAGTCAAAAATAAAACAGCAGGGTGTAGATTTTAAGACTAGAGTAATGGCAACTATACATTGTTTATTTACAAATGTATTGTGCTCAGTGCACCCACGCTATCAACAAGCTAATTTCACACCGCCCAAGACGTCAACGCCCAGAACGGCAAGATTACATGTTAAGTCTATGGTTGAGGCCGTCAGAGTCTCTGCGTTGCTTTGTGTGATTTGGCTGCGGCAACTTTTGCTGCTCTCCAAGCTTCAAAGCGGCAAAATCCAGCAACGCAGAAGTTGAGCTAGCCGAACTTTCGGCGTCAACCCGTGGGCGTCAACCAATCAGAGCATCTCACTGTAGTGACATCACTACACATTTAAAGTAGCGCTGAAAGCAAGGCAAGGCAAGGAAATTTTATTTGTATAGCACACTTTCAACAGCAGGGTAATTCAAGGTGCTTTACATGATTTGGTGATTTAAAAAAAAACACATAAAAGAAACACACATTACACATGATACACAATAAAGCAAGAGAAAAATAAAAAAAGCAGGAGAGCATGAACACATTTCATACATATGACATCAAGCATTTACTCAAAGGCAATTCTAAACAGATGGGTTTTTAGTCTCGATTTAAAGCAGTTCAGAGTTTCAGCAGCTCTACACTCGTTAGGAAGTCTGTTCCAGATAAGGGGAGCATAAAAAGTGAAAGCTGCTTCTCCATGTTTAGTTCTGAGTCTAGGGATGTTTAGTAGGCTAGAGTTGGAGGACCTGAGTGGTCTTGGTGGTTGGTACCATGACAACAGGTCTTCAACATATTTTGGTGCTAAGCCATGTAATGATTTATAAACTAGTAAAAGTATTTTAAAGTCTATTCTCTGAGCTACAGGGAGCCAGTGTAAGGACTTTAGTGTAAGGACTTTAGCGAACCTCATCCATACGCAGCTCCTGCGGCAAATGGTTAAACTCTCCAAATTCAGAACGCCTCTCAAGAATGGGGGTGTATCCACAAACAGCGCTGATGAGCCCGACGTTGTCTAGCTTTATTTAGCAAATAAAGCCAAGCCACTCTCTCGATATGATCCGCCATTGTTTAAAATATCCGGCAAACGAGAAAACCATGCGCTCTTTTTTTGCTCAGCAAGTGGCGGGCTTTGCAAGCTTCAGGCTTAAAAATTTATATGCTTCAAACTAGTCGTTTTGTGAGCGTTCTTTGGCGCCGACAAAGCGTGCGGTGTGAACGCTGCATAACAGTAGCATGTGCAAAATAATAACACTGTCATGGTTTCTGGTAGCTTACTGACCACATGCTGAATTGAGACTTGGACCACAATGAAAAGTTAATGACAATTTATTGATAAAAATGGGTTTGGGGAAATCAGTGAGTTCAGGAAAGGTCCAGTGTCTGAAGATTGAGGGGAGAGAGTTAGTGACTTGAGTTTCTAGGAGATGATTGATTGGCAGCTCAGTACTGTCCGTGTGAGTGGATCATGAAAAGAGGGGGAGGTTAGGTCCAGAGGTGTGGGCGAAGCTTTGAGCCGGTAGTGTAGGAGAGCGGACAGGCTGATGGAACCGAGAGCAGCTGACAGCCGTGGCAGTTGAACCCAGAACTCAGGTGAGTCTCTGGGGAGTCACAGTAAACTGGCATAGAAGCCGTCAAAATTGACCTAGGAAACAAAAGGAGGCTTGTATGTCATGAAAGGGGCAAAGAATCAAAATTACTCACAAAGAGATACCAGTCAGGTTAACGACCAGGCATCGAGGGACTGTCTGCCAGCTCTTTAAGATTTCTAGGGTTATAGGACTGATGTCGCAACAGGACCTCGAAAAACTCATCCATGCGTTTATCTTTAGTCGGATTGATTACTGCAACAGCGTCTTCACAGGTCTGCCTAAAAAGTCAACCAGACAGCTGCAGCTGATCCAGAACGCTGCTGCTCGTGTTCCTCACTAGAACCAGGAAAGTAGAGCACATCACCCCAGTTCTAAAGTCCTTACACTGGCTCCCTGTAACTCAGATAATAGATTTCAAAATACTTTTACTAGTTTATAAATCATTAAATGGCTTAGCACCCAAGTATGTTCAAGATCTACTGTTACTATACTAACCCCCCAGACCACTCAGGTCCTCTGATTCCAGTCTACTCAACATCCCTAGAATCAGAACCAAACATGGAGAAGCAGCTTTCAGTTTCTATGCTCCTCTAATCTCGAACAAACTTCCAGAAAACTGCAAAGCTGCTGAAACAGAGTTCTTTTAAATCACGGCTAAAAACGTATCTGTTTAGAGCTGCCTTTGAGTAATGTTTTCATGTATCATGTTTTGTGTATGCCTCTTGCTTTATTGCTGTTTTTACTTTATATGCTCTGTCTGTGTTTTACTGCTATTTTTATTTTACCCCCAAATCATGTACAGTAAACCTTGATTGTTGTTGAAAGTGTGCTATACAAGTAAAATGACCTTGCCTTGCCTTAAGAGGACCCAGGACACAAAAGGCTAGATAAACCACAGGTGTCAGCAATCAGCCAGCGCAACTCTACAACGAAGATCTTCTCTGAAAAGATGACTCACGCGGTGCAGAAAACACAGTCACTCACACAGAACTTAACAAACACCTGCTTAAAATAAATGTGAAACCAATAAATAATCAAGATGTCACCCGTACACTTACAAAGGCTTTGGGAAGTTGTTTTTAAATTTGTCCATTTCTTTCTTGGCAAAGATGAGATGGCGCTGCTTCAACTTTTTTTAAAATAAAACAAGCTAACATTAGCTTCAGCTACAAGCTAATTTCAACAATGACAATTTATCATGTCGGAGTCCGAGTCAAAGTCCAAGTCATTGGCGTGCTTGCTCGAGTCAAGTCCCTTAAAAGTGACTCAAGTCAGGACTTGAGTCCGAGTCCAGGACTCCATCCCTGCAGAAATATTGCACAATCACAACTACAATTAGAGGGCAATATTGCCTTTAGTGAGACACTTTCACTACTGAATATTCATAAATAAGTTTATTTTATTCTCATGTTTCACTACAGACTAGCAAAGTTTATTCTAGAGTACAGAAACGTCTTCTGGCTATAAAAGCAGACTCAAGGGAGGAGCCTGATGGATCTGAACCACGAGTACATTTACAAAACCTGCTCTACATTTTAAACATCCAGAGTGACATGAAACAATAACTTACAGTGCACGGTGTCAAATGGAAACCTTTATAACAACACCAAGATTTCTAACAATCTTTCTTGGCAAAGATGAGATGGGGCTGCTTCAACTTCTACATTTTTTTAAAATCATTTGTCAAACAGTTAAAATTTCTACATTGAAAAAAGAGAACTATATTAAAACTAGAGGGCATGGGGTTTTAGTTCAGACAACAGAGGCTGTGACCACTATTGCAAACAAGCATCTGTTTCACAATACAAGCTAAAAATGAAAATTTGGTGTCCAAGACGAGGAAAGAGCTTAAATTGGACCCGTAGACACGGTGCTTGATGTGGAGCTGCTGGCACAGCAACCATGGCAAGAGTCTACAAACGCCAGTTCTGGCAAAAAACATCGCTAAATTTCAATGAAATCAGTTTATACATGAAAAAAAGGGTGCGAATGTTTGTGTGAACATGCATCAAAATGGAAGAAAAATCTGAAGTGCATTTGTTTTTCCAAAACTTGCATCCAAGGATAGAGTTTGTCCCACTGTAATAGTGGCATAGCGTGAAAATCATTGCAAAAAAAGACAAGATGCAGCTTATTTTTGTGAAAGATCTTTTTGAATTAAGTTTTTGCAGCCTTTAACGAAACATTTAAACGATGTCTGTGTCTAAGGGGCTCTGCAATGAAAGGATACAGACACCACCAAAAGTATAGATGTTTTCTTTCACTAATCTGAGCAAAACAGTTTTTTTTTTTTCACAGGGCTAACCACAGTGAGCAGTTTATTGTAAAATCTAAACAGCATTTTGCTTCTAAAAAAACGTCTAGTCTTCTCTTTTTACTCCTAATGCTCGTCTTTATTCTCTTTAAATTGACATTTACGAAGCTGTTTAGACCACAGAGGAGCAGAGGAGCCCTGGGTGCTAAGCTTCCTTTGGCTTCCTGATTTCCTAAAAAGGCTCTGCTGGTTTCTACCATGCAAACACAGTATGAGGTTGGTGGCTCTAAAGGGGGCAAGCACCACGTGTTCTTTTTGAGTGTCCCAGAAACCAAGCTTAAAAAAAGCGGTGAAGGTCAGACGGCCATGGCGGCTGTGGGACGTAGCCCTGATTTACCCGGAACCAGCGCGGCAGCTGGATGGGCCAGGCCACTTTTCTCCTGGTGGAAAGGCGGCGAGGGCTCCGGCGAACGCTCCAAGTGTGTGTGTGGGTGTGAGCTGGTTTGGGGCCCTTGCTGGGATTAGTGCTGTGGGTACACTTGCTGCTGAGACAAGACGAAGACAACGGCGAGGAAGGAGAGTGTCAGCAAAATGAGTGAGGAGGAGGAGGACTTTGCGTCCTCGTCGGCTCCGAGCTCACCACAGTTGGAAAACGCACTCACTGAACAGCTATATGTGGTGGATTCAGCAGGGGAACAGCGGATCAGCGTGGTTGTGTGAAAGCATCTGGGAGGAAATGGTTTTGCCACGGAGATCTGTAAGCCTAACAGAGAACATTTTGAACTGAATACATATTTAAACTGTATATACGGACGTGCTCCTATTAGATAACCCTGTATATGTTGACATGTAAACATTATACAAACATGTAGACATATTTATGAGTGGGAGGTCAGAGGATGTGCATACGTGGAAGATGAGTACATGTGTTTAGTTTATGTACGGTTTTGAATGCATTTAAAGAGAGCTTATTGCATTGCTTCTATCAGCCTTCTCCAGCTTCCGGCTCCTTCTTCCTATCTTTCACTTTTAACGAGGACTTCCTGGACACTTTTTTGTCCCCAGACTCCTTTCCTTCCTTCTCTTTGTCCTTCTCCTTCTTCTCCCTCTTTTCCTTGGAAGATGACGATTCCTTCTTCTTTGCCTCATCCTTGGGCTCCTTGGCCTCCTTGCTGGAGTCCTTCTTTGACTCTTTTTTGTCTTTGGAGGACTCCTTCTTCTCTTTTTTCACCTCCTTGATGGGCTCCTCTGGAACTCCTGCTTCCTCTTTCACGTCTGCCTCGGACGGCTCTCTGGACACATCTTTCTTCTCTTTGTCTGAGTGAGGAAAAACAAGACACACAAAAAAGCTGAATTATTTTTGTTGCATTCAGCCCCCATTGGTGCTAAAGCCTTGATTATGAGAGAAAGATACAGGTTTAGCTTGGCTGGAGGAAGGAAGGAAGGAAGGAAATGAAACATTCATTTTAGTTAGAGTTACGTGTTGAGACTGAAACCAGGTGAAAGGATCTGAGATTGACAGTTTAGATGTTTTTGCTCCTGCAAAGGTTTTTATATGCCTTGAACTTTTCCACATTTTATAACGTTATAAGCAAATATTTACATTTTTCAATGAGATTTTATCGGATAGAGTAACACAAAATTGTGCATAGTTGTTATGTGGGAAAAAAAACTATACAAGTAGAGCTTCAGTTACAGCAGCAGGTCTTTTAGGGATTCTACCACTTTTGCACATATGGCTGAAATCGTTCTCTCTTCTTTGCAATTTTACCTCAAACTCAGTCAGATTGGACAGAGTGGCTGAGAACATCCATTTTCAAGTTTTACCACCAAATCTCATTTGGGTTTAGGTCTGGACCTTTGACATGGCCGTTATCACAAAAGTATATGGAGGGATTTAAACCATTGCACTGTAAGTCTGGTCAAGTCTTTTGCAGCCTGTAAAAGGTTTTTCTTCCAGGATTGGCCAACATTTAGCTCCATCCATGTCCCCATCAACTCTGACCAGATGTCCTGTCCCTTCTAAAGAATACCATCCCCACAGCATGATGCTGTCACTATGATGTTTCACTATAGTGGTGGTGGGTTCAGGGTGATGTGCATTCCTATTTTTTCCTTCCTGAACATCCATTGCTGTCTCGCCTACATGGCTCGTAGAAATCTTTATACAGGACCTCTTAAAGCTTTCCCTCAAAATGGCTGCAAGCACAACCAATAGTTCTGCATAGATAGATTTTCCGACAGGATCTGTGGATCTCTGCAGCTCCTCCACAGTTACCGTGTACAGCTTAGTTGCTTTAATTAATACTCTTCTGACCTGGCCTGTCATTTCAGGTGGTTGGACATACCTGGGTAGATTGGTGGTTTTGCAGTACTCCTTCCATTTTTAGATGATGGATTCATCATTGCTCTGGGAGATGTTTGGGGCTTGAAATATTGTTTTATAACCCAATCCTTTAAACTTGCTTTAACCTTGTTTACAACTTGCTCCCTGAACTGTCGGCTATATTCCTTGGTCATCGCTATGCTGCTTGTTCACTAAAGTTATCTGTAGCAAACCTCTGAGGCGTTCACAGAACACCTTTTTTACACAGAGGTTCATGAAAACCTTTGCACGGGCTCCGTATGTGTTAAAGTTAATGACTCTGTTGTTATTTAATTGACCAAGAATTCGGATTAGCTCATGTTTGCATAATCAGAAGTGCTTTTGTTCCTTAACAGACTGATGCAAACTCATGTTGAATGCGAGGACAAATTGAGTGACAACAGCACCTGCTGCATGACAAAGAAACTCCTCTTTATCTAAATTCCCCCCCCCCCCATCCCTTGTAAAGACACACACACACAACGCATACACACAGCCTTCAGCCCCACCTCCTCCAGCTTGAACTGGCACTCTGATAAGATGATAACAGGACTGCCGTCTGCCAACAATGAGACACACTTCTTATCTCCGTGAGAACGCAGGGGGTTTAGAGACCGCAGACGACGGCCTGGTATCTCGCTGTGAGTGGAGACTGCATTACAACAACCGCCTCTAAAGGTATCTGAATGTGTCTATGTGTGGCGATGGCTCTTTTCTAGAATATACGTGATGGAGACAACAGTGCGCTCGCAGACTCCAGAGAGAAGCTCTAATCAGACGGCCCATCGTCTAGGGCTTTAGAGACACAGACTCGACTACTGTGGCAGGAGGGTGCCATAAACACAGATTACAGGGAGCACAGAACATGCGATCTGTGCTCAGAACAAACTGAATTTAAAGAATATTAAGCTTATTTCTCGTTTAATTATTATTTTTTTCCAATTCTGCTCACATAAGAAAAATGAAAGATGATAAAATCAGTGTGCAGCAACAAAATTTAACGCCTCATAGTGTAACAGCTTAATTGGTTCTAACTGTAATGGCTCATTAAACCGCCTGTGTTTTATCGCCTAAAGCCACTCGTCTCCCCACCCGACCATAAAACCACACAACTACAAACAGAAGAGAGCCATAAGCTGCATACATGTACAAACAAGAATACTTTTACATGCAAATTTACCAAACTGCGAACAATGACCAAAATAAGGGAAACCTTTTAAAGCAAAAAATAGCAGCATGCAAATGATTGCGCCCCTCCCTTTTTCTCAGAACTTTTACAGTCTGATTGTCTAAAAGACACAATGGCTGTGAGTGTGCCATGACGAACATGTCTGCAAACTCGCTCCCATTTCTTCATTAGTGCCGTCAGAAAACCCAAGACGATCAGTAATTCATGTCAATCATGACCATTTCATCAGTGGCTCTGAGCGGGTTAATCCCATAGCGACAGACTAATCCAGACTGGATGCTAACTGTCTGGTTACCACTTCACACACAATCCCTCAGAAGACACATCACTCCTCAGCAGCTGAGCCAACAAACACCATGAGTCCATATCAGTGAGTCCACATGTCAAGCTCACGCTCAAAACAATACCAACGAAAAAGAGTTGAGGCATACCCAACAGGTTCCTAGAGATTGGAAGAATTAATATTCCTCAATTCTGGTCCCGACCTGGGTCTGAGGGGAAAGACAGAAAATCTAAAACAATATCTACCTTAAATAGTCAAACCAAAATAAACTGTTCAATCAAATTCACCTGAACTCAGAACGCTGCTGCTCGTGTTCCTCACTAGAACCAGGAAAGTAGAGCACATCACCCCAGTTCTAAAGTCCTTACACTGGCTCCCTGTAGCTCAGAGAATAGACTTCTAAATACTTTTACTGGTTCATAAATCACTGAATGGTTTAGCACCATAATATGTTGAAGATCTACCGTTACTATACCAACCCTCCCACCAGACCACTCAGGTCCTCTAATTCCAGTCTACTCAACATCCCTAGAATCAGAACCAAACATGGAGAAGTAGCTTTCAGTTTCTATGCTCCTCTAATCTGGAACAAACTTCCAGATAACTGCAAAGCTGCTGAAACACAGAGTTCTTTGAAATCACAGCTAAAAACCCATCTATGAAGAGCTGCCTTTGAGTAATGTTTTCATGTATCATATGCTCTGTGTGTGCTTTATGCGTTATTGCCGTTTTTACTTTATCCCCTTAATCATGTAAAGCACCTTGAATTATCTTGTTGTTGAAAGTGTGCTATACAAATAAAATTGCCTTGCCTTGAACTCATCAGTTCAGACTGGCTCCTACCCACTGGGAAGGATACATGTCATGCTGAGGCTCTCCTCAACAGCAGGTGAAAGAAATAGCATTGATTACATTTTTATTTACTTGCTACTTTTTCGTTTTCCTTTTCTTTTTTTTTAATACTCAGTTAATTTATGTACAGTATGTGTTATTCCAATATATGTAGTTTTACAATTGTTACTTTCATTTTGCTCACTGAAATAATTAGTAGGCACATGCTTGTTTGCTCATAGTCTTTTACACACCATAAGTCACTAATAAGGCATAAATATTTTTGATCCATGTTCTTTATCTATGATCCAGCTTAAACTTTACTGTTTTTGTCTTTAGATTTTCATTTAACCAAAAAGTTTGCTTCTGACAGATATTTTTTTCAAAAGACAATAAAACAATGTCAAAGGATGATCAGTTTTAAAACCAAAACATATTGTATCTGTGATTATTTACATTTTATTAACAAACATCAACTTTAGGATAGGTCCCTCCACGGATTCAAGTCGGCACTCCAAAACAGAAGTAACATCTTACTCAAATTAAAATATTACTTTTAAACCTTGTCAGGAAGATGAAAGTAGGTATCCAAGACAAAGGTTTAGGATGTTAAACTTTTCGTGTATTAATTTTTACATTCAAACCGATAAAAAAACTAAACAATAAAACTTTAAAATAGTGTGGACTTTTGGAAATTATTGCCTTTTTGCTGGATGGCAGGAAGGATGAATGTAGCTATTACAGCAGATTTGAGAAACACAGCCGTTTAATTTAATACCTTAATTTAACCGTTGAAAATTCAGTCTGGGACTATCTGATGCATTTAATGAGTCATGAAGTGATTTAACAGCAACCTGCTTGTGCATACGTATATATGTGCAAGACGCTGAGTGATTGATGTGAGGTTCAGCCTAATCTAATCAACATGATGAGTTACCGTGATCCATTGTTTAATGGCTATGTTTTAAAAAGGTCATATGTGTAATACTGCCTTCATAAGATTATTTTTCATATCTGAGGTAAAAAGTTCAACAGAAGGTCTTAGTGAAGCAGGATAAGCATTACAGAACATTGCATCTTTTGTTTTTGTATTGTTGTGTTAAATAATTAAGGATGAAAAGAATGAAAGTATCATCTGAAGATCAAATTTGACCACGGATGTAAACCAGAAGTTAATGTGAAACTAATCTTAATAGTGACAATTTGATTAGATTAATCTTTTCAGAGTTCCGCCAATACTGTCCATTTATTTTAACGCTGATGATTAATCTGTGGCTTTGGAGGAACTCTGCACTGATGGGAGGTCAGCAATCATTACTGCAGCCCAGGGGTCAAACACTCATCTGCTGTGTGTCAAAGGTCAACGGTCCTCACCTCCTTGGCTTGTTTTTTCAGTACAAATAAAAAATAAATGTGAACTAAAACAAGTCAATTTAGATGTCTTATTTAGTTTTAAAGAACAATAAACAATTAAATAATTTATATCCTTGATAAATGTACTTTGTCTGTCCATACTTTTTAAGTGAAAACACAAAAATGTCCATCTATCTTAATGAAATTCAGAGACAGGGGCAACAACTTCTACATAAATAGCTTGTGGGGGATTTAAATATTTGGCTTCTACAATTTTTTTTATGTCACAATCCAAAACTTTTCTATATTTAGTTTTCAAGAGGTCCCAATTCTTGTATAGCCCTTTTTACAGGTAAGAAAGCTAAAGTTCACAGTCACTTTATGGCACACAGTTCAAGGCTTTGGGTATGAAAACTGGAAAAAAACAAGAAAAGGACGGATTCATTGGAATGAAAGAGAGGAGGAAGAGTGGATAAATGGATGACTGGACCAATGATGGATAAATGGATTGATTGGTGGATGCAGTGTTTAGAAAAAGGGACAGGAACAGTCAACCAGAATTATGTGCTTGGCAGGAGATCAAGAAAATTGAATCTTACACAAGAACTTTTTAGTTTTTAACAAATGCTTTTCAAATTGCACAAAAATGTATTTATTTACAATATTTATTAACATCTTTAGATGTGCAAATGCACATCACTGATAGGCTGATGATAGCAAATATTTTGTTGTCTGCATCTGTCTGTTTAGTGGTGCTGAAAGAACAGTTCCTTAAAAGATGTATGTGTAAATCATCTTGTTTATTGTAATCATTTTGATTCAATAATTGTGTTTGCAAATTTTTTTTACCATTCTTTGCTTGTTTCTGTCTGCCCCAGTTGAGTATTTTTCATGTGGTACCTAAAAGACTTTTCTTCTAACAGGGTCGTGATTAAACCTGTCAGTGTTTTTGCAATCGCCAGGAGGTACCCGTGTCCTAAAACGTTGATGAAAAAGGAGTCACGGGTAATCTGAAGTCTGACAGTAAAGACAGAGGATACTCCCATGCTAGACATCAGATCCCGTAGCGTAATGTTATAAAAGTCAAATGAGCAGATCTGTGAAAACTTTCGGCGTGTTTGTAGATCAGGAACATTCACAGTCACCCAGGGAGACCAAAGTGTTGAACGTTTTTGCTTCTACTTCTAAAGTAGGAAATAAAAGTGTGCGCGAGGGCCAGGCCCTTGAGGGAGTGGTAGCAATGAGTCGATAAACATTGACGTTGTAAGACAAGATGGCAGCTTCCCTCCTGTATGGAAGCCTAGAGGGGTCAGGTCACATCATGTCAGTGTGGTACTTCAACAAACTAACAAAGTCTGTGCACCACGTCATTCTGATACGAAGGGATCGAGGTGACTCTAAGCTCTTTTCACGAGGGACAGAAGCTACCAGGAAAAGTCTGGCAGTTTTGCAGCCTGCAGTTGTTTTAATACGATGTGAATCTGACCCAGCTGGGTCTGGTGTAGATCTGTTAAATAGGAAACTGTGGGTAATTTATTTCATTATACAGCATGTTATTAGTTAAAGTGAACGTTTCTTAGGAGAATAAACCTATTATGATATTGTTCTCTGAAATGACTGAGGAGGTGTTTCATTTTAAGAACCTTGTCTGTCGGCATTTAGAAGGAAAAAAAAGGGGTGGCACCTAATTTATGTAGGGATTCCCTCTAATGACATGACTGCCCTTGTAGCTGGTGGTTTGAACGTGGATTCTGAGTTTGGTGGATTTCTTCTCTCATCTTAGTCTGGGTTTTTAAAGAACATTTTATTTTTGAACAAAGATGGATTCTTAGTTCTTATGTTAACTTGATCAGAGATCTAGAATTCGTTTTTACTTTTGGAATCAGTTTGGGGACGCTACTTCCCTTTGGCTTTATGGTTAGCAAACCGTGAATGGGAAAAATTACATGATTTCACCTTAGCTAACACCCAGATGGCATGAGGAGACTTTGGGAATCGTCTCCATGAATTATTGAAGAAATTGTTTTAATATTATTTTCAAAGATATTATTTTCCTTAGTTTCAGATACCTAGTTAAAAGAGTCTTTTACACAAAAACTGGGTAGAACTGACGGGATGCTTTCACAATATTGATCTGTATTGATGTCTATTCTATACTATCCCACTGTGTTTGCTGCTATTTTCATGAAATTAATTTTTAAATTTGAGTGTTCCTCTTTTATTTTCAATTCTATGTGCAGATTTCTAAATGGTTTTTACTTTTTCTGTGTAGATCTAACTGAACGTGCTTCACAAATACATGTATGATAATTTATTATTCCATGTGTATGAATGTATCCTCCTAATTAGGAAAAAACACACTAAAGGGCCACTTTTTGGCACATTTTTCTTGTATCGAATTGGACAACCTTTTCTTTCATAACTACCTTAATTCTTCATGGCACGGATTCAACAAGGTGTCTAAATCCTTTCTAAGAGATTTTGTGTCAAACAATTGCTGCTAATTTTTCATCCATGATGTGAATCTCCTGTTTCACCACATCCCAAAGAAGCTTTGCTGAATTGAGTGGACTGTGGAAGCCACTGTACATCAGTGAATCCGCAATAGGTGTAAAAATACAACTGACCATGTGTATCTAATAATGTGGCCATGAAAAGGTGAAAAGGAAACCTGGCAAATATGCAATAAATGAATGGTGCAGTCATTTCCACACATATGACCCGTGTGATCCTTTTTGTTTTGCATGTTAAATGACAGGTATTTGGGTTTTTTATTTCCTAAAAGAGTTTAGCTGTAAACACTTGTTTGTTTCTAGACACAAAAACCCCAGCAACAAAGGTCAGCGTGTCCAAAAGATAAGGAGAACGACGCTATCTGAGGTTTGTTCAAAGCCCACATGTTCTGCCTGGATTCATGTGTTAGAAGTGGATCATAGCAAAGCATTCATCTGCAGGCAGGCATAGTCAAAATAGAGGAGGCCGCACAGATCGCCCGCATCCCGGTGCCGTCAGCGAGCCGGACGCTGAAGCTGAAAACTTGCTGCTTTACAGAATCCACCATGTTGTTTGTTTGTATGAAAGAAAGACGGAATCTGCTAAGAACTGACTGATTGGATCTGTGCTAAAGTGTATGTTTGGAGATTGTGAAACTTGTGAGTGTTTATGCTGGGATCCACTGTGCATTTGTGCTGCAAACCTTAAACAATATTATGGCGTCTAAAAAAATGAATCTGTGCAGATGATAGCATGGGAAAAGACAAGAGTACAAACTAGAATAAGGAGCCACAAAATTCTCCTAGTTTACTGAGAAATTAAGGCAACTTGAGAGGCTCTATCACTTCTCTTTTATAAAAACAGCCAGTATGTTCATTGCTTTAAAAAACTTAAATTATTGTAAACTTTCTGAATTAAAAAGAAACATTATTTGAGTGGGAATTTTGGGATTTGGCACTCAGGGAGAAATACACAATGCATTTTACAGCTGTGAGGTAGTTGCAAATGTAAGTTTGTGCTTCTGATTCTGAAACAAGATGCAAAGGCAGATCTGTTCTTAAAACAGTTTCCCCAAACAAACAGCATCTGTCTTCACTGATGCAGTTTGCCGATATTTAAATGTGGCGTCGCATGAACTTTTTAGAAAAGCCTGCCGGTATTTATGCATACTTCTGTAAATCACAGCCAGAGAAAATTGCTTGGCATACTCAAATATTAGAGCCATTTGTCTATTGCAGATTATGCGGGAAAACAAGTGCCTGCAAAAAAAGATGGTGTTAATTTCGGTGAAATATTACAAATTAGTCAGGCATAATTTTGTGTGAACTACATGTGATAGTATCAGATTGTGACACATTCAAATCAATGCTTTTAATCTGTAGGTGAATCTGGTGAATTATTCCACCATTATTTACAATCTGTAGCTGTGCAATAAAAACATCAAGTGTTTTTAGATTGTGAAGGGGAAACAATGTTGACCTAACACATATGAAGTGCTAACTGCACACACTTTCTGAACTTCATGTGCATATTTGCACAGGCGTATCAGGTGTTGAGATGAAGGTTAACATTTTTTGCTAAGTCAACTTGATTGATGATCGTGATTAGGGGTGTAACGGTGCATGTATTTGTATTTTTCGGAACGGTCCTGTTGGTTCGGTACGCACGTCTACTGAATGAATATAACTTTTTTAACCTAAAAATATGCAAAAAGTTTATGTGCGGGACTCAGAGCGCAGGGCAACTTTCCGCAGCGTGACTTTAAAAAGTAACACCAAAGCAAAACAGAAAGGACTCCCAGCTATCACTAAACTCTGTTATTTGGGAACATTAATGCTTTCTTATGCATACATACATAACTTACTCTGCACTGAACTGCATGTACTGTTTGATTTATTTTTTTAAATCCAATCTAATCTCTAGTTGGTTCTATACTTTCAACCTTTTAAAGTAAAAAAAAAATAAGAAAATACAATACATTTGTAGGAATTTAGGAAAGTATGTTGTTTGTTTAATGCTGATCAAAAACATACAGAACTGTGACTTTAAAACCCCAAAAAAGTACTAAATCGTGATTTTTGTCTACCGTCACACACCTAATAGTCAAACAAGCATTAAAAAACGGTCTCCCAAGTATTAATTAACTGTAGAAGTTGCTCAGTTTGGCCAGAGTTTTAAAGACTTAAAGCATGCGTTATAGGTAGATTTGTTTTTAAACTGGCAAGTTTTGTATGAAACTGAAATCCTATTGCTAGAACTCTCACCATACAACAACTTGTTTGTAAAATAGTGGCAGTAAAATAACTGGCTTCAGTACAGCAGAAGGCATCACCGTCCTTGATTTTGGACATTTAAAAGAACAATGGAGATAGGTCTGCTAAGACGTTTCAAGCATTTACTAATAAAAAACAAGACGTAATCAGCAGTTATAAACCACATAAATGAACATAGAAAGAGAGAAAAATACTGATTTATGTTTTCAGATGGGGATGAAGTTGAGAGACAAAAATTTAAAGATAGACTGTTGCTTGGGCTCTTTCTCTTTCTCTCTCTGGGTGTGGTATAGTGGGTGGGTTCATTCCCGTGGTCGGCCAAGATATTTTTTCTCTGCTCAGCTACGCCCTGCAACTAACCAACAAGCAGACACACACACATACCGGCACACACATAATGTATAGAAAAATATATGGTGGCCAGTCCAAAGAAGCAACGATAGAAAAGAACGTGAAGCTTTCCAGGTGCGGTAGTGACATAAAACCTCTGCATTTGTCTCTCACAATCACACACTGATACACAAAAACACGCACAAATGCACGCATACATGCCTCTGACTACTTCTGCTCCCTGCCTAAATACAGCCAACCACATCAGAAACATTTACAACACTGGGTGAGTTACACACTTGCATACATACACACACACGCAAACTGTAAATTTTACTCAATGTACGTAGCATATACATAACTCTAAATTGAAAAAACACACCATGCAATAAAAACAGGATGACGATTTACACATGTGAACAGAGGCACACATACGGTACCTTAAATGTGGGATGTTAAATCTAGTTTGGGTATGTGTGTTTGTTCAGTTGGCTTCTGTTGTGGTTGGCCTGTTGTTCTGGTCTGAGACACAACAGTCCATCCCTGGAAAGTGTTTTAGCACTCCTCTGCCATAGCAACATGAACACACACAGAATTAAGCCAGACATTATACCGTTGGCATATTCAGATGTAAAATCATTTTTGTTCAACTGAGAAATATATATTTTTTTATAGGAAATTAGACAGGCGTCTCTCTAAAGATAATAAAACAATGTAAAAGTAATATCAAAGAACATCCTCTGCATGTTTCAACTGGTATTTTTACAAGTCATCTTTTGCGATGAACTCAAAGCCTAGGGGGCTGGAAGGCCTGTTAGCCATCATCCTAATTTTAAGCTCCCGATACAAGTCAGGATTCTGGCTGGACGACACCATCAACATTACTTCCTGTCAAATAAAAGCTCGTGATAAAATGAAAAGTTTACTTTAAACCTAAAGCTACCAGGGATTTGAATCATTTTAGCTCAACCGTCATATACTTGGTGTGGACATTAAGTCCCGGTCCCTGTATGACCGGTGTCAAAGCTTGGGCTGCGTTCACGACAGTAAGTCGGTCTTGTTTCCGGTGAGAACTGGACTCCCCCAAGGTTGTCCATTGTCACCTAATATGTTCATAACCTTTATGTAGAGAATTTCTAGGTGCAGCCAAGGTGTTGAGGGGATTCCTTTTGGTGGCCTAAGGATCATGTCTCTGCTTTTTGCAGATGCTGGCTTAATCAGACCATGATCTCCAGCTTTCACTGGAGCAGTTTGCAGTCGAATGCTAAGTGGCTGGGATGAACATCAGCAACTCCAAATCCGAGACGGTGGTCTTGAGCCGGACAAGGGTAGAGTGCCTTGTCAGAGTCTGGGATGAGATCCTGCCCAAAGTGAAAGAGTTTAAGTATCTTGTGATCTTCTTCACAAATGAGGGAAAAATGGAGAATGAAATCGGTTGCCAGATTGGTTCGCCGTTTGCGGTGATGCAGGCGCTGTAGCAGTCTGTCGTAGGGAAGCGATTTACTGTTTGAACTATGTTCCTACTCTCATCTACGGTCACAAGCTGTGGGTATTGACCTAAAGAACGAGATTGCGGATACAAGCGGGCGAAATGACTTACCTCTGCAGGGTGTCTGGGCTCTCCCTTAGAGATAGAAGCTTGGTCATCCGGGTGGGGGCACAGAAAAGAAACCACTGCTCCTCCACATCAAGAGGAGCCAGTTGAAGTCTGGGTCTCTCTGCTTAACACGCGACCCGAGATTAAGTAGAAGATAAAGGATGGATATAATTGCAGTATTTTTTATGGCGACTTTTGTTCCCATAACAGAGCCCATTTTAAGAAAGAGCAATGTTTTGTTCTGGCACAGTTATGGTAAGAAAGTAAGTACATCCTCCTTCAGTTCTAACGTTCAGCATACACAATTAGAGGTACAATTTGAAAAAAACAAACAGTCATTAACTGATAAATACAATTATGGCAGAAGAACAACACGATGTATTACTATTCAATTTTAAGATAGCGAAAACTTGGCTAAAAAAGGAGAAGCAATCGTTAATGCAGTAATTATATCTGAATTGTACCCCCTTATTGCTCCATATAATACCTAATAGGATGTGCATCACCCAAGTGTTGTTAAACCAAAGCTTGTACAGCTGATCATTGGCAGGTGTGACCCTTTTGCCAGTTTGCAGGGGTGATTATTCTCATTACTGTGATTAATATGGATGCTATATTGTAATTTCCAAACTGTTATGCAATGAAACAATATCCACAAGAAGCAACATTTAAGACTGAGTGAGACTGACTAAACAGTCCATCACTTTCAGAGGTGGGTCTGAATGACCCTAAGGAAGATTAAAGCAAAACCGCTCATGTCTATGAAGGGAAAAGACACAATGACGGGGAGCTGTGAAGTCCATCCAATCATTAGCTTCTGCTTATCTGAGATCATGTTGTGGAAGTAGCTGGTTTTTGCAGAAATCCCACACATCCCCTCCTTGATGCCAATCCTTAAGGCAGGATCTTTTAGTGTCCCCAGAAAAGGAAGGATATATTGCCCCCCAATGATTTCTTGATCTGCCCGAGGGTTTCCTCCTAATGGAAACCAAAAACACCTACGGGGGGGGGGGGCTTGCTGATTAGATTTGTAAACCACATCAACGGACTTCTTTCTGTGTCGAGTAGCAGACGCTCTGCTCTGTGTCCCTTAGGAACTTCAACACTGCCATCATTAGGAAATCTGCATCACATGTAAACTTATTATTAGGATTATTTTTTCAAAAATAGTGTGTAATGCATTTATGTATCTAGGTCAGTTTAAACAATTCGTCTGATTTCAATTCCTGAATCTTGAATTTGCAACCCACCCTGCTACAGCCCTAACTCTTACTGAATGACGGCATCAATAAAACTCCCACCATGAGAAATATAAATGGACAAGGCATAACCAGCAGGCCTGTGGCTTTTGCTCTTTGTGAAGCCAATTATAAAAAATATTTTCAGATATTTTCAGATCTTCTCATATTTCACTGTAAGATGTGTTTTTCTTGTTGCTCATGCGGAGCAAAGAGAGGAAGGGGAAACACCCATGCTGCCACAAAAGAATCACCCTGATGGGGAAATACCCCGCACACAGACGTCCCCTCTACCCAAACTTAGAACACGGCTGAGGGACACCACAGTGTATATACAGTTAGACTTTTCCAAATGTACACAAAAAACCCAATGCAAACACCTCAAGATGTACAGTATAATACAGTTAAAATTAATAAATACTTTATACACACAGCTAAAGGAGGTGAACTGTGAAATCCTTAACCCTGTTAATAAGAAGGAAACACCAGAGAGGTGTTTTTTTTATATTCGCTTAGTTCCAGCCTTTTTCACCTGCTTGCTTTAGTTTTTCTTTCACCCATTTATGTCCTCCTCACCCCAGCTTCCATTCATTTAGCTTTTCCCCCCTTTTTTCTCTTCTTATAATCCGTTTACCCCTTTTACTTCATAACTAGGGATGTAAGAAGATATCGATATGCCAATATATTGCCATATTTTATGTCACGATATTGTATCGAAATTCAAAAGCTATGTATCGATTTCTTTTTTTATTTTGTTTTTTTAGAATTTGATTGGAACCATTAAAGATGACAGTAATTTTTGTAGTAAAATTAAAAGTATGATTGGTGGCTGTTTTCACCTCCTTTGTTCCAGTGGATCAACTAGATCTAGTAACAAAACTGGATGTGTTAAAGTATGAAACAGGTTGGAGTGTTTAGAATGCTGTGACAGTTTTTCTACATTTATATATAGTCTTACTCATAGTATCGCAATATATCGTATCGTCTCCCCTGTATCATGATACATATCACCGGATTCTTGCCAATACACATCCCTATTCATAACTACAGTAGATACCTCTTTTACATCCTTATCCCCCTTCTTCTTTCTATATGTACATTTCTTCTATCTACTCTTTTTATTTCTAAATGAGCACCTGTTCAACGTCATGTAGGAAATATAGCAGCTGTGGTTCCACATGTTTCTTTTAATTGTGCTGTGGTAAGCCACCATTCTTCCTCCTTCTCCTCCGCACCACTACCTCTGCCAAAGATACATTTCCCATCACCAGGAAGGAATAAGGGGCGACAGGAGGGAAGAAACCAGAAAGTAAGATTTCTAACCCCTGCAGGGTGAAAACAGAGGAGACATTGTACTTGCATGAAGGAGTCATTTCATTTTTTTCTTTTTCCCACATCCATGTATTCCATTTAATCTATGAATAAAATCTCTCATTTATTTTTGACTGCCATGTTTCATTTGTATTTCATTTGCATACATATAGCTTTGAATCACTTAATTTGTAAAACAGCTAAACCTGCGTTCACAAATCAAATTGAGTTAAAGATAATTATTCCCGAAGAGAAATTACATGTTGTACCTCATATCATCCAAATATCTTCAAAGAGTAATTGAGAGTAGTGATGCTGTGGGGAGGAAGCTCTCCGGTTGGAATCTGTCTTGCTACAAAAATTTGAAGACCAATCATGATCAGAGTCATTTTGGATGGGCCTTAATTAAACAAGTTAATATCAATATAAATCAATACAAGCAGGTACAGAAACAATACCCAAGTTTAACTTTTTTTTTCTTCTTGTGAAGATTGTTGCTAACCTATAGCTAGAGTAACTATTCCACTTCAAAGTCTTGCTTTCTACATTTTTATTTATCTTTAATGCAACAATAGCAAAGACCAGAGTAAGGAAGGAGACGTAAGACCAGAGGCCAGCAGCAGGGATGATGAAGCAGGGTCTCCACAGGTAAGGAGAAATTAGAAATTGCTGAGAAAAAGAGATCCATTGCTGGGAGAAAGGACGGGGCTCTGAGAGATGTACAGAATTACTCTCATTCCCACTCCAAAATATGTTTTCTCTATATTTTAATGGGTATCCCATCAGGATCAGCCATCCAAAACCTTCTTTTGTTTAATATTCTTTAGAACCTTCAGCCATATCTCTTCACACCAGATATTTTGTAGATAGTAAATCTAGCAAAGTAGATTATAGTGTTTCTTCTGGTAATTCAATTGATGTCAATGAGTTTGATCATCTGTAAAAATGAAAAAATAAAACAAAAAACACTTGTATTCTAAAGAGTTGATTGGTCATCCTATGTGTTATTTATTGTGATTTGCTGAAGCCAGTGCATGAATTCAAACCTTCATTCTTTATTCTGTAGTTAAATCTTTCCAGACTGACACCAAGGGTCAATTGAGACTGACATTTGAATCAAGTTATTTGTTTCTGCTGAGCAGCTGGCGCCTTGGAACTATTCATTTTATTAACGATAATAATTATAATAATTAATAACTGTCTTTGAACCACTATTAATATTGCTGATAACTAAGGCAGCAGACTCATTGTGCAACAGTGATTTCAATGGTTCTTTAGCCACAGAGGAAAGGTGCAATTGAATGCGAGGATGATATATCACTCAATTGACCTCTGAAAAATGTGTCGCCCTCACATTTGAGATAATGGTTACACCCCTGCGTTTACCCGTCTCTATCTTTAATCTGGACCTAGGAAAATCCTTTACTTGCAGACAACATAATATATTCAGGAGAGTTTTAGACACTTTTCCCCCCCCAAAAGTGTTCAATAACTATAAATAAATGTCATACATGTCATCGTGGGTTAATTAGTTGTGAATATATTCAGCATGTTGAGCTGACAAAATTATGAACAAGTAATACAAAGTGAAAAGAAAGAAGTACAGACTGCAGTCACTTTTAAAAACATCGGCTATGTGTGTGAATGGTACCACATATGAAAGTGACCAGGGTTGGAGCTGGAAAAACAAAATGCAATTGTGCTGTTCAGACTGCCATAAGAAAATCAGATATGGGCAAAAATGTCGGATTTGATGCGTATTTGCCTGCAGTGTGAACGTAGATCTATAAAAGAAGATGCCTCACTCTTTAAGACAAACCGACACACAGCAGGAGGTGTATTGTGTCAGTGTGAGGGTTTCAGGCCGGGTTGATATGGAAATAGATCACTGGACTTAATGACTACAGACCTGTTGCTCTGACATCTGTGGTCATGAAGTCATTTGAGCGCCTGGTTCTGTCCTATCTCAAGACCCTCACGACCCCCATCCTGGACCCTCTGCAGTTTGCCTACAGAGCCAACAGGTCTGTAGATGATGCCATCAACATAGCTCTTCACTTCATCCTGCAACATCTGGACTTCCCGGGAACCTACGCCAGGATCCTGTTGGTGGACTTCAGCTCTGCCTTCAACACCATCCTCCCAGACCTTCTCCGAGGCAAGCTATCCCAGATGAACGTGCCTGATCCCATCTGCAGGTGGATCACTGACTTCCTGTCAAACTAATTAAGTTTGCAGATGACACCACCGTTATTGGACTCATCTCGGGCGGGGATGAGTCTGCCTACAGGATGGAGGCTGAACATCTGGTGTCCTGGTGCAGCCGCAACAACCTGGTGCTGAACGCCCAGAAGACAGTGGAGATTATTGTGGACTTTAGGAAGCACACAGCCCCACTCCCCCCCATTGTCCTGACTGACACCCCCATCACCAATGTGGACTCATTCCGCTTCCTTGGTACCACCATCACCCAGGACCTCAAGTGGGAGCCCACCATCACCTCGGTCATAAAGAAGGCCCAGCACAGGATGTACTTCCTGAGGCAGCTGAAGAAATTCAACCTGCCAACACGGATGATGACGCAGTTCTACACTGCAATCATCAAGTCCATCCTAACCTCCTCCATCACCGTGTGGTATGCTGGAGCCACCATCAGGGACAAACAGAGACTGCAGCGTGTGGTGCGCTCTGCTGAGAAGGTGATTGGCTGCAGGCTCCCATCTCTGCAGGACCTGTACACCTCCAGGACACTTGGGCAAGCAGGTCGGATCATAGCCGACCCTTCTCTCCCTGGACACAGACTGTGTGACCTGCTCCCCTCAGGCAGGAGGCTCCGGTCCATTCGGACCAGAACCTCTCGCCATAGGAACAGTTTCTTCCCCTCTGCTGTTGTACTCATGAACAATAACCCCAAGACTGTTCCCCACACCCGCTCAGTTACATGACCCATATTGTGGTTTTTTGCACCTGTCTGATTTGCACCGATCGTTACCTGCACTCATGTATATAACAATCTGTTTAGCATATTATATATTTATTTAAGTGTTTGTCTGTTTGTTCTTGTATGTTTGCACAAAGTACCGCAGCAATTTCCTAATGTTCCAAACCTACCCAACATTTGGCAATAAAACCCTTTCTGATTCTGATTCTGAAATAACCATGGTTAACGGATATGGGCAAGTACGTGTTTTTCTTATTGGACCGCTGCTGGAGCACCCACTGGCAGAACTGTAAATCGGCGCCTATGAACTGGCAGTCTCTTAGGGTGGGCCCAGGCCCGGTAGGCCCATCCACAGTGCAGCGCTTGTGCTAACAGATCAATATCCGGGCAGCAGAGATGATATTCCACAGTAACATGTCCTGAATGTGACCATCAATTGTTGGCAAGCAATGCTAATCCACTTTATTTGCTTTTGCAGCTCCAGTGTTTTTTTTGTGTGTTGTTTGACTGAGCTCAGTAAGAATACTGACAGTGAGTTTGTGGAATTATAATAAATGGAAAATTATAAATAGTTGTACGAGTCCTAATAATCTGTTTTTCCCTTTTCACTTGACTTTTTTCTGTTTCTAAAACAAACTCAAAACCATTAATGACAAGCTGACAGCATGGTGACATAATATTAGTGCAGGGTGCCTGACCATCCTTCACACTGCCTGTTTGTGGCACTACGGTTGCCAGATTCAAATCCATCAAATGCCCCTGTAATTAATAAGCAACACACACACACACACGCACACACACACGCACAAGTACAGCAAACACACCTTCTTCCACCAAATTAACAGGCAGAACCGCTGTGACTAGAAACACATGGAGCCTTCTGACAAACACAAACACACCGAATTAGTTCAACAAACAGTCTTCAAGTGATGCTTAATATGATTTTGGAATGACTCAGTTATTTTAATGACATTTTACCTAAGACACACACGCACACACACACGTGCGCCTGGGGGGAAAGCTTCCTCGTTAATCAAAGATTTTCAACAAGCTACAGTCACACAACTCTGCTTCTTTCCTAGTACTGACTGATACTTCCTTACCCTCCTTTCTTCCTTTGGAGCAAGGTAATCCCTTAAGTACTGTTTGTGGTTTCACAGAACAGTTCTGTCAGTGGCTTCACGGTCAACTCTTTTTTTAATGGCAAGCATTTGGGAAATTAATAACAAGTAAGCGACATACTGAGTTGCTTCTCTCAAAGATGTTACAAATGTGCATTCTCACTGAGCTAGACCGCAACAGTAGAGCTACTTCTGTCCATTTAAGGGTCGGAGATATGGCAAAATCATCTCCTCAGGATTGGTTTTTACAGTAAAATCATGGATTTATCATAATATTGTTTACAAAAAACATAGCTTCAAAGAAAAAAAAAACAACATCGAAAAGCATTGAAACTAAGAGAAGCTTTATGACTAGGTTTTAATCATTGCAATTTTTCTAACTTGAGTCAAATTAACATTTAATAAGTACATACCAAAGACTTGCGCAACCCTTAGTCCTTAACTGTTTTGTTTAACAAAGACAGCAACACCCAAGTAAATGGCGTGTTTGCCACATATTAGGGATGTAAAAGTTGAAAGATTTGTGTCATGAATGTGTGCAAATACATCCCTGTTAGAAGTTCAACCTCAGCATATGTTTTATGATTATAACTAATCGTTATAATTCAAATTCAAATTCAATTCAAATTCAAAAATACTTTATTGATCCCAGAGGGAAATTAAGTGTTGGTATAGCTCATATAATCAATTCTTTAAGGAATTGTTGTAGATAATGATGCCTGTGGGCAGGAAGGATTTCCTGTAGCGGTCTGTATTGCAGCGAAACTGAAGAAGCCTCCGACTGAAGATGCTCTGTTGTGTGACTGTCTCATGAAGAGGATGCTCAGGGTTGTCCATAATTTTTTTGATTTTATGAAGAATCCTTCTTTGCATTATCATCTCCAGATTTTCCACAGTTGTCCCAAGAACAGAACCAGCCTTCTTTATCAGGTTGTTTAGCCTTTTTAAGTCCCTGGCTCTGATGCTGCTACCCCAACAGATGACGGCTGAAGAGATTACACTCTCCACAACAGACTTGTAGAAGATCTGCAGCATCTTGCTGCAAACCTTGAAGGACCTAAGCTTCCTCAAGAAGTACAGTCTGCTCTGTCCCTTCTTGTAGACGGCTTCACTGTTGCGCCTCCAGTCCAGTCTGTTGTCAAGGTGAACTCCGAGGTATTTATACTCCTCAACCACCTCCACTTCTTCTCCCATGATGGAAACAGTGTTTGACTTATCCCTGTTTCTTCTGAAATCTACAATCATCTCCTTTGTTTTGTTCACATTCAAGGTGAGACGATTGTTTCCACACCATGTCACAAAGCGGTCCACCAACTCTCTGTATTCAGCATCTTGTCCATCTCTGATACACCCGACAATTGCAGAGTCATCTGAGTATTTCTGCAGATGACAGGTCTCTGATTTGTACTGGAAGTCTGAGGTGTACAGAGTAAAAAGGAATGGTGAGAGTACGGTCCCCTGTGGTGCTCCTGTGCTGCTGACCACCTGGTTTGACACACAATTCTTCAGTCTCACAAATTGTGGTCTGTTGGTCAGGTAGTCATTGATCCAGGCGATTGTTGAGGGCTCCACCTGTGTCTTCAGGAGTTTCTGACAAAGCAAATCAGGCTGAATTGTGTTGAATGCACTAGAGAAATCAAAGAACATGATCCTCACAGTGCTGCCTGCTTTGTCCAGATGACAGTGGGTTGGTTGAAGTAGGTGGATGATGGCATCTTCAACTCCAACTCCACAGCGATAAGCAAACTGCAGTGGGTCATGATACGTTCTTGTTTGCTTACTCAGGGGTGCCAACAGGAGTCTCTCCAGGACCTTCATGATGTGGGATGTCAGGGCAACGGGTCTATAGTCATTGATGACTGATGGGTGAGTTCTTTTGGGTACTGGAACAAGGCAGGATGTCTTCCACAACACTGGAACCTTCTCCTGAGTTAAGCTAAGGTTGAAGAGGTGCTGCAGAATCCCACAGAGCTGCTCTGCACAGGCCTTCAGGACTCTGGGGCTGACACCATCTGGACCTGCAGCCTTGTTCCGGTTCAGTTTCTCCAGCTGCCTCTTCACCTGACTTTTGGAGACAGACAAGTGGGAGGGGGAGGCAAAGGGGGTAGCAGCATTTCCTGACTTGGTTGAAGTCAAACTTGTGGAATTAGAAGAGTCCATGGCTGAGGTGAAGGATAAAACATCCGAGGTGTAACAGGAAAGCTGTTGATCAGAGGAGAGTGGGATGTCTGTTTGGCTGGGAACAGGAGAGGAGGATCCTGAGCTAGTTCCTGAACTGAACCTGTTGAAGAATGTGTTCAGTTCGTTGGCTCTGAAAACCATTTCTCAATTCATCCCTTTCTGACAACATATAGAACATAAAGAATGTGTTCTATATTACATTATATCTCTCAAATTACAATTAGCAGCCTGAAGACACAGCATTCAGAAAGTTGTGTTTTTTTAAGCAGAGGATGCTGTAAAATATGTCAAATGTACTATTTAAAGTTCAGTGCAGCATTCCAAAGGATTTTATTGTGAAGGTTTCGTTTGCAGTTCATCTGCTTTCTTGACTTAAAAGTAGCTGCTCATCTAACTGCTTCAAGCAAAAAACCTTAATATTAATACATAATATTTTTGGCTGAAAAGTAAATACAAATGTTAAAATTGAAATATATATATACGACCAGTTGGTAGTAAGTGAACAGACAAAACCAGACAATTCTGAAGACTGCATTCATTCTAATAAAAGCTAACGTACTTAGAATGAACCGCAAGGCAGGAAGTAGGTGTTGGAGACATTAAACGACTCGTGTCATTTTCTTCTGCATCAATTGAGAAAATAAACATCTTTTATAAGCCTTCTTTATAGTTATAGAGTCCTTTATAAAGCTAAGTCAACTCCTGTTACTCTTTGCTTTTTGAAATATTCCCTATTTACTTTCAATACCTTCTGCTTTAGTAGCCATGCACCTGAGATGCAGTGTTTGATGGAAAAAAACAAAAAAGTTTTTCGTTTTTTGTGCGCTTTCACTGAATTTGGTTTTAAAGGTAATTGAGTTTTAAAACAGCCATACCAATTAAACCGTGTCAAGATAATCAATAAAATCAGTTCTGATTTCATCCCTACCACATTATGGGTAAATGAGGTGGAAAGAAAGGCAGAAAATCGATGCGTCTAGAGAGCAAAGGACAGCAATAGACAGAATGTGCTTCATAAACGAGGTCATGATTTCTCAGATTCGGCAGATTCCTCACAGTTTAATATTGTTATATTGACCACTTCTTTGCTAGCCTAGAAATCTAGACAAACTGTAGCAAAAGCAAAAGATGTTGCTCTGCAGGTTGGTCTAGCCATGCTCCATTTTAGCCTCAGCAGGTCTACCACTGGCTCGACTAAGTGTAGGCCAGGCCAATCACAGCACGTTATGTTTGCACGTTGGGCGGGCTTAGCACCATTACGACAGAGCTTTTTGTTCTTTCTTTACAATGATGGCAGAGCTGCAACGGAGCACGACAGCAAAGATGGCAGCGGCGGCTCAGGAGCCACTCTCGTTAGACACGGCTTTGGCATCAACTTTCAATCAAACTTTAATTATGAAGCACTTTTCATACAAAGATTGCAAATCAAAGTGCCTTACAGATTAAAATTACTCCTTATAAACCACATTCAAATCCCCCCCCCAGGTTTAAAAGCAAGATCACATTTATACCCCTTCCCCCCAACCCAACCCCCATGCGCACACACACTCAAGAGCAACATTAAAAACACTGGACGATTTATGCAGCGTTCACACCGCACGTTTTGTCGCTGTCAAAAAACTCTCACAAAGCGACAAGTTTGAAGCCTATACATTTTTAAGCCTGAAGCTTGCAAAGCCCTGTGTGGGCGGGGCTTTCTCTGTTGCCGGATGTTTTAAACAATGGCGGATCATATTGAGAGAGTGGCTTGGCTTTATTTGCTAAATAAAGCTAGACAACGTCGGGCGCATCAGTGCCGTTTGTGGATACACCCATTCTTGAGAGGCGTTCTGAATTTGGAGAGTTTAACCATTTGCTCCAGGAGCTGCGTATGGATGAGGTTCGCTTTCCCTTTACTTTAAATGTGTAGTGATGTAACTAGAGTGAGACGCTCTGATTGGTTGACGCTCAGGGGATGATGCTGAAAGTTTAGCTAGCTCAACTTCTCCGTTGCTGGCTTTTGCCGCTTTGAGGCTTGGAAAGCAGCAAAAGTTTAAAAAATTGCCGCGGCAAAAGCACACAAAGCAACACAGAGACTCTGACGGCCTCAACCATAGACTTAATCTTGCCGTTCTAGGAGTTGATGTTTTGGGCAGTGTGGACACGGCTTTAGACTTGTGCTTTTCTTGAAAAGAGGAGCAAATAGAGACACTTAAGTTCCTTGTTTTGACTGCCCGTTGACTGTTTCAGCCGCTACAAATGTATCACATTGTTCTTTGCTCTGATTGGTCCTAGCGCTATCCAAATGCGTGCAGAGAAAGTTTGAAAAACAACCATAGATTTCGGCCCTAGGACTGAGCGCAATCTATCGGTCGTGGCCAGACTATATACAGACCCTTTCGGGAAAAATTAAATTATCATGTAAAAGTTTATTTATTTCTATAAATCCATTCAAAATGGCAAACTACTTCCCCCTACAGGCTTGGCATGTTTATGAATGTACTTAACAATGCACTTATGCGGTTAGGCGTGAACAAAGTTTTTTTGTTTAAAACGAGGTGGTGAGGATATTTGTTTTGTTTTTTTTACCCCGGCTAAGTGTGTACATGGTCTTAGATTAAATATGAAAGGCAATTGACTACTTCACTAACTTCCTTGGCTGTGCTAATTTAGAGAAAAGGAGGAATCTGATCTAATATCTGATCTGGCTAAGGACACAAATTCATCTGCCAATCCAACCAAATAAATATCTGAATATCTGATTTTACTGCTGTGAGGGACATAGTGTTTTGCTATGTTTGGTCCAAATATTTCAAGAGATAAATTTTGTTGGATTGAAACAGGAAAAATACCCGAGCATGGAACTCAGTGCAGATCTGTACTTTGGTAGAGTTTTGCTGTAAAGGAGCCTCGGCATCAACAGGAAGGCTAACTACATTACAAATAATAATTTTCATTCATCTTTTAAAGCTTTTAACCTCCATATGTCATGGAACATATAGAATCTGTAAATAATATCTATGGAAATATCTGTTGAAAGACACGCAAACTGTTAGAGCTACCATAGCTATGCTAACTATGCTAACTGTGAATAATAGTTTACAAAAAACTGTCACAACCTCTTGACCTATTTTAATGAAAACCATTATTTTTGGTGGAGCATCTCTTATTCTCTTTTTTTTATCCCACGGTTTTTTCCCCTATTATTTATCACCCAGTGTGCCTACCAAGTTCTAGTCCTGGGGTTCCGCTCTCCCTCTGCCAGCATCTCTTATTCTTTAAGGTAAAACTTGACGCTTCATTGTTAGTATTCTTCTTCTTCTCTCTAGCTCTCCCTCATTAACATGGATGGAAATTGTTGCTGCAGTTTTTTAATCCCAGCTCCAAACAGCCGACAGAATTCATACTGCTGTGAGCCTAAGCCAGGCTGTAAACACATGCATGAACCTAACATTTTAATGAATAACTTTTGTAGGTAATTATACTGTATACTTTCCTGGGGGCGTCAGAAAAAATTTTCTCACAAGGAATCAAGACGGAGGAGCCGTAGCTTTGTTTTAAATAAGCTGCGCATCGGTTCCGTATATACCACAATCCCTTTTAGATAACTGGGATAATTAACAGCTTTATTTTGATTTGCACTCAAAATAGATGTAGTACAAATGAAATAAAATTTTTACTGAATGTTGGGCCTGGTACTTGAATATTAACTCTCGGGTAGGTCTGTTTTTTATAAAGAAATGTTCACAGCTGCTAAAGGTTTGGGTTTCAAGAAACTCTGCTCTCAAACACCAGGCTTTGTATGTACAGCAGCTTCATGCAGAGAGGCGAAGAGGGGAAAAAAATCCAAAAAGAAACAGACATCAGATGAAAACACATGAGAAATACTGAACATGTGTGAGAGGGTGGGTCATCTTTAGCAGAATCATCACATTTCATGTTAACACAGGTGTGAATGTGGGTGGAATAAATGCGCATTTGAAATTGAAGAGATCTGGTAAATTATACAGCTCATCAGCGCACATGCACACGCATGCGTACGGTACACATACAGGCAAGGACTGGGGTGGAAGGATAGCCGCTCACTCCAAGTTTACTTACACATTCAGAGCCAGTCAACCACACCCACATACCACAGACATACACTTTGATTTTTAGACTGCTGGCTTTTTGAGCTGCCGTCCCGTCTTTCCTCCATCTACATGTGGAAACATCTGAAGAAAGTGGTTTTATTTGACTCAAATAATTTCCTACGTTTGACGAAGTTTTGTATTGTGTTTCTATACTCCAGAACATGAAAAAGAGCATTAAATTCAAACTTTGTGCAAAAGGTTCAAAAACTGTAAAGATTAATATACTAAGCATTGAGCTTTGGTTTGCTGCTGAGTCACAGAATGAACTGGAAGGAGATAAACATCTCACTGATGGTGTGCAAGACTAAAATGCAGTTAGGCCTAATAGACAATTTTTTTTTTTATGGCGTCATGTTACACATCAATTACTACCAAAGCATTTTCACAGAAAACTAATTTTGGACAGAGATACTAAAACTACATTTAGTCAGCATCATGTAAAATATATATAAGATATTGCCATTATGGTAAAGTAAATCTGCTCTGTAGTTTGACATCCTTCAAATGTTGAAACTGTTTGGATGAAATTGAAGTTTTCAATCTTTGCACACCCTTTATATTTTACAGCTAAACACACACATATTTCTTCCCAGCCACCCGCTCACACACACGCACACATGCACACAATTGATTAATCTGACCACTCCTGTTCTTTGGCAGTGTGCTTCCGCCTGTAAATCTAGACTCTGGTGGCAGTCTACATTCCACACACACATACACACACATTGTGCACGCTAATCAGACAAATTTGAACACAGTTCACACAGTCGGAATGACACATGCATCCACCTAGAGAAAAATGAATGCACACAAAAAGTATGCAACTGTAAACACAAGTACAAACACCCACCTGGAATTAGCTTTTAATCACAGCTGGGCTGCAGTTACAACACTAAGAAAAGTTACAGTTGAACATTGATAGAGTAGAACCTCTGCATTCTGTAATAATTTTTTGAAAAAAAAAAAAACATTTTAAAAGGATTGTTCCTTCTTATTTATGTCATTTTCACCTCAAAGATTTTCAGCATCTCAAACGAATTAATTGAAAACAATAATCATGCTGGAAGCATTGTATGGTAAATTATACCAAAACAAGAACTGATACACAGAACACAGTTTCTGTAGGACATGGATCCATTTTACATAGGACCGATCGCCAACAAAACTCACATTCTAATCAGCACTGACAGCCGTTACGTCACTGTCTTTAGATGCGGTGACAGGACTTGTGTCTCTAGGCTGCCGCCTATGAGGGGCCGTTTGAGACATTATTCAGAATTAGCTTCTCACACACACATGTGAAATTGAAATCATTCACACACTATAGTGAAACCTCTCATATATCATACTGAAATCATTCACACAATATAGTGAAAGCTCTCATACAATATACTGAAATTGCCTCACGTATAACATACTGAAATATCCTCTCATATAACATAGTGAAAACCTCTCATATGCAGTAGTCGAGTTGAGGGGGAGCGGAGGGGGACGGCTCTGCCCTTAGAAAGAAATCCAACATATAACGTCGCACCAGTAAAAGTCCCATCCTCCATCTCCATCCCTTCCATTTTACAGTAAATATTGTATGGAAATATAAATCATCAATATGCTTAGCCTATATGAAATAATTTCATCATCAGAAAATGTTAGGTCTCCGCATGTTGAGCGAAAATAAACAGTCTAATAAAATCTGAAGGACAGGGGCACGAAACGCAATGATGCAACATTGTTTTTGCCTGAGAGTAGGCCAGGTGAACCCAGTTTTCGTTTCATCTCGTTCCGACCTCTGGCATCTACAAAAACTGTTTACTTCATAAAACCTATACGTTTGCACTGAGTTCAAAAGTAAAAGTTCTCCTTCTGTAATAGCACAGTTTTTTTATGATCGACATTACAATGCGGGACTAGTTTGTTTTCACCGTAGTGAGAAAGGAGTGATACGGCTGTTACGTACCCGTTTTAGACCAAGAGATGGATTTAACATGAAATTCATGTCTTGTTCATGTTTCATGGAAGTTAAATGCATGTGACACATTTTACATAGGCCTACATGCTTTTACTCGGTTTTGTAAAAGTTTTAAAGAAGTTTTCATCATGACCTTAGCTGTCTCCATATCCGCAAACGTCATCACGTCGGTTAAACTCTGCCACCGCATTGGTCTAAAACTGGTACGTAGCAGCCGTATCACTCCTTTCTCACTACGGCGAAAACAAACTAGTCCCGAATTAAAACATCGATCATAAAAAAACTGCGCTATTACAGAAGGAGAACTTTTACTTTTGAACTAAGTGCAAACGTATTTATTTTATGAAGTAAACAGTTTGTAGATGTCAGAGGTCGGAATGAGATTCATTTTATACAGACATTTTCGGGGTTCACCTTATGGCCTAGAGAGCGGCAAAAGCTGCATTACAGAAGTGCAAACCTGACCAAACGAGTGGCTGGTCAGCGGGATGTCCGGGATTTCTTTTAAAAGAAAAAAATTACAGGTGAGCTATTAATCTCAATAACTAACCTAGCCTGCTTTTTGTTATCCAAAGACCACCCGACTCGCCACAGGTGTACGCACAGATCCCAGGATGCTACCCTCCAAACTAGCTAAGATGAACGGGCGACCCCCCACATCTCTCTTGTTAATTAGCTTGCTAAAATACATGACTTGTCATTCAGTCAAGACACGCATGCGGCTTGGTGAAGCTGCACTAGATGTCAACTCTTTTTACACGTCCTGCCATAATTGGCCTAGGAAAAAAGATCACCTTGTCAGATCTCATCTGACTGTGCCGACATTTAGCCATAATTAGGACGAATGTGAACAAGAGCAAGAAAAACTGTAGAAAAAAACCATGATTACGAAAGTGTTTGGAAACTGCTATGAGCATAGAATAGAAATGACTCATTTTGTTTGGTCTTTCATGTTAAATTAATCCAATACTCTGTTTTGTATAGGACTAGTTTGCACGAAAAAACTTGCACTGCACTGCAATTATTTGCTAAGGCTTCTTTGCAAGGTGCTGGTGTATTGGCTTTGCTTCACAGATATTGATATCTCCATTTCACCCGATCTTGTTTAATTCTAATGCAGGCTATTCAGTTGTAGTCCCCTAACATTCCGGCCAATTCGGCGATACAAAACACTCTATAAATACCACCTTTTTAAAAATTAAAATCCAGATTTTTTTAATAGGCAAAAAAAATGACCATCCCCCCTGAATTTTTTTTACAACTCGACCACTGCTCATATAACATAGTAAAACCTCTCATATAACATAGTGAAACCTCTCATATAACATAGCGAAACCTCTCATATAACATAGCGAAACCTCTCATATAACATAGTAAAAACCTCTCATATAACATAGTAAAAACCTCTCATATAATATAGTAAAACCTCTCATATAACATAGCAAAACCTCTCATATAACATAGTAAAAACCTCTCATATAACATAGTAAAAACCTCTCATATAACATAGTAAAAACCTCTCATATAATATAGTAAAACCTCTCATATAACATAGTAAAACCTCTCATATAACATAGCAAAACCTCTCATATAACATAGTAAAAACCTCTCATATAACATAGTAAAACCTCTCATATAACATAGTAAAACCTCTCATATAACATAGCAAAACCTCTCATATAACATAGTAAAAACCTCTCATATAACATAGTAAAAACCTCTCATATAATATAGTAAAACCTCTCATATAACATAGTAAAACCTCTCATATAACATAGCGAAACCTCTCATATAACATAGCGAAACCTCTCATATAACATAGTGAAACCTCTCATATAACATAGCAAAACCTCTCATATAACATAGCAAAACCTCTCATATAACATAGTAAAAACCTCTCATATAACATAGTGAAAACCTCTCATATAACAGTAAAAACCTCTCATATAACATAATGAAACCTCTCATATAACATAGTAAAACCTCTCATATAACATAGTAAAACCTCTCATATAACATAGTAAAACCTCTCATATAACATAGTGAAAACCTCTCATATAACATAGTAAAACCTCTCATATAACATAGTAAAACCTCTCATATAACATAGTAAAACCTCTCATATAACATAGTGAAACCTCTCATATAACATAGTGAAACCTCTCATATAACATAGTAAAACCTCTCATATAACATAGTGAAACCTCTCATATAACATAGTAAAACCTCTCATATAACATAGTGAAAACCTCTCATATAACATAGTAAAACCTCTCATATAACATAGTAAAACCTCTCATATAACATAGTAAAACCTCTCATATAACATAGTGAAACCTCTCATATAACATAGTGAAACCTCTCATATAACATAGTAAAACCTCTCATATAACATAGTAAAACCTCTCATATAACATAGTGAAACCTCTCATATAACATAGTGAAACCTCTCATATAACATAGTAAAACCTCTCATATAACATAGTGAAAACCTCTCATATAACATAGTGAAAACCTCTCATATAACATAGTAAAAACCTCTCATATAACATAGTAAAAACCTCTCATATAATATAGTAAAACCTCTCATATAACATAGCAAAACCTCTCATATAACATAGTAAAAACCTCTCATATAACATAGTAAAAACCTCTCATATAACATAGTAAAAACCTCTCATATAATATAGTAAAACCTCTCATATAACATAGCAAAACCTCTCATATAACATAGTAAAAACCTCTCATATAACATAGTAAAAACCTCTCATATAACATAGTAAAAACCTCTCATATAATATAGTAAAACCTCTCATATAACATAGCAAAACCTATCATATAACATAGTAAAAACCTCTCATATAACATAGTAAAAACCTCTCATATAACATAGTAAAAACCTCTCATATAACATAGTAAAACCTCTCATATAACATAGTAAAACCTCTCATATAACATAGCAAAACCTCTCATATAACATAGTAAAAACCTCTCATATAATATAGTAAAACCTCTCATATAACATAGTAAAACCTCTCATATAACATAGCGAAACCTCTCATATAACATAGTGAAACCTCTCATATAACATAGTAAAACCTCTCATATAACATAGTGAAACCTCTCATATAACATAGTGAAACCTCTCATATAACATAGTAAAACCTCTCATATAACATAGTGAAACCTCTCATATAACATAGTGAAACCTCTCATATAACATAGTAAAACCTCTCATATAACATAGTGAAAACCTCTCATATAACATAGTGAAACCTCTCATATAACATAGTAAAACCTCTCATATAACATAGTGAAAACCTCTCATATAACATAGTAAAACCTCTCATATAACATAGTAAAACCTCTCATATAACATAGTAAAACCTCTCATATAACATAGTGAAAACCTCTCATATAACAGTAAAAACCTCTCATATAACATAGTGAAACCTCTCATATAACATAGTAAAACCTCTCATATAACATAGTGAAACCTCTCATATAACATAGTGAAACCTCTCATATAACATAGTAAAACCTCTCATATAACATAGTGAAAACCTCTCATATAACATAGTAAAACCTCTCATATAACATAGTAAAACCTCTCATATAACATAGTAAAACCTCTCATATAACATAGTAAAAACCTCTCATATAACAGTAAAAACCTCTCATATAGACACCCATTTCAAATACCGATCCTCCAAGCACTCTCAGTTTTAGGTCAGGAAGTCCTCTTTTTCTAACGGTCACATCAGAAACTGTGACAATCCTAACCCAGTTTTTTCCACCTATCATCTGGAGAGAAAAAAACTAAGAAAAAAAACCTTATAATTACCTATTCATTGACTTTCATCTTACTTAAAAGCTGAAATTGACACTACACTTTATTTTCTGAGTAGTCTGACTGTAGATGTGCCTTCATTCTTTTGAGTGCGAAGGATTTTTCCAAATGGCAACATCCCATATGCAGGGTGTGTGTTCAGAGTGTGTGTGTGTGTGTATGTTGTGGTCTGTGCAACCTAATTGTAGAGGGAAGTGTCTTCTTTTGGGCAGAGGATATGAATCAAAATCATCATCAAGAGTAGTGCATCCTATAATTTTACCCTAAAATTTTCTTAGACGTATATGAACACACACTATACCAAAGATAAATAGGAAAGAAATTTCTTTAAGATGTTTCACAGAAACTCATACATGCAACCGGAAACCAAAGTGACCTCATTTGTTGGGTATGTTTTGGCTGACTAATTTATTATACCATACTTTATCTAATCAGGCAAGGAGCAAAACAAAAATACACACAATCAAACAACCTAAATTTATAGTTTGAGATAAGATGAAGAGCTAAACAGTAAACAGGAAATGCGTGGAACTGTGGGAACCAACACATTCAGTTTTAGCCCAACCTTTCAGGGATAAAACAATACTTTGGTAGCATATACTTTTGCTTTTCCTTTCTTTTTACAAGTTAAAATCTGAGAGTTTGAATTTATCCCCCAGAGTCCATACTTTGCACAACCATCTTTTACTGCAGCTACAGTGGATCGCAAAATTCGTGTGGGCAAGGGACCACAGCTGCCTGTGCATAGCTAAAATCTGCAAATACTTGAGAACCACCTCTAAAAACATTTATAACTGCCTATTTTAATAGTTTTAATACACCTTAATACCCATTAATAGACACAGTGGAAACTGTCTTAGCACTACCATAATTTCTAACGTCTACAGTCTTCCTGATCTCCCCTCTTGGGGTTACAGCCAGTCAGCGCCAAGGAAAATGGGGAATAGGTGGGTTTTTAGGTCTTTTAGGTATGTCTCTAACAGATTTATCATCTTGAACAATTGTGCCCAAGTCCAGTAATCAATAGCTGCTATGCTGATTTTTGTTGTATCCCTCCTCCAACACATGAATAAAATGACTGAATTCCCTTATCAACATATCATTCAGCTCTGCAGAGGCCTATCAATGAGCCACTCATTTGATTAAGGTATGTTGCAGAAGAGATGCATCTAAAAGTTGCAGGATAGCAGAACAACTAAAGTTGGGCAACCTTAATCTAGAGTCTTAATTTTTGGTTTTGAAAAATAGTTCAATTTTGGTGGGATTGGAAGGTTAATAGACCTGTTTCCTCTATCGAAAGTTATAGGTAATTTTACCGGACCTTCAGGGTATAGGCGTGTCTCCATTTCACTGGGCTGCCCCAAAAGGACCTCTTCTTAGGCCACTTCAGGAGCCAAATGAGTACTTGTTTTGGGGTGTGTACTCTGAAATGGCCCAGTAGAATCGCTGGGTGGGAGTTGTGGTTAACTCATGCTGATTGGTTGTAACTCGGTGGAAAATGATGTCAGCAGACGTCGCCAAAAAACTAGCATTTGTAAAATTGGAAAAGTTGCTGGTGAAGCAAGTCAAGTCAAGTTTATATGTATAGTACTTTTTAGCAACAAGGTGGTTCAAAGTGCTTTACATAATAAACAACAATGAGCAAACAAAAAGGACACTGCAGTGACAGAATAAAGTAAAGTAATGAAAAACTGCAATACAGATTTGAATTAGTGATTACTGATCAAAGGCATCTTTTTGAACAGATGGGTTTTAGCCTTGATTTAAACAAACTCAGTGTTTCAGCAGCTTTGCTGTGGTCTGGAAGTTTGTTCCAGATAAGAGGAGGATAAAAACTGAATGCTGCTTCTCCATGTTTGGTTCTGACTCTGGGGATGCAGGGTAGACTTAAACCAGAAGACTTGAGTGGTCTGCAAGGTTGATACAGCAACACGGCAACTATCCCTGCTTCTTCCATTGTCGATCTCTTGTTATTTCTTATTGTTATTTGTTATTTGTGCTGCTGTGGGCGCTTTTTGGCGCTGATCAGTGACGCCACTCACTTCCAAAATGCTCGCGGTATGCTGACATCTTAGCAAACTCTTAAGGGGCAAATTTCTTATGGAGATACAACGGCTGAGAGGACCTAGGCAGCGTATTTTCTCTGGCACCTTCCCTCCTCTCAGAAACGTTCCGGAAGTCGTCAGGCCAAACGTCTTCTTAAAAGCAATTTTCAAGTTTTTCAACAGGTTCTCAATTGGCTTTAGGTCTAGACATTGACTGGGCTAGTCTGACACATGAATATACTTTGATCACAACCATTCCATTGTAGAGCTGGCTATAAATTTAGGGTCACTGACCTGCTGGAAGGCAAACCTCCACCCCAGTCTCAACTCTTTTGCAGCATCTAACATCTAGCTGTTTCGATGATTGTTACTCTTTTTGTCCAGTCCATCAGTTTAGGTTGACCTCGGCACCTTGGTATGTTTGCATTTGTGTCCTAGTCTTTTCATTTTCAGATAACTAATTGAACAGAGCTCTGTGCGATGCCCTGATTTAAACATCTGCACAACTTTATCCCACAACCAATTGCGGTGTTCCTAGTTATTTATTATTCTGTTTGTTCTCTAATTTTCTCTTACAAAGCTCTGACGTCTTCAAAGAACAGCTACATTTAAACTAAATTACCCACCACTGGACTCTATTTTCCAATTAGGTGACTTCTGGGGGAAATTCTTAACCAGATTTTATTTAGGGGTATCAGAATAAAGGGAGCTTAATAAAAATATAATACATTTCAGATTGTTAAAAGCACAGCTAAAACGCATAAAACACAGACTCAACCCAGCCTATTGCACACACATTTGAGTTGAGCATGTGTGCCTGTGTGAGAGTGTCGCCAGCAAAATGTTCACAGTCATGTCCACACGTGTGAGGAGATTTTAAGTTATGGCTGTGTGTGAATGTGAGAGATAATGCTACTCTTTGTGTGTGCATGTATGCGTACGCGTGTGAGCGTTGCAGAATAAGACTTATGGATCGTTGTAGTGAATGTTTGTCTGTGTGGGAACTTTAAGAAAACAAGCAGCGTCTGAACAGAGGTAAAAATGAACTGAGTGTGTGTTGTGGGTTGTTAAGATGAATGAAGATTGTGACAGTTCTAAAGCAAACAGCTCTCTGTTTGTTCTCGCTCTATCAATTTAGAGGCCTGCCACTGCCTCTGTGTGAAGGAGTGAAAATAAACAGAAATATTTTTACTTCATCGGGACAAAAAAAAAGAGTTACTTTACTGTTGCTTGGCAGAAATAGCGTTCAAATACCTTTAACAGACAACGCACTAATTCTAACCCACCTGGAAAAAAATATGCTAAATAACAGTGTTAGCTGCTTAATGGCTGATGCATGTGTTGGAGGAACCGTAATATGAAGACAAATCGATAGGTCGCCCCTTTCATCAGTAAGTCTCTGTTCTTCAATTAACAAAGGAACACAGAGTACATTTGTGTGATCACGCAGAGTATAAAGTGTGTGTGGGATAAAGACAGGTGCTGTTTTTATGTTCTTTCCCCTCATTATCTCCCTTCAAGTCACCCAAAGCTAGAACGTTATCTCATCAGAAAAAGGAAGAGGAAATGAGAAACAACTTGTCTACAAAAGCAGAAGAAACAGCAGAACCTAAATAAGTCTGGGTGATTTATCCTCTGAATACGCACAACGATGTCACTATTTCACTTTTCTACAATAAGTGGTAGGTTGTGTAGAAATTTACAAGGACATTTTTAACTGCTTGGTAAAACAAGTCGATATAAATAATGTTGCTTAAAATAGTTTTTCTTTTGCGTTCAATCCAAGGGGATATCCACTTAAATTATCATCACATCAGAGGTTGTGCTAGATATTTTCGTGGGCGGACTTTTTTTATTAGAACATATTCAACAGTATAAATCCATACTACCTGGCTGCAAGTTAATGCATCAGAATATGACTTGGAGCTCCAATTTCCCCTTACAAGCCAAATATGTACAAAATACATTTAAACATCAGATAATTTAAAGGGGTGTAGTTTATTGACTTTCTAAGAACTGTTTTTACTTGGGTTCTAGTTGGCCTTCTATGAGTGTATCAACTTCTCTGATTAGACACAAAATCAGTGACATGGTTCTTCATCACAATACAAGTTTACAAAGTGTATTATCAGTAAAAATATATCCGTTAAGCAGCAAAGCCTCAAAACTACTTTAGAAAAAAAAAGCTCAAAAGGAAAAGTTTTAGAGATAAACAATTTATGAGTTGCTGCAGTAAGTCACTGCTCGTGCAACTCCATTCTAAAATATAAACAGAACATAACTTCCATCAAATTATTTTTACTTTACTGGCAGTGCTTTTATAAACTATACAACATTAACAAAAACAAGTGAAAAAACAACATTTTCTTTTCTCCTGTAATAATTTGTTGAAAGTGAAAAGAATAAAAATGACCCACCTAAATTTAAAGCTGATCTTGGCCAAGCTCCTGTTTGGTTTGACCACCTTTACAGATGAAAGTATCTAAGCACATACAGGCGCATGGATGTGGTGTCAAGAGTATTTATAAAACCACCAATATCAAAGATTAGGATGGATTTATTTTAAGTACCAACTTGGCTTTGAAGGTGATCCCCCTTTTAATCCACCCCGTACAACTTCTCCTTGGTTTTTGTGAACAAGGGTCAGTTTATATAAATGTGATTTCATCTCTGCTCCCCCGTCAAACAACTTTTAACACTATTTTTTACCCAGTTTCATGTGTGTAAAATTCAAACACTTAAGAGTTTAATTCTACAAGGTGACATGAATAAATGAAATGATAATTTAATCCGAGTCAAAGGAAAGGTGTAATTTTATTTTTTATGTATTTAATTTTCTAGATAAATGGTATGTTTAGTCCTGAGTAATATGTACCCCGCTACCTTTAGAGTGATTTCAGTTTAAAATTGTAAAACAAAATCGGAGTTCATTACCTTTGTCACTTATTCTACATAAATTGCACAATTAAAACCTACAAAGAATCCAAAACATATAAAATACAATTAAAAGCTGGATCAGAACATGACACATAGAGTTTTGCAGTGCTGCCCCACTCCCACCTGTTGCTGTGCATTGCCACTAGCTTGCTGAAAGGCCTATCCTCCATTTTTACCTTAGTAACATGAAAGAAACATTTGCCTGTTTAAAAGTATTACCTGTCATTAAGGTCAGAGAGAGACAGATCGTGGAAACATATTAGGCACCACCCATCATTCTTATAAGGGAAAACTATTTTAAAACCAGAGCTGCACAGTGAACCAGCTGGTAGAACTGTTTTCTTACAGAAAGAAGGTTCTGGGTTCAAATCATGGCCCAAGGTCTTTCTGCAGGGAGTCTGCATGTTCTAAGCGTGCTTGTATGGATTCTCTTTCAGTATTCCGGCTCCCAAAACATGACTGTTAGGTTAATTGCTCTCGCTCTGAATTGCCCTTATGTATGAGTATGTGGTTGTCTGCCCTGTGTGTCTTTGTGTTGTTTGTGATGGACTGACGATCTGTGCATGGGGTACACCGCCTCTCGCCTGATGACAACCAGGCATGGACAAGCGGGTACAGATGATGGATCGGATGTTTTAAAACCACAGTTTGCATTCAGACTATCCTGACTAATCAGCGAAAAACAGGCTGTTGTACTCCTGGTGTTCACCAAGAACAGTGGTTCCCAACCTGGGGTCAGCGACCATCCCTTGAGATCGCAGGGGTCAGCACAATTTTGTCTGTGCTGAGGTTGTGAGGTTACCCAAATTACATTTGTAAGAATTAAATCTATAAAATTCAAAAGACAAAAATAAAAAGATCTATATAGCTTACAGTGTAAAACAAGAAGAATAAGAACAAATTGCTCTTTATTTTTTGCAAATAAAAGATTGTAATTAATCACTTTTCATGCGTGTATGTTGGGTGGAGTTGGGGTTGGGGAGGTCCAGGCTTGTCTTGGACACAGGAAAAAAAGCTGGGAACCTCTGATCTAGAAAGAGCAGAATGGGAAAAAGGTAGAATATTCCGTGCAGTTACAAACTGCTACTAGATTTAGTGGCTGTTTATTCTGCACATTTGCTGTCTACATACATGTGTATTGCTTAAAACTGTATTGTTAAATAGGTGAAATATTTTGGTAGCAGTGGAAAATCATTGTTTTCCTGATTTATATAAATCTAATAAGATTATTTAGCACATTTTGTTTCAAATTTTTTGCATTAATAAATTGAAGTCATGGTATTTTTATTTATAACAGCAGATTCTTATATTGCCCAATATAGCGGTTATACACAAAAAGGCGACAAAACAGTTTCTAAAAGTATTTTTTTGTTGCCATATCTAAACAGATCCACCACAAACTGAAGGTTTAAAAATTCCCTTCTTGAAATGAGTTTAAAAAGCTCTCTAAAGTGTTTTTTTTTACCATATAAAAAATTTGTTTGCATAAGGACAAGACGTAAAACTGCATCACAAGATATTTTGCTAAATATCTGTACTAGTGCTGACAGTCTTAATGATGTGTCCCGACAAATTACAGGAAGAGCATAGCTGCAGCAGTGAGCATGAGGCAAATAAAGTACCTGCAAAAAAGAAGCTCATTGGGAATTAAAAAAAAGATTGACAGCCAAACTGTATCAATGCAGAGCTGTTTGCTCTTAAAAACAAATCATATTTGTTCCAAATGTTCACCGTTCCCAGTGGGTGTAGAATTATTTTTCTGTTTTCCTTTGAGATTTTCTGTTTGGCTTCTTTCATTTTTTCGAACAGCTGATGTAAACCAGTGACATGCTTTTAATGTGAAATCTGACTTGCTAATCTCCGAGAGTGAAAGCCCAGCCAAAGTCTTCAGCCTCTTAATTAGGGGGGGAAAAAAACCCAAAATAAACATTTGTCCAGGTTAAATATTTCCTTCAGAGTTTAGGTTCCATCGCTGCTACTCCAAACACTTGAACCCCAAAAAGAAAAAAAAAACTCAGTTTACTTCCTCGCTCTCTTGTTATGATGTCATTTGTGGACATTGAGAAGTCCTTTTGGACAGATCTGCCATGAAGGAATCAAAAACTGCCCAGCCTTTACAGACAACGAGAGCGATATGTTCCCCCTCGATAACCGTCTGGAATGTGTTTATAAAAAGTACATTATCAACTGTTCAAACATGACCAATACCGCTGCAGGGGTTTACACTAGTGCATAAACCAGCACATCAACAGAGCAAAGAGTTATGATTATCCCATTGATTGCAGCAGAAAATATTCTGAATATACTTTTTCAAATTAATTCAGAACTTTCTGTTTCTATGAGTATATTATGCAAGATTTTTGCTGGTTTCATTAAACACCCATTCTGCCCGTCTCTTCCAGTCCATCCGTCTGTCAGCGCCATCTCTAAATGGTCTATTCATGAATGTGATGAATGGTCACGATCATGTGCATGAGGTAAAGTCAAATACAAAAAAAAAAGCTTAACCGCTGTGCAGAGGGTGTGTATTAATTTGTGTCCAACAGTCTTTTCCATCGTTTCTGATGACATTTTTACTGACCCCCTATATGCATTATAACATGAGGATTTGACAACTGATTGGTTTGTCCCGGATTGGCTCTGCAGCTGACAAGATAATTTCCAGATGGCATTGTAGTGAAAAAGGCAAGAGAAGATGTCAAAAAAAATTAGAAAAACAACTTTTGAGCTGCAAACAAGTAAAAAGACAGAGTCGTTCAGGTACCAGAGGAGGTCATGGGAGAGAAGCCGTGCTTACAGAGGAAAGGAAATCATCCCTGCAGTCTTTATGGAGCTCTCTGTGAGACACATACCTTTACATAAACTAAATCACACTGAGAGGAAGAGGTTATGTTCCCTGTGGTCACATCCTCAGTCAGAGGTTTGTTTTGTTTTCTCTGGAAAAAAAAGAACCCAAACCTGTATGCAGAAACGGTTACAGGCGGCTTATGTTTATTTATGCAACTGAGAAACTCAAAGTAAAACAAATGAACAATTTCGATTTAAAAAAAAGAGAGATAAAAATAATATTTGGGCATGTAGTGTATTTATCTGCTAAAAGTGTAAGACATAATTGAATAGAGTAGAAAAGCTTTGCACATTTGCAGCACATATCACCTGGTCTGGCTTTAAATTTAAACTGTAAACAATTTTAACTTTGCAGATGAAGTAAAATGTAGAAAAAACGTCTATACATATTTTTATCTCCGTGTAGAATACAGATTAAAAAGAATTCAAGTAAAAAAAAACGTGTTTTTTTTAATTCCACTGTCACCACGTGCTTGCTCCATTGGGCTCAATGCAATCGGCTGGGCTTCCTTAGATTTATTACTTTTTACAAAGTGGCCTTATGGAGGGAACTTGACTGCACTGTGTTATAATTATAATTGAACAGGTCTGTATGTAATTAAATAGACAACTTTTCATCAGGACAGACAAAAATCACATGTGGGGTGCCCCAGGGCCCCTCTTATCTACATGCTAGCCGAGATTAAAACAAGTAATACGATTAGTTACTATAACTATGCAGATGATAGTCAGCTCTACATTACAATATCACCAGGGGACTTTGAACCCATCCAAATGCTAAGCAAATGAGTAAATCAATGCATCAATGTGCCATAATCTTCTCCAGCTGAATAGAAACAAAACTGAAGTAATTATTTTTGGATATGAAGAGGCACAATCAAGAGTCAGCACACAGCTTAAGTTAATACAGCTAGAAACTACTGATCAGGCCCAAAATCTAGGTGTAGTAATGGACTCAGACCTGAACCTACAGGGTTACAGAAAGGCAATAACAAGGTCAGCCTTCTATCACCTGAAGAACATTTCTAGGATTAAAGGACTGATGTTGCAACAGGACCTAAAAATACTCATCCATGCGTTTATCTTCAGTTGGATTATTTACTGCAACAGCGTCTTAACAGGTCTGCCTAAAAAGTCAATCAGAACACTGCTGCTTGTGTTCCTCACTAGAACCAGGAAAGTAGAGCACATTACCCCAGTTCTTAAGTCCTTACACTGGCTCCCTGTAGCTCAGAGAATAGACTTTAAAATACTTTTCTTAGTTTATAAATCATTGAATGGTTTTTAGCATCAAAGTATGTTGAAGATCTGATGTCATCATACCAACCCCTGAGACCATTCATATCCTCCAAATCTAGTCTACTCAGAATCCTCAGAATCAGAACCAAACGGGGAGAAGCAGCTTTCAGTTTCTATGCTTCTCTAATCTGGAACAAACTTTTAGACAACTGCTAAAACGCTGAAACACAGAGTTCCTTTAAATCAAGGCAAAAAACCCATTTGTTTACAGCTGACTTTCATTAAGTGATTAATAACAGCTGGAATGTCATAACACATTTTTATTGTTTTTTTATGTCTTTGATGTTGTGTTTTGTGCTTTATTTATGTTTTACTGATGTTTTTATGTTTCCCCTAAATCACCTTGAATTGCCTTGTTGCTGAAAGTGTGCAAACAAATAAATTTGTCTTGCCTAAATGAGAAACTGTTTATGATTGGATTGCTTTGGCTATGTATTTCTGATTGTATTACACCTGAATTAGACTAGTTTCTCATGTAAAGACCCTTGAGATTAAGTTTGCTGCAAATTGGTGCTGCACAAATCGACTTCATCGAATTGAATCAAGTAGGGAACTAATCCTCGAACTAATCCTTGAAAATATCTCACTGGATGCATATGCAGAGCAGAGGAGGGAGACAGAAAGAGGGAGAGACAGACTGGGGGAGGAAGTGTGTACATTCCAGGCTAATCCTGATAGGACAAACCCACTGGTTTTTCCAGCCAGGACACAACTACCACTACAAGTCACGTTGATGCAACAGAAACACACCCATACACTTACTTCAATCATACTAACATGCTCCCTGACCACGATGTTACAACTCTTTTGTCGCATCTTGTTTTAATAACATGAGTCTTTAAAGGCAAAGCAGTCAGATTTAGATCCCTACGACATGAGTAATACCTGAGCAACTAACCCACACACACCTAGGCGGTGCTTATTATTTATGTGCTGGTGGATTGGCGTTGTTTGTTAAGGGCTTGTGTGAACGGATGTTGGTACCAAGGTGTGTGTGCAAACCTCACACATCTTCTGTTTGAATATCAACACATGCGGGTGAATCTTTTACATATGAAAGAAAAGTATTGTACTGTTGACTGTTTTTTTTTGTGGTGCAAACTAAATAGAGAGTAAAAAAAACACAAGGACAGAAAAAATAAGCATGTTTCAAGAAAATAATAGTATTATTTTTTTAAATCTCATGTCCTATAAATCTGTTTGAGTACACTAGCACTATTCATCCGGTGACCTGACCCACACACAAACAAACACACACCTACAGGTGCACCTTGCAGTGTGTATTGAGTTCAACACTGCTGTTATTAGCCTTTATTCCTGTTCTGAACAACTGAAGGCTGAAGGCAGGGGTCTCGTTAACTAAAAATTTTCTGTATTTGACAGGTTTTTTTAAATAAACGATAACGGATAAAATCTGAAGGCCACTGGTCATTTTGACAGATTCCAATTCACACCCCTGACGTACAGATGTTTTCAACTTTATGCATAGAGTTCAGGTTACTAATCAAGCAAAAAATAAAAAATAAAGATTCCCATGAGAGCATCTGAGCATCATTTCAGACCTAGGCATCGTACTCAATGCATCTCGCTATCTGGGAGCTGACAACGTAATGAAGCGTTACAGAGCCATGGAGCGGGTCTGTGACTATACCGGACACAGACAGGTGGTGACAGATCGCTACAGCTTAGCCACTGATGCAGAAGGAGCGCATGAAGGAGCGGATTTCCTATTGCTGAAGCGTATAGAAAAGCCCTAGTTGAGAGTCTTCAAGATTCTGATCCCTTCAAGTGGAGAAATGTTCCCTGATTTCAAAACTTTGGTTGAAGTTCAGCTCCATGTGGAGCATTAAGGTCACAGCAGGTAAAATGTTCACCCCCCTCTCTTGGGGGTCAGCCCTCGGTTGGTCCGCCTGGGGCTCCTGTGCTCTGGAGGGCCTTTGGATGTCTGCGGCTCCGATCTCCTTCGTGTCTGCGTCGATTCCTGGGAGGCGGATCGATGGCTTATCACACCAGCTATTGAACACTCGTATGGAGAAACCTAATATGCACAGGTGTGGGGATTCCGGTGTTTACGGATACATTCTTGGGCTCAGGTTACCATCACTCCATTACTAGATCTTGTACTAATCGGTTTCATGAGCTTTTCAGTGACACAGCTGTTATATTTATATATCTATTTGTGGGTTGTGGTTGTGTAGTTCTCGGTTTGCATTGTTTGATTTGTTTAGTCGTGTTTTTTTTCCCTCTCCCTGCCATCCAGCAGGGGTGGAGGGGGAATGGGATGTTTTCTTATGTTTTTCTTTGTTCCCCTTCCTCTCTTATATCTTCAGCTCACCCTCTCAACTTTTTTTCCTACCTCTCTTCATCTTCTTTCTTTCTTCTCCTTTATTTTCTGTCTCCATATCCATAATATCAGGAAAAAAAATAAACCCACAGCAATTTCTAATAAAGATTTCTTACACATATATCAAGCAGAGTACTATTGCAAAAGCCGTAATGCTCCACTTGTGAAAGTAAATCTGTTGGGCTTCTACTTGGTACTCAGACACCAATTCTGAGCGCCACACTTCCAGACAGAACACGTAAAAAAAAAAAAAAAAATTTCATAGTTCTTACATGTAGCATTTAATCAGTTCGATGTGTGATTAAACGATGTGGATTCTCTGTTCAGTTTGTTCAGATTAAGTATTAAATAAAATTAATCTAAATTGAATATGTCATTATCATTCTAAAAATTGACGGGTAAAAATAGATTACCAAATTTTTTTTACCCCCGTCAGTCAAAAAGTTCTAGCACAACCTCTTGTTGAAGGTTTGAGGTACTCCAGTTAGCTGGATAAAGCTCGTGCCACAGAAAATACAACATAATCATTGTCAGAAATGTGCATAACTAGTCTTTTTTTTTTTTCAGAGAGAAGAGAGAAGGTTCAACCGGTTACATTTCTGTTATTGGCAGTTATGAAATTCAGAAAATCTGATACCACAGCCACCCAAACCCACTGAAGAAAGATGACAAGAAAATTTTGTTTAATTTTTGACTTGGAGTACCTTAAACATCATCAGCTTTATTGATCACACATTAGTTGTTCAATATATTTAATTTAAAAAAACATAGCTGTAGATACATCTTAAACTGCACAGCGACTGACAATAGGAAGATCTAGTTGAATTCTCCCAGGAAACCAAACTGCAGAACTACTGCGGCATTGTATTTAGGATATATAGCATATTAGGCTAAAAAAGTACAAACGTGCTGCCAATAAAGCGTTCGTTAGATCTAAATGGCAAAAATAAGAATTAGCTTTACTGGTTAAGATGCATAAGGGGTCTTCTAAGGGTGTACAAACAAGGAATTTGACTTTGGTTTTATGCACTTATAGTGTATAGTCATAAAATATAAATACCAAAAATAAAATAAGTAAAATAAGTAATTTTCGGACTTTTTTCACACGCTTTGGACCCCGCGTCCTATACATTGATGTGACTAAATTTATTTTTATTGGCTAACAAATATTTATTGGCTAACGGCCTCCAAAGGGGTACTATAGCAGGAGGCACAAAAGTGAGACAGACCTGTGGGGGAAAATTATACGCCGAAGAAAACAATACCGGTAGTTTTCATGCAACTCATCCTTCTTTTTCCTCCAAACACGGCGTGTGAAGTTAAGACCAAAAAATGTAATGATGGTCTCATCTGACCACATGACTTTCTCCCATGCCTCCTCTGGATCATCCAGATGGTCATTGGCAAACTTCAGACGGGCCTGGACATGTGATGACTTGAGCAGGGGAACCTTCGGTGCAATAAATGATTTTAAACCATGACTGCATAGAGTTCTACCGACAGTAACCTTTGAAACTGTGGTCCCAGCTCTCTTCATGCCATTGACCAGCTCCTCCCATGTAGTTCTGGGCTGATTCTTCCCCTTTCTTATCATCAGTGATACCCCACCAAGGGAGATCTTGCATGGAGCCCCAATCCGTTGGAGACAGACAGTCATCTTTAGCCTCTTCCATTTTCTAAAATTGCTCCAACAGTTGATATATTTTCACCAAGCCGGTTGGCAATTGCCCCGTAGCCCTTTCTAGTTTCGTGGTGGTTTACAATTTTGTCTCTGGTGTCTGTTGACAGCTCTTTGTTTTTGCCCATGGTTGTAGTTGGAATCTGACTGACTGAGGGGTGGACAGGTGTCCTTAATGAGCCCAGACAGGTGCTACTAATTTAGATTAATAAGTGGAGTAGAGGTTGACATTTTAAAGGCAGAGTAACAGGTCTTTAAGAGGCTGAATTGTTGCTGATCGCTAGGTGTTCAAATACCTATGTGCAGCAATAAAATACAAATACATTCTTTAAAAATCAGACAATGTGATTTCCTGAATAGTTTTTAAATGCTGTCTCTCACAGTGGAAATGCATCTACAACATGAATTTTAGAGCCTTCCATTAATTCTAAGTGGGAGAACTTGCAAAATCGCAGAGTGTTCAAATACTTATGTTCCTCACTATGTGTGCTTTACTTATTTGGTACAAGCGGCATTCGGCAAAATAAAAGGAACATCTGCAGCAAATAATAGTAATAAATACCCAATTGAAATTTTTTAATGATTTTCTACATTTTGATTGATAAAAGAAATTTATCGAAAATCTTTAAATTATATCCATTCACTGCATGTGCTATTTTTCTTTCTTGTACTACCTGTTTTGCTTTCATACTACTGACAATTTTAAAAATCATAATTTTCATTTAATTTCAGACGTCCCAGTATCACCTTGTATGGTTGTTATGAGTAAATATTACAGCTAACTAAGAGGATACGCTGGATACATTGAAGCTTACTGCTGGTGTATCTATTCCAAGAAGAAAGTAACTTTGTTGTTACATTTTAGCGGTCAATGTTCCTGTCATGTTATTCAGGTTCAGAAAGCAAAGAATCAATGCTGGAAAACTCATTCAAAGCAACAAAATGAAACGTCTGTAGTGAGGAATGGCATGGTATAAATGGATTGCAAACGAACATAAAAGCTCTCTGTCTTCTAACAAAGGAAATGCCATGTTAGAACAGACAATGAAGACTGTTTTTCAGGAGACCTTGGCTTAACCCTAGAACCCAGCTGAAGTGTCTTTGAACAGAGGTGCTGTTCTGTGGGTGAGCCTGACTTTTGACCTGCTGTGATAAAAACTTTCACAGACAAGAAAGAATCAGCAGTTTGGCTTCATGTGAAAGTTTCAGTACAATACTGGCTTTAAACGGGACAGAAGCAGAACGGACGTTGGACTCTCGTAAGACGAAGCTACAGTTGATGATAGCCTGAGGTGAGTTACGAGAAAATGAGCTCAGCCACTTTCCACATCCCCTCGTCCTCACTCGTTTAATGTGGGCTGAGATGAGTGACGCACCCTCTCTTATCAGCTATCTATTCTTCCACTTCTCTCCGCAATTATTTCAGCTGCTTCGACTCTCTGTGGACACTTACTCATGCCTGTGGTTTATTTATGGTGGAAAGCGAGGGGAGGAAAAAAAAGGAGGAACAAAGGCTAGATTACATCTTCTTTTTCAGACTCTCAAAAACATCAACTGTCACCTGTGTGTCTTCCGCAAGAATAAAAAAAAAAATGGGTGACCATCGTTTAAGGGTCATTGTGATTTTAATCTCTTCAAAATCTTGGAGTGGAGTGAATGTTTCAGTGTTCCTGACGGCGGGACGCTTGGCTGTCGGGGTGGGAACATCAGCAGGGCTCTCTGCGTTTCCAGAAAAACAGAATGTGGGGATGAACTCTGATTTGTGTGGGAGAGACAGAGGGATGGACAACTACCTGCTGTCTGGATAATTAAAAACTGTCTGTGGAGGCAAGAGTCTCGTCAGGACACATTATTGAGGAAGTTACTGTGGACACCACATTCACAAAGATCACACACTGAGGGGCTACGAGTTGGATGAAGGATGAGATAAGGAGAAGAGAAATACATGGTGCCTTGCAAAGGTATTCATACCCTTTGAACTTGTCACACACTACAATAACAAACCAACAATCCATCATCTGAAAATAGAAAGAGCATGGCACAACTTCAAACCTACAAAAACATGGCCGTCCACCTAAACTGGCAGGCCGGGCAAGGAGAGCATTAATCAGTATTAGTTGTCCACTTCTCAAACACAAAGCACTTTCTTATGACTTTCTTTTAACAAAGAAAGCCATAGCCCTAACCCACCCTAACCCTACCCTGTCTAGGGGAAAACTAACACCAGACATCAACATGAACACCCTCATGTCTCATTGTACCGGGCTGGGTCATCCTGAGCTATCTCTGTAATTATGCTGCTATAGGCTTACTCTGCTGAAGGATAGACTGACCACCTTTCTTCACTGTGTTACTTTAATCTTCTGCTACTCGCGAATTGCATTATTTGCTCTTATTTTAACAGTTAACTTTATGTTTTCTCTCAGTGTTTTTCTCTCCATAGAAGGTATACCTGGTCCAGCGTTCTGCTCAGATGTGATGCCTTGTTGGAGGGGGGGCATTGACTGGGATGATGGTCCCAGTAACTGAACGTTCTCCCTCTATTGTCATCAACTTTTTACTTTCTTTAACATAGAAAGTACTCCTACATCAGTTATTTTGTTCTCTTGTGTCTCTGCTCTGTCTTCCCGAACCCCCAGTCGGTTGTGGCAGATGAACACTCGTACTGAGCCAGGTTCTGGTTCTGCTGGAGGTTTCTTCCTGTTAGATGGGAGTTTTTCCTCTCCACTGTCGCTACATGCCTGGTCAGCATGAAGGATTGCTGCGAAGTCAACAACACAACGCAAACAACTGTTTACTGTTGCTACATGTTCATTCAGGAGGAGTGAACGCTGCAAGTCAATCACTCGATGCAGTCTGTTCGGTTTCCTTAGATACAAAAATGTGAAACTAATTGAATTTTCTTGTTAAGTGCCTTGAGATGACGTGTTGTGAATTGACGCTTTATAAACAAACTGAAATTAACTGAATTGAACACGCCATCTCCAGGGTGAAACATGATGGTGGCAGCATCATGCTCGGGATGGTTTCTTCAGAACGAAAAGGGAGCATGTTTCAGAATATCCCACTTAAAATTCAAATTTCAATCCATTAAAGATAAGACTTCAAAACTGATGTTAACTGGTGTCTCCACCCAACAAGTCTCAGACTGAGCTTTTTGAGGTAGATGAATGGGAATAAGCTTCAGTTTGTAGATGTACAAAGCTGGTGGAAACACACACTAAAGACTTGCAGATGTAACTGGATGAAAAGGTTGTAAAAATTCAGAAAACTATGTATCATTTTCTTTCCCTTTCGAATTTATTAGGTTTATTTATTTATTACTTTTTGTCGGTCTATCACGTATAATCCTAAAGCAATACAATGAAATTTGTTGTAATGTGGCAAAGTGTAAAAAAGCTCAAGAATACCTTTGCAAGGCACTGTAAAAAACGGTGCAAGAGAATCAATACAACAACAAAAAAGGAAAAATAATAAACTAAAATGTAGAAAAGGATGAAAAAACAAATAAACCATGACTTCTCTCTGATGTAATGACAGGAGTTATTTAGATTTATGCCAATGAAACCGAATGAAAGTACCTTACATCTTACATAGCATGGAACAACTCCTTAAATACGGTAGTGCTTATTTATGTAAATCAATACTTGGACTCAAACACGCACACATGCACTGAGCAGGTTTGTTCCAGCTTCCTGAGCTTAGCGCCAAGTTTAACATGTGCAAGGCAGTTTGGGAGAGTTGGCCAAGGAATCAACAGGAGGGGAGTGAAAGAGAGAAGATAGTGTATGTGCGTTAGAGAGAGAAAAAGAAAGAAAGCATCGACCTTTAGGAATAAATGATGCTTTAAAACAAGACAGACAAAAAATAAGCAAGGGGGATCCCAAAAAAAGATCAATGGATGGAGGGAAAGAGAGGAAATAAGGAGAGGAAGGAAGTGAAGTGAAAACAGATGGATGACAAGAAAAAGATAACATGTTTGAGAGAGACTGCCACTGCTCAGGAATACAAAGTAATGATCCTGCATGATGACAGGTTTATGTTCTGCATACAGTAAAATGTCCTCTGCTCAGTGTCGGCTCTATGATGGAAAAAGGCAATTAGAGTGAAAAAGAGAAGGAGGGAGGAAAAATGTGGAGAAAATCAGCTAAAAGACAAACAGGGGGCAGAAAGATAAGGAGATGGAAGACGCAATCTGTTAACAAGTAGTTCATGTGAGTAGCAGAGGATTTTCAGCAACAATGTGTTTTACTGAGCATCAGAAAAAATGAATGATGATCAGTGTGGTTCAGTATTCACGGATGCACTTATTCACAGGTTTTACTTTGGAACAGGACTCCAATATATTTGTAGAAAATGTGCCTACTTTGCCTATTTTTGTAGAGCATTTCTAAAATATTGAACAGAAAATGCAGCTCGGGAAGCTAAAATACCAAAACAGCCAATCTGGGAGAACTTTTCATTTTCCTTGGTGCTGATTGGCTGTACCTACTAGAGTGGAGATAAGGAAGACCGTGGATCTTAGCTTCTGCGGCAGTGCCAAGACGGTTTCCACTGTGAGTATTAATGCATATTATTTGTTGTTTGAACAATTAAAATAGGCAGTTATAAACGTTTTTTAGAAGGGGTCTCGAGTATTTAGGGCGGCTGTGGTCCCCAAACCCAGCAAATACCAGGGGGGGCACTGTTTTCAAAATTCAAAACACATCAAGATAAACATACAGTATCTCAGTCAAAACAAAGAACAAAACCTAAAATGATAAACAAAGAGGAAACATTCTGCTTGTATGAAGTAATATGCGTGTTAATTACGTTTAATTATCAACTCAACAAAAAGAGTTGCTATTATTGAAAAACATAGCCACTTTATAATACAAGTTAGATTGTTGACTATTTACTGTATGTCTATCCAAATTGCTAGTTTCTTTTTACCTTTCCTATTCCAATACATCAGCATTGACTTTCCATTTAGCCCACCTCAAAGCTTTTGTGACATTTCAGCAAACACTTTCCAGCATCCTTAAATGAATGAAATAATATCTATTTTTAAAAATTCAAAGATATAAAACCAAGGTTAAAAGTGAATGCCTTTAAAGTTTTTCGAGGACAAGGCATCACAACTAGGCTGACCATAAAGGAAGATAATTTACAGGTTTAACACCAACTGTGGGAGTTATAGAGATGATGTCAACTTAAACACCAGGATACAGCCAAAGCATCGTCCACATATATAAAAACGGATATGACACGGCACTCATCCACAGCTCAAGTTATTCACTTGAAGGTTTTTGGATCTTCTCATGCGTGACGCTTAAGGAGATCAAAGAAAGAGAAGTCGGTCTGTTAAAACCAAACTTAGGCCATGTACACACGTAGCCAGGTTTTTTTTTAAACAATTTTTTAAGAATATCCTCACCACCTCGTTTAAAACAAAAAAAACTACGTCCACACCTAACCGCATAAGTGCATTGTTAAGCATCATAGACATGCCAAACCTGTAGGGGGCAGTAGTTCCCCCAAATCCTATCCATTCAGAGTAACTTTCTACTTTCTAACTTCTACATCAAGCTTGTAAAAACAAGCAAGCAAAAAGCGCTTCTTTGAAGATTTGCCCTGTATTCAGCTCCATTAGGTCAATTCTATTATTTCAGTTAATTCGCAACAGATGTGTCTCAAGGCTTTTGAGTCCCCCCCCCCACTAAAAAAGTCAATTCAATCTAATTACACAGACAGATTCCAAATACTGTACAAACATCCCATGTCGTGACCATGCATGTAGTGACAGTGGAGGAAACGCTCACCTTTAACAAGAAGAAACCTCCAGCAGAACCAGAACACGCCCGTGGTGTGCCCTCCCATCAATTCTCACCAGTTTTCCCTGTTTCTGCTGAAGAAATGTATCCCCAGAGCATGATGCCACCACCACCATGCTTCATAGTGGAGATGATGTGTTCACGGTAAGTGTAGGTTTTTCACTACAGAATGTTGGCCTGACCAGACAACCTTCATTCACATGTTATGCTGTCCAAACCTTTAGGTATTATATGGCTTTCTTTCAACACATTTTTTTAGATTGACAAAAAATGTAAAGCCTGTATCCTTTTACTTCTACTAAAGATTTATCCACTGCTTTATGTTGACCCTTCACATAAAATCCCACTGAAAACATGGATATTCATAGGTGTATTGTGACTAATGAGAAAAAGTTCAAGGGGTGTTAAGACTTCAGAATGCTTGGCAACTGTACATTTATTGCACACCATTGGTACAGGTTACAACTACAAATAAACCAAAAATATATTAGAAAACGTTTTAACCTTGACAAAACACCAATTTTCACAAAGAAATATAAGGCAATAAATAAAAGGCAGTATTACTGAAATGATTTATTAAAAGGGATTTAAAGACAACACAAATGTCTATAATCACTAGCATGTTTTTATTCAGCCACCCACCCTGCTACTACCTCGTAATCTTAAACACAATCAAAACTAATGGTTGGTGATGATAATGATGATGAATAAGCCCGTTCACGGCCAATGTGCTCCTAAACCGGCAGAGAGTATGTATCTGATTGGTTAACTGCCAGGAAGTGAGATGGAGGTCAGGCTGTTCATGTTGACATTCTTAAACTCTCAGAAACTATTTTAAAGGATTTAAATGTATTTAAAAAATACACATTAGTGAAATGTATTACCTTTTTCTGCTTTTTTCCTTTACTTGTTTTTCCCCACTTGTCTCCAAAACACTCCAGGGAACATAAATAGGCCGGTGGTGTTCGTGTCGTAAAATAACATAACAAAACAAGGGATTACGGCACATTATATTACAAATCCAGCAATAAAAACAAGCCAAGCAATCACACCTTTATCTCTTCATCACTTCAGGATGAGCTGCTTGGTGTGTGCATGTGTGAGTGTAAAAGGGAGAGTGGGGTTAAACCATGTTCTCATATGCAGGTCATGTCTGGGTCAATCTCTCTGGCTCCAGCACTTCCCTGCTCAACTCCTTCATATCCTCTGTTATCCTTCTCTCTCTCTCTCGCTCGCTCACTGTCTCACACAATCACACACAGCAACATATGTGTGCATAAAGTGATTTTTACATGAATATACAAAAGAAAAGTAAAATTTTAATGGAAAACAGTCAGTAAAACACTATATCTCACACTTTGGTTTGTATGCATTTAAGTTTGGTAAATTACATTAGAAAATACAAAAAAGGGACGTTTTCTGTACATTTTTATTGGTTGGGGAAAAAAACAACATTCAGCTCCAAACGATGTTGCCAAGCACTTGCATTATCTCCAAGCTAAAACAAAAGGTGTCGCTTTATGAATTTGTTTTATGGTGAAACTATGAAAACAAATGTTTTTGTTAGAGAGATCAAAAAGTGAAAGGCCAACCATTCCTGCCTGAATAAAGTGGCAGCATGTGACAACTCAGCAGACATTTCATTGGCTGCAAGAGACTGGCTTTCACTCTTGGACTTCAACAGTACTGGTTTTACTGGGATGGTCCCAGTTCTTTCCTGTCTGTCTCTATACCCTTATAGATCTCGTTCACCGAGAAACTGTGTAATGCTTGTTTTTTGTGAAATACCATTGGTCACTCTGAGCTGCATATGCATGCTGCTTGTGAACAATTTCTCCAATCCCCATTGCCCGAATTAACCACAGAAAGAAAACAGACGGCAAAACGAGCGAGTCAATACAAGCCAGTCCCTTCTACGTCACAGGGAAAATTTGTTTTAATGGTCTTGCCTACCTTGGCTTGCAACCACCCGCGGGAAGGCTGATTTTGGAGCCTGGAGAGAACCAATCACGTCTCTGCTAATAGAAGCCGAAGCTAAATGTTAGCAATGAAGCTAACTGTTAGCAACTCCACAGCATGGCAGAACAGGGTTGGGCTTGGTTTATTTGTGGACATAGCACAGCGTAGCATTTTTTACCCAAGAAAGAGAAGCTGAGGAAGAAACTGTTGAAATTTGTTTGTTTGAAGGCAGTACAAGATTGCTGTTAGCCAATGAGAGGCGGGAGGTTTGCATATTGTGAATAATAATGAGTTAGACTCGTGGTCATGACGTTTCATCCCACACACTCCTCCGACAAACTGCAACCTCCTGAAACAGGAGCGGCAGAGGATTTATTCCATGTAAAACTCACAAGGCATTCATTCATACTGGAGACTGGAAACGAGTGAATGAGACTTTTTTTTCTTAATTTTCATGTATGTTGGTGATACATTCACTAAAAGTGAAACTAAATTTGAGGTAATTAAATGAATTTTATTCAAAATCGAGTCCTGTAGTGTATCATTACCTCCACCAAGGTGTTATTTAGCAACATAACTCAAAACGTTTTAGGTGGATTTAGATTTTCAGTTTTCAGGAAATGTCTGCAATGGGACCAGGGACAAGTGGTTAGAATTTGGGGGTGATCCGAAAACCTGGATGGGGGTGGACCGAGATGCCTTGGCGGAGGTTTGCGCTCTCAGAGTGCTTTTCTAATTTTTTATGTGCCCCCGATTTGTATGTCTGTTGGTGTAAAAGGTCTAGTATATAATGTCATCGCCACTATTATATTTGGTTGTTGCTTTAAATACTTGATGATTACCTGAGCATTTGGGGATGAAAGTTCAACATTCCACAAACACTATTAGTCCCCCCAAGTGGTTAAAATGTTATTGGCTCAATTAATCAAACAATAACACCTGTTAGATCAGAAGTCCCCAACCTTTTTTTCCGTCACAGACCAGTTTAATATCTAACAATATTCATGCACACCGGCCGGTAAATGCAACAAAATAAAAAGAAATGACTGGCATAAAAAACGGGGTTATTTTTAAATATGATATTAAATGTAAATCCAATGTGTCCTCAGAACTTTATTTGCGGGGCGAGAGGTGGGGTACACCCTAGAGAGGTCGCCCATCGCAGGGCAACACAGAAACACACAGGATAAACAACATGCATGCACACACTCATACCTTAAGGCAATTTAGAGAAACCAATTTACCTAACAGTCATGTTTTTGGACTGTGGGAGGAAGCCAGAGCACCTGGAGAGTACCCACACATGCATAGGGAGAACAGGGCATTCTTGCTGCAAGGCAATATGCTACCAACTGTGCCACTGTGCAGCCCTTAAAACGGAAATACTGTATGTTATTAATTCTTTCTGTGGGACCTCCGGCCTAATACTAAATGACCCACAGCCTGGTATCGGTCCGGGGGTTGGGGGCCTCTGTGTTTGAGCATTTGGTAAATTAAGGAGAGGAATCTTCATCTGTGCAAACAGAGCGTCTGCATAGCTTAGAATAAAATCAAGTTATGGTATCAGGGCATTGCAGCGATATTTGGTGTCCATGTGCATCACTATGTAGCATACCTATACTGTGAGGCTCATGCCATGGAATTGTTTGCAAGGTCCAAATTAGTCCCTGGCAGCATCGCTGGGCTGGGGGTCAAATCAAGTATACAGCAGTATCAACTACGTGGAAAGGCTACACCAGAGTTTTTTTTATTTATATTATTTAAAACTGCTGATTTTTCTTTAAATTAAAATGCAAGGGAGACATGCAAGAGTGTGGGTAAAAGATGCAATGTAAACTTTGCTATGCACATCTAATAGTGAAAGAATACCTAATGGACATGTGCAACTGTTTTTCAACTGTGTTAAAAGGTTGCTGACGCAGTTCAAAGAAAATGTTATATTTTCTTTGTATTCAAAGATTATAAATCTATACAAGTGTTCATTCATCAACAAAAGTGACTGAGTATCCAAAGAAATATAAATGTGTGTGAGTGGCTGACCTTAAAAAATACTGTGCAGGAATGCTCAGTTTGGTGATTTGACAAAGAACCACACGTATAATTATACCTCAGCTATCTTAACCTCAGGGATTCCAAAAATTTGTCTGAGCCACTTCCAAAGCAGCATGAACCGACATGGAAACTGTGAAATGGAACCACCCCATGGGCAAAATGACTCTGGTTTGGGTGTTTGAACATCTTTCAGGTTTCATTTTGTTGTGTTTTTTTTGGCCAAAGAGGCTATTCTTCCAAATTTAGTTGAGTCAAACAGAAACTCTTGCAACTCCTCTAATGTTGTTTGGTATGAGGTTTAGCAGCTGCAAAATAAATTATTCTAGCCATTATGGAAATATGCTTACAATTAGGCTTTTTTGTCTTTTGAAGAATCTGAGGAGAAAAACCACACCCGAGACCACATAATACCTATACCACTCAAACAGAATGCTGCTTTATTGTGAGAGGACAAAGAGTAACAGTATTACTTAAGACTGGGAATGACAAACTATACATAAAAAACAGAGAAATTTACTTATGCAAGTCAATAAACTGGCAACCAATATGCACATTAAAAGTCAAAGAACATTTCATAAAGTCTTCTCTAGAAACTCTGACATAACAGAACTGGTTGCTGACCCGTTTAAAAAAACAAAAAAATTATGTACTTGATTTTATTTGGAGAAAAAAAAAGCTACAACTATTTTTGCCGCAGCTAAAATAACCCTAATTATAACTCTTACAATGTTATTTAAACCACTTAATCTAAATTAACATCTAGCATTAGATCTTAAGTGCTTGTATCTCACTGTTGGTTGGGCATTCTGCTCATGTAGCTAGGCTGTGGTTGTCTTTCAAAAACACATAGCTCTTAGTTTGTCTACTGAAGTTTTAAGACAGCATTTTCTTGTAAGGAAGGGAAAAGTATACCGGTAGCTTTCTTTCAGCTAGCTGACCAACAGCGTACAGCAACAGATTGGGTAGGGGCAGCACTGTAATACTCTATGCTCCATAGACTGAAAATAGTTTAAAAGGGTGTATATTATAGGAATGATACTTTAAGTCAAGTAAATTTGATTTGCATAGGATATTTAAGCCAACAAGGCAATTCAAAGTGCTTTACATGGTAAAAACATGACACAATAAGCAAACAAAAAAAGGACATTACGGTGGCAAAATGAAGAGAAGTACTTAAAAGCTGCAATCCAGACTAGAAATAACGATGTTCCAGTGATTATTGACTAAAGGCAGCTCATAGCAAATGAGTTATTAGCCTTGATTTAAAAGAATTGAGTGTTTCAGCAGTTTTGCAGTTTTCTGGAAGTTTGTTCCAGATTAATGGAGCATGAAAATAGAATGTTGCTTTTCCATGTTTAGTTCTGACTCTGGGGACACAGAATAGACTTGAACCAGAAGACCTGAGTGGTCTGGAAGGTTGATACAACAGCAACAGATCTTCTACGCATTTTGGTGCTAGGCCTTTCAATGATTTATAAATTAGCAAAAGTATTTTGAAGTCTATTCTCTGAACTACATGGAGCCAGTGTAAGGACTTTAGAACTGGGGTGATTTTCTCTAGTTTCCTGGTTCTAGTGAGGAACACGAGCAGCTGCGTTCTGGATCAGCTGCAGCTGTCTGATTGACTTTTTAGACAGACCTGTGAGGACGCTGTTGCAGTAATCAATCAGTCTGAAGATAAACACATGGATGAGTGTCACTATATCTTGTTGGGACATTAGTCCAGTAATCCTGGAAATGTTCTACAGGTGATAGAAGGCTTACTTTGTCATTTTGTTTTTGCGTTTCTGAAGGTAATAGAACTTTTTTAGAATTGGTATGTCTTCACATTGTAACTTGGCTCATTCCTATTAGACAGTAAATATAAATGAGGGAAAACTAAATATGTCCACTACTAATACATAATTTAAAGTCAGGTGTAATTATATTTTGACACAAACTAAATGCCAAATAAAACGGATCTTTCTGTAGAAATTAGATCCACCTATTGTAAACATCAAATACAAATACTCCAAATCCAAATCAAGCTAAATCCTGTGATATACCTTTGAGTTCTTTTTAATGTACCACACTTTTACTAATGCAAAGTTATTCTGATTCTGAAGTTTAAATTCTCAGTTTACCCTAGGAAACCTTCAGGATTATAAGAAGTCAGAGTAAAGGAGTAATTTGGAAGTAACGGATGATTTTTAGAAGCAGCACCAGTCTAATCAGAAACCAATTAGACATCTAAAAGAAAACCCTGAATGAAGACAAAGAAAGACAAAAATAGACAACCAGGGAAAATAAGGACAAAGCACTGTTTTAATGTAAATACCCACTGATTTGAATTGATGTTGGCGGACGGAAAACAAGGAGACAGCGTGTCAGAGCCAGACCCTCTAACTGACTCCATGTTTTTAGAAGAGTGGACCAATTTGACTGCATAAACACTTTCTCTAAAAAATACAGCGATAAACAGCCCAACACATAAACTAAGCTAGATATACACACATATACCACAAGATCCGACGAATGTCAAAGCTCAGTGCTTCCAAGAAAACTGCTCTTCCTCCTCACACACTCCTCAAACCCATACTCATAATCTGACAAACACACATAAACACGGCTTTGCTTCTTTGCTGAGAGATGTACTGTGCCATAAACATCAAGCCATAACTCCATACACCACAAAAGACAAAATAAATGGCTCTCAGCATGTATAAAGGCAGTGTTAATCAGTGCCTCTATCTAAGGGAGTTCCCCTAAAATTTCACACTCACTGTTTGCATGTAGGATCCATCTCTTTTCACACACGTATGAACACACACGTGGTGGAAAGGTCATCAAACTCAGCAACCTCTTGCTCTGGTTGGGGCTCAGCTGCTTTTGTTTGAGTTAACTCCTCTTCCTCACCCAGCAGCCAGCGCAGCACCAGCTCAGCACATAGCTGCCCCTCTGTTTGTGCTGGAAAATCAGATAGTGACTCTACGGCCAATCAGACGTTTCGGATTACGCACATGTCGGGGATGGATGTTTTTTAAACAAGATCATATAGGTGTTTGAACAGAGGTTGTGGGATGTTTGCATTCCTGTTCCGATAAATATACATCTCCATGTGTACCTGATTTAGATCCAGATTTAGGTCTTATTAGTACTGATCGTTAAAGAGCACCTGAGGCACCCACTCTGAGAGTTCACAGTAGCACCCAAATCAAACACACATGAGTATTCAGCAGACTAATAAAAAACAATATATAATACATACTTTGGCATTGGTAGCCCATTATGATCAATATTCAAAGCCCAAACCGTGCACCTAACTGTTTGCTCCACAATCTACTGGCTTCTCCATAGTTGCATCTTTCTGGGGTTTTCTTTGGAGTGAGACTGACTAAACATTATCTGCTGATTATCTCTAGTTAGATTAAAAACCAAGAGTGACAGAGCTGATGCTGATTTAAATGATGTTGGAGAAGAGGAAGGGCAATCATCTACAAATCTGAACACTGCAGTGAAAGAGGCATTTTTAATGTATGGGACTGAAGTTAATCAGACACATTTGTGTTTTATTTCAGATTTTCACTTGACCTAAATATGTGCACTTGAGTACAAAACAAGTCACAGTACAACAGACCCCCGGTTAGGGATCCCGGCTGGTAAGTACGAAAAATGTATTTATATAGCACCTTTTCCACAAAGGAATCACAAAGTACTTCACAACAGAAGAAGAAAACACAAGAAAAAGGGGAAAACAAAAGAAAAAAAAACAATCAGGAGAAAACATATTCTAAAACTATCTGAAAGCAAGATAAAAAAAGACAAGTCTTTAAAAGCTTTCTAAAAACACACAAAAAAAGATCCTCACTGATGCCTAACCCTACCCATAATATGCATTACCACACACAGTGGAAACAGCAGAAGCTAAACTCTATAGTTTTCGATATTTACTCTCTTGGGGGTTCAACCAGTCAGCGCCAAGGAAAACGAAAGGTGCTCCTGGACTGGCTGGTTTGCAAATGCCAGCCAATAGCAGGTCAAGCAAAAAAGCATATAGGTATTTCAGCTTCTCAAACTGCGTTTTCTTTGGAATATTTTAGATATCCATATGAAAAAAATCAGCAAACAGGCAGATTTTCCGTGAATATTTTTGAGTTACGTTCCAAAGAACAATCTGTGAACAGGTGAATCTGCGAATACTCAACTGCAAAAAGGCACCAGTCCACTTTATATAAAATCTTCATACTTTTCTTAGATATTATTTCCATACACTTATCCTAATCTCCACGCTTGAAAACTTATTTTTCTTTGTGAAGCTTATCTAAAACCCCATCCTGTGGAGGGATTATCGATCGACGTCACTCCCTGATCGACTGTGTGTGTCGTCTGCAGAAAGAGACGCGATCATGTTTTCTTGTGGTTGCACAAATTGTTTTGATAAAAGCATCAAAACGTGGATGTTCTACAGAACTCCACCGACTCGCACCTGCAAGCTATCAGAAAAAGTGATTGGAACGATGATTAAAAAATTGAATCTGCAGAAATCACTTCATTTCAGGCAAGCCTTGGTTAACAAACAAGCTAACTGGAAATAATAATAATGTGAATCAGCGCTATGTATGGGCTGGCGTCTCTTTCTGCAATAGGTTGCGCGTGCATCCGCTGTGTTTATAAACAAATAACCCCTCTATGGATCTGTAGCCAATAACCTGGATACCTAAGAAATGTAAATGGTCCATGGACTGAATTTATATATCTACCGTAATGTTTGAGCGTGAATAGATATTTACACAGAAAGACAGTACACGGAAAATTTTATTTTAGTTTTAATTCATGACGTACTTTTTTTTTATAGCTCTGCCTGAACATCGTCATTACGGCGTCAACACAACACGACAGTAACATGTCTGGTCAGATAATAAAGATACTTTAGCCTACCAGAAAAGTTATTGGTCACTATCTTCCTCTCCCTCTTAAGCAGTAAAGCCACTGAAGTCGTCGTCTTTTTATACTGACTCAGTTCTTCCCACTGCCTCCTACGTCACGCCATCGATTCATCGATGCCAAGGTTACGTGCAGTAGCTCTATTTTCTTCTTTGACGGCCAGCTCGATTGCCTTTAACTTAAAAGCTGCGTTTCTTCGTGTGTTTTCCATGACGAGGGTGCGTGCATGACAACTACTGTTAGTGTGTTTTTGTGTGCATTGTCTATCCCTACATCTGTCTCACTTTTGCGCTTCCTGCTTTAGTGCCCCCTGGAGGCCATTAGCCCATTAAAAATCTATAAATTAGCCACATCATTGTATAGGCCCTAGGGTCCACAGCTTATGAAAAATTGAGCTGTTTTTAGTCAGAAAATTACAGTAAGTTCAGTCCATGAAATGGTTAATGGCCTGTACTTGTATAACACTTCATCTAGTCCTGAGGACCCCAAAATGCTTCACACGACATTGGCTCATTCACCCATTCACGCACACATTCACTCTGGTGAAGGTAAGCTACATTGTAGCCACAGCTGCCCTGGGGATCAATGACAGAAGAGAGTCTGCCTTAAACAGGCGCCACCAGGCACTCTGACCACCACCAGTAGGCAAGGGGGGAGAAGTGTCGTGCCCGAGGACACAACGGCAGAGACGGACGGAGCTGGGTTTCGAACCCGCAACCCTCCGGTTACAGAACGAGCTTCTACTTCCTCAGACACGGTCGCCCAAGCATTTGCATTTGCAATTCTTGGGTAACCAGGTTACCTATAAAGAGCTCACCATCCTTTTTGAAACTGAGAGATACTTAAAGGGTACAGAGTTATATGAAGGGCTACCTTTACATTACACACTTCTGTCACATGTTAATTGCTCACAATTATTATTAATAATTTAAGGCAGGAAACAGATACATTTCAACATGCAACACTTTATTTTTATTATTCTCAGTGCCTCTCAATTGTTTCATTTTTAAAATGATCGCCTCTGCGACATTTCTTGGAAAAACCATGTCCATTTTTACTAACCACTAACTCTGAAACAACTTTTACCCCCTACAAGTGACCCCTACATAAGACATAGCGTGCTTTTTTAATCCTACCGACCACTAAAAGGACTTTACTTTAGAGGCAAATTCCTACAATCGCACTCACAGACCTGCAGACGTTCATACACTGATGAACAGATCAGTAGGACTCAGATGCCTTAGTCAGGGGCAAATCGTTTCTAGCCTGAAAAAACTTTGTCAGTATACATTGCTGGACATCAACACGTTACTAATCATGTTTAACCAAAGATCTATTTTTGACAATTTAATTTATTCCTTTTGCACTATTTTCGAACCGTTAACTAAACTTTGGAGTGTGTTGCTGAGAGACGGCTAACGCACACATGTGGCGACGGTGGGCTCAGCACAGTCTGGAATTGATTGTGTCTCGTTAATCGCTGGGATTAATTAGAGCCACAGCAAAACAGGGCAGAGCCAAAATCTGCACCAGCTTGCACATGTGTGTGATTTTGTGTCCATTTCCACGGGGATAGATCTGAGTATAAGCGGAATGTATGCATGTGTATTTGTGGGAACATGTGGGTAAATGGCCATTTGCCGAATAAATGAGGAATGTCCTGTCTGGGACTGTGAGCACATATTAGACTGGTTTTTAGAGGTGTGTCGTTTTAGTGTGTGTGTGTTTGCACGTGTGTGTATGTGCAAATGTCTCAGTTCCATGGCTCAATGTTTGCCATGGAGCAAATCCCAGCCTTTAGCCTAATGAAGGAAACTAATCATGTCCACTGTAATCACACAAATACACACTTTTTTTTTATTACTGAGCACACACAAGCATAAGACCGTAGTGTGAGAGGAGGAAGGGACAGAGATGGGGGGAAGAATAAAAGGGTGTGAGCTGGACCAAAGGGGATGGAGAGGAAAGAAGCCATTATGTACCCGTAATACTTCTGTCTGCGGTCTGAAGCCTGTACTTTGTTTTGAGCCAAAGCCAATACCAGGAGGACCAAACTATCTATTGACACTGAATCACTTTGCCAGGGAAAACACTAAAGCGCTCAGAGGAAAAGGTGATTTTAAGAAGCTATGGGAAGTTTGGAAAACAACAAAATTACCTCAGAGTCATCATTCTGTCAGAATAAACTTTTGCTTTGTTTGTTTATTAATCTTTAATCCATCCTTTTCTTTAGGGATCGTGGGGGATTAATACAATCTGGATCCTGTCTTCGGTCATCATTTGTACTGTTTATACCAAACATCCCAAAAATAAAGAGTGCAATCAACATCAGGTAGAGGAGGAAAGAATTATAAGAGAAAATACAAGCAAGCCAACAGTTTTTCTAGAAAATTACACACTTTATAAAATGTATCAAATATCTGTTCATTATTTTGGATCAGATGAAAAAGACTTGACTCTAAGCTCCTTTTAGTAGTGGCAAGTTACCAGATTTAGGTAATACTATCTTTACGTTTTACAGAGTAGATTAAAGGTGAATTTAAATATGTACAGGGACACACCTTGCTTAGCTCATACAGTGCTATTTGCTACAAAAACCTGGAGAATCTCTTCTCACCATCTATCTTCAGTTTCCCTTTTCTACATTTTTTGTGTGAGGTATGCAAATTTATCCCTCAGTAAGGAAGCCAACAAATGCATTTTTGGGTTGTAAAAGAAATAAAAATAATAATAAAGCTGGTGAAGGGGGGGTGGGGTGGGGGGAGCATAACAGGATAAACTTTACAATTTTCTAAGCATTTAAGCACCCCATTTACAATAGGAGCAAAACACTCAAGACACATTATTAAGAAGCATAGGAATGAATTCTTCCCCATGCAGACATTTGGCATTAATCACATTAATGGATAAGTCTGCAGTGGAACCAGCTGGGTTTTATGGGTGTTTCAAGTATGACTGTCGGTGGGTGAGTTTTATTTATGCAAAAGTGCACAAGTCAGTTCAAGTGTTCTGTTTCTTTTTCATCAAATTAACCTTAACAGGGCGCCAGGCAAAGTCATTCATAAACAATTTTTACAACTTCCAAACACATAATTTACAATATGTTTATCATAAATGAATGCTCTGGTGGTGAAGGTGTATAGTAACTTAAATGTATGACATGTTTGTTAATTGTTTTGCAAGATTGCAAGTCTGTTTCTTTTACTTTGAATTTAAGTGAAATGAAAATACACTCTCTACTTCTGAGGCGACAATTTGTTTGAATCCTGTGCTGTCAGTCTTGTTGAAGAGCGTAGCGTCGCCACACACAGAGAGATGTGTGTCTGTTCTCAGTCCGCTCGGTGTCTACTCACCCACAAGGAAGCCCTCAGCACATACACACACACACACACACTTATGCACAAGGGCACAGTACGTTTTTATAGTTAGTGACAGCTGACGAACCCCCCCCCCTAACTCTGACCTTCAAACTCTGGCTCTACCGTCTGTAACCCCCCTGCTAATTGACACGTCTCCGCTGATAAAGTATCCACACATCCTCTAAAAACACACAGAAGCTCCTCTTGAAATAACACATGACACATTATTACAATCTGACATTATATTAAAACTTGAATGAAAACAAAAAGAATGTCCTTTAGTGTAAATTGTCCTAATTACAAGACAGCACATTTTTAAAAAGTGCATAAAAGTAGACAAGAATTAAAGAAAATCAAATAGGTAAAAGGCAAACAGAGAACGTGACAGGACGAGGAGTTCAGTAGGGGCTCTAATAAAACATGTGTTACCTATTGGGTTTGCACTGGACAGAGGATAGAGAAAGAGGCCTACACTTCCCAGGCAGTCGGTGGAAAAGTACACTCTACAATTCATTGCTTCCTTCACGCCAAATTAAAGGTCCCTTGTTTAAAAAAAAATGGGGGTAGGGGCAAGGTTGAGGGGATTCAAGGGGGGTGGAGCAACAAAAAGGAGCTTTTATTGCAAAGAAAAACATTCCCTGATCACCCCAAAAACTGCTATGCTTCTGTTTGTAGGACCAAATTTATGCTCAGAGCAGAGTTTTAAACATAGTCAGTCAGTCAGGTTTTAGCTTATTAACTTTGGTACACATGTCTTTTCATGTGAAGTCATATTTTTCTAAAATGTGACTATTCAGTCTGAGAAAATAACTTGCATTAAAATGCAGAAATCAAATATTTCCTGAAAGAGTTTATTAATATTGTATAAATTAGAAATTAGAATTAGACATGTGAAATGGGTTTTTTTGAATTCCCTAAGAAAGAAAGCATTATTTCAGCAACCAATTACTAGCAAAAGTGCAAATAAACAAAATAATAATACATTTAAAAAACAGAGAAAAGAAACACAAAATTTTCTACGGTAAACTGAAGAACGGAATGTGTAAAACATCTGTTGTTTACACAGTGGAGGACTTATTTTATATACACTTATTTCGAATGTATAAAAAAAATGTCAAAACAGATCAATCAAACCATAAAAATATTGATGCTGAAATAATTTTTTTCTTTAATGCAATAATCCTTTATTTCAACTGCACATCTTTAAATCAAAACAAGCATACTTATATTTTTTTAATAAAAGCTGCAAATATAATAAACCTAAGGTTAATTACACTGTAACTGCACTGTATTTATATTGTTTTGTAAAGCTTTTGCACTGTGTTATCTATTTTACTTACTATTGGTATATAATTTCAGCATAGTCTAGTTATCCAGTAACATAATAATCATTTCACTTAAGCCTAGTTTATACTTCTCCTTTAGTGGGAGTGCAGAGACACACAGAGCCATCATTTGTTCATACAAGCACTCTGTCACAGGCCCGCAGAGGTTGACAGAGATATGCCCAACTTTTAAATGTCCGTCGAAAGTTACGGAGAGCACAAGCCTGTGATTGGTCAGCACGCCACGTCCTTTAAATCCATCAACAGCACCGACATTTACCCAAAAACAAATGCTGAAAATATCTAGCAGCAGACATGGAGCAGATTGAAGAACGTCTTGCATAAAACAATTGATGATGAACAATGATTAGCGTCCGTTCAAATAACCAGTGAGGAGCATTTATCATATTTGTCCATGAAAAACTACTTTGAGTATTGAAAAAGAGTTGCTCAAGTGAAGAGTTTGGGTTTCAAATTAAAAACGTAAAAAAGTAAATGCACTGTTGTTGACCAGAGACACTGGTCATTCAATGACATAAACGTTATTGTCTTGAAGCGAAATCTTTTAACCCAAATGCAGAATAAAACACTAAAAGATTTATTCACACACTATGAGCAGATAAACTCTAGCCCTGCTGACTGACAGGAGCAGGAGCAGCACTGCTATGTTCCCATTGCAAGTTAAATGCTCAATTCTGATTGCTTGTTAAAATTCATTTTCCTATTCAAAGTTTTTTTTTTCTATTGTGGCAGCTGAAACAATCCAGTGATAAAGTTACAAACAGAGGAATAAAACGAAAACTTCAGATGTTTTCAGAACATTTTATAATCCTCCTTTTCGTTAAAGAAAATTCCACCAAAACGCTACAGACTTTCTAAATAAATCAAGCATATTTCACAGCGCACGAACTTGGTGCTGTCAGCTGCTCTGTGCACAGACGAAAGCGCTCCGCATACCCGAGTCTATCTTTAATCTGTGTTGTGTCAGTGTGCGGGTCTCTGCCGCATTTATATGGAAATAACCATGGATGACGAGTTCGGGTGAGTGTGTGTTTTTCTAATTGGACCGGTGCAGGGCCACCGCTGGAACTGTAAATTGGTGCATATGCTCATTGATTCATACTGCAAAATAGCACAGAATACATTTTTTATTTATTAAATTTTTTAAATTCAGGTTAGATTTTTTTTTGTGCGCAGAGCAGATTTTCGGTGCGCGAAGGCTGTGTCGGCAGTGCGCAATTGCGCACGCGCGCAGCTTAGAGGGAATATTGATTACAAGCACTCTTCATAATAAGTAAACAAGTATATGAGAATAAAGAAAAAATTAAGCCTCAAAGCATGTTAAAAAGATTGCATATCAACATAATAAGTCGGGGAGTAATTAGAAAGTAATTTGCTTTCATAAAATTTGTGTCAAAGTAGAAAAAGCCAACAAATATCATGTTACATTTATCCATCTGCTTATTTCTACATTAGAAAGCAAGTTAATTCCATTATTCAAATTTATGGGGGTTACCACGTATGTCTTAAATGACCCATGAAATGTACAAACTGAACTATTAGCACCCATTAAATGTATTAAATTAATGGTTATATAGCAGAACATAGCTGCTGTGGGCCTAATGTGAAAAGCAGCAGGAGGTGTAGAGGCTGGTTTCACTGAGATGGAAGCTGCATTTCCTACATGGGCCTCCCAGAGGAAGAGCTTTCATTCCTTCTGTAAGGTTCCCTCAGGAGCCAAGGCCTGAATGGACACTACTGCATAAACACTGGCTCCTTACCACATGTTACATGACCTGAGGGGAACACACAAACACACATCTGGGTTTCCAGTTCTCAAAGACTGTCTGGTTTGTTGATGGTTATCGTAGTGAGAAGGGTTCCTGCCTCTCCCTTTTCTCCCTCTTTATACCTCCCCTCACTATCCCTAAATCTGTTTCGTTTCCCCTCCCTCGTCTATCTCTAGCTCCCTCCTATCCATAAATTACAGAACTTATCAACACGCCTTTGATAAATCAAATCGCATGAACGAAACTCCCCGTTGCATCATACCGGCTATATAAACAGATACATTTTCCCCCAAAAGTTGTTGCCGTTGCTCAATTCAAATATTTTGCTTAGCCCTTGTGCTAAAATAGAGAAAGTCAACATTCTTGATTGTGCAAAGGTTGTATAATTTATATCTTTGAAGTTTGAACACACTAAGCCATGTGTGAAAAGATGAGGGAAACAAAGCAAGTTGGTGTAAATACATCGGTACAGATTTCCTGTCTCAACATCTGCTCTGTATGTTACATTCAGTTTTCACAACTGTGGACGGCTCAGTGTTTTATTTTTCAAACAACATCACCCAAATGGTGCATGTTGTAACAAATCTGACTAATATTTAATGAAAAAAACTGCTTGTAGAATGAATGGGAGCTTTTAAATCTTTTGCTTTTATTAAGGACACCAATCCAGGCATTACTATCATTCCTTATTTTAACTGATGGTAAGGATGGACCATCTTGTTTTTCATGTTTTAAATTGAGCTAACGTGATTTTTTTTGTGCACATATTTCTTTATTTATCCCAATTGAGATGATTCGCTGCTTCCTGATTTAGTCTACACTCCTTATTTCAAATTAAAGCTACAACACAGGCCATGCCCAGTGTTTGTTGATCCAAAGGTTTTATGACCTATTCCTCCACTTCACATCATAAAGATGTTTACTGCGTCCCAATCAATCATCCTTTTATCCATTCATCTATTGCCTTCTTGGGAACTGGGGGTAACCAATCCAGGATGGAAACCCAGCAACACTCATTCTGGGGATCTCAAGTGTTTCTCCGACCAGAAGGGAAATACGGTCGTTCCTTAGGCTTCTAGGTCTTTCCCAGGGTCTCTTCCCAATGGGGCGTGATTGGTAAATGTCCAAACAGAAGCATCCACGAGGTATCCAGATCAGATGCCTGCACTGCCCCAACTCACTCCTTTTGAGAGGGCGCATTATAAAAACCTATTTTCCCCAAACTAAATTACTCCTACAGTTGGATGAACCGCGTTGTTTGCCTGACAAACCCTATCAGTGTCATTTGAGGACCAGAGAAGGATAGACTAGGTCAGTTAGGACATGTTACAGGCCCAAATATTGTGAAGCCCTGGGATTAACCAGGGATACTTAGTGGTTCGGAGAAGATGCAAGCATTGTTCACTATGTAATCCAACACACCCCTGATGTTCCGACACATCATCATTTTTTTTATCTCTTTGTGTCAACACAACTTTAACTTTTGTAAAAATAGATGTTTTATTACCCCCACCTTAGCCCACATCCATCTGCTGTATTCTGCATCTATTTATGTCTTTGTAATGGACTTGAGTCTCAACTGACTGCTTGTCAAACAAACTTGAAATGATGACAGGATTTGTGATGCTGAAATCCTGTGGTTCTCCATCGATCCTGGACAAGATGAGCTGATCCAAACTACTGGGTTCTGGAATATATCATAGCTACAAGGTTATTTACGTAAATCCTTTTCTAATAGACTCCAAGACATTCTCAAATGATTGATCCATCAAAGACAAATGTTCCAGAAATGAACAAGCCCATCATCAGGCCAATGACACGACTCAGTGGCTGTTAGCAAGGTTCAAACTCTTAAATTTTCCATTGCATGGTTCAACAACTCCGTAGGATGCACTGGTCCACCTCGGTACCCGACTGGTCGACAAATACTTGGAGCGCCATTCTCGTCTCTATCTGTAATCACGACAAGCATTAGACTCCGACTAAGAATAGCTGATCAGATAATGCTACTGCAGAGACATTAGTGGAACATTACACACACATTAAACAGCCAAGCATCCCATCATTGCTCCGTCAACACAACCAGAGCCAAAAAAACGGTTCATGAGATGAAGTGATAGCCGTGGACTTGGGATTCAGTTGGTGATCACAAGCTTTGGAGTTTAAGAACAAGGGTAAGTGTTGCTACTGATGTTGACAAGATGAGATTACAGATTTTGAAATTGGCCAGGAAATTAAAATGATAGTGATCGCAAATCTATTTCTAACTCTGCTGTCTTCTGGCCAGACAATCCTTCAACTTTCACAGCAGAGTTGTGTTTTGCGTTCTGCTTGTGGTTAAAGCTAAAAAACCCATTTGTTATTTGCCTTTGGTTATTAATTTGTCAGGCTTATTTGCCACAGCATCAAGTGGTTCATGCATCCTGTTCCCAGAGGTGATTTTTAGATCTTACTTTGCTTTACTGTATAGAGACATTAGGCTCAGAAGCACTATTTGTTTCTATATTTTGGCTGGGGTAGTAAGTGACAGAGGGCATCTCAACAAATAACCACCTGTATAGCTCTGCCCCTGTATTTTTATTTTTATTTCCTAAGATTCTGAGAAACTAGTGGCTTTTATTCACTGTTTCAGACAGGAAATAGGTTGAGAAAAAGTGGGGAGATATGCAGCAAAGGTTCTAGGATCAGGAATTGAACCCCAGACAGCTGGGTGGAGGACTAACAGCCTCTGTATATCCGGTGCCTGCTCTAACACTGCACGGCACGTAGTCCCTGCAGTTAGCCACATTTGTTTTTAAGTTCCGATTTTGCGTCCAAACAATTATAAATGCAATTAACACAAATATTATCAGTACAGTTAAATTCATTTACATATTTAATTTTGAATATTGACCCGAAGGAATGTTGATTTTGACATTTAAACTGTATTTTAGCACCCCTCCTACATTTATATTGAGATAAATAAACTGACACCTCCAGCTTTTTATGCTAGACCATTCTACACGTTGCGTAATGTTCACACCCACTTTTACAGACTCAAAACTTCATTAAACATTTACACACACACACAATACACACACATTTGGCATTCAGGCTTAGTTTAATAAGCTACATATTTTACTCTCCATCTGCAAGGACACTTAACCTCAGAAAGTCTGTGTGTATATGTGGGTGAGGGTTTGTGGATGGCCAAACAAGGGTTCATTCTCTGTCTGTGTTTTTATTCACAGGGGGTGAGCCTTGAATAGAGAGACCTCTATCTGTCACACCCATCAAAAACCACAAACACATATAGAAGAAAGACTCATGGGTCAGAAACTCAAGGCCATAGCCCCAGACGATCGTGTTAGGGCTGAGGAGACCTGCCTGCTGGGCACGATGTGTTCATGTGTGAGTGCGAAGGTTGGATGTGACCAGCAGCAACAGCGTGCTGCAGTAAACCAGCACCTCTGTTCACTGTTTTTACCGTTCAGACAGACCGACGCAGCAGGACTGTAATTCAGCTATGTTGGTACAAGTCTCCTCTGGCCTCTAAATGGTGATTCTCACTGAGTTACTACAAGTATCATTACCTGTGCAGCTTCTCTCTGCGACTGACCTTATAACCCACCTGGAAATGAGGGGATGAGGCTGCAGTAAAAAGGCATAATTTACTCAGATTTACCTCTGCACATTAAAAGCTAGAGGATGTGACTCCATATTAGACGAATTTAAGACTTGTGACTAGTATTCAGTTATTTATAATAAACTTCCTGAAAGCAGACACCGAAAACACAAATCTGCCAGTGGGCACACTGTAATTCAGCTGATATCTATTACCCTATAATTCATGACTATTTCGATGTCAAATTTGTGTAATTATTACTATGATTTAGGGTTACTGTGCAATTGTTGTCAGAGTAGAGCATCCTCTCAAATCATCAGGAAACATAGACTTTTCCAACAAGGAAACCCTTAAATCTTTTTATTTTGCAGCTGCGGTTGCATTTCCTTTAAGAAGGGATGGTTTACCATATTGTAATTTCTTATTTGAGTTTTTCTACCAAAACTGTTGACTAAATACCCGTTCACAAACTTCTAAAAGACAATATAGTTTCAGGGTTCATAATTTATACAGGCTTTAGCATTTTATGTTAGCAATGAGCTTGGTTAGTGGAGTTAGCATGGCTAGCATTAGAAAAACAACCTTGTCCAAGTGTATTCCAAGGAGAATATAGTCCCTTATCTCATACCCAAACCCAGAATGTCCTTGAACTGAGTGAGGTTAAAGGCTAAAAAGGATCAAATGGGGAAAGTTTGCTGTACTCCATGTGGCCTTCCTGTTATCTACAGATTCACTATGTATAGTTTCTCAAATCATTTGTTTCTCCCTCAGCAACACCCTCTGAAGAGGGCTGTTTGTCAGTAATACCAGTTTGCGCTTAGTAAGGTGCATTTACGATGAGAAAAGGATTAGGTTTTTTAGTTTTCGTTCAACCAGTCAAAGGTCAGGGCAGTCAAGCTCTAAAATGGGACAATTTCAGTCACCAGCCAATTTATTGGTGCATCAACAATCTATATTGATTAGTTGTGATTAGTGTTGTAACGGTACACAAAAGTAACAGTTCGGTACGTATTCACGATTTTAAAGTTACTGTTCGGTATGTTTTCGGTACACTTTAATTAAGAAAAATAAAAAGATATGTGCTTATGACTTTTTTTTTCCTACTTTGATCAGCAATAAAGAAAGAACCTTTCTACCTCCATTCTTCCCTTTTAATTCCTGAAATTAATTAGTTTTTATTATGTTCTATAATTTTAAAAAGTTTAAAGTATAGAACGGCGTAGAGATTTGAAAGGATTTTTTGAAATGAAATAGTACAAGCTGACATAGCCAGAGTAGAAAACTATACAAAAACTTGACAACAGTCAGTGTTAATGTTTAGAAATATTTAGATAATACACTGCCTATATTTGAGAATAAAACAGGCTTAAATCACTTTGGAGTTGTTTTGATATTTTGACACCTTAATCTCCCAGCTATACTTGAATGCAGCATGGGCAGCCGTTGAGAAAATCCCTTCTCATCAACGGGTAATCCACTGACTTGCATTTTATACAGAATAAGGATATTGGGCTGATTGGAGACTACTGGTAGCCGTGTGGACGTCAGATGGTTTTTCTCTAGTATCAGTGATTTTTACATTCAGCTTGACATTGTTTCAGGTGAGTCATTCAGTTCAGTGCAGAGCGTTTTATGGACCTTATTGCTGTTGAAAGATGCGTTCGCTGACAAAGTTCTGGTTCAGTCGAACATTTCTTTTTCTACTGTAGCCGCATGAGAAACCATTAACGTTCCCAAATAATAGAGTATAATAATAGCTGGGAGTCCTTTCTGTTTTATTTTGGTGTCACTTTTTAAAGTTGAGCTGCAGAAAGTTTCACTGCGCTTTGAGTTCCGTACATAAACATTCCGCAGGTGTTCAAGTAGAAAACAGCTGTATTCGTTCCGTCAGGGCTGTACCAAAAAATACAAATACATGCACTGTTACATCTCTAGTTGTGACAGATGTCAGCAGAGCTAACAGGCTACTGTTGCAAATTTACTGTCCAGAAGGAAAACGCATCAACTGGGTTCAGAGAAAAATGAATGCAAGTGTTGAGGTATGTTTGTACCAAGACTAGCAAATCTTAAAGTACAGGTAAGGCACGCATAAAAACCAAATATTTATCTTCATTAAGATTATTTGCCATGGAAACAACTTGCTATTGGTACCAGGAACAGCTTGTACATCAAGCTAACGAGCACAGAAACACTTATGCATACATTATCAGATCATAAAAGCTTGGTAACAGATTATATGAGAGCGACTGTTTGATCTTCCTGTCTCTAAAAATTATTTATCAAAAATTGCTGTAGTGTCACAATTTATTTTTTCAGAGTCTGACTCACACCCTTCTATTTTTCTTTGAAAGCCACGAGGACAATAATGAACAATAGCTTCTATCTGGATTCATCACTTAATGGATAGATCTTAACAACATGCTAATGCATAAAGAACCTCGGTAATGGGTGAAGAAAATTACAGCAGCTAATGGTAAACCTCAACAGGGTTGAGTGGCAACACTAATGTGCCTGAAAGGCTGGTGCAAATTAGCAACAGAAGCTATTCTGTTACATTTTGTACCAGGATTACAACTAATTATTTATTATAGTTTTCTATAAAGCACTTAAAGTTTTTCGTAAGGAAATTTGGTTTTTAGATTCCAATAAATATATATATCAGCTGAAGATCTCTCATAGTTGGTTGGATCAGAGGTCGCATTCTGACAACTGGCCCGGAAAGGAAAAAGTTTGTTTGAAGGTCTAAAATGGAAGGAAGTTGCGATAAAACGGCAAAATACGAGAATGAAATTAAGGTAAGAAATAGTGAAAGGATGAATTGACCTGGAGCCGGACAAAGCTCTGGCTTGCAGGCCAGTACCTCTTGGCTGATAGAGGATTTATAATCAAGGGGACCACAGGCTGGGATCTGACGCTGCCTTTGATAAGACCTCGACAGACTCAAAGATAAGATCAAGGGAAGAGACCAAAGTCGTAGTTAGGTCCGAGTTCAAATTAACTTCAGAGCAACAAAGTCAAAAATTTTTTTTTTTTTTTTATCGTAAAACTTCCCAAACACTTTGCTAAAATGTATTTATATTGATGTGTAATACTGGTGTCCTAGTAAAATAAAAGTAGACGTGAAGCTATACTTTCCTGTTTTTGCATGTATGGTTGGATGTGTGGATCTGTGGTCTGGATCATGTCTGTGATCCCAGGTGGGCTGCAGGGGAGGAGCAGAACAACAAAAAGAGACGCAGCGGCAGGAAATAGAAGGAAGACACTCTCCCTTCACCCTTTCATCTCTCTTTTAACCCTCTGTTTCAAGAGGAGGAAAAAGAAGGAGTGTGCTCTACCCTCCTCTCTCCCTGTGTCCAACTCTCAGACATCTTTTGATGCCTTTCAAGTCAACCAAATGAGCTTTCCGGTTGCCATGTACCCTAACAGACAGATCTGTGCGTGCAGGATTTGGCATGGGGCCTAATTGCTTTTAGGTCATAGAGAGGTAGGCGGAAGGTGTATGCGAGTGTTTTATTTGTGTAGGAAAATATCAGCTTTGAACTGATTTCGTTCTCTGTCACCTTGTTCCTGGCTTTTATGGGAGCTGAAAGCAGGCCAGTCGATCAGAAGGATTTTCTGGCATTTTACCATCATCAGATGAGAATCCTATACAGCAGACTTGGGTCTAATTTAAAACCTGGACAAAGAACCGCAACAATACGTTTGTGGAATTTGTAGTATTTTTGTCATAGTCCAATGTGACCTACAGTAAATAACAGAGTTCTGGCTTGTTTAGCTGCATTATTCATGCAGAAATGACCTTAAACAGCAGTTCGCTTAAAGGGTAATAAAAGTTAGACTGATGTGATGCTTTTTGATCCTCATGGTCTCAGCTTTGCTCCTACATGTGAGGTTCGGCATCACCCATCATGGAGTAAAAATTGGCCAATGTCTCGAACTTGATTCGCAAGTCAATTCAAAAGCGCCTTTCACAGTAGCTAAAAACAGATTGTCACGTGACGTCGCAATGCATTCTGGGAGGTAGCCCTAGACAAAAAAAGTGCACATTTTGCATGGGTGCCTATGGGCCTGAGTCGCTCCGATGGTCACAAAGTTGTAGTTTCGTCTCTTAAAGATGTTCAAACGGGAAGGAACTAAGCACCGCTGTTGGGGGTTGTGCAAATCGGACTCTAGATACACAGATCGGATGTCGGAGATAGTTATGAGAAACAAATCATAACAAATCATAAAATAACAATGTATAAAACGCAATAATTCTTGACAACAGGGTAGAAAAAACACACAAACTACATATATTTTAAATGTAAAATTGATTCCGGAATTGCGCCGCTCAAGGTGGCAGCATGTTGGAGTAGCTCGGTTACTTTGGTTCATATTTTTTTCTTTTTTTAAACTTTAATTCTTCCATTTCTGGTAGAAACATCGTTTTTGTGGACAACTGTTCCCTCTGGTTTTGAATGCTGTGCAGCTGGAAGGATTTTTGCTGATACTTTTTTATTTTTGGACATTTGTTATGATGCATAACCACGGCAACAAGGTGGTTTACAACTGGCAGCAGCTGATTAACATAACAAAAGCTCAAATAATACCTCAACTACAGCCACAAAACCCTGATGAGTTGAAAAGAAGACGCCACAGATCCAGAGCATCCTCTACATCAGACTGTACAACTACAGAGCGTCTTCAGTCAGAGGCTTCTTCAGATCTGCAGCGCGCTACAGGAGATCATCCCTACCCACAGCCATCAGCATCTACAACAAATCTTTGAAGGAACTTGCGTAATGAGTTACAACAACATTTAATTTCCCTTTGGGATTAATAAAGTAATTTTGAATTGAATTTGAATATATTTTAAATGTAAAAGGAACCTTTTGGCACTTAGATTTACTCACAGTGGAATTAGTAACTATGTGGACCAGTCGCCGTTAGGCGTCGTCATGGTAACGGGTGCAACAGTTGTTGTTTGGCTAGCGAGTCCTTCATTTTTCAGTTCATACCATTCACCACCATCCACTCCAGGATAAACCTGTATTTTTATTGCTATACACCTCCGCACTTTTTCAATAGCCTCTCGTAGTGACACATTTTTACTTTGTTTTTTCAATTGGTAAATGCGGTTTGTTCGTCTAGCATTAGCACCCAGCAGGACTTGCACGGCAAAATTGTGACGTCAACTGTAAAGGAGGAAGTAGCTGAAGTTGACCCAGAAAGTCGCTAGATGTCGCCAGATGACGTCACACGCCAATTTGCATATTGTTGACATCATGTCACATCGACATGATGACGTCGTCACTCATGTGGCTGTCTTTATTTTCTCCTCCAACATCCAGGGTGTTTCTCAATGCCAAGGAACCTCGCTTTGATACCTTGGTCCCGCCCAGGTTGCCTAGGAGACGCGTCATCAGGGACCGCCAAGGCGTGTTCCAAATTTCATGTGCTACCGAGGCGTCTGTCCTCCGTTTGTCTGCCGTTTAGATAACTGACCGAGGATACATGGGAGGTGCCTTGATGCCTTTCCTCGGTCAACAATTTCCCAGAATACATCACGGTATTTTCGAAGTTGCAGCTTTGGTTGCTAGCAGGTGCTAACTCGCTTTGACATTTGATTTAACCAATATATACACAATTAAAAAGGTAAAACTCTCGTTATACATCTATATTGAAACTTGAACGTATAAAATATAACGATGGGCGGGACGTAAACAGAGCGCGTAAGCAAAAGGTGGGCCCTGGGCAGCCGCGGTCACGTGATGTAAGTCTGTACCATTTAACTGTTTTCTTTGACCAAGGAAGGACAGTGTCCTCGTAAGCAAGGCGCCTCGCCTACCGAGGCATTGCCTTGGTAGGCGAGGCGCCTTGACATTGAGAAACACCCCCAATATGAATAAAACCAGTTTGCATTAAAAACTGTGCAAAACCAGTGTGTTCAAACATGTCAAAATAAAAGAACCCATAGTACAGAAAAGGGCAGCCTCAAAAGGTTTAGGAAAGATGGCAGAAACAATTGGAATAAGAAAGAACTGGTAGGTGGGTTTATAACATTCAAAGGAAAGTTGGTATAATGAGGAAAACGGAACGAAACAGAAAGGGGGAAATAATCATATCTAGTTTAGGATTTGGTTATACAGGGTTACACAATACATTATTTAAACAGGGGAAATGTCACTTTTGTATTAAAGGAGAGACTGTGGAACATATTATATTATTTTGCCTGCAGTGTACTGTTAAAAGAAGGGAACTGGTACACAATTTACAAGATATCACATTGCAACCAGACATTTAAGATATTTTAAACAAAATTTCTACTTCTGAGTCTCTCAACAGATTTGCTGAGATATCTCAATAAGTAGGGTATATTTAGTATGCATCAAAAGTTGATTGCCAACTGCCATTAAACAGAGGTTTATGGCTCAAAGTATTATTTTCAGAGTTTTTTGTTAAAGGTTTTAAGTGGTCTACGTTATTGAACTGAACATACATTTCGAACATTCCTTGAATGCACCACCGGTGCTGTGATGCAGAGTAGTAGAGACAAGCTTCTGTCTTTTTTCCGTTGAAAAGAGAGGTTTGAGAAATGAAAGAACGATGTTTGTGTGTGGCTTATACAAGAAAGAACAGTCTTATGTAAGTGCAGATATCTTTTTTACTTTTAATTTCATTTTAAATACAAAACAACTTTGTTTGTGAGTGGGTGAAATGAACCGAGAAAGGTTTATGATTGGTCAGTAGATGTAGTGTGATCATGCTATACGCACATGCGCAGATCATTCCCTTACTGAGGGTCTGGAAGGACAGTCTGGATGCAGGGCAGGCCGGGTTTCTAATCTGCAGGGAATATCAGCGACAAAGTTTCACAGAAAGTAGCTAAGCATGGTCAGAAATGTCGTTAGATTTGTCGCTAGGCGCTTTTTGGAAAAAAAGTCTTTAAGTGGGTCTGAAACGTCATTAAAAATAGTGACAAAGTCGCTAAGTTGGCAACACGTCTATTCACCTGTGGCTCAGTCCCACTAAGCCCCACCCTCCTTAGTTACTGTTGCTAACTCGGACAAGCTGTGGCAGCTAACTGCATGTTTACAATGAGGGGGTCAGTGCCGAAACAATTCCTAAAGAGGCTCTTGACAACTTTTGGAGACAACAACAGTTGATCTCTTCAAGGAGCCTTCAGAAAGGACGCCAATATGCCATAGAGGGCTATGTACAAAATTCCAAACTGGAATTAAATGTAAAGAAACTGAAATTGGGGGGAAGGATCTTCAGATCACAAAGCAAAAGGGGGAAGCCTCATCTGATATTAATCGTCTTTCACACGAGAAATATCATTGAAAACCAGCATTATTCATGTACAGCATCAGTTAACATAACAACAGCCTGCTAGGTGGCTAGCTTGGGAAAGCTCATTACCGCTAGGCTTTATGTGATTGATATAAACGTATATGAACCGATTACTAAGATTATACAAGACCATTGTCAGACAAATAAGGTTGAGGTGACTGTGGGACAACAAAAACTCAGTTGATTTTCCTCTCAGGATACCGTGTACCACTTTTGCACATCGTTTAACCATTGTTTTGTCTTAAAACACAAATAAAGCCCAGAAAACCAGAAAAGCATCGCAGGTCCTAATGTTTCTCTACGACGCAAGGTAGCGAGAATGTCCAATTCTGTTTTTTTCTGGGAAACTGGTAGCTCAATGCTGTTGGTTTGTTTCCGTTTGAGGGGGCTTACCCACAGGTCAATTGTCAAATCCTGCTTATCTCACCTGAGGCAGCTGGCCAAAATAAAGTCAGTCTTTCCAAGATCCAAGAGACAGTAATTCATTTAATTATAGCATGTTTAGATTTTTGTGCTTCTCTTTAAATAGGTCTTGGTCATTCTTTAAAAAAAAAAAGTTTTTTAGGGCTGTCAAAATTAACACGTTAATGCAAGTCGATTAATTTGTAGAATTAACGCGATTATTTCTTTTCACGCAATTAACGCATGCACAGGATGACCGGCCCTTTTTATCGGTCAATTCAACCCGCGCTGCGTTCAGTTATCCTCACTTAAACAGCATTGCAGACCCAAACTGCATCCTCGGTTCCATGTGAACGTCTCTTCTCTGTTGCTGGCACGATAGACAGATTATCGGCCTATGCCACTCGAAGCTCTACTGCGCATTCAGTCTGTGGAAAGAGATGCGATCAGGTGTTGTAAACGATCAGAAGAAGCGATTGGAACGAGCAGATGATTAAAAATGCAACAATCTGCAGCGATAACTTCACATCAGGTTAGCCTTGGCTAACAAACAAGCTAACATAGCTAATCAACACTGCAGCTGCAAGATAAACACAAATAATAACAGTGGGAACTGGAGTTATGTAAAAGTTCCGTTCCACACCATTTGCGCTCATGTTGATAAGCAAACAATTCCTCTGTTGTTCAGAAGAATACAAGTCAAATAAAAAATGATTTATTGATCCCAGAGGGAAAAAAAGGGTTGTTGTAGCTCATACTATATAATTCTTCAAGGAGTTGTTTTAGATCCTGATGGCTGTGAGCAGGACGAATCTCCTACAGCAGTCTGTGATGCAAAATGGTCAGCTTTACAGTCAGAAAATGTTAACCAGTTAGTTTGCCTTGGCAACGGGCTAAAAGATGAATAGGCTAAAAGGGCCACGTGTAAATGTGATAGTTGAGTTCAAAACAAAAGTTCCATGGATCTTTCGTGTATTTTCTTTAATAAAAAGAGCAAAAGCATCTGGTTTTGTCCTTTATTTACACCAAAAATTGTAGTTTTTCAGTCATATTTAGGAATGTTGATTAATCGTGATTAATTCACAGCTACTCTGTGATTAGCTAGATTTTTAATTATTTGACAACCCTAGTGTTTTGTTTTCAAGTGTTTCAATGGCATTGTTCATTTATTTATTCAATTATTATATCCGCTAGCTCCTTCAGTCTTAAATCCCAGGCGTCTGAACCAGCAGACCTCAAGTTCCACTGACCTACCACTTTTTGATGCATGCCTGCTACAACATATCTGAATTAAATTACCTCCTTGCCATGTCAGCAAGTTTTAGAAAGGTCATTAAGCATTCATTTAGTTCAGGTGGGTTGGAGCGGGGATGCATCCAAACACTGCAGGACACTCGAGGACTAGAGTTACAGACTCCTGCTGTTGCTCCTAAGATATGGAATGAGCTTCCTCTGAACGTTAGGCAGGCACCATCTCTTGCCGTTTTTAAGTCTAATTTAAAAACCCACTTTAAATATGACACTGTTTAAGTTGCTTGTGATTTTATTCATCACTATGTTTTTTTTTTTGCTTTATTCCATAGTTGTTTTTTTACTAACCTCTCCTCTCATTTTATTTTTTTCATTGTACAGCACTTTGGTAATTGTTGTTTTTAAATGTGCTTTATAAATAAAACGGTACGGTACAACACTAATAAAAAATCATAACAGTTTGAGCAAGTAGGTTGTATTTTTTCTGTCTATCAGGACACGTCTGGACATGGTCCTCATTCACTACTTTACCTCCCAAATCATTTCCCCTGTCACCTTCATCGCTCCTCCCAGCTTTTCTTTCAAACACAAATCAAAGACATGATCGGGAGCTTTCCATGGCAAACAATACTAATTAGAGATTTTTATTTGTAGTTCTGCCTTGTAACAGTGGCGTCTATTGTGTACGTGCATGTGTGTGTGCGCAAGAGTTAATGAGTGAAACAGTCATACAAGGAAAACGTGTTAAGTCTCTGTTTTGATATTAAGCCTGGGTTCACCACACACAAACACAGACATAAAGCCCAAATAATAGCAAATAAACTTAGGCTTAAAGCAATGTTCTTATGCAGAGTCTTTGTACTGAGCTTAGTACAGATAAAAATTAAATATCGCCAGTCTTGTGGTTCTTTCAGAGCCAGCTGCAGACTAAGCTGTAATATGCAATGCCCATGTGAGCTACCTGTTATTTTTTTGTGTTCTTAGCACACAGCAAAATTCAGCGGGTAAGGTATATAATGGGGAAGATTTGATAAAGGCATGAAAATAAGGTTTTAAAGCTTACATAGCCCCAATAAACTAAATTCCTACAATACAATTCTGACAAAAAAAACTGTATATTAAGTAAAAAATATTTATTTGTATTTTCTTTTTGTCCCTGCAATTCCCATGTGAACAAATGCATCTCTGACAGGCAAATAAACATGTACAGTATAAAATGTTTACTTCTATCGTTTTTTTCCAACATCATCAACTTCCTATGACTCTACAAGGACAGCCCTGTATTCTGTCTACGATGTAGATATATTTTTGTGGTAAGAGATTGTGTAACCAGAAGTCCAGCAAAGCTTGAAATGACTGTCATGGGGAAAGTGTAGAAATAATATTTAATTTCCTTCGTGCCTTTTAAAGGTATTGTTTAATATTCCTAAATTGCAAACTCATAAGGATCAGTGTGTTTGTTTTTGTGTTCGGTTTGTTACAACAATTCTTGTGCTGCTCTTAATCTGTTTCTAGCTTGCACAGCGAGACAGAAACAAAGTCATACATCAAATCTGAGAGCAGCATCAGTTTCGATGAAACATAATTGTCTGTCTTAATTATAAAAAACAATACTTGTCCATAATGTCCAGTGTTTCTTAAAGCCAGGCGAATCTAGACTTCAAAGAAATAGATGCTAAATACCTTTAATTTCTAAACTGTACATAAATCCTTTTTTTGTACTTTCTAAAAACACTTTGCACTACAAAAACTGTGTTGTGTTTAGGGACACACTGCAGCAGTAAGTATCTCTAGTCTCTTCTTTGTTATAGGAATCCCGTATGCATCCAAACCTAGTAAAAGTTACTTCTGCACATACCTGCCCAGAGATTCCAGTGACAACTTAAGTAATCTTGATAAATCATCTTCTCGTACATTTTCATTTCATAATTATTGCTGCTGACTCAACTTGAAACAAGCCACAACTTCTCTGTTTAGAACCGGAGCGAGTTACTGTAGCTACTTACTGAGGCTGAGCCTCTTCATGTGGATTTCTTCCCACTATAATAAACTCTCGAGTTTGTCCTAATCATGAGTTTGTCCTAAAAATTAAGTACATAAGGCGCATTACCACTATTGGAACTTCAGGGCAATTTGACCGCACCTTCCCAAAATGCGTGTTTCTACACTTCATCGGGCCGGGCCAACGGGGCCGTTTTCGGGGCCGTTTCAGGAACCAACAGAGTACCTGTATGGGGGTATGTGCTCGGAATGGCCTGATTGAGTTGCTCAGCGGGAGCTGTGGTTAAGTCGTGCTGTTTGGTTGTAATTCAGTCAATATTGATAAATTGTGATCCCCCATGCCTGAAGGCCAATCCTGACCAAGTTCCAAGTCGATCGGTCTAAATTTGAGGGAGGAGTTCGATCAAATTCGGACCCTGTAAAAGTAAAAAATCGGGTCAAAATCGCACGTTCAGACCAAGATGGCCGACTTCCTGTGCGTTTGGGATGGTGACGTTCTATCATTTCATAATAGTAGAAATGCGCCTACTGTCCCATAACATGAAGTTGATCAATTGGAAGAGCAGTGAAATGCTTTTGGAAAATCAAGTTTTTACCAAATAGGAACTGTCGCTAAGGGGAAGCCATACATACCCCTTAAAGGCTCGAAGAAGGTTCTCCATGTTTTCCTGATGTATCGTCAAGACTACTGTAACGCTCTATATGTTGGTCTAGATCAATTCCCTCTGCATTGCTTAAACTCTGTTGATAATACAGCGGCATGTCTTTTAACTGGCACTAAAAAGCCGAGAAACAAATAACTCCAGACTTGTCATCTAACCACTGGCTTCCTGTCTGCTTCTGGACTGATTTCAAAGTACTGCAGTTTTTTGTTTTTGTTGTTTTTAAAGCTTTAAGTGAGCTACCTTGGTCATATTTAATTGAAAACCTTTAATTGAACTGTTTTTAACACCGGTTTCACAACTTAAATAAAAATGTTTAGGAAGCTTTTTCTGCCAATGTCTTAAATCTGTGGAGAAGCTCAACTTTCACTGACGAACGACGTGTACAGTGCCCACATTTAAATCTCTGCTTAACACGCTTCCTATTAGTAGGTCATAATGGCTAATAAGAGTGTATGAAGTTAGTCATTTGATTGTATTTTATTTTCTTCTTTTTTATTTATCTGTTTATTATTACAAACACTATAAAATTGACTTAAGTACAATAAAAATAAAAATGTAGGCCCTACAAGAATAGAGCACAAGATTAAAACTTAAATAATTTAAAAGGGGTTTGGGAATACCAATTAAACTCTTCAGTTAAACAGTTTTTAGGGAGGATAAGTTTGGAATAAATTGTTGGGAGTTTTAATAACTCTCGCAAATTCTTCCAGGACCAAGATGCAGTGTAAAGAAATATGTTTGTACTTCTGATTCTAGTAGATGAAGCTTATTCCTTTTGGCTTGCTGTTCTTGTGGACACGTGTTTTGGTTGTGATAAAGAAAAATAAATGCACTAATACAAAAAAGTTAAACACAAAACGGGATCCGGATCCCTGCTAATGTGGACGGACAATCTCAAATTAGTTTTGAGTGTTTTAAACATCTGTCAAAAAAAACAAGTCAAATGATTACGATTAATAAAAGAAAATCGATGTGAGGTTGTTGATGTATTGAAAAGGTAACAACTGCTACACCACGGCAAATGGAAGCACTGTAAAGGACTTACACGTGAAATCAGAGAACTTACTCCGCTTGCTGATGTACTGCGTAGACGTTCGCTTTGTATATTTGTGTGTATCTAATGATCCCTGTGTCGCCTTCTCAGTGTCTCCCACACCTCCCCTTCTCATTAGCGGTGACGCCTGAGTGGATTAACCGCACATGTGCACATCTAACACACACAGACAAACCAGGCACTAATGAAAGTAGAGCCCATCAAAGAGAATCCGTGCTCGTGTTAAGGCGAGACAAACCATCATAAAACAAGGATTTGTGCCCACCAGAAGCCCCTTTGTGGTAGCAGTGAGTTTCTGTGTGTGTGAGTCGTGGAGGCAGGAGCCAGCAAATAAAATGTATTTTGTTTTACGTATGTTTATGCTTTTAGAAGCATGTGGCTATTTAATACATCTGGTTTTTGTTTTCAGTATTATATAATCTAGTAAGACACTAAAAGAGATACAAATCTAAAAAAAGAAGATAAAAACCAAAGAAGGAAATGGAAATAAATATGGGATGAAAACTCACTTAAGATTTGAACATGGATCAAGATATCTCCTTTTCTGATCTAATGTGACTCAATCAAACTGGTAGATGGAGCAGCAGACTGAAAGAAGAGTAAGGATAAAAATATGCAAGTGGCAATAAAAGACCACAGATGTCTAACTAAGGATGAAAGTGTGATCCAATTTAAAGAAAACGGCAAGTTTTACTCAAAAAGTTTGTACAACTGCTAACAAAAGCACAGATGTTGCTTACAATAACGTTTAACCAGATGAACCACACTTCTGTCATAAGAGGGTAACAAACTCCTTCAACCATCTTCCTGTAACTGCAAAGCTTGACCATGGTAAAAAAAATAAATAAATAGGATCATTGACAAGAACTGCAGGGAATCCCACCAGGATGTAAGTCAAGTGTTAACATAAAAAGATTGTCTTCCTGTTATCAAAACGGCGTCCCTCAAGGCTCTATATTAGGCCCAACACTTGAAACATTTACAACTGTAATATAGCCAAGAATGTTCCAGAAGCATCTCTAAAGCTTTATGGAGATGAGACAGTTTATTGTCATGCAAACACAATTGTCCTAGATTTTGATGATCTGCAGGTTGCTTTGGGCATTATTCAGTCACAACTGTTCCACCTCAAACTTTAGAAAACCCTGAAAAAAACAAGCGTCTCATCAAAACCCATACATTTCTCTCTGATTTATTACTAGTATGCTCGATGTTTTGTAATTTTTTAATATGGTTTTGTACCTAAATGACTTCAGACATTTTTATTATATGTAACTTTTTAATTTGCTTTATATACTGCACACCTGTGTCTCTCTTGATAAAAAGAGTTTATCTCAGGGGTAAAATTAAAAAAAGGTGAAAAGCTAAGCAACATGCTAGAAAGGTTAGTAATCAACCTCGCCACTGCAACTTCATTTAAACACAAAATAATTAATTTAAGCATTTCTTTACCTACTTACTTTGGAATCAGCTAATTGTGGAGCATCAGTGGGTAGAGGTTAAGCTTTTTCTTTTGACCACATTTGATTGACACCAGTGGTAGGTCTCCAGTAGTTCTAGGAACCGCCTATGTGACCTGTGCCAAGAACCGGCTCTGTGTCTGAAATCTAAACCATGCAAATTCTGAAGACCACAATCCATTAGGAGTTAAAAGAATATTTCCAAGTGAGCACCATCCTATAACAGTCTGCTACAGTAGAGTACCAGACAGTGAACAGATACCAGCGTCAGGGCTCTGGTCCGGATTTATTGTCAACTGGGAGCAGGTATGAAGTTCTGATGAATTTTGATACAATCTGGTTTGACAGCAGGAAGCAGATCAATAAATTGAGAAAAAAGTAAAGGAAGTGTGGAAGCGTAAAGAAAAGCAGGAAAACAATTTCAAGAGGTAATGTGCTTCTACCTTTCTTGACTTTCTTTGATGGTTTCTTCTTGATGAATTTGGTCATTTCTTGTGGAGGTTCCATCTCCTCCCCATCACCAGAAACCTCTGCTATTGGCCCGACACCGCCTGTGAGAAAAGTAAATAGAATCCATCAGCAAAACTGAGCGCTATACACAATAATAATATTTATATCCTATGATATATTGTGTACATGTTTTGATGTCACAACTGAAAGAAATGAAGCATTGAAGAAGATCGGCATCAGTGGATCATTTTTACTTGTTTCATCAGGTTTGCAGGAGCTTGCCAACCTTCTACCAACAAGCTGTTGTTGCAAAATACAAATCATCATTTCAAGTGGGTATATTTAAAAACTAAAATTACACTCAGACCGTAAATGTTATCCCTTAAGCTGCAAAAATCATTAGGTAGGTAAAAAATAAAAAGAAAAGTGCTTGAAAGTAGGATACAAAGCAATTTTAAAACAGGTTTTTTAATTATGGGTACAAAAGAAAGAAATCCCAAAGGGTTTTCAGGACCCCTTTAAAAAATTTCAACGACTGCTTTAAGATTTATGCAACCTAATCAGTTGTCTGCAGACAAAACATCTCCAAATCTGCCATTAATGCTTGCTAAATTACATTTTAAAGATTCAGGCTGTTTAATACAGAGGAGAAAGTTAAACTCCTGAAATGAATTTCTCACATTATCTTTCTTTCCTCTTTGATCTAATCTTTTAAAAGGTATGATTCAAGTTTTGATGTGCATTTTTTTTCTTTTTCTATTCAGTCCCTCTTTGGTCTCAATGTTCTACAGTGTGTCTCAAGTAGTGGCTGTAAAAGTTTTGGTTAAATGCCATATCAGCAACAATGGCTATATGATAGAAACAAGACATTATAATTAATGATTTAAAACAATGAATTGAAAACTAAAAATTAATAAATAAACAAACAAAAATAATAGTAATACTAATAATAAATATAAAGAATTGAAATAAGATTTTTTAATGTAGTGGTGCAATTTTATAAACACTTGCCAGACAAGCTTTGTGTGCTGAACATGTTTCCTAATCTAATCAAATGAAAAAGTCTGACATAATAGAAAAAAAACAACTATTTGTTAAAGGGTTGTTGGTTTCGAGTAACATAAAGCTAATATTTAGATTTTCTTTTTCTGAAAAACTTTAAATCTTGTCATTCATGGCTGACTATTTTTTCTTTAAAACCGTTTCAAACTTTCACTCGTCTACTGTAATGTTTTTGTTTTTTTCTCTGCACTGTTTGTATATTTCTAACAGAATACATAATGATAATGTAAAGAGTATATGATGTTTCAGAAGAAGATAAAAATATCTCTGAACATGTGGTGTGTGTGCCTGTGAACTGGGATGTGTGAGGTTGTGATTGTGTGATTTTGTACGTGTTAGATAAAAATCCCCAGCAGAATCCCCTGGATCAGTCTGGATTTAAGGAGCTCCTGAGGCCAATGAATTGAACGCCTTGTCTCGCCCTCTCTCTATCCCATCTTACAGTCTCCTCCTCCCCTCATCTCTGTGTCTCCTGATGCCTCCCTTCCTTTTTTTCTGCTTGTGTCTCTCTTCACTTGGAGACTCTACTTCTCAATCTATTCCTCATCTCTCTCATTTTGTCTCATCATCTCTCCATCCTCTTTCATTCTATTAACCTGGCTCAAATGCTTTTCCTTACATTTTCCTCATTCCTTCCTTCCCTTCTGATTTTATCCCACCCTTTCCCTCACTTCCCCAGGATTGTGTCGACTTTTAAGGGTATTTTCCTTTAACGTGCTCTTCACACACGGTGCTGTTGTGTATGTGTGTGTCTGTCCATTTATGAGACAGAGCGTGCATGTGTGTCTGCCGTCAAGTCTACCTTAAGGTGTCTGAGAATGTGTGTGTGTCTCCATCTCCCCCGCTGCGTCTACATTTGTGTGTGTTCAGATTATGGTAAGCCCTCTCTAATATTTATCCTGGCCTTTTTTTAAGCCAATCTTGTTCCCTTTGGTGAGACCACAGCCTGTGGCTTCACAGACACACACTCGGTGTCAGTTGTTTGAAACGGGATAGGCCTCGCTCCTAATTGGCAGGTGTTTTTCCAGGGAGAGGTTTTCTTTTAGTTTTTTTTTAACACCATCGTACAGTTTCACGGTACATATGTGGCTGTGTGTTTTAGCCTAGTTTTAACATCAACATCAGGTAAGGAAATTGGCCACCTCTGGAGCAGCTTACTCTGAAATAAAAATCACATCACATTCAGAACATATCCTTCGGCTAACCTCACACACATTCCTCCTGCTCCTTTACTTTCTGTAAATAGCAGGTATTTTATCGTCTGGGAGGGGTCTTAGTGCATTTCTATATTTCTTTTGGCAGTTTTAATGGCTATATTTGACATTGGATGACTTATTATCAGTTCTACACAGCACAATTATTGTTAGCAGTTATAGTGACAATAGGCCTGGTTGGATCTTAGTAATAATTTGAACTTAAAACAGAACTAGAGCCTCTTGCTAATTTGGCAGTACAAACAAAGTATAAACAGAAATATTTTTATTTCTAATAGTACTAGGTGTTTAACGGTACACAAAAATCACTGTTCTGTACATATTAGGGGTTTTAAAGTCACAGTTCGGTACACTTTCTGTACACTTTAATCAAGAAAAGTAAATATGAATGTGCTTACTTTCTTTTTAACTTTGATCAGCATTAAACAAAAAACTTTTTTTTCCAGAATTCCTTCCTTTCAATTCCTGAAATTAATTTGATTTTATTATGCGGCATAACTTAAAGTTGAAAGAATAGAACGACTTGGAGATTTGATTGGAATTTTTTTTTAATAAATAAAATAGTACAAGAAGATATACTCAGAGTAGAAAACAATAAAACCACTTAGCAAAACAGTCAGTGTTGATGTTTAGAAATGTTTAAATAATACTTTGCCCATATTAGAGAATAAAACATGCCTAAATCACTTTGGAATTATCTTAATATTTCAACAACCTAGTCTCCCAGCTGTACTTGAACGCAGCATGGGCAGCTGTTGGGAAAAATCCCTTCACATCGAGGATTCCTCCAACTTGTTTTATACAAAAAAAGGACTTTAGGCTGATTGGATGCTACTGGTAGCCATGTGGATGTCAGCAGTTTTTTTTTTCTCTTGTATCAGTGATGTTTGCATTCAGCTCGACAATGTTTCAGGTTATTCATTCAGTTCAGTCCCGAATCCCAAGCGTGTTATAGACATTGCTGTTGAAATGTGCATTCGCTGACAAAGTTTTGGTTTGGTCCATCTTCCTTTTTCTACAGTAGGCGCATGAGAAACCAGTAATGTTCCTAAATAGCAGAGTTTAGTGATAGCTGTAGGAGTTCTGTTTTGTTTTGGTGCCATTTTTAAAGTTGCGCTGGGGAACGTTGTACTGCGCTGAGTTCCACACATACACATTCTGCGTGTGTTCTTGTAGAAAACTGACTGAAATCTGAATCTTAATACATGTGCCGTTACAACCCTAATCACTACTGATATTAAATTGTTTATTTTGCAAGAAAATGCATTGGATGACAAATGCAAGTTTAACAGGTTACAAAAGCAGCTGTCAGTTTCCTATAGACATGTATGCAGCTTGCATTTTGAAAAATGGGTCTTACACAAGTCTAAAAGTGAGGATATTATGAGGAATTTGTGTATCATCAAGTCCTGTCAGTAGGTGTGATGCTTTTGATGAGATCCCATTCTTAATAGCATGCATGTGTTATACTGTAAGTGGTGTGGAGTTCAGAGTTCAAGTGCATCAGGACAGGGTACGCTACTGCTATGATTCAACCCAAAGGGTCACATAATTTTTTGGTAGTGCTGTTAGTTTTCGATTCAGATTCAAGCATCTAGCAGTCCGAGGTGAGTGGATATTCATCATCACAGACAGAGCATTTGCATAGTGTTGTATGAGATTAGGTAACAACAATATTTGGTCTTTGCTGCAGTGCTGGAGTAGCAGTTGTTAAATTGCTGTTGCAGTAGTAGTGCACATGTGGTATACATGGCACGTGAGAGCTGCAGTGGTTAGGCAGGGGAGTTTTTCAACATGTCCAAAAAACCTGAGGTAACCTGGTTTAACTGGTGAGTTGCGTATGCTGCAAAATCAAATGTGAAGAAATGCAACACTCGAGCATTATTTACCTAAGGCAGTGTGTCTTTTTAAGGTATTGAAATGTACTTTCTTGTTTATTTCTTTGACATTTTATAATGCGAAAATCTTTACGTGTTGTATTTAGTTCTGAGCGACTGTTCTCTTGGCCAGAACATCCTAAAGAGGGAGGTTTTAAATTTAAATGCTTCTTCCTTGGTTAAATAAAGTATAAAACAAATAAAATAGTAATCAAATGCAGTGTGATGTGGTAAAGCAGAGCTATTCAACCTCAATTGCAGGTGGGCCAAATAATAAAAATTACAGAAGGCTCATGGGCCAAAGTCAATCATTTTATTTAAAAAGCAATTTTAAGAAACATTTCTAACCATAAGTTCAAAGACCAAATCCTTCCATTTGAACCACTTTGCTGTCACATTAATGGCAACATTGCACAAATACCCAACAGTTTTTAAGGTGGGCAACATAAATAAATAACAGTAGGTCCATTCGCCCTGAAATTGGCAATTTTGACCGTCTGTTTTGCGTCTTTATAGTTTGGAAAGAGACATTATTAAGCTTATCATCAGCTTTTCTTATCCAATGTTTTCCGCTGTGTTCTTCAATCAGAAAAGCAGTTTTACCCTATTGCACACAGGTGAAGCTACTTGTTCAGCCAATCAGCGTTTATGTGCACGCGGAGTTACCCACTCCCTTCTGCGTTGCCATAGTTACCTATTGATCGTTTATAAATCAGCGGACTACTACTACGGGCTTATGAAGTTCAGTCTCAAACCAATTCTGATATAGGTTTGATACTTGCGCATTGTATTCCTACAAGTCAAAATGAGTTTCTGGCAGCTTTTAGCGGGCCACAAAAAAATTCTAAATGGCCGTATCCGGCCCGGGGGCCGCTAGTTGAATAGGCCTGTGGTAAAGCATACATAATAAAGTATAAATATAATTTTTCTCTACGTCTAGGAACAGTAGACTGTGACTGACAAAATGTGATCCACTACTGTAATCTAGAACTGAAAATGTATATTTACTTGACATAAAAAATTATCGATAGCAAAAACATCTGTGAAAAATAAATTCAAGTTGTGAGAACAAGTCTGACTCCGTTTTCCACAAACTGAGCTCACCATTTTGACATTGACTTCTGTGGGTCAACGCTAACGTTCATGTCTCTGCTTTGTTTTTTAGCTTTACTTCTAGAAATTTGCATCTCTGTGTACTGCTGTGGGGCCACATCCAACGCTGCACTGCTGGAGGACTGCACAGTGATGCATGTGTAGGTATGGAAATCAGAAAACGAAGAACTTTAAAATATTTTTTTTCAAATGAAAGCAGAATATCTGGGTTTGCGTGTAAAATGCAGCAGCAAGATTCCTGACAGAAGTCAGCATATAACATCAGTTCTCAAATCTCTTCACTGGTTGCGTATTACTTTCAGGATAAAATATAAGGTGCTTCTTTTTGTCTTTAAATCCTTACATGGTCTTGCTCCCTCTTACATACAGTGGCTTGCAAAAGTATTCAGCCCCCTTGAACTTTTCCACATTTTCTCACATTACAGCCACAAACATGAATCAGTTTTATTGGAATTCCTCGTGAAAGACCAATACAAAGTGGTGTACACGTGAGAAGTGGAACGAAAATCATACATGATTCCAAACATTTTTTACTAATAAATAAGTAAAAAGTGGGGTGTGCGTAATTATTCAGCCCCCTTTGGTCTGAGTGCAGTCAGTTGCCCATACACATTGTCTGATGAGTGCTAATGACTAAATAGAGTGCACCTGTGTGTAATCTAATGTCAGTACAAATACAGCTGCCCTGTGACGGCCTCAGAGGTTGTCTAAGAGAATGTTGGGAGCAACAACACCATGAAGTCCAAAGAACACACCAGACAGGCAAGGGATAAAGTTATTGAGAAATTTAAAGCAGGCTTAGGCTACAAAAAGATTTCCCAAGCCTTGAACATCCCACGGAGCACTGTTCAAGCGATCATTCAGAAATGGAAGGAGTATGGCACAACTGTAAACCTACCAAGACAAGGCCGTCCACCTAAACTCACAGGCCGAACAAGGAGAGCGCTGATCAGAAATGCAGCCAGGAGGCCCATGGTGACTCTGGATGAGCTGCAGAGATCTACAGCTCAGGTGGGGGAATCTGTCCATAGGTAAACTATTAGTGGTGCACTGCACAAAGTTGGCCCTTATGGAAGAGTGGCAAGAAGAAAGCCATTGTTAAAGGAAAACCATAAGAAGTCCCGTTTGCAGTTTGCCACAAACCATGTGGGGGACACAGCAAACATGTGGAAGAAGGTGCTCTGGTCAGATGGGACCAAAAATGGAACTTTTTGGCCAAAATGCAAAACGCTATGTGTGGCAGAAAACTAACACTGCACATTACTCTGAACACACCATCCCCACTGTCAAATATGGTGGTGGCAGCATCATGCTCTGGGGGTGTTTCTCTTCAGCAGGGACAGGGAAGCTGGTCAGAGTTGATGGGAAGATGGATGGAGCCAAATACAGGGCAATCTTGGAAGAAAACCTCTTGGAGTCTGCAAAAGACTTGAGAATGGGGCGGAGGTTCACCTTCCAGCAGGACAACGACCCTAAACATAAAGCCAGGGCAACAATGGAATGGTTTAAAACAAAACATATCCATGTGTTAGAATGGCCCAGTCAAAGTCCAGATCTGAATCCAAACGAGAATCTGTGGCAAGATCTGAAAGCTGCTGTTCACAAACGCTGTCCATCTAATCTGACTGAGCTGGAGCTGTTTTGCAAAGAAGAATGGGCAAGAATTTCAGTCTCTAGATGTGTAAAGCTGGTAGAGACATACCCTCAAAGACTGGCAGCTGGAATTGCAGCAATTTTGACTCAGGGGGCTGAATACGCACACCCCACTTTTCAGTTATTTATTTGTAAAAAATGTTTGGAATCATGTATGATTTTCGTTCCACTTCTCACGTGTACACCACTTTGTTTTGGTCTTTCACGTGGAATTCCAATAAAATTGATTCATGTTTGTGGTTGTAATGTGACAAAATGTGGAAAAGTTCAAGGGGGCTGAATACATTTGCAAGCCACTGTATCTGACCTGCTTTCTATATATTCCCCCACACGCACGCTTAGGTCCTCGAGCTTATTGCTTTTGAAGGTCCCTAAAGTTCACTATAAATCGTGAGGACAAAAAGCTTTCTCGTTCGGAGGTCCTAAATTATGGACTAAACTTTCGCTCATGGTTCGGCAGGCGTCCTCCTTAGTGGTTTTTAAGTCTATTTTAAAGACTCTTAATTTTACTCTTCCCTTCAACGTTAGCTGTAGATTGGCTCCTTTACATAGTTTTTTTTTTCTCTTATACAAGTATAATTTTATATAAACTGTTTTTTTTTATTGTTCGTATTTCATTCCATTGTATTGCTCTATCGTTAGGCACTTTGGTCAGCCGTATGGCCTTTTTTAAACTTGCTATATAAATAAAGGTGGTATGGTATGGTAAAATGAACACTCTATGCAAATTAAATTTACATTTTTCATTCAGAACAGCTGAGTACATCAAAAGGGCTGGATGTGACCTATGGGATGTAAAATTCAAAGATCTGCCCTGGAGGCTTCCACCATACTTATCACCGTGACCGTGTAGATCATAAAACTTATTATATATTCAAACGTGTACATTAAAATCTGGTTTTGTTAATTCATTCAAGTCGTTTGGTATATATTCATTTTTTGTTGACATTAAAATACTAGTAAAGGCACAAAGTTTCCCATCTCCGGTTGGGATAAAATGTCAAAATATCAAAAACATTGACATTACAATCTCCCCCTGAGTTGAAGAAGAAGTTAAAGAAGATGAGAACTTATTGGAAATTTTTGGAGCAGCTGTTCCGATCATAATGTCAATCCCAATAGACTTTATTTAAATGAAGTCTATGAAGCACAGCAGCACAGTTGCTGTCACATAAAAAGCTGTGATCCCTTTTTGATCGGTTGGAACATTACAAGTTGTGTAAACCAGTGCGTGACAACTTGAGGCCACTTTGAGACAGTTTTAGAGCAACTCTGGACGGGCTGTTTCAGGGGTTAGGCTGCTTCCAAACGACGGGCCTGTTCTGGTCTGAAATGTGGAGACACCAGAGCATTCCAGCTTTATTCTGGGCTGTGGTTCGAAGATGGGGGTGACACTGTGCTGCTGTGGTTACCGGCAATTTGGTTGTGGGCTTTACGCTTTTTCAGTCCCCCCTCAAGGCACACATGTTCGTACACCCACGTGTACACACTTAGACCCATGTATCTTACCCACTCTAACCTGTTTTTGAAAGCATAGCTCAAAACTCAGGAAGTGCACTGCTGAAAATCACATTTCAGAACTACAGACATTTAAACACACAGAATATGGGTTTATAATGTGTTGAAGATTGTCTAAACAGGTTACTGACATTGCAGTGACATAGCTTGGATCTACTGAATGATGAACCTCAGGTAGTGGTGGATTCTCCCTTAAAATAGCACACTGCTGATTTATATATAGTAATGTGGAGGAGAACTCTTCAATTTGGAAACCCCACACAGACAGAACACAGACAGCTGCTATGAATTACACACACAACATGACCTACACTTAAACACATTACATGTAGTTTCCTGTGCTGGCCCTCATGTATCCACACTCCAATACATATATATGTGTGTGTGTCTATACTGAAGGATCTATATGCAAGAAAGGCTGCCCATCTTCTCCCCGCTGTTTAATTCTAAAATAGACACAGGGCGCAAACCACAGCTACCAGTGGAACAAAGTGAAAATAGCCTGTGTGGATGGGGGAAAACGTGCTTGCTTCAAAATGGACCGTCACTTTATTAACTGGGGGGGGGGGGGGGGGGGTATTAGATTCAAAAAGAACAACAAGAGGAAAAAAATAGAAAAGGAGGGCAATGTGACATGACTTTAAATTTAAGTTATTCAATTCCATGTTTTTGGTTTGTGTGCAAATGCGACAGGGAAGGAAAATGAGAACTGTCTGGAATAACTGAAAAACTACACACACAAAACAAAACTCAACCCTGCCATTTTGCTTTCGGCCTTATAGAGAAGGAAAATATCTTATTCAGTGAGAGGTTCAGGGTGACAGGGGAAAGTGTGTGACTTCTCTGGCTTAGTGATGAAAAAAAAGATTAAAATGCCACCCTATCTTTATCTCCTCCCAACTGCATTTACTACACCACAGAAGTAAGGAGTACATTTTTTACTTGCTTTTTGCTTTGTGATTATCTCCAACTTATTATCCAACAGAAATGAGATATTTTATTGCTTTTCAGAAAATATTAGTTAATTATACTCGACCAAACGTACTCCAGAGAAGGGATTCTGAAAGTCTGGAATCCGATCAATATCAGAACCGAATGGGAATTGATGCTCGACCCAGTCTACCTTTTTCCCCCCCCCAACACACTCACCAGAAGTTGAACCGACAGTAGTGTGAGAGAGAACCAATCGGAGTGCAGCATGCTGCTACAACGCCAGCCAATAACAATAGTTAATTTCAAAGAAAATTGCCTTGTTTATGAAAATGTAGGGGTGTAATGATACCTACAACTCAAAAGACGAGACAAAAGTTGAGACACGACATTTCATTAACCAGAACAAAACTGGACAAGATTTCAAAACTACTCCCAAGAAAACTTCAAAATCAACTTTATGCTGCAAAAAGGCCTTTATTGACCATTTTTATCGAATTCTGCTATAAACTCAAACTTTATTTTTATCGCTTCAGACCTTAGGATAGTGCTTCACTATACATGGTCTGCAGTACAACATTTCCCAGTAGCCAGTGATAGCATGCGCTGTGATTGTGATAATGCTCAACAAACCCCTATACGTCCAACCATTGGTTGTTATAGCGATGCTTTCTGCCTCCAACAGCGTCTGAACTTGCAGTGCTTACATATCGTTTGTGTGTTGTCTGTCACTCTGTTGCCATTTATCATTCCTACTGGAAATCCAAAATGCTGTCAAACAAATGATTTAAGAGTAGTTCTATTAGAACCTCATCAGACGAAGCCATGCTGACTGCAACTAGCTAGTGTTTGTGAGATTGCAGCAATCTCAACGAGAAATGTTGTGATGTTCAATATAGCGAGATCTTGTACGATCAGATCTCGTTACACCCCTACGAAGCAGGAAAACAAGTTTTTGTCCACAGATGATTAATTGGAGCCTTAAAGAAAACATGTTACAAACTGAATGAATAACAAGTCATATAAAAACAGAGAGCAATCAAACTAACGTCATTCTATCACCTTAGCATAACATCTACCAGAGCAAAGGTCCTAGTAGAAAAATTAGAGCAGCTTACGGTATCCAACAAGTAATCTTAGGCATAAAGTGACATTTTTTGTAATTTTCTGTAATTTCTAACCAATTTTGAAGGGATGTGTAGTTGTTCCAAACCTCTGGCTTCAACTAGAAATCAAAAGTTTGAACCCTTTTCCATAGTTTTCTATTATGTCTAGGAAACCTGACCTATTGTTACTTTTGTGTGTGTGGGGGGGGGGGCTCAGGGAGTCACATAAAATTATTTACTAAATGCTAAATACTAAATACATATTTCTACTATTTACTTTGGTCAGGTTCACTTAACATATCCTGCTTTGCAGGCAAACTGATTAACGTGTTTAATATTCCTTTTAACATTACCGAAAAAATCCTATGGGAATGAGACGAGGCTAGTTAAGAGTTTGTAATGGGCCTTTGAAAAATAGATGATTTAAAACATATCATAATGATGGTAAGAATGTTTCTTGAATTTAATCATGTTCATCTGTATTAATTACAGCACTTTAGAACAACAGCTTCAAACAGCTGCTATCGGCTCATTTTAAACATGGTAGTGATGATGTTGTTCTACTAAGCGGTTCGGGTTAAGGCGGTTTTTATTTCCACGAAACTACCACTACCACATTAACGCCAACACACACTTCCTGCCAGTGAAGAGGAACTTAATGTGTTGTTCCCCAGTGTGTGTATGACTCTGTTTGTGTGGCTGTGGTCTGGGAAGGGGGGTGGGGGGTGGGGGGGTGGCTTCCGTAAGTGCTTTTGGAAAAGCAAACAAGTGTGCATGTTTACAGGCGGATGAAAAAGCAACATCTGAGAAGGCTGTTTACTGGTGCGCTATGTGTGTGTGTGTGTGTGTGTGTTTGTGTGTGGTGTTTTTGTCTCTGTGTGAATTTTTATGGAAGTCCAAAATGAAGGCCGAGACTCTTTGATTGAAGTTGAAGAAAAAAAATAAAACAAATACAAACACTCACTGACATAATTGTTTAGAAATTATTATTTATCTGTATTTCTGAAATACAACAGGGATTTATGCTGGACTTATTCTTGTGCCTGACTTATTTAGGCACAAGCTGAATTTATTTTATAAATCATTTATTTGTTGAAGATTTATGTCTTACAAATGCAAAAAAAAAGCGTCCATGTAAATAATTATTTGGTGCTTTAAGACTGTAGAACTTTACGTTTGTTAGGTTTTAGATCACAAGAAAAACAGCACGTTGTTTTGAAGCTGCATTAAAATGTTGACAACCTAAGTTGAAGCATTAAGGTCGATTGCAACATCACCAGAATGATGTTCTTCATGTTTGCTCACGTTAACAAACTCGTCCCGAAGTTCCGATTTTTACTTAATCAAAGGTTGCGGGGTGACTGCAAGGGGTCAGGAGAGTAAAAAATATGACTCAGGTCACCTGAAGCATTAGGAATAAAACATTTTTTGTTTAAAGTTAACAGGTTACGGTGTTGTAATATTTTTGGTGATTATCTCAATGTATACTAAAATTTTATAACCATCACTCCTCTAAACAAACTCAATAGGTTGTTTGAATCCCTGCTATTCAATGCTATGTTGAAAAAACAATATTATATATATATATATAGAAATTTCTAAAACTAAATTCGGACGTCCAAAAATCAATTTAATCATTTAACATTGTTTGCCCATGTTTGGAGCTAGAATATGAGGCAAAACCCTGAAAGGGTTAATACAGTTTCCACCGGTGACTGTAACCCCATCCAGTGTTGCGTCATTGAATTACAGGCATCTAATTAGGGTACCAGCTGAAAAAAAAAGTTTTAATAGTGCTTACCCATATCAATATCGAATTGGAAGAGATTGGATTGGATTAGGGCTGGGCGATAAATCGATTTTATCCATTAATCGAATTTTCTGTTTATGAAGATTTCATTTTTGGATAAATTGAGAAAATCGAAAAAAAAAAAATTACCAATGCACTCCAAGGGTTTCAGTAGTTCAAAGTGATGTGAGCCCGCCCAAGGTCTACCTTCATGTTTTACTGTGTGCCTTTATTTGGACTTTGAATTCAGGTGAACTCCCAGAAAGGATGATTAAAATAAAAGCAAGTTTTAAAAATATTTTCTGTCATTTTAAATTTCTTTTCAGGAATAGAAAGGGAGAAGAAAATAAAATCAATAAAAAATCGGAAATCGGATTTGGCATCACACAAATCGTAGATTTTATTTTTAAGCCATATCGCCCAGCCCTAGATTGGATCGAATCGTGATAATCGATTCTAACTCTTGAGAATCAGAATCGATTCTTGAAATTTAAATCAATACCCAGCTCCACTGGTATTATTTAGACAATTTTTTTCATATTCTTCTGAATAGTATTTGGTTGTTTTTATGCACAAATATTCAGGCACATTTTGTAACTTATCTGAATTATCACCTAGAATAGAAATCTTTAAAATCTCGAACATTTTCCTACTAAGCTGCAGATTAATTAGAATCTGAGTATGCTATTTCTAATAAATGTACAGTATTATTTTCTTTGTATGAAGTTGTAAATTTGCCCTTAATGTAAAATGTCTTGTTTTTCTTATAGTGTGAAAATGCCCACCTATTTTTTTTCTCATTTCCCTTCTTACTTACCAGGAGCAGCAAGATTCTGGACCTGAGCAGGGATCTGTACATTAGCTTCAGAGGCCAGGGTGAGCCGGCCTCCCTTGCCAATGCGATCACAGAGCAGGGCAATGTGTTTCTTGAGGCGGGTGGGGTCCTGGGGAAGGCCCAGCACGGGGCCGCCTGTCTGAGCCAGGGATGTGGCCTGGTCTTTGGGGCTCCGCGACAAGCAGCTCCGCAGAAGGTGGGAGACTGCTGCATCGCAGCTCTCCTCCCAACCCTGACGAGACAGGAGGAAAAGAAAACATGGATCACAGTGATAACTTGTCTTCCTTCTTGTGTGTCAAAGTTAGCACTGCAACAACTATAAGAGTAACCGGATGGTGGATTATATGGATTATATCTGTGACTCATACTTTATGAAGCCTTTACTTTAATGCCTTTTATTTGCCTTAAGAGGCAATAAAATGGGCTTAAAAATAGAAAGGGGAAACCACTGGGAACCATTCTCTAAGAAAGGAACTTTAGATGGAAAAAACTGACAAAAAAAGGGAACTTTGAGGAGCTCCATAATTTGGTTAACATGTCGTCTGTGGAGAAGGCACAGTCTGCAAATTTTGGTGAAGATGACTCCATCTGGTTAGGGATACTCAGGATCCCATCTTTACTTTTTGCAGATTATCTGGTTCAGTTGGCTTCTTTAGGCCAAGATCTTTAGCATGCACTGGATCAGTTCCCTATTGAGGGTGAAGTGGCCTGGATGAGAGTCAGCTCCTCTAAGTGTGAGGCCATAGTTCTCGAACAAAGAAAGTTTGACTAATCCTTTTGGGTTGATGCTCAGTCTCTACGTCAAGCCAAGGAGCTTAAGTATTCAGGTATCTTGTTCATCATTTATGTTAGGATGGAACTGGGCTCTCCCAGTGAAGTGGGCGCCGCTCCGGTCTGTTATGGTGAACAAAGAGCTGAGCCACAATGGAAAACTCTCAATTTATCATCCCGTCTAGGTTCTGACCCTGTTCTACTGTGAGAAGACCATAAATATCCCATTTGACCAGTGAATGTTTGGGACCCTTCAGAACGAACTTAAATAGGTGCATTTCCACTATTGGATTTTCAGCTTAGTTGTACCGGACCTTCACGGTATGCACGTGTCTTTCACTTCACCGGGCTGCCCCAACAGGGCCGATTTTGGGGCAATTTCTGGAACTAACCGAGTACCAGGTGTGTACTTGGAAATGGCCTGCTCGAGTCGCTGGGCAGGAGCTCTGGTTAAGTCATGCTGACTGGTTGTAACTCAGTAGGAAATGATATCAGCTAATGTCGCCAAACAAGTGTTGTTGTAAAATTAGAAGGGTTGCTGGTGAAGCTGTGTATAACAATATAGCAAACAGAATGGCGACAACAAAGCAAGTAGAAACACAACAACAATCCCTGCTTCTTCCATTGTCGGTCTCTTGCTATTCTCTGCTGCTGTGGGTGCCTTTTGGCAGTGATCAGTGACACCACTCACTCCCAAAACTGTCGCAACACGCGGACGTCGTAGCAAATTCCTTAAAGAGTCCATTTTAAATGGAGACACGACGGCTGAGAGGACAAGATGGACTGGTTTACCCCGCCAGATGAAGGTCAGTTGAAATTACCCTGAAGAAGGGGAGAAAACCCCGCGGGAGCAAAGCCAGCAGCATGCGCCAATGTTTGGCACGCATGTCTGCCCATTTGCACCAAGTGGTCAGAGCTGTGAATACTAATCTAACAAAATGACGGACAACCTTTAGATTTTTCCATGACCATTCTAAAAACACTGTCAAATACGGAAATTTTTTGTTTATCGCGACCCCTTGATACTGTACCACATCTCTTGCCCATTGTCCTCTACAGATTATCAGAACAGTATTAGGCAGATATGGAAAGTGGCTAGATGGATGGAACGTCTCAAGTTTTCAAACATTAGGTCTAAGAATGTATAAATCAGACAGATAAACCTTGCAAAAGTTCTTCCCTATCTTAAGAAAAAAAAATCATGCATGATAATTTGAGTAAGAAGAAAGACTTGTGTTTGTTGCATGTAGGTATTAGAGGGGTAAGGGTGTGTTGACAGGTACCCTTCCCTCTTCCAAACCAGCCATTCCCTCCTTCCCCTGCCTGCCGCCACTTTGATTGTCCTGTAATGAGCCATAATGACAGGTAATCAGCTCCGTAATAATGGTGACAGAGTGATACTGACAGAGAGAAAGAAAGAAAAAAAGAAATGAAGGGCAGCAGACATAAAGAGATGGTTGTAAAAGGTCTTGGAGATGAGATGATAAGAGATATTAGAGACAGAGCACAAGATGATCGGAAAGGTGAAGAACGATCAGAGATAATGACGAGGAACGTAGACGGAGGGAAAACGTCTTGAGGGAGAGAGAAATGAGAGGGGAAGAAGAGGGGGAGGAGGACTGGAGGGAGTTGGGTAACCTATTCGCACCACAATACCTCACGGGGTTATCAAATACTTAAAACCAAATAACTACAGGTTTCTGTGGAAGCTGGGCATGCTGATGCACACATCCAGTGACGAAAACATTTAACATTCTGGGGAAGAATATTGAAAAAACAATCTGAAGTGCTGTGATTCAACGTTGAGAAAGAGGGGAATAAACAAAGACAAGGTTCCCACAAAGATAGGATGAAGGTTTGTTTTCTTGACTTTAAATACAATACAGACATTTTTTAAATGTAACAATGTTTGTGGAGAACAGCAGATTATTTAGTGAGGATGTGTTGAATGGATGATTTAGGGTTAATGTAAATTAATTATTGTAAGTTTTGCATAACATATTTCTAAGAAATCACCACTTTAAGGGCAAACGATAAACAAAGGTGTCAAGTAACGAAGTACAAATATTTTGTTACCTTACTTAAGTAGAAATTTGGGGCATTTATACTTCACTGGAGTAATTATCTATTGGCCTACTTTTTACTTCTACTTCTTACATTTTCATGCAATTATCTGTACTTTCTATTTTAAAAATAGCCTCGTTACTCTCGTTTCATTTAGTTTTTTATTATAAACAAACACACAAAAGAACCTTACCAAAAAATGCGCCAACTGGATAGAATTTGACTGCGGTTTAGTAATAGTTTTAAACATCTACCATTCTGACACCCTGCTTGTAGGCGATCCATTGCATACACTGCACACAGTGGTCGTGTTAACCAAATATTTTCCATATTCGTGCTTGGAGTTAGAGCGCAGAGTACAAGTAACTGAATCAATGAATTAATAATAAAAAAGATTCCCATGAAGCCATCTGAGCATCATCTTAGACAGGGAAAACGACTGTTACCGGTGCGGCTGGTTAAAGACGTGCTTCAAAGAGCTCGGTGTCGTGCCAACCAGCTGTGCCAAAGGAGTACATGCAGTGACATTTCCTGTTGCTGAAGCTGGGTTCAGAGAGGTTCTTTCCGACTTCTGATCACTTCAATCAGAGAAATGTTCCCTGATTTCAAAACTTTGGCTGAAGTGGAGCTTGTAGTTCCAGCCTCCAGTGTGGCAACGGAGTGCGGATTTTAGCAACCAGAACAGTGGTTCCCAACCTGAGGTCTGTGTCCCCTTAAGGGGGTCATTAGAGATTGCAGGGGTCTGCACAATTTTGTCTGTGCAGAGGTTGTAAGATTTTTGATACATATAATGCTTCATATTTTATACACCCTGTGACACACAGAAGAAAAGAAAACTGTATGGATATTAATATATCTTGAATAATCATCTTTCTGTGTTAATGAGGTAAACTAATAAAAAAAAGTAAAAAAAAAATCAAACTGTGTGTGTAGGTCACACCTGATGACTTAAAAATGCTGATTTTGTTTTTAGTGTAGCTGACCTCTGGCTGTGTATAACACAAACCACTTCACAGTCCAGCCAGGACAAAGCAGACGTATGTTGCCGAGTTCAAAGATGCCGGTGGTAGAGACTCAGGCAAATGCAGCATTACTATATTTATAGGCAACTAGTCATCATAAATTCTACTCCATGAAACACTTAATGCTCAGGAGTCCACATATGGTTCTTTAATGCATTTGCATTGCACTAAAATGCATAAATTTTAATGGACATGCAGCTGAAAGAGGTAGCCTAGTGAATCCCAAATGTTTCAATATTAACATTTTTATATAATAGTATAATCATTATGGCCCTAAGTAAAGGTTTTTTGGGGGGAGGTGTGGCTTAAGCTTTATTCTTTAATGTCATTTTTTAAATTACATTACTATTACTTTTATACTTTAAGTTGTTTTGAATCCAGTACTTTTACTTCAACTTGATACATCAACTTCTACAGAAGTCTTTTTAAACCCTAGAGTCTATACTTCTACTTGAGTATTGAATGTGAATACTTTTGAAACATCTGACCATAAATAAAAGCAGATATTAAAAGAACTTCCCCTAAGATATCTTAATAAAAAGTTGGACTTGGTGACTCTAAGATACAGTAATTCTTGATTGTGTTTTACTTTAGCCTATTTTAAATCACTGTTGAAAAAATGTGATATATTTTAACTTGCCTGTTACCGTAGCACAACATGACCAAAACTGTACTTCAGGAGTCAGAGGTTGTGCAGATCTCCCTCTAAAAGTGTCCATTGGTGACATTTATTGTGCAACCAAAGAAAATCGGCAGAAGAGAGACAGATTAGTTTTCACGCACCAAAAAAAAAATTTCTCTGTCTACCCTTATTCTAGTAAACATTTTCTTTTCTGACTTCTTTGTCACTGCTGACAGTGTAAAGAACCAGAGGGGTATTTCCATGCCTCTTTCTGATTTTCCAACATTTCCTACACCTAAACAGCATCCCAAAAACTTTCTGAGCACCACGTCTCAAAGAGAAAACCCCCAGGTGGGACTGCAATGTTACTGGGTTGGCATGGATAGCACACAACCTTGAAATGCTCCCCAAGAGACAGGTGAAAGGTTCAGAGAAAGCAATTTCCCAGTTCTGACATCCTCATCAAGACTGGGAAAGCCATTTTGGAGACCGGAGTTACGGCTCTATGACAACAATGTCTTCTGGTCTGTTTCCACGGAAAACATTATTCACTAAATCCAGTGAAATCCTCTATCTGAACGCATATTTAAAAACAGGATTTGCTATTATTGTATATAGCTGCTTGATTCATTGTGGGTAAAATGAAGAAACGATAATGTGAAAAGATTTAAGCCAACAGAAAGCTGAAATATAATTGAAATGATAAAGCACTATTTGGCCTTCATGGGCAAACAATAATGTTCCAGTTCCCGTTTAAAATAGCAAACAGATCTCGCATATCTCAGGTTTTCATTGAGTTGGTTCCAGAGCTGAGGAGCAGAGAGACTAAAGCCTAGTTTATGCTTCTCCATCAGCAAGTTTGCACCCACACGCACACGTATTGATGGAGACGTTGGTGTCTCAGTGTTGAAAAGCAACTCTCCACCAGGACAGCAGGGGGTGCAGACCTTTTCTGGCGGGTCTGCTTACCATTGCAGTGACGTCTCTGGTCGACGACAGTTTATTTACTTCAGCTTGTAAACACATCCACTTAAGGAGCAACGGCCGACAGAGTGCAAGTTTTGATTGAGGACAGTTTTTTACTAGAAGTGCAGCTCATTGAATCCTCTAAAAACGCATCTAAACAAACAAACACAGCAGCCTGTTTTGTTATTCTCTACAAATCATTGTGTACAAAATCTGGCAAAAGCCCATATTAAATAAACTGGCCTTGCAATATAAAGCATCTAGTGCCCAAAAGCAGCATTGACTATTAATTCCATCGACTATAGAGCACCATTCTGGTGAAATGACGTTGGGCTGACCAATCACATACATGTGCACTTGTACTGCCTCGGCATACCAGGCCTACAATATAGAGAAGCTGGTTACCTGAATGTGCCAGAGCATTTTTTGCTCTATAAAAAGGATATCTGGGGATGGTATCCTAATTTTGTGTTTGACTTTAATAAATCAGTAGCCCCTGGCATCAAAGTAGATAGTTGCATAACGAAATATGAACCTGTGTAGGAATGACTGTCAGTTTCTAACCTTTTTCTGGACAATAAGCGATTACTTTTTTTCTTTTTTACATTAAGATTGAGGTAATTCTGATCCTTCCACTCATGAATATTTTGTACACACTGAATCATTGACTTTTGTGAACTAAAGTCAAGCTGTGACACAGAGATATGAAGTTGTATGTCGTCAGCATATATTTTGTATTAGATCAGAGCCTAACTCCAGTCCTCGAGAGCTACTTTCCTGCAACTTTTAGATACACCCCTGCTTCAATACACCTGAATCAGATGGCTGAATTTCCTCATCAGTATGTCATTCAGCACTGTAGAGGACTGGTAATGAGCCATTCATTTGATTCAGGTGTGTTGGAGAAGGAATGCACAAAATCCTACTCTCCTACACACCAACTGAGATCAGAAAGTATGATGCTCCTGTCAGTCCCTAAAACCTGGTTGAAGACCCATAGTGACCGCTCCTTTAAGCCAGAGGGCCTGAGTTTATGGCATGCTCTGTCTTGGCTGTGTTGAATCTTTTTGTGTTTCTAGAAAGATTTGTGTTTCTTGAAAGACTTGGCTTTTTAATCATGCTTTCAAATCATTTTAGACTATGTTTACTCTTGATTGATTGCTTTTGTTTGTTTTGTCTATTTTCTTGTTCTGTTGTGAAGCACTTTGTGATTCTTATCTGCGAAATATGCTATATAAATACATTTACTTACTTTTTACATATAAAAGTTGAAGGATGATAGCTCTCAAGGTCCAAACTTGGGCACCCTTGTAATAAATGTTGTACTACTCCATAATCCAAGTTATTGGGATCATATGGATGTTGAATCAAAGCAGCCCTAGAACAAAGCCTTGAGGTACCCCACATGTAATCTTGTGTGCTCTGATTTATAACTGGCGAAGGACACAAAGTAGTCCCGCTCTCTCAAACAAGTTCTGAACCAGTTTAGCACAGTTACCGAAAAATCCTGTCCACCTCTCCAATCTGTGAATCAGAATCTTATGATCAGCTGAACGGAGCACTGAGATCGAGTAAAACCAATACAAACATAACAACTGTCATGAGAGACAAGGTACTGAAGGAATCTGAGAGGAACAGTAAGACTTTAAACAAAAGTGCTTAGAAAAAAATCTTGCTCTGAACATCAGGCCACATCTAAATGATCAAGATTAAGCAGTAAAATAATAAGCAATAAAATAATAAGGAATTTATGCCCCATAATATGCCCGGAGTAATAATTCAGGAATTCCCCTTTGGGAATAATAAATTATATCTGTATCTGCATCTGTAATAGAAATGATAGAAAAACATAGAATACCGGATGTCAAACTGAATTCTTTTTGTTGTTGTAGTATCTGTCTTAGTGCTCTATTTTGGTTATGATCTACAGCCATCCCAACCCAGAATGGATGAATTTAAGCATTCATAGAAAATTGGTGTGAGAAATTAAAGGAAAACCTTCACAGATGCCCAAACATTGCACAGTGGTTTCAAATACTCAGACAGAATTGTACAACTTTCGAATGTCATCACAGCAGCAAACACTTGTCTAACATTCACAGAGATTGGGAGGTAAACAATGTAAACGTGTAAAACAAAAAGCTAACCACAAGGGTTGCCGGTGTCAATCTGAATGGGTCTTGGATGCCAACGTGTTCAATACGTAAGAACATTCAGCTTTTTAAAACTTCAAAATCATTCATTCTTATAACACCAGTACCTGGCAACATATGATGAAGTTTGCATGGAACTCTGAAATTGAGGAGATTAAATACGTATACCTTATGCCGGGCGTACACCAAAGGGTTTTCACAGTCTCAGACTAAAGACTGGTAGTCTTTAGAAATCTTGGTGAAGTCTCGGCGCGCTCCCATCGTCTTGATCGTTAAATGAAAGGTGATAATCTGCAGTTGGCGACCCAATTTATGCCAGTCTTTCTCTAGTCTTCTGAATCAAACTTGTTTGATATTATCGCAAGTCCTGGTGTAGTCATAGTGACATAACACAACCAACAACCAATAAAGCCTTTCTCACACAAGCGGAACCACGAAGCTATAGAGCCCGGCAGGGGTCAGGTGCAGAAATAACTTTTGAGGGGTAAGAATCTGTACCCTCGGTTTATTAAACCGTGCGCACGGAGTCGTACTCTGTTCCCTCCATTTATTCAACTGTGTGACCGTGTGGGGGTCCTGTCCGCTTCATCCTGTACCTTGGCTGTATGGAGTTGTACCTTGCTGCTATGGTACAATGGTTGAAAGCAGAATTACATCCGTTATGATGGTGGGTTCGAGTCCCGTTCATGATATTGTCTTGCACCTGGCCACGCATTAATTGTTTTGGGTTCCGGCGGGAAAGTGGGCTATAAACATAGGTGTCATATTTATAAATAACCGTTTTGTAGCCACCTATGGAGCCTGGCAGGGTCTATACACAACAAATACAATATTTCTGTTGCATGGCTGAAAAATGGCCTAGAAATGGACCATAAATTACAAAGTGTATGCCAACCTTGCCCCCTGGAATACAGGCACAAACCAGCGATATCTGTGCATTTGCATGGACCAAGTGGTAAAGCATAAACACCTTGCATTAACCAGTTACTTGTTGATACAGTACCCACTTTGAATGCAAGTTTTTATTTGACATAACATCAATCTTGGCAAAGAATGCTACAACATTCGCACATAAAGAAACTATATAATGCTGAGCATAATGGGAGGAATTTTCCAGGAAGCTAAAATAGCCTAGGTGTAGTCTTTTAAATAGTGTCCCTACAAGATTCAGTGTATATAAAATCTTAAGTCTGAGACTAAAATACTGTTAACCCAAGTCTTTAGATGTGAGCTGATAATCTTTAAGAGTCTTTTCTAAATCTTTTCAAAGTCTCTAGGTGTACAGAAAGCATTACTTTGATGCTCATATGCATCACCATGTTACTTTAATCATAGTTTTTGCTAGACTGAAAAGAGTTAAAGATATTTATGTATGCAGTAACTGCATGAAAATGTTATGAAAGTAATGATGCCAAATAGGTAAAAAATAGGGCAGGTAGAGAAACAAAGAAGAGAAGAGATTGATGTGAAGTAAGGAAGGGAAAATGGATAGAGAATGTCAAGCCAAGAGGAAATATTTAAACAAATCTGTTAGAAATTTAAAAATGTCAGTAAAAGGGGAGGATAATTGAAATAAGACGATAAAGATGGGAGAAGTAGGAAATAGATACTTGAAGTGATGGAAAACGACGAAGCACAGAAACAGAGAAGCAATAAGCAGGACAAGGAACGATGTGAAAAAAAGCAGCAAGATAAATTCTTTATAAAAAGCATTTCTGCTCATTTGGAACAAAACAGATGTTTAGCGAGCTGCCAACAAACTCAAAGGTGATTTTTTTTTTTACTTCCTTTTAAAGAAGCAGGAGCTTCCTTTTCTGGGCAACAGCATATGAACTGTGACCCAAGTTTGTCTAAAGAAAGGGGGTTGGCTAATCTTTTTTCTCTCTCTATTTCATCCATAATCTATGAAAAAAAATCACATATATGGGGCATAAAGAAAAACTGAATATTAAGGAAATCAGTTGAAAAACAAGAACATTAGGAAACAGAAAAACTAAACAAAAAATAATAAAGAGAAAGAACTGATTAAAAAACACGATAAGAGTTTGGAACATAAAATACTTTGGCTGTGTAGGATTTAATAAAAATACATTACACACCTGCATCCACTCATTATGTAAAAAAAATAATTATATGCAGTTTCTTTTTAAATTCTAATAAGACAGAAGTTGTCGTCTTTGGACGAGAAGCTCTGAAAAAGAAACTGCTTAGTCAATCACTTCATCTGGATGGTATTAAATTGGCCTCCACTAATAACACAATTAGAAACATCCTGTTCAGGATTGATGCTGAAAAACTAGTCCATGCATTTGTTACTTCAAGGCTGGACTACTGTAATTCTTTACTATTAGGAAGTCCACAAAATGCAGCAGCAAGAGCTCTGATGAATATAAAAAAGAGAGATCACATTTCTCATGTTTTAGCTTCCCTTCATTGGGTCCCTGTTAAAATCAGAATCGAATTTAAGATCCTCCTTCCCACATTTAAAACCCTTAAGATCTGATTGTTCCATATGTTCCTAACACTCAGACTGCATGTTTACTGGTGGTACCTAGGATTTCTAAAAGTAGAATGGGAGGCAGATCTTTTAGTTATCAGGCTCCTCTCCTGTGGAACCAGCTCCCAGCTTTAGTCCGTGAGGCAGACACTCTGTTTACTTTTAAGGCCAGGCTTAAAACTTTACTTTTTGATCAAGCTTATAGTTAGAGTGGCAAAGGTCATCCTGAGCTGTCTCTGTAGTTATGCTGCTATAGGCTTAGACTGCTGGAGGACAGACTTACCACTTTTCTTCACTCTGCTACTTTTCTCTCCTACTACTCTCCAGTTGTAATATTTGCTGTTATTTAGACTGTTAACTTTGTTTTCTCTGTGTTTTTTCTCTCTATAGAAGCTACACCTGGTCTGGTCTCCTGCTTGGCTACAATGCCCTGTTGGACGGGGATGATGCTCCCAGTAACTGAACATCTTCTGTGTCCTGTTATCAACATTTTACTTTCTTTATTATAGAAAGTACGCCTTTGTTCTTTCTGTGTTTCTGCTCTGTCTTCTCGAACCCCCAGACAGTCGTTGCAGATGGCCGCTCGTACTGAGCCTGGTTCTGCTGGAGGTTTCTTCCTGTTAAAGGGGATTCCTTAAATAGAAAACAAACTAAAACTTTAAACTGATTGGATTTTTGTATGATTGTATTGAAATTACTTCTCTTGTAAAAGTGCCTTGAGATGACATCTGTTGTGAATCGGTGCTATAGAAATAAACTGAATTGAATTGAATGATCCTATTTATGATATTAAGTTACATTTACAAATGCTAATGCAAATAAATTGAATGTACACTTAACTTATTTGTTTTAGTGTGGTCAGAGTTGTAAGGTTATTTATTCTCACTTTTCAGCATCAAACCAAACCAAAACAACTTTTGCTAAATAATCCATCTGACTGACTTAAAGGTTTAATTTTGTAGACTGCAGAGGAGGGTAGAGTACATAAAAATTGTACTTAAGTAAGAGAATCCCTACTTCAACATATTTTTACTCAAGCTACAGTTCAAATGTATATCAAATGATTTGTGAAATGCCTACAAGATTAGTCTCCAGAGTGTCTTTAGGGAGGATCAGAGAGGTAAACTTTTAATAAGATGATTACATTAACAATTGGAGTCTCACGTTTAGTTGGTTTGGAATCTGGAAGCAAACATGTTCTTTTGCCTCTCCTTCAACTCTCCTCCTCCTCCTCATTATTATCTCTTCCCCGCCTCTTTGTTTTCCTTTAATCCAGCACTTCAGCCCTCTATCCTCTTCTCTGACTTTATTCATGTTTGTGACATTCCTGGGATTTATCCCTCTCAAAGAAAGCTGGACTTGCACTCAGCTGCAATGACCTCACCTGCACGGTCACAGAAAAGGTCAAAGGTCAAGATGAAGAGTGGGGCTGGGGTGAATCCTCGCTGGCACCAAAAGAATTCACAAAAAATGCTGAAGATTCTTTCATGTGAGAGGACTCTAGTAGGAAAAGTGTGATTGTATTTTTGATATTTATGTGACTAACATGGGAAATATACATTAGTTATATTTATTAGAAATATATATTTCACAGCAAATACCCAACATTTACCATTTGTGTACATGTATTTAGTTCACATTAACATATTAATTTAAAATGTATTTGTGATAACTATAAATAAGTATGTCTGTAAAATCATTGTTGGACGTATTGAGACCCTCACCTTAACTTCAGTGTATAATTCGATTATTTTTGTGATTCAGGTTTCTATAAAAAAAAAGTGCTAAAAGTTCAGAGCCATTATGAGCAAAAAATATATGCTGATGACTACATCACCACATTTTAATGCACGCTGTCACAGCACAGCGGAACAAGTTATGTTCTCTGAAAATAGCTCGTCAGTCCACCTGTTTGCCTTAATGTTCTGGACGTGACCCTAATTATCGCTAATGCACTTCATGACAATAATGCAAGTTAAAATAACAAACACACTTTCACAGTCCCTCGAGGCTTATCAATTCTTGACTTATTTTTGTCCACAAGCGCTCTCACTCTTTCTTTCTCATCCTCTATGGGTTTTGTTGGATGTTTTACATGCAGCTGTTTTGATGTGGCTGTGTGTAATGTTGGGCCGTGTGACAGGTCTGGAAATAGACTTACTGGTAATGAAAGCTCCAGGGAACTGATCAGAGCCATGGAAAATGTAACACACCAACACAGACCAAAGTTTAAACAGCTACAGTAATTAGAAAACCACATTAATTTTTACTCCTAATTTCCTAGTGGCAAAAATTTGTCCTAAGATTGTTGTATAGTTGTAAATATTACTTAATATTAATATAGCACTATAACATGCCTGAGAAATAGACATGTGTGCAACTGTAGAAAAGAGGTGTGGATTTGTAATTCAGGTCTGTGCACTTTTTGAAAATAATTTAGGTGGGTTTTATTTATTTTTAAGTTTTATTTTTTAACATTGATCAAAGAAACAAGGCAGGATACATAGGAAACTCAGCTGCACTCTGCATGAACCTTTTGAATTACAAATGCAGATTTTGACACAATTTTGACTCCTCAGACTGGTTGGACTGTGACCAATTAAACCTCCCAAACAGAAGAGACAAGGTTTTGTTGCATTTAGGTTGTTTTCAAACCTAATAGTCCGGTAGACTCGGTTCAATTAGGAAACAAATTTGCAACATTGTTGCTTTGTTTTAGCTGGAGCGGTTTGCATTCACAGGAGCATTTCCTGTTTCATAAAATGTAATTGTTAGCTTTGTCAAACCAACCAGAGCTTTTGAGTTTACCTCCTCGCTTGTGGTGGCGTTGCACCAAAAAACACTCAACCAAAGGGCAAACTCTACCGACCAAATGTGAGGCCAAAAATTGCAGTTCCCCCTCATCCACTAGGGCCTGGCTCCAGAAAGAAGCATGTTCCCATTGACTCCCATGTTAAAAATGCCAACACACATCAGAAATAAACATGTTTACAGCCCCGTTCAAAAAACATTTTAGGTTTAACAGGTCAAATTTACCATCATAACAACTCTGAGGGGGGTGAATCTTTTTATAAGTCACCTGTGTAGATGCAATTTAAGTTTGAAATTATTAATGATAACGGGCTTATCCTTTATTTGACAGGTCTCAGATGAGCCGTCAGTGTTAGCGCTGGTAGCTAACTGCTTGCCTCCACCTAGGGGTAGCAGAGTCGCTCAACCGATGTTTTCTGGCTAAGAGCACCTGCCAACCTCCGTTAGCTTAAGTTAGCTCCGGGTTAGCTCAGTTAGCGCTTAGCTACAACGGCTCAGAGTGTGAATCATTTGCCCCCACCCTCACAGCCCCACTGTCAACTCCACCTCTTTGCCCATTTTCTTTCACGGAGGCTCTGTCCATCTTTATGTATACAGTCCATGCATTCCGTGAAATGTAAACAGACATGGAGTGGCATCAGATTTTAGCGGTTCAAAGATTGTTCTGTTGTCTTTGGCAAATGTCCCAGACAAATACGCTGCAGCAATGGTCTCAGCATGAGCGGAAAACCAGGCGAGGAGTTGTTTTTGCGTGGTAATTTTTGCTTTTATTTTTTACCCGGAATGCCCTGTGCTATAGTCTGCTTCGTGCTTTTGGAGCGCCCCCTGGCCTGCTTGGTATTCACATATGCAATCAAACCACAACAGAGTTCACTTCCATCGAGCTGAGACCTAGGTTTTTAAGTGGACCAGAGTTCGCTTTTTTGGTTCACATCAGAATTAAATTGCACTTTCACACCTCCCCAAACTAACCAGAATTTCAAACGTTCGATTAAAGCGGACTAAACAAGGCTGGTGTGAATGCACTCTTATGGTGCGTTCACACCGCCCCAAACGTTAGCGTCAGTTGCGGCAAGATTACATGTAAAGTCTACGGTTGAGTCCGTCATAGGTCCGTCAGACTCTCTGCGGTGCGTTGTTGGCTCCGTCAACTTTTCAAGCGTTACCTGCGTTTCAAGCGGCAACGTAGCAAATGCAAGCAACGCAGAAGTTCAGCTAGCTAAACTTTTGACGGACTTGACGCACTTGACGCAGTGCGTCTCACTGTAGCGACGTCACCACACGTATCTTGAATGAAGCGGGAGCAGGAAAAGAAATATTTTCAACAATGGAGGACAAGCTCATTGTAGCCGTCTGCAATCGCAGAGAATTGTGTGATCCGTCCTCGTTTTTGTATAAAGACGGGAATGTAAAGGAACTTGCTTGGATGAAGATTGCTGAAGAGATCGGGATGTTGGGTAAGTTATCAAATCTGTTTTGCTCAACTTACATGCGTCAAACTAGATGCGTTGGGAGCGTTGCCTGACGCAGACAAAGTGTGCGGTGTGAACACACCATTAAGAGTGTGTCAGACAGGTTTGCAAGTACAAAAACTACATGTAGATCATTATATTTGTTACTAAAAGACTAAGCAGACTCCATCTAAGGGCTGGGCAATATGGAAAAAAATGTTTTTTTCAAAATAAACATGTTCATATCAGTCAATATCAATATATATCATGATATAAAACAAATCACTATTTTTGTTCATATTTAACATCCCCTAGTACTATTTAAAGATATGTTGTTGTTTTTTTACAAATAAATTATTCTCAAAAGTTGAACATGTCATCAGATATTATGCAACTGTTTCAGGAAAAAATTAAAGTGGCTATGGCTGGGCGATATGGATCAAAAATAAAATCTTAGATTTTTTCTATGCCAAATTTGGGTTTTGATATGAATCAACTTTTTTTCTCCTTTTCTGTTCTTTAAAAGAAATTACAAAATTACAAGTAACAGAAAACATTTTTTAAACTAGCTTCTACTTAAATCATCCCTTCTTGGAGTTGATTAGAATTCAAATTCCAAATAAATACAAGCTTGTAAAGATGCTTGTAAAACAAGATGGAAGGCCTTATGTGGGCTGACTTTGATCTATGGAAACCCAAGTGGTGCACTGCCAAAATTTTTCTTAATATTCCAAAAATCCAGTCTTCATAAATAGAAAATGTGATAAATCGATATAATTGATATATTACCCAGTCCTAATCTAGATCATTATATCAATTCCTAAAAAATGAAGCAGACGCCACCACGACCAATCGATAGATCAATGAATCAATAGATAGATGAAAATAAACCGTTTCTATTGGAAAATATGTCATTTGCAGTGTGGTTGCAGTAAATGCTGAAGCTCTGTTAACAGAGCTGAGTCTCCGGTAACGTACACAACACTCACTCCTGCAATCACAAATATACGTAGCTATACGCTGCCACAGCAAAACTCAGCATCTGACGGTAATTAAAAAGCTAAATGCGCTCATATCTGTCTGGAAAACACACTCAAACTGATTTAATGCTGAAGTCATAAAAAGGTAGCACAGAAAACACTCCTAGCGTAGAGCCGACAGGTGAGTGTTGAGAGGAGCCCAGTTAGTGCAAGATTGAGTGTGTGTGAAGTCCTCAGAGACTTGAAGTACTTCATATATTTTAAAAGTTTTGAGTGTGTGTTTAAGCTGGGGCTGTGTTTACCGAGCAGGCAACAGATGGATGGAAGGACACTGACATGTTAATTGCCTCCTGTATGTAAGTGTACCAGTGTGTGTGTGTGTGTGTGTGTGTGTGTGTGTGTGTGTGTGTGTGTGTGTGTGTGTGTGTGTGTGTGTGTACATGTATAGCTATACTTGTGTGGACCAACCTTTTACAGCCCACCAGCCTTGTGTGGACATTTGTAGTTGTGAGGACATTTTCCCTGGTCCCCACAATGTTTAACAAGCTATTAAACTCTACTAGTTAGGTTTAGAGGTATGGTGTGAACTAGGTTTAGGTTAAGGTTAGGGTTAGGCATGTATCAGTAATGGTTAGGTTTAGGGAAAGTGTCTGGGTTAGGCATAGTAAAATCAATGGAAGTCATGTGTGTGTGTGTGTGTGTGTGTACCAGTTGGGGTGTGTCCTGCAGCAGCGGCAGCAAGGTGGCTTCCAGTATTGCAGTCTGATCGAGGGTCAGGCCCTGCCACAGGGACAGCAGCAGCACGAGCAGGTGGGTGGAGCTCCGCAGACGGACGAAAGCCTGCTCCAGTCGCGCCCGGTTCTCCTCTGCAGCCTCGGCCAATGCAATGACCTGGAGGAGATGGAGAGGCGTAAGGGTCTGTCCTAAATATTTCATCACACCTAAAGTGGCTGGCATCTCATCACTGTATAGTGGATGGTCCGGAAAACACATGATGGTCTCTTTCTGTAATGCGGAAAACCTTAAAGAAAATGTTTCTCTACATTAAAACATATCAAAGCACAGACTAAAACAGGTTGAATTATTATTTTTTTCTTCTAAGCTATAAAAGTATCAGCCCAACTTTATGTTCATGTTACAAATAGGAGAAATGGATAAATAAATTAATTCCAAAAAATTTCTCTAGAACAACCATAAATCAAAGTTTATTAATGGTCAAGGTGGCCTTCTGTACAACATCTACATTTATCCCAAAAGGCTTGGAGTGTTGACTGCACAGTCTGTGCAAACAGATTTATGAGCATGGAGGCTGCAGCTCCTTCATTACTGTCACCGGTCGCTCCCTCAGGTGCCTGATTTACTCCTGTTTATGTTTGCTTAAATTCACCCTAAATAACTTCATCACAGCACTCCGTTTCTCAACGTGCACTCACCACATCCCAGAATTCAATACTGCATATTCATTGATAAAACTTTCAAACCTCAAATTATTTTTCTCTTGAGCATCCGAAAATATAAAGTCGGGTGTTCTGGAGGCTCACAAGCTGGAATGTAAATCTGAACATAAAGTACAGATTAAAATGAAACGTTGGATAAAGATGCTAGTAATTTCCACTTGATTCCACATCTAAGTTCCACAGAGTAGAATGTTTTCCCTCCAACACAGGCTTAATAGTTTGAAATATGCTTGTAGGAAGAAGAGTACTGGCATTCTGCTAATCTGAAAAACTTCTGATTTTTAAACTTTATGTGTTGCAAGAAGTAATTCCTGCATGCATAACCACGACATCTTGTGCTTGGGTCAGAATATAAAAAATGATGCCTACCTCCCTGAGCTGTAACTACAGCTAGATATTTATCTAAAACTTTTCTCCTAGTTAGAAATTTGACAAGATCAGTACAAATAAATGGTTTTTTTTATTTATTTTTGTTTTTCATCTAGAGAAGAAAATCATACCCACAGCATGGCACCACCACCAGCCGTTTCACCATGGGGATAGTGTTTTCATGTTGATGTGAAGTGTTAACTTTTTCGTTTTGCATGTAGTCCAAAATGTCTGATTTTGGGCTCATCTGACCAGAGTTCTTTCCTTCACATGTTTGATGTGTTTTTACAAATGGGACTTATGGGTTTGTTTCAATAAAAAGTTTTGTGAATTGTATGTGACTTGACGAAAAGCTTCTAATTCTTATCTCATCCATTTTTTCTTTTATTTTACCTAGTTTGATAATTTCACGTGTGTTTTTATATTTACTTTTACCTTCCCCAAGGAGGTTATATTTTTACCAGGGTTTGTTTGTTTGTCTGTCTGTTGGCAACATAACTCAAAAGCTTATTGACGGATGTTGATAAAATTTTCAGAATACGTCTGCAATGGGACCAGGAACAAGTGATTATAATTTGGGGGTGATCTGAAAATCGGGTTGAGGGGGACTTAGCTGCCTGGGCAGAGGTATGTGCTCTACGAGTGCTTTTCTAGTTTATTTGTGTCAGACTTGTCAGTAGGAAAAAGAAATGTTTTATTGATTGTATCAAATTTGATCCTTTCAGATTGAAAATTTGTGAGTTGCTCTTTGAGATGCTCATAGCTTGTGATTTATTACATAACACAGCTTAAAACGTTCCCCCCGCCTATCTGCCGTGTTCCCTAATGTTCTCTGATAAACCTGTTCTGCCTTCACAGTGCAACCGTATTTACACTGAAATTAAATTTCACAGTGGACATCCGACTATACACAGATTCTTCTGTAGAATGTAGCTCCAAATTATTTGTGGAAAATATGCCTATTTGTGGCTTTTTTCATAGCGCATATCTAAAATATTCAACTGAAAATGCAGCTTGGGAAGCTGAAATACCAAGACACAATGCTACTAGAGAGAAAATGTGATTTTCCTTGCCACTGATTAGCTGTACTATAGTTGTTAGCTTCTGCAGTAGTGTTAGCTCGGTTTCCATTGTGTGTATTAATGCACATCAAGGTCTATTTGGTGTCTGAACTAATAAAATAGGCAGCGATAAGCATTTGTATTTGGGGGGGTTAAAGTATTTACAGATTTTAGTTATCTGCACCAGCTGTGGTCCCTAACCCCCGCGAATACCAGGGGTCCAATTTACAGAAGTGGACTCAATTTACTGATTGGATCATCTATGAAGGTGATTATTGTGATGGATTTTATTCATAAATATAAGGGTAAACAGACACTTCTCAGATTTTTATTTGGAAAACATTATGAAAACAATGCATCTTCTGCTATTTTTCTTCTATTTTCCAACTTTGTGCTACTTTATTAGTCTATGACAAGGCATCAGCATACATTACACTGAAGTCTCTGGTGCATCAATACTTTTGTATAGCACAGTTGAATTCATATTGTTTTTCTAATATATCTAAAAAATTGTAAGATTTACTTAACTCTGTAGCTGTTTAAGGGGTAGGATTCTTTGTTAAATTCAAATAATACTAATCCTAATGAGATAAATATTATGAATAGATCCATGCTTTCAAGCGGTGTAACGGTACACAAAAGTAACAGTTCAGTATTTTTTCTGTACACTTTAATCAAGAAAAATAAATGTTAAAAAAAATGTCATTCTATTTTATTTCTATAACACTTTAGAGGTAATGTGATAGGCGACCAAACTGCTGTACAGTAAAAAACAATTGAGCACAGCACGATTAAAAAAGAAACCATGAGGCGTCGCGTGGTGCAGTGGTTTAGGACGGGCGCCCCATGTTCAGAGGCCTTAGCCCTCGATGCGGCTGTCCTGGGTTCGACTCCAGCCCGAGGACATTTGCCGAGTGTCTATACCCCTTTCTGTAACCTGTCCACTGTAAATAACGGCCACTGTGGCCACAGAACCTTTAAAAAGAAAAAAAACAGAAGTACAACCATAGATAAAAGAACAACAATTTAAGATACAGATAAAAACTCACTCCGTGCTGAAAGTCAAGGAGAAAAAGTGTATTTTTAAATGAGTCTTAGAAACACCAACAGAAGAGGACTGTCTGACCAGCAATGGCAGCTCGTTCTAAATTTTAGGAGCAAAAAACGGAGAAAGCTCTATCTCCTCGGGATTTATAACACGTTTTTGGAACAGTTAAAAGCATCTGGGGTCAGCTGATCTAGGAGCACATCAAGGCATGTAGGGATGAAGCAGCTGAGAGAAATACAAAGGAGCAAGATCATTTAGAGACTTAAAAACAAATAAAAGAATCTTAAAATGGATTTGAAACTGAATTGGAAGCCAAAACTGGATTTGAATTTGCACATGACTTATTCACTTTGATCAGCATTAAACGAAAGAACCTTTTTCCTTAAGTCCTTTATTTCTGAAATTAATTAGATTTTATTATGTTCTATAACTTAAACAAGTTATAAAATAGAATCAACACAGACCTAGCCAGAGTAGAAAACAATATGACCACTTGAAAACAGTCGATGTTAATGTTTAGAAATATTTAAATACTTATTTGCCCATGTTTAAGAATAAAACATGCTTAAGTCACTTTGGAAATGTTTTGATATTTCAACAGCGTAGTCTCCCAGCTGTACTCAAATGCAGCATTGGCAGCTGTTGGTAAAATCCCTTCTTGTCCACTGACTTGTGTTATGTACAAAATAAGGAGTTTAAGCTGATTGGATGCTACTAGTAGCCATGTGGACGTCAGCTGGTTTTTCTCTAGTATCAGTGACGTTTACATCCAGCTTGACATTGTTTCAGGTGAGTCAAAAAGATGCGTAAAAAGACGCGTTAAAAGAGGCGTTCACTGACAAAGTTCTGGTTCAGTCCAACTCTCTGTTTCTACTCCAGCTGCATTAGAAACCATTAATGTTTCAGTCTTGTTTTGGAGTCACTTTTTAAAGTTGTTCTGTGGAACGCTGCACGGCTTCCTTTGCCAGTGTTTTCAATGAAAAGATTCTAACAATTAGACGGTCAATCTTCAGCTAGTGTGACCAGATCCCCACCCAGCAAATGTGGGGTAAAGACCACATGAATGTGGGACAACAGTGAGATTCCTATGAATCAAGATAAAGGTGTAAAATAGTTTTTAAAATGATAAACTTTCTATTACGCCCTTTAGCTCTAAATTTCCGTAACACACACATGCACACACACACACACACAATATATATATGCAGATGCACACTATTACATCGTAGAGCTACAGTGAATAATTATTTAGTCAATAGATCACTCAAAATGCTACCCAAGTTGTTTATTACCCAGTGATTTTAATCCTGCTCTGCTCCCTTTGTTCTGATTTTACAGGGATGCTACATTTTCACTTCTTGTGTAGATCATATTTTTAATGAATGATAAATTAAGACAGAGAAACAGCTTTAATTAGAATTATTTATGTGTTTTATGTATTTATGTTTCTACCAGTCTTGGACCTTCATGTTGTGAATCTGATTTCTTTCACTCAGTCTAGGCCCCGCCCCCTTTGTATTACAGCCCTGCTTTTATTTTTGCATGACACCCCAAGATCATCACTGGCCCCCATTTAGCCCTCTTTGAACACTTCCCAGCAACATCTCTGCTCAGCAGTCTTGATTAAGTATTTTTAAGGTTAAATAAACATTAATATTCAAGAATTAATATCTGTAATCATTTTGAATATGACGCACTGACTTGAACTCACTTTAGGGTTAAACACAGTGGGTCTGACGCACACTACTATACCGTTATTAATTCAGACTCTCAGGACTCTTTGTTTCTTTCAGACTTTTTCACGTTTGTTTTGTTTGTTCTGCTGCTGAAAAATCTCCCCATAGCTGAAGTCTATGAAGTTCTGGTGCTGCTAAGGGGAAAGGCAAAGCACCAGTTAGGGGCCAGGAGAGAGCTTGCAATGAGCACACATATTTTTTTAAAACTCCGGGGTGTTGTGGAGCTGTAGTGAGAGACAGATCATCAATGGGGAGACGCTGGTGGATGCAATACCTTTTTATTTTAAAGAGTTTTTTAAAAAGTTATATATTTACAAGGGTAGAGGAGAAGCACGTCGGGCTGACTATTTTAAGCTTTTCACCGGGACAATTTTAAATTACGTTGGTTATGTCTGGCTTTCTGACGTGTGAAAAGCGATGAAAATGCGGGACTGTCCTGCACAAAGCGGGACATCTGGTCACCCTAGACTTCAGCACCGAACTCATGACCAGTTTCATCCCCATTTAACTGTAGAGAAAATGTCTGAATTCCATAAGTTAAACCAAAAACACTTTGAAGAAATCATAACCCAATTAAGCTCCTCCTCTTGCTGCCTCAAAATCTTACCCACAGTTTTTCTTAAGAAAGTTTTCCCTCTCTTTAAGTCTGATCTGATTCAATTAGTGAACTCATCACTCCTGTCAAGTGTCTTCCCCCAGGCTTTAAAAAAAAGCAGTTATCAAATCACTACTAAAAAAGAAAAACGTGGACAACACGTTGATGCAGAACTACAGGCCAATCTCTAATCTTCCATTCATCAGCAAGATTATTGAAAAAAACTGTGTTTCAACAGTTAAACAGCTTCCTAGAAATGACCAACCATTTTGATATTTTTCAGTCTGGTTTCCGTGCTCACCACAACACCGACAATGTTCTCGTCAAAGTATTCAACGACATCCGCATCGATACAGACTTTGGTAGAACCACAGTGCTGGTTCTGTTGGACCTCAATGCAGCATTTGACACTGTTGATCATGATATATTATTGGAATGACTGGAGAGCTGGGTAAGACTATTTGGTACAGTACTTGGCTGGTTTGAGTATTACCTTAAGAATAGGAACTTCTTTGTGTCAATAGGCAAATTTTCATCAGAACAGACAGAAATCGCATGTGGGGTCCCCCAGGGCTCCATCCAGGGGCCCCTCCTATTTAAAATCTGCATGCTCCTGCTAGTCCAGATTATAATAACCAATAAGATTAGCTACTACAACTACTGTATGCAGATGATACCCAACTGTACATTATAATGTCACCAGATGATGAGCAAATGTATTAAGCAAATCAATGGATGGATGTGCCGTAATTTTCTCCAGCTGAACAGAAACAAAACAGAATTAATTACTAAAGAGAAACGATCAACAGTCAGCATACAGCTTCAGTTAATGCAGTTAGAAACTACTGATCAGGCCCGAAATCTAGGTGTAATAATGGACTCAGAGCTGAACCTCCAGGGTCTCTAGGGTGTACTGAACCTTCAGGGCTGTACCAAAATATACAAATATGAATATCTGTACCGTTACACCCCTAGTGCTTTTGTATTCTGCAGTGATATGTTGCCATTTGGTCAATGACAACAGTTCCCCTACAGAGCTAAATCTTTAAATTTTGCAATTCTTACTATTTCCGGGTTGGCAAATATGTTTATTTTTAGATGTATAAAAATGCTCACTCTGTGTATACCTACTTTACCGTGTTGATTTGTGTTTGCATTAATTGGCTATAAAGAAACTCTCAAATTTCTATGAAGCTGCAGCATGGTAAGGAGCGATGCAAGATTAAGAAACCGATAAAATCTGAGAAAAATGTATGATTTCCTGTTAGATTAAAGTAAAGCTTCTAGATTTAATTCATTCACAAAGCGCTGTGGCAAACAACTGAGAGCAAGTGAATGCCTTAATTAGGCGTGGTGGGAGCAGCTAAATCTGACCTACAGCAGGGGGACAATCCCTCTTTTCCTCCATCACTGCAACAACAAAGAGGAGGAGATGAGTGGAGTGGCAAGGACAAGTGATGACAGAGCAAGACGCATGAAAACCAAGACAACAAGAAAGGACAAGTTGGACAAAGAAAACGAGGGAAACGGGAGATGAGGAAGGAGGATGAGAGAGATGAACAGACAGAGAGTGAAAAAGAGGAGGTGAAAGCAGATCTGGGACTAATGGACGACTGTGTGTTCAGAGAAATTAGTGATGTGCAGGCCAAAGTGCCAACGTACACCAGCCGTTTGTTTGACAAATGGATTCAGAACTTGGCATTTGATCCTAGGAAAACAGAGAGCAAAGAGGTAAAGCTTGTGTGTGTGTCCGTGCATGTGCCTGTGTACCAGGGTGGAGAAGTAATTGCCAAAGTAAGCCGTTTCTATTTACGTAATACTAAGCTAGAAACACAGGTTAAAACACCAGCTCACTTCCCACTGATTTCTGTGGTAACCTCAAAAAGTCCCTGTGGCCGGGGTCATCCGTAGGTGCTGTGTCACTCACACCTTCCACACCGACCATAAAAACATACTCAACAATAAATATAAAAACCTCATAATGTCTGCCATAGTTTAGGAACTTGCATTTGTTCCCAAACCCTTAAAATATTTTAGAAAAACGCAGTTCCTTAAAGATGTTTTTATTATAAAATATCAGCAAACTAAGCGTATCTGGTACCCTTCTGAAAAACACTAAACACTCTGCTCACATGTGTTTCAATAAATTATGTTAATTTCAGTAACTACTTTTAACGGTGTGGTATTCTTTTTTTCTTTTCTTTAACCATTATTTGTTAGGGAAGTCAATATCGATTGACATTTCTTTTACATGGCCAAGAAGGCAAAGAAATCAAAATACATAAACATAACAGAAAAAATCTAAATCATAATAACACACAGTATCACTTTGTAGTGCAAAATAAACTGGGGAAGCGTCTGAGCTAAAGCTTTAGACTTCTAAACCTGGTAGCAGGAACATGAAAAATCCTTATTCAGCTAACAAAAAGTGTTTCTGAAAGTTTCATGAAATTATATTTATGACATTTATGACCGTTTTTTTCAGGATATTGTCATTTAAATTTAAAACATACATGCCTTAAAAATATTCCAGGATGTTGACTCACTAATAACCTCATTGGTTACTTAATAACCAAACTTTAACCTACTTACAAACATATACATAATACACTAAACATGTCAACTGATTTTAATGCTTTTCAGGTCTGGAAGGCAACTTGTCTAACAATTAGCATATAAAACTTCAACTCAAATTTTTCACATTTACTTATGAATTTTCAATTTTGCCAGGATCAGTCCTCCATATTCAACACTTTCAAACAAAGTACAGTGAGCCTCAAAAGCATTATTGGTTGGTATTTAGTAGATTTTTAAAATACCTATTTTCAAGCCAAACCTTGTTAAACATAAACTCTCCCATTATGAGGGAGCTTTTAGAGGATAAAATAAGAATATTTTGACTACCATGTTTGTCACCGCAGATTCCTTTACTCGTTAGTGTGAGGGAGTTAAATTCAAACCCTTTCTGAGGCTAAACCTCAACCTGTCAAAAAAACATACAGATGTTAATCTTTTATTTATAGTATTTGCATCACAAAGGTACTATTTTAAATTCCTTGTGGCAAAGCTCTTGTTTTGTTAACCATTCAATAAGATTTAGATTGCTATAATCAAGAAATCTTTAAAGCAGGAATTTCTGATATTGTAACATAACTTGTTCTATTCAACACACAGCCAAAAACACATCATCATCACTCTGAAGACATACGCAAACATGTCCCAAACCACCCTGTCGTGGGAGGGGGGGTTCTGAAAGTGTGCGCGTATTGATAAAAGGCTCCAGGTCCGCTGAAGGACTTCATTGTTGGCAGCCGCTGGGCTCCACACACTCTGATTGATGCCAGCTGAGAGAACACAAAGGTACATTTAGCCTGGACACACACAAACACACACACACACACACACACACACACACACACACACACACACACACACACGCATACTTGTGTGAACTAGAGATTGAAGAACACACATGTGAACCTAAAAGCTACATATGAATTCATATATACTTGCATAAATAGACATAAAAAGTCAAAAAAAAAAGTGACACCCAAGATGTTTTAAACACATTTCCTCCAACAGTATTACACAGTAGCTGTATGTTAACAACTACTGGTGACCTTACATAACCTGCAGTTGAAGCTGCTGAGGTCAAGACCTCCTAATGTGTTTATGATAGTCTGCACTCTATTCAAAGCACATAAGAAAGGACATTCTGCTTCATTTTAGGCACTCATACCTGGTTAACATCTTAATGACAAGAGGCAACTTTGTGGAAGTATTTTCTTTAGGACCAGTACCAACAAGACCCTGAGATTCTTAATGCAATATAGAAAAGGAGGGAATGAAAAAAAAAATTTAATCTTTAAGATTTCATTTTGTTTCACCTCCCCCCGCTACACCACACACAGAAAGTCACACACGCAGTCGTGTTTGTATATTCACACATCATTGCACTGAAATATGCATACTCATGTAACTGTAGCCACAAGAAATGTAATGAAAAACACAAACAAACAGAAAATCATGGGTACCCCTTATCTGGGGCAACGCATGATTTAGAGCACACACATAAGAAAACATATACAAACGATGTGGCTGGGTAAAAAAAAAAAAAAAAAACACCAAAAGAACAAAGTGATTGTATGAGATGGAGGCTGCACAGTGGCGCAGTTAGTAGCACTGTTGCCTTGCAGCAAAAAGGCTCCTGGATTCGAATCCTGTCCTGTGGTCTTTCTGCATGGAGTTTGCATGTTCTCCGCCTGTCCAAAAACATGACTGTTAGGTCTTTCTAAATTGCCCTTAGGTATGAGTGCATGCACATGGTTGTGTGTCTAAGTGTTTCCCTATGATGGATGGGCAATCTGTCCAGAGTGAACCCGCCTCTCGCTCAATGACCGCTGGAGTTAGGCACCAGCTCCATCGCTAGCCTGCACGAACAAATGGGTATAGACAATGTATGGATGGATGGATGACATGTGGTTTTGGAGAGTAGAAGAAGAATCCGAAAGAAAGCTGGGAAATCTGAGAAAAGCAACTTCAAGATCAGAAAGCCAGGAGATTTATAAACATACACCGCACAGAATTCAGGTGCTTCTTAGTTTCTTTCAATAAACATAAAGGGATGATGGTATAAAATATGAAGGAAATGCCTAATGCAGCATTCCGTGGTATCAGCAAATCTAAATAATAGGCCAGAAACATAAATGTAGACCTGTAAAACATTATTGTGAGTTAGTAAAAGTCAAGGTGACTACAAGAGGAAGAATATACTGTAATGCCAGAGTTTTATCTACATGCGGAATGAGAGTAGAAACAGCTTTGAGTGTATTCACTACGTATTTCTGTTTGATTGCATTCCCCTACAGAGCCGGAATATTAGACGTTTACTGATTGGTTCGCCGCAGCACACAGCAAGAACATGCACACACACACCTACACACATGCATACAAAATAAACACACACGCATACAGATACACTCAGTGGCCACTTTATTAGCGAGAGTGTTGCTCAATTTCTTGTAGAAACAGATAGCAAATCTGCCAATCACATGGCAGCAAATCGATGCATCTACGTATCTAGATGTGGTAAAGACGGCTTTCTGAAGTTCTAACCGAGAATGGTTGGGGCATGGTTGACACTGACACTGTTGATCTACTGGAACCATCTCTTTGGTTTACAGAGAATGTTCTGACAAAAAAAAGCACCAAGGAGCGAAGGCTGTGTGAATAAAAATGCTTTGGTGGTGTCAAGATGTGTGAGGAGAATGAACGGACTGGTTTAAGATAATAGAAAGGCAATCGCAGCTCAGATAACCTCTACTGCTACAATTCATACAGGCTCCAAAACCAACGTGAGCCGCCTCCCGACATCCAGATCCTTTATTTTTAGGAGTGACCACCGGGAAGACCGATTCAATTCAATTCAGTTTATTTATATAGCGCCAATTCACAACAGATGTAATCTCAAGGCACTTAACAAGAAGTCATTTCAATACATTTATACAAACATTCCAATCAGTTAAAAAGTTTCCTATTTCAGGAATCCCACCAGATTGCGTCAGTCATTGGCGTGAGGTTGGGCCCCGTTGATGCAGACTTTCCAACCACAGCAATCCTTCAGCAATCCCTCATACTGAGCAAGCATATAGCGACGGTGGAGAGGAAAAACTCCCCTTTAACAGGAAGAAACCTCCAACAGAACCAGGCTCAGTAGGAGCGGCCATCTGCCACAACAGTCTGGGGGTTTGAGAAGACAGAGCAGAAACACAGAAGGAACAGAAGATCTGATATAAGAGAACTTTCTATGTTACAGAAAGTAAAAAGTTAATAACAGGACACAGTGGATGTTCAGTTACTGGGGGGATCATCCCAGTCGATGCCCCCCGTCCAATAGGGCATTGCAGCCAAGCAGGATACCAGACCAGGTATATCTTCTATGGAGAGAAAAACACTGAGAGAAAACAAAGTTAACAGTCGAAATAGCAGAATGTACTGTAATACAACTGGAGAGTCGTAGGAGAAAAGGAAGTAGCAGAGTGAAGAAAATTGGTATGAATCTGACTATCTTCTAACGCGTACTTCTAGCAGAATAATGCACTGAGTCACAAAGCTCAAATAATCCCAAACTAGTTTGGTGAACATGACACAGAGTTCATGGAACTTCATCTGACTATCCCTCCAGTTAAAAGAGGGACCGAGCTACCAAAAACTCTGAAGCTAGTTTAGAAAAAAACACAGCCAACGAAACAGCCAAGACCTCTCTTTTTACTGTTCCATCCCTGGGGTTCTGATGATAGAAGATGACTAATCAAAAGGTGGTGTGATGCTCTCTTGGTTATCATTAAGTTTTAGAACCTCGCATTTTTGGCCATGAAACCCATCTGATTAAACTCCTGAAAGACCAGTAAACGTTTGATAGAAAGTTAACTTTCCTGTCTTCTTAGCTGTAGTAGCAGTCTGTAGACTTAGTGTTAGCATCTTTGTTTATACCTTTTTATTTTGTGACTATTTTTACTTTATTAAATCATCACAACAAACACATTAGAATGACGATGTACAGTGGACCCCTTGCTTATTTGAAATTCAGTACTTACAGATTTTTCTGAGGACTGTAACGCCAAAGTATTCACATAAAATCTACCTATTAACAGATTTTTAGTAAAACGTATCTAAAACATTTTGAAAGAAAATGCAGCTTGGGAAACTAAAATATCTTGACACAATGCTACTTGACAAGCTACTGGCTGCCGTTTGCAAAACAGCCAATCCAGGAGTACCATTCATTTTTCTTGCTGCTGATTAGCTGTAGAAAGAAGAAAAGAAAGACTGTAGATTTTAACTTCTGCTGTCGTGCTAAGATGGGTTCCACTGTGTGTATTAATGCATTTTAAGGTATATTTGCTGTTTGAACAATTAAAATAGGCGGTTCAAAGTGTTTTTAGAGGAGTTTCACAGACTTTACCTACTCCGGAGTAGCTATTGTCCCTAACCCTCACGAATACCGGGAGTCCACTGTATTCTTGATTACGTAACTAACCAGCTCTCAGTGGTTCTTCTTCTACCTTGAATGTATGAATACATAAAATTTATGTTTTATCTTCATGTCATGGTAAAGAGTTAATCATTCAGACAGATTTCTGTTACATTTGTTATAGGTTATGAGACATGTGATGATAATGATTATCTATATTAAAAACATTTAACATATAGCTTATCAGCTGATACACAATATGATACCGGACAGAAAAGGAGCAAGAAAAAATGTTTAAAAATGATAATAGAGAACAAAAAGAAAAGTGTTCAGACTGTGAAAATTAGAAAGAAGGAACAGAAAAAGTGAACCAAGAACTGTAAATACAGCGAGAAGTTCACATTAGGGTCAAATGACAGTACCAGCGATGACTTTATGCACACATCTGTGTGTTGAGTCTCTGTTTCCGTGTCTTAATTAAAGAGCCAATTAGTATCTCGGTTTAACGACAGCTGGAAATACACAATCTATTTCCTCCCGCACGACGAGTAATACACACTCTCATACGGATACGGTTACATACGCAGGCACAAGCACAGAATCTGGGGGAATTAGAGACACTTTCCAAAAGTCTCTCATTAACATGTGCTCAACTCCCATACTGATAAAAGTGCTTTCACATACATAAGACCACATTCCCTTTGTAATTAAAGCCAAGCTACAGATTCATGGTTGCGTTTAATCAAACGTGGGAATTAGAAGGCCCAAATATCTGAATTTGTCCACTTTGAGCCTATTTGATATTTTAGGAGTCTGACGCATGCTGCCAAGCACCTGTGCAGAAACACATGAAATCACTGAATACAAAGCTATGAGGAGAGATTTAAAGGAACCTCATTGCCCCCGAGTTCAGTGGCAGAAAACTTGATGAGGGATTCTCACTAATAAAGAGAAGCTCTAAATGTCATTGTCACAAATTATAACAGGTAAAAGTCACCAGAATACTTTCTGCAGATGCCTATCAGTTGAATAAGTTTAAGATGGACTAACAAGAAAGGCCATTTAAAGCTTTAAAGCAGAGCAGGACAACTTTAAAATTAATATATAAATTGGGGTAACCAAAAGAGCACTGGAACCTACAGGCTGCTACCTCCCTGATCCAGAATTGATCACACATCAAACATCAAGATATTACTGGGTTTTTATCTCTACACAGTTCTGTGGTCACTATCAAATCATTTATTGAAAGTAAAAATGCCAATTTTACCTTTTCCCACAGAAAACAAAAATGAAACTATACAGCATTTAAGACCTTAACGATACAGAGAATTGAAAGGACATATTATCAAAGTGTGCAACATTGTCATTGCAAAGAACTACTTGGATGCAATATTTGGTTGAAAACCATTCCTTCACACTTCGCATGGCACAACCTTTATTGACTGAGTTGCTAAAGTCTAGATGAAAATAAAAAGGGACTTTTCTTCAATATTATTATTGGTTAGAGCCTACAGACATAAATACGAATGGGTGGCAACGCTAATTAAGCTAAATTTATATCTTTTAGTAGTTTACACATCAAGAAAATATCAAGGAACATTTTCTTGTAACAAAAATAAAATGTGATAATATCTAAAAGTCTAAATTGAAACAAAAGAGATCAGGAACAAGCAAAAAAGAAAGACAGATACAGTGGCTTGCAAAAGTATTCGGCCCCCTTGAACTTTTCCACATTTTGTCACATTACAGCCACAAACATGAATCAATTTTATTGTAATTCCACGTGAAAGACCAATACAAAGTGGTGTACACGTGAGAAGTGGAACGAAAATCATACATGATTCCAAACATTTTTTACAAATAAATAACTGAAAAGTGGGGTGTGTGTAATTATTCCGCCACCTGAGTCAATACTTTGTAGAACCACCTTTTGCTGCACTTACAGCTGCCAGTCTTTTAGGGTATGTCTCTACCAGCTTTGCTCATCTAGAGACTGAAATTCTTGCCCATTCTTCTTTGCAAAACAGCTCCAGCTCAGTCAGATTAGATGGACAGCGTTTGTGAACAGCAGCTTTCAGATCTTGCCACAGATTCTCGATTGGATTTAGATCTGGACTTTGACTGGGCCATTCTAACACATGGATATGTTTTGTTTTAAACCATTCCATTGTTGCCCTGGCTTTATGTTTAGGGTCGTTGTCCTGCTGGAAGGTGAACCTCCGCCCCAGTCTCAAGTCTTTTGCAGACTCCAAGAGGTTTTCTTCCAAGATTGCCCTGTATTTGGCTCCATCCATCTTCCCATCAACTCTGACCAGCTTCCCTGTCCCTGCTGAAGAGAAGCACCCCCAGAGCATGATGCTGCCACCACCATATTTGACAGTGGGGATGGTGTGTTCAGAGTGATGTGCAGTGTTAGTTTTCCGCCACACATAGTGTTTTACATTTTGGTCTCAACTGACCAGAGCACCTTCTTCCACATGTTTGCTGTGTCCCCCACATGGCTTGTGGCAAACTGCAAATGGGACTTCTTATGGTTTTCCTTTAACAATGGCTTTCTTCTTGCCACTCTTCCATTAAGGCCAACTTTGTGCAGTGCACGACTAATAGTTGTCCTATGGACAGATTCCCCCACCTGAGCTGTAGATCTCTGCAGCTCGTCCAGAGTCACCATGGGCCTCTTGGCTGATCAGCGCTCTCCTTGTTCGGCTTGTGAGTTTAGGTGGACGGCCTTGTCTTGGTAGGTTTACAGTTGTGCCATACTCCTTCCATTTCTGAATGATCGCTTGAACAGCGCTTCGTGGGATGTTCAAGGCTAGGGAAATATTTTTGTAGCCTAAGCCTGCTTTAAATTTCTCAATAACTTTATCCCTGACCTGTCTGGTGTGTTCTTTGGACTTCATGGTGTTGTTGCTCCCAACATTCTCTTAGACAACCTCTGAGGCCATCACAGGGCAGCTGTATTTGTACTGACATTAGATTACACACAGGTGCACTCTATTTAGTCATTAGCACTCATCAGGCAATGTCTATGGGCAACTGACTGCACTCAGACCAAAGGGGGCTGAATAATTACGCACACCCCACTTTTCAGTTATTCATTTGTAAAAAATGTTTGGAATCATGTATGATTTTCGTTCCACTTCTCACGTGTACACCACTTTGTGTTGGTCTTTCACGTGGAATTCCAATAAAATTGATTTATGTTTGTGGCTGTAATGTGACAAAATGTGGAAAAGTTCAAGGGGGCCGAATACTTTCGCAAGCCACTGTAGATGAAGGAGACAGATACATTTTTACAGGCAGTTAGTGGACCGATCAGAATCTCTTCTGTCTCCGTGTCAGATAAGCAGACAGACAGACAGTAACCACTATTGTCTGAGGTCAAAACAAACGTAGGCATACAATACTGTCCGTCTACACACTCACTGATAACTTGGCACGAGATAAGAAAGAGAAATAAATAAAGGAGAGTAGAGTGGCTGAGACAGAGAAACGGACATGAAGACAGTGAATTTCCCCAAAACGTTTTTATTTTCTTATTTCAGAGTTAAAGAAGAGAAGGGATTGTAAGATTAAATCTGTCAGCTGAATCAGATTCAGTCTCTTATGTTGTATCATTTGTTGTGGAACGTTTGGAACAAACCACTCTTATAACCATGATCCTTCATTTCTAATAATAATTTAACCTAAATTGGGAAGGAATTAGATAAAGCTGCTTTCAAATTGATGATAATCATATATTTTGGTATCTAAATTGAACTTGCAGGTCTGCATGTTTATTGGGATGACTGTTGAACATTTAAATTGTGCTAACAAAGACAAGACTATGTTACTAACAGAAGCGGTGTAATCTATTGTTTTCCCATAGTTATTGTACTCCTCATTTCACCATCTAAGTTTGATGCTTGTCGCACCATCCATGATTGTACGAAGCAGTTCAATGATTATTAGCAGAATTCATCAGAAGACACGGCTGTCCTCTGCTGTGTCAGCCAGTCCAAGCATTCAGCATGTTGATGTGAGTGCATCTTCATCAGTGAAGACAAAGAGCTTACATAGCATCAGCGCTGGTCTCCAGTGGAGACATCTTGAGGCGAGGAAGATGCAAGGTACACACTGGACAGGCTGCCAGTCCATCACAAGGCCACTAACCATTATATTTAAAAACTAAAATGATATAAAAAATAAAAATTATATGATATTATATGTATTCCTATTTGTGGATTTGTTCGTAGAGTGTATTTAAGCTATTCAAAAGAATATGTAGCTTGGCAAGCTGAAATGCCTAGGCACAATGCCACTTGACATGCTTTTGCCTGGCATTTGCAGAGCAGCCAATCCAGGAGCACCATTTGTTTTCCATGGCACTGATTGGCTGTACCCTCAAGGTTCTTGAACTATTAAAATAGAGAGTTCTAAGCCCTTTTTTGAGTATGGGTTGGGGGGTTGGGGGGGGGTCTCCAATATTCACAGACTTTAGCTATTTGAGGGTGGTTGTGGCCCCCAACCCCTGTGAATACCAGGGGACCACTATATATAAACCTGTAGATTGTTTTTATTTATTTTTTTGGAACATTAAGCCTAATACGGCAGATCGAATATAAAAGATGACTCAACTTCTCTCGGACAAAGTAAAAACTCAAAGGACCTGATTTATCAATATTCCAAATAAAGACTGCAAAATTGCGTGCGCCACAAGGAAGTTGCTCGAAGGTCGTGTTCCTGATCTGCGGGTGATCTGCTAAGATTGTGTGCGCAAACCATAAGTCCGCTGCTGTGTGTGACAGCCTTTCTGCCCCATGCACTGCGCCACAGCCAGAAAGATCAGGAATAGGAGCAGTGGATTTATGATGAGTCTTTGACAAAAAAAACGGGAGGGAAAAAAACGATACCTGTCAAGCCTATGGCTGTTAGAGTTGATTACAATTAGGCTAGAATGTCTGCGAACGATATTTCTTGTTTGTCATTAATAAACTTGATGCATGCGGTGCACATGTGCCGCGCTCTCCTCGATGCAGTCACTGTATTCCAGAGACAGCAGCTGCAGTTTCATGTTTGATAAATAACACTGCGTGTGGAAAGCCTACTTATTTGCATGTTCTCATCCCAATATTTGCACCTTCTGACAGAAATGCCCATATTAAATATTCATCAAGGGCAAAAGCGCCTGCTTAGTAAATCACCTGCTGGATAATTTTGCGCACGCTGTGAGGTCGGTTCGTGTTTTAACAAGCGCAAAAACCTTTGATAAATCAGGGTCTAAATGTGAATATGAATGGCTTAAAATGTGCTTTTAAATGTGACCAACAAAGATTTTCCATAAAAGAGATCATGAACACATGCAGATGGAAGAATAAAGTGTAAGAGGAAGGCTTTAAAAGGAAAACCACAGATCTAGTATCTCTCAGGCAACTGTCCACTTCCATCAATTTACAGCAAAAAGCAGTGAAAAAAACACACAAAACGATTACGCCTATTGAGCACAGCTATTAAATTCCTTCACACTGCAAAGACTTCCTGAGGAGAACAAGTGCTGCAGATCAAGTGACCGTTGCTTTTTTGAGGTTTCCACTTGCTTCAAGGTGATCTACATGACTGCAGCAGAGAGGATATCTCAATGCAAAAAAACAGAAATAACAAATGAGGCTTTTTTTGACTGCTCAAACATTGTGGTATGATTTATGAGGCTGTCCTTCTGTCAAATAGCCGACAGGCCTCTTGTGTTTTCTGGAACAACAAGGTGGAGAGTAAAAGAGAGACAGAGGCCCTTTGCTATTCTTTAACATGTGTTCACAGTCACAAAGAGCTTTTCTGAACTGATAGATTGTGTGTCCAATTCTACCATCACTCTCCTTCTCTCTCCTCCTCAGTCAATAATGAATATGCCTGTCTTTTTCACCTGTCACTTTGAAATATAGGCAGACAAAAACACTAGCCCACTGACTAAAATCCCCAAGAACACATAGACAAACATCACTGAAGTTTAAGGAAACCAGAGAAACAATCAGCTGAGTTATAAGTATAGTATAGTGAATAGGGGTGAAACAGGGGAGTGGTGTGAGATCCCACAAGATTGTCACGGTAGTTCTTGTCAAAGTAGCCGGTGGAATGGAGTGACTCACTTTGCAGGAGTCCCTCCTCCTGAACATGAACATTTGTCGACAGTGCAAAAGAAAACTTGCCTCAACGGAAAGAGACCTCTAGCAGAACCTGGCTCAATGTGATCGACTATCTACTAAAATAAAGTACTTTAATAGACAGCAGCAGTAACTCTTTTAGTGGCTTAATCTATGAGATAAACACAGCTAAACATATAAGACCAGAGCCAGCAGAAAAATCTATGGGATTAAAAACAGAGTACATATAGTTAGTGGCTGTGATAACTCCTAAGTTGCTTTGTCCAGGAGAGAGACGGGGAACGATAGGGGTCATAAAATTAGGTGGTGATGGTCTTATATACTTAGATAAATTCAATTAAATAATCTGTTAAAAAGAATGAATACAACAGCTTGACACAACATATGAAAACAAAATCATACACAAGTTAGATACACCCAGCATGGTAGCACTAGAACCTCTAGAAGCTTGTTCGTATCCTCACTAGAACTAGTGAGGATACGAGCTGCAGGGAGCCTTACACTGTCTGCTCAGAGAACAGACTTCAAAATACTTTTACTAGTTTATAAATCATGAAATGGCTTAGCACCAAAATATGTCTGTTGTCATTATACCAACCCCCCAGACCACTTATGCCTCATTTCCACTGAGCGGTCCGGTCCGCCTTTTTGTCTGTTTCCATTGTAAAAGCGGCCCATACAGGAGGCCTGTACCGGTCCATCAATGGTCCCCCTTCAGGTGTAGGTCCACAGGAAAATGGTCCAATACGGTTAGGGCGGAGCTAGGGGCGTCACATAACACAGTCCTTTTGACTGGGTGAACTCATAAACACTGCGGTAAGTTTAAACGCCACCCCCGCGACAACTTTGCACACCGGTCCTCTGTTCTGTACATTCACGTAGTAAGGACAACGCCGCACGGAGCCTTTTATTAGACACAGCGGTCGTATTAGAGTAAAGGAAAAAAAGAAAGAAAAAAAAGCAAGAAAGACAAACATGAGCTGCTGGATGGACTCCATTGTTGTTGTTTCTTCCTCCTGTTCTGTGTTTTTCGTGCGTCCCCAACACCCTCGTCCCTCCAGTATGACGCCACGCAAGCGTTCAGGGAAAACCACGGCTGCTCAAGGAGAGTTCAGTAGGAAGTGGAAACGCTCCCATAAAAAGTCAGAATTACGCAATGGTGGACCAGACCGAGGCACACCGTTCCGCTCAGTGGAAACAAGGCTTTAGGTGTTCCAACTCCCCTTATCTGGAACAAACTTCCAGACCACTGCAAAGCTGCTGAAACACTGAGTTCCTTTAAATCAAGGCTAAAACCCATCTGTTTAGAGCTGCCTTTGAGTGAGTGATAAATAATTGCTGGAATGTCATGTTTTAATGTGCCATATAAGTCTCTAACGTTCTGTTTTATGCTTTTATTGCTGTTTATATTTTGTACCCTAATCACCCAAAGCACCTTGAATTGCACTGTTGTTGAAAGTGTGCTATACAAATAATACCTTGCCTGTAAAACTCTCAGACACATCAAAACTGTTAAATATGGATAAAATCTCATCTTCTATCTAAGTCTCAAATACACAGTTCCATTATTGTGCTGGGTGGTCCGGAGGGCCCAGAGGCCCTAGAAGGACCAGGGGACCAAATTACAGAGCATGACCCACCGCAGCGTCACCCAAACCTGGGATTAACACCCGGGCTCAGTCCCAGGCCGCCAGTAGCCCTGGGCTGTGTGAGCTGACCTCAGCAGGTTCAGAGGTGACCTTGAACACACAAGTACATGTGCTAGTTAGGGCCCACCCAGGACTGAAATAATGAGGAGGTTCGGCTGATTCAGCTGGACGGTGGTTGGACTGGAGATTTCAGCTATGATTAGACTGCTTATCTGGTTTCCTGAAATATCCAGATTTTGTCAAAACATAAACCTGAGACAAGTTCTTGTTCACACCTTGCAGCAGACGTCGTTCCAGTCGAGGCACAGGAGCATGAGCATTTCTCCTTTTTACCTAAAAAATACTTTTGCAGTGTGAAAGCAAATCATAAGATCCAACATCCCCACTCTGGCTGCTGTAGCGCTTAAATTATTACAGGTGTCCCTTTGATTTTCCCCAAAATGACTTTTTACATTCAACAACTGAACAAAGAATGATGTGTTGAAATATTTGCGTGTGCTGCAACCTGCAAACCCCTAGCAGCCATAAGAAGGGAGTTTTTACAAAAATACATATCAAATATACCAGTTCTCATGTCTAAGAGACGCTTAGAAATGAAAACCATATGTGTGAAATAGAAATTATTTGACTTTGCAGTTTTTGCACTCCAGCTGAACTAAAAATGTAAGTTTGTTCAGATGTATTCATAAAAAATATTCCCCAAATACTTCAAAAATGTTCCTGATTAGAGTGCTAAAGATTTAGACGTAACGAACAGTAGAGAGAATAGTTGAATCAGTTATCTGCGTCAAAAGAAATGGTCTGGAACCTGTTGCATTTCAGTTCAGTGTGATCAGATAGAGTAACAAAGTTAAGGAACAAAATAGACAAGAAATGCTGACTAATAAAATGTCTTGACATCTTTAAAGCAGAAAATTGCACGGAGGGAAAGTCAAAAACATCTGGAGGTCTGACCAGGTGAAAGGAAACTGAAGCGAGGATGTGAGTCTTAAACATGCACACAAACACAAGCATATACACACATAAATACATCATTAAGAGATAGACACTTTTAGAAGTGTGGTTCGGGTCAAAAGTCAAATAGATACACTGACACACTCATACCCTAAGGCAAGGCATTTAAATCAATTCAGGCTGAAACACACATGCTCTTGACACAAACACCCTTGGACAACCTCCCAAAGAGACCCTGCTCGAACACATACGACTCACACAGTAAGCGAGCATTAATACCATGTGATGTGTTTTAACCCAAGGGCCTTTTTCACGGTAACAGCTGCAAGTTCAGTGGGTGTCTAAGTGTGTGTTTTCTTGGGGTTAAAGCTTCATTCGTGGCCAAAATATACATGGACTCTTTTGGCCTGCCTGAGAGTTCATAGGTGTAAGAAAGGTCACTGGCACACCTGCAACACATATCTTCTCATTCATTTGTTCTCACAGGTTCATTAGGAAATAAAGGATAGGCAGTGATCTCTACATTAAAGCATGACAAGTCTATTTTTTTCTTGCTTATTAAATGCACGAAAACAGAAAACTCACCTTTTCCTTTTCTGTAAACACAGAACAAACTGCAGGTTATCTGCTGCAATTCATTTAGATTTCAATAAAAAATCTACTTTAGGTTAAGGTCATAGACATATTTTATTTTTTTTCTCTTCTGAATACTGAGATGTTTTAGATGTTTGAGGGTCTGTAGTGACCTCCTGAATGAGTCGAAGCGCATGTTTTTGAGTACGTGTGGCTTTTTGAGATATTTTAGCCTATTTTCTTTTGTCATACTGAAAAGAAGGGTAAGAAATGAAGAGAGACCCGATTGTCTGCATGAGTGAGCTGTGCTTACAATACACACCTCACTAATGAAGGAAAATATACTTCTCTCAGTTTAATACTATGAGTTTTCCCATGTTGTCAAAAGGGCTACAATGTTTTTTTTTTTTTAATTTTTCCAAGTTAATTTGAACAAACTAAATTTAAGTTGACTTTAGTTTTGGTTTTATTTCTAAATGAGGCTAGTGGAGTTCGATTTTTGCTTTTGTAGTTTGTTCCAATTTTTCTTTTCACTTTTTTGTTGTCTCAAAAAGAAATAATTTTGTAGAAGAAGAAAAAATTATCTGCAGAAATTATTTATTTTGAACAAAGAAACAACAACAAAATGAAAAGAACCTCAAAATTAATTTAGATTTGTCTTTAGCTGACCTGTGAACTTTTAGCACAGCTTTTGGATAAATGTGACAAAATTTGACAACGTATTTTATTGTATAATTGTCATAATAATAAAAAAAAAAGAGTAAAAATTGTTTTTATACATAACTCCAAAGCCCCAAATAGTTTATTTCTGTATTTGATATTCTTTAAAGGATTACTTTCTTTTGAAAGCAGCTCTGCCCATTCAAACAACCAAGGTTGGTGGAAATTCAAGGCATGTTTCATCTTTCTGCCTTTAAAGCTCCAGTCTGTTTAAAAGCATCTTTAGGCAAATATTTAACAGAAGTCTTTTCTGTCACTGAATTAAGAGATTTAAAAAAAAATCCTTTACAGTTGTAGCTCTGTGTAATGAGTTTGTGGACATCGGTTGCTTTTATATACAGTGGGGACAAGAAAACAGGCAGAGGGAAGGCTGACATGCAGGACGCAACTCAAACCTAGACCTACAACTAATACTGCCATCAGTCTTCACATATGAGACACCTGCTTTTTTTTGTCAGCTTCTTCTCAGACATTTTAGAGTCTTGCATGCCACGTATTTTGTCTTTTCCCACCAGCCAAGGTTGCAATTCCAACTTTAATTAAACCATTACCTCATTATTAATTACATTTTTTTGCAGCTTTGTAGAATATAACATATATTAGGGGTGTAACGGTACACAAACATCCCAGTTCAGTACGTTTTTGGTGCACTTCAAGAAAAATAAATACAAATGTGCAATATGAATTTTATTTTCTTTACTTTGATCAGCATTACACAAAGAACCTTTTCCCCCTGAATTCCCTTCTTTCATTTCCTGAAATTAATTTTATTTTATTATTTTATATAACTTTAAAAAGTTTAAAGTATAGAACTGATTATAACCGACTCATTGGATTTCTTCTTATAAATAAAATAGCACAAGCAGACATAGCCAGAGTAGAAAACAATAAAACACCTTTAAAACAGTCAGCATTAATGTTTAGGAATGTTTAAATAATACTTTGCCCGTATTTGAGAATAAAACATGCTTAAATCACTTTGGAGTTTGTTATTTTTGATAACCCGACAACCTAGTTTCCCAGCTTTTGGGAAAATCCCTCATCAACTGGGAGTTTGGGCTGATTGGATGCTACTGGTATCCATGTGGACGTCAGCTGGTTTTTCTCTAGTATCAGTGATGTTAACATTCAGCTTGACATTGTTTCAGGTGAGTCATTCAGTTCAGTGCAGAGAGTTTTATGGACCTTATTGCTGTTGAAAGATGCGTTCGCTGATAAAGTTCTGGTTCAGTCCATCTTTCATTCAGTCCATCCACCATTCCGGAATTGCGCCGCTCAAGGTGGCAGCATGTTGGAGTAGCTCTGTTTCTTTGGTTCATATTTTTTTCTTTTTTTAAACTTTTATTCTTCCATTTCTGGTAGAAACATTGTTTTTGTGGACAACTGTTCTCTCTGGTTTTGAATGCTGTGCAGCTGGAAGGATTTTTGCTGATACTTTTTATTTTTGGACATTTGTTATGATGCATAACCATGGCAACAAGGTGGTTTACAACTGGCAGCAGCTGATTAACATCACAAAAGCTCAAATAACACCTCAACTACAGCCACAAAACCCTGATGAGTTGAAAAGAAGACGCCATAGATCCAGAGGATCCTCTACATCAGACTGTCATACAACTACAGAGCGTCTTCAGTCAGAGGCTTCTTCAGATCTGCAGACTGCTACAGGAGATCATCTCTACCCACAGCCATCAGCATCTACAACAAATCTATGAATGAACTTGGATAATGAGTTACAACAACATTTAATTTCCCTTCGGGATTAATAAAGTAATTTTGAATTTGAATTTGAATTTCCTTTTCTACTGTAGCTGCATGAGAAACCATTAACGTTCCTAAATAGCAGAGTTTAGTGATAGCTGGGAGTCCTTTGTTTTGTTTCGATGTCACTTTTTTAGGTTGCGCTGAAGAACGTTGCACTACGCTCTGAGTTTCGCACAAACATTCTGCATGTGTTCAGGTAGAAAACAGCTGCATTCGTTCAGTACAAGAGCGAACTAAATCAACACCCCTATTATATAAAAATATAGAAATAATAGATTCATTGTCGAAAAGCCAATATTAAGTTATTTTAAAGGACTTGATTTCATCATGGATTATAATTATATTATATTATATATATAGATTATAATTTCTCAAAACCAATGAATGAACATTTAAATCAAAAGGTTTCTAAGGTCATTTTATTTGTAACATATTCAAGTCTCAGTTAGGGGCTGGTTAAAATAATATTAGGGATTTCCTCTATTAAGTCTGAAACAATTTTAATGGAAAAGCAAAGTTTAAACTGAACATTTTATAAGATGTGGCTGAACTGTTAAATGATGAATCTTTCTTCAAAGATACAGCATTTTTGTGAGCCACAGTGTTCAAACTCAACTGTAATTTTCTGAGTTCTCATTTACAGAACCAACAAAAAAAGACTAATGAAATACCTAATTAGCAGGTATGATGATCTACAGTTTAGATTTGGTTTCACACACACATAAGTGAAGATAACTCCAGTTTGTCTCTTCATAAAAATATCTTCGACTTATTTTCAGTCTTCTCCTCATATGTGCTGTATGTTGCCAATGTGTATGCGGTCTGTGGTGTGCTGTGTGAGCATGTGTGTTTGTGGGGGGGACAGTGTTTAGTCTGAAGCCATATTTAGTCTCTCTGGTCCTACGAGGAGGCCTATAATCACACAGGGCCTTTCTCTCTACTCATTACACACACATACACACACACATGCAAACACACGTGCACACACACACACACACACACACACACACACAAGTGATGGCCTGTCATTAACAATTCACACCAACCTCCCAGGCTGTGCATGTACAAATGCAATTGCTGAAAAACAAATATGGCGGGTTGTTTGGATGCAAACACACATAATTAGGCGGGCATGAAAATGCACAAACGCATACGTCAGGACGCTCAGAAATGCAGCGCACACATACGTACACGATACGGCATATTCATAAACACATACAGAAAGAAGGGTGACTCGGGTTGTTTGTCCACCAGTGAGCATGTAAAGCCTAGTTTAGGCTTCTCCGTCAGCAGAGGTGCGGAGACACGCAGCGCCATTATCCATTGACGCAAGGGCTCTCCAATGGCCACTCAACGACGGAGGGAGTAGAGCCCAATTTTTTTAACTGTCTAACGCAACGGAGAGCACACGGGTGTGATTGGTCAGCCCAACATCATTTCACCAGAAAGATTCTCTCTAGTCGATGTACTTAGTAGTCAATAGTTTTTGGGCACTAGATGCTTAATATTGCAAGGCCAGTTTATCTAATATGGTCTTTTGGCAATTATGAACACCGGGAGGTGTAGAGAACAACAAAACAGACTGCTGTGTTTGTTTGTTTGTTTACATGCGTTTTTTGAGTATTCTATGAGTTGCACATATTGTAAAAAGCTTTCCAACTCAATCAAAACTCTCTCTCTCTGTCGGCCATTGCTCCTTGAGTGGATACGCGTTTACAAGCTGAAGTAAATAAACTGTCGTCGAACAGAGACGTCACTGGTAGCCAGACCCGCCAGAAAAGGTCTGCACCCCCTGCTGGCCTGGTGGAGAATTGTTTTCCAACACTTACACACACACGGAGAAGTATAAAAGGAAAACGTCTCCGTCAATATGTGTGCGTGCGGGTGCAAACTTGCTGATGGAGAAGTATAAACTACGCTTGAGATAATGTCTCTGATATTATTTGAATGGTTTTAAAATTTAAGGAAGACATGAAATAAAACAAGACATGACAAATTATCCCGTTTAAATGCTAAATAAAAAGATGGTACGAAGATGCAAGAGGACATTTTAGAAGGAAAGTGTATCTTCTGCAACATGCCGAGGTATGACTGCAATTCACTCAGCCTGCAAGAGAGCGAGAGAGAACAAGACTTTTAGCAGGCAGAACAGGAATGAACAGAGTATATCGAAGTTGCTCTGTTTTAGGCTTTTGAACATATTTAACCTCTGTCACGGAAAATGCTGGATTTAGATGTTAATTGGCAGTCTAAATTCTTTGAGATAAATAAACAGAGACAGTGTATTCTGTCATGCTGGCCCAGCTAATCATTCTAATAGCTAATAGATGCTCTAAAGCCAGTTTATCCAGTCAAATCTGTAAATTTGTCTTTGCTTAGAAATATTAGTAAAACTGTGCTATAAGATTATCCCCAATTTATTACTAAAAGTCTGCAACCTTTATCTGATTCTCCTAAACACAAAAATAAAATGTATTAAAGTACATGTGGGACGCTGTTATAGACATAAAGAATGTGAGTTTTCAGTTTTTGGCTCCTTATGATGCAGTATGTTTGGTATGAAATGGACTAGCTATTCAACGTTATGTAACTGCCTCATGACACGAGCAATCCTGGATCAGGTTGTCATAAAACAAACACACACAGTTCACAGAGTGTAAATGATTTCTGACTTCAATCCAGAGTCATTAATACATTTAACATTCTTTCCAGAAGACAGGATTCATTGACAAGAGTATTATGTAACTGCCGACATACCAAACCATCTGCCTCCAGCAGAGAAACAACAGGGAGTAACCGCATGGCTGTTTTGGTTGCTTGTTCAGGCTGTGATTTATGGACTGCCACTAAGAATCCCTGAAAAGGCCGTCAGTTACAGGACTGAAAATGATGGGAGATTAAAGATAATTTCCCTACATTGGTTAGCATACCACAGGGGGGATACCTGCTCTGTTCAAACATGCAGTTTCAGCCACTGATATAATATACATCTTATTTAACGCAACAGAATGTGACCACTGACAGTTGGACATCAACAATGTTACTAATGTTGCTTTCTGACAATGTGTGTCTTTGCACCATTTACTTGTTTAACCTGTATGTTGTAGCATCAAAGCTTAAAAAATGGCATTTGACAAGAACATTCCTAAGAATTAGGAACAGCTTGAGATAGGGTTAGGATTTAAGTTGGTTTATCACACTGTTCTGAATGTAATGGACATTTAACTGAGAGAAACAGAACTCTTTGTGTGTCTGTAGATCAAGCTTTGTCTGTTTGTGGTCAGAGACCAAAACAAGGCAGTCTAATATGGGTAGACAAAACAGACAGAAACTATAAATTACCACCACACACAGAGACACCACACACAAGTTCCTTTCTCCTTTCCACCTGTTCTTTCCTTTCCCCCTTCTTCTTTTTACGCACTAAATGTTAGCCTGTCATCTTTGGTTTGTGTCTTCTTCTGTCTTGTTATTTTCCTACAGTCAGTGTTGAGGAGATCATGAATATGTAAACTTTCAGCAATTCCTGGGTGCATATCCTCCGGAACTGCTGTAGAACCTTATTGTTAAGACTACGAAAGCAGAATATTTTTATTTTAGCATCATATTTCCAGGATTAAAGGACTTGAGAAACTCATCGATGCGTTCATCTTTAGTCGGATTGATTACTGCAACAGCGTCTTCACAGGTCTCCTGAAAAAGGCAATCAGACAGCTGCAGCTGATCCAGAACGCTGCTGCTTGCGTCCTCACAAGAACCAGGAAAATAGAGCAAATTGCCCCAGTTCTAAAGTCCCTACACTTTTGAATGAAAGAGTCAGCCTAACACTACAATGTACACAACATGAACTTTTATTCATAAAAAAAAAAAAAAAAACATTTTCGGTACAGTAAAATAGTGGGGGGAAAAAGTTTTTCTGTTGTGTAAACAGGTAAACCTTTAATTATATTTAAAAACAAACTTTACTTGCATTAAAATCTCCAAAATCTTATTCTCAGAAAACAAAAATGTAAAAAAACAAACTAAGACTATCCTTTTAGAAATTGTTTTTAAAACTTGTTAAACATAAAAAAGTAATTCTGTGCAGTTTCAGTAAATCAAAATTTTATTTTACCAATTTAGCCAAGGGGAAACAGGTCCTGAGAGAACCGTCAGCAAAGACTGTATTTAACACCGTCAGACAGCGTTTTCCCTCTAAATAACAGCGTTCACAACTCCCTTTAAGCGAGTGGGGCTGGAGCCGAAACAGCTCTGGATGGGGGAATCATATCGACATAACACCGGCACACTGGTGTCGTCTGTCTTATCTTATTTTTTCCACAGTTTCATACTTTATCGGGAAGCCAAAGTGTTCCCAAACAGAAGACTTTAATTAAAAATTAACATAGTTTTTTTGCAATTTACCGGGACACTGAGCTCTACTCTTCCTCGCTGATGACTTCTACGTGCTTCCATTTGAGATGCTGCATCATCACCGTCGTACTCCCGCAGATAACAAACATCTTTACTTCGTTTAAGGTGAAGTGTTCCCAAATTTTTTACGTTTCTATCTTCTTATGTCTACCTGCTTCTGCCATGTTCCATGTGTGTCTGCAATGCGCTGCTCCGCTGCAGCCTACAGCATATTTGGCAATTTGCACGCATTGACTATTAAATAAAAGTTGCTCGAAAAAAGAAAAGAAAAAAAAAGTTGCGCGACTGGCGACCACATATGGCGTCATAATCACGCTACACAACGAATCGATAACAAAATTCGTTGCCAATGCATGTTATCAATGAATTTTATCGATATTATCAATTCAATGTTGCAGCCCTAATTACTATACTATGCTAGTTTATAAGTCACTAATTGGCTTAGCAGCAAAATACATTAAAGATTTGTTGTCATATAAACCTTCCAGACCACTCAGGTTTTTTGGTTCAAGTCCACTCTGCATCTCCAGAGTCAGAACCAAACATGGAGAAGCAGCATTTCGTTTTTATGCTCCTCTAATCTAGAACAAACTTTCAGAACTGCAAAACTGCTAAAACACTGGGTTCCTTTAAATCAAGGCTAAAACCCCATCTGTTTAGAGTTGCCTTTGATCAATAATCACTCGAACATCGTTATTTCTATTCTGGATTGCAGCTTTTCATTACTTCTCTTTACTTTGCCACTGTGATGTTCTTTTTTGTCTGCTTAATGTGTTTGATTTTTATCATTTAAAGCACTTTCAACTGCCTTGTTGCTGAAATGTGCTTTACAAATTAACTCTACGTGACATATCATTCTACATTAATCCACAATCAATTCTTTGCCTGTCCATTCTGAATAATTGTGGCAAAGCTCTGTTTCAGTGTGATGATCCATCCATCAACTTCTACACATCTGAGATCGGGTCGTGGGAGTGCCAAGAGAGAATCCGAGACACCCCTCTACCAGGCAACATCCTCCAGCTCACTCTAGGGGATCCCAAGGAGTTCCCAGGATAGACCGGACATATATAGTCACTCCAGCAAGTTCTTGGTCTTCCTGAACATCTCCTCCCAGTGGTACATGTCTAACAAACCTAGAAAGTCAGGTGCCCAAGGAGGCAACCAGAGCTCTTCTCCGAATCTATAAGTCTGAGTACAGACACCTTACGGAGGAAGGTCATTTCGGCTGCTTGTATCTGAGATTCCCTTTCTTTTGGTCATGATCCATATTTCATGACCATTGGTGAGGGTTGGAACAGCGACAAACCAGAACATCAATATATGAATATAAGTTGTTTTTAGATAATTAAAACACACTTCTTGAATTAGTTTTTTGTGTGAATGAAATTTAGTAATAGGAACACTGTTCTGTGGATCCAAATGAAGGTCTTTAGAGCAAATACTGCTGCATGAACTCCTTTTCATGGTTGTTTATCTTGATCATAAAAGGGAGCTGGATATAAAGATAACAGTTTCCTTCTGACAGAAAAACAGAAGAAAATCTTCTGTACTTAGAGACTGACACACACAGTCACACAGATATTCTATATACAAACACACACACATATAGAGAGAGTTTCCTTGTCCAAACTGAACCACACACTTGATGCAGTCCAGACCAACGAGACATGAGAAGCCAGCAAACACGCACACACGCACACACACACACACGCACCAAGCCATGTCTGAGGTGATGGTTTTGGTTGTGGTCCCAGTGAAAACGACACTAATTTAGAGCTAAGGAGCTTTGGCAAGCTGAGGCGAAATTTCATAATCTTACAGCAGTGAGAGCTGAACGCCAGCGATGATAATGCTAAGTACAAGAGGTCACTGTTGGAGCTACTGTGATGCTAGCACAGATAACATCTTCTATGTTCACTTACGCTGCTAATGGGATCAAGCACACGGTTAGCTTTGCAACCTGACCTCCAAATATGTGAACAACAAAGATACATGCAATCAGCAATCACAAAAAAAAAAAAATCACACACAAGTACACAGACTGCTCAAACTTTGAAAACCACATTAGATACATTTTCACCACAAACATAGTTTTGGTAGGATGTGTGTGTACCTGCGTGTGCGTGTGTGCGTATGTAGGAGTGTGTGAAAGTATTGCCCCCACCATGTCTGTTTGCATTTCTCTCAATGGTCTCCTTTGAAGGAGCCAGGAGAGGAAAAAAAGAGGGAGATGTGAGTGAGTGAGTTAGAAAAAAAAAGAGAAAAAATGAGGAGAACTCTGGGAATTTACTAAAACAAGATAAATATACTCGGCTTGGCGTCGCATGGGCCGCCACACTCTCGGTTACACACAAACGCAGACGTTGACACAGACGCTGGTTACAGAATAAATATGCGTAATCTTACAAATCAGCCATTGTTTTTAAGACGAAGAAACAACCACACAGACATCAACCAGAGACGGAGATGTTGACGCTGCAGAAAGCGACCGGATGGAGGTGATCATTCATGCAGCGTCATAAACACACGCTTCAATGTCAAAACGACTTAAAGGTACATATGTCTTTGACAATTTATAACCTTAAATCTTGACCTAAGTTTTAATGGTTTAAATTCTGAGTACTGGAGCAACAAACTCAGAATTACAAAAACTATTAATCTCCACAAATAAATGAGCAATTTAGGGGGAAAAAACCTGCAAGAAAACGTTTAGCTATATACTTTCTGCAAAGTAACTTTAAACATAACTGCGTAACAACTGCAAAAGAAAATATGTAAAAACAATTATACTAATTAAATGATTCATTCACCTAAAGATTATTAAGTTTTGTTAATGAGAGACTAGACCCGGGGACACACTAGGTATTTTTGTTGTCCATCATTTTGTCTGACAGAGTCAATCCGGTCATAATCTATTTTTAAGATGATAATGACCTATTCAAAAATATTTATTTTTTCATTTATTTAAAATATTATTCAGGCCATGTACACACGTATCCGGGTTTTAAAAAAAACAAATATCCTCACCACCTCATTTAAAAAAAACTATCTCCGTCCACACCTAACCGCATAAGTGTGTTGTTAAGCACATGCATAGACATGCCAAACCTGTAGGGGGCAGTAGGTCCCCCACATCCTATCCACTCAGAATAACTTTCTACTTTCTAACTTTCACATACAGCAGTAAATGAACTTGAAAACAAGCAAGCAAAAAGCGATTGGACAATCGATAACGCTAATACAGCTCTGACGGCATAAATGCTCTTTCTGAGTGTAAACACAGGTCGCACAAGTGATGTCGGAGCATTTTTGTTGCTGAGCCTAAAACTTCGGTTATTTCTGTCCACAAGCAAACACTTAAAACACAGAAAACGCAAATCTTCTCTTTGTCCGGAGTTTTCAGAAAGATTAGTTTTCGGTGCCTTAAATCTGCGTTTTCGTGTAGATGACGGGCCAAATGGTAGAAAAACATCTTCATTTTATGAGATACCCGGCTTCGTGTGGACAGGGCATCAATCTGGACAAGCTGAACAGAGAACTACATATAAAAATCAAATTAAACTATTGCACTTAAGCTACGAACAGTTCACCCGCTGTGTCCTGAACGCAAGTTCCTCCTGCCCGCCCATTTGTGCGTAATCAAATAGTGGGATTGCTGCAGAGGTTATTGTCATGAGGTTTTAGATTTTTGCTTCGGACAGATGACTTCTCATGGGGGTTTAGATGTTTTCTTGGAGGCTGAATCCGCACTCCACTGCCACACTGGAATTAAGCGCCACTTCAGCCCTAGTTTTGAAATAAGGAAACATTTCTCCAGTTGAAATGATCAGAAGTCAGAAAGACTCTCTCAACGAGCTGTTTCCAAACCCGCAAGCTATCGCTTCAGCGGGAGGAAATCCAACAGCATGCACTAGCATGGGAATATTTTCTTTTCGTATTTATCTAGTAACCTGTACTCAGTGCGTATAATTGCAATTGTCTGCGCCGGCCTTCAGATTTTTCCATCACCATTCTAACAAACCTGTCAAATGCGGAAAATATTTGGTAAACGCGACACCCCCCTGGACTAGACAGAATCCAAGGTGAGAATGTTATTTTCAGTCCTTGGAAAGACTGTGGAAATCCAGTTTCCATGGTAGGAGGAGCTTCACAGGAAGAGTGTATTGTTACAATAAGTGATATTATAAAAATATTTTTTATATGCAAATAACTTAAAAGTACAAGCTAACTGCAACAAACAAACCAAGCACTGGTTGGCACTGGTATGTGATTCATGTTTTTTTTTTTTTTTGTGGTACAAAACTCCTACACCCATATCAAACAGATCAAATGTGATTTTAGGTCATAAATGATGTTGCATTTGTATACTTAAAATACAGACATAAACAAAAAAATTTTCCAGAAACTCTTCAGGACCCATTAGCTCCAGCTTGGAATGCAGATGTGTACATTATTTCAGTGTAATATAGTTCAACAGACTGCCAACATGTCTCATTATGTGTATGATTTCCATACACTCAGACCACATGACTATACTTTGTACAGCTATATTTAGAGCTAATTAAATAATGGAATAACCCGACACACAGGGATCATTGTTACAGCAGTACTTCTCTAACAAACAGGAATGTATTTAATCAGAAATCAGAGGCATATGGTGGGATTTTCTTTTATGAGGGGATGGTGTGTATATTAAAGTTGGCTCATATTCACTGGAGTGTGTAAATTCTTTTAATGGGGGAGTCGTTGCTCTGCACAGAGCAGCAGACAAAGGCTTTCTGGCTGGAATAAAATAAGGTTGAGCAAATCCAAACAATAAACACATTTATCTTGTTTTAACTATTTGAATTCAGCTGAATGATTTCATGAAGAAAACTTTTTTTAAACCTGGAAAAGATTGTTGACAAAATATTTATTCAATGTTTTATCTTGGTTTTTATTGGTGAACCAATCTGTGTCTATTGTCAAAAAACATTTGTAAGCTCAAAAAAGTAGTATGGAAATCAGAAAAAGTTTAAATGTTCTACTTTAATTCTAAATCTTAGACATTTGGTGCGTTTTTGACTATCAGAATGTCAGGATATTTTACCGGACTTTCCTCTATTGGGGTAAATCGGTTGGCCCGCTCCTCTCAACCATACAAAATTGGCCCTTTAAGGAATTAGCTAAGATGTCCATATGTCACGACCGTTTCAGCATCGAGTAGCGTCAGTGATCAGTACCAAAAGGCGCCCACAGCAGCAGAGAATAACAAGAGATGGACATGGAAGAAGCAGTGATGGTTGCCCTTTTTCTCTTAGCTATGTCGTTCTACAATGCTTCGCCAGCAACTTTTCTTCTTTTACAAAGCCGCTTGTTTGGCGTTTCCCTCTGAATTACAACCAATCAGCGTGAGTTAACCACAGCTCTCGCCCAGCGACTCTACTTGGCCATTTCCGAGTACATACAGGATCCCCAGACTGGTACTCCGTTGGTTTCTGAAATGGTCCTAAAAAAGGCCCCATCTGGTGAAGTGAAGTGCAGACGCACACACTGCCACGTTTGAATAAAATTATCGTTAAAATCCGCCTGTTGTCACAATTTTAGGCCCCACATATACTCATTAAATTATTTTATTTTAACGTTTTTTTCTATCTTCATTTAAAATCCTTTGTCTTTTCATATGATGCAAAGCTTAAAAAAAAAGCTCAACTACATGTGTATTGCCAGTAACTGGCCATAATGTCAATGTTAACAATAGTTAAAATACAAAGAAGGAACATCCTGTGCACAGCTCTGATTGTCCTGCAATAACAGTAGCTTGTGCCTTCTTTGAAATCATCCATCATTTTATTGACTAATCTATTTAGCATGGATTTGGGGTTTGATGGCAGTGGATTCAGTACAAAGTAAGATGGACAGGAAAAAACTTTTAAAATATTCTTAATTATTACTCTGGTTTCTAGAGTAGAAAACAATGGCAAACTTACATAATTGTTTCTCCAAAATTCCTGTTTGTCAAGACTAGATGGACCCACTTCGAAATGGATGTTCAAAAATAGATAGCATCACTATGGAAAGATTTTTTAAATGTTTTCTTTTTTAAGAAGAAAAACATTCATCTACATTTGAAAAAAGATTGTGTGGACAGGCTGATCTATACCTGCTACAAACACATCTCAATAAAATAATAATAATAATAATAATACCTCAGAAGGTTTTTCTATCAAATCTTGTAAAGTAATACATTGAAATGAGGAAGACTTCAAACATCTAAAACATGCAGGTGTCTCCAGGTGAATAGGTCTGTCCTAAAATATACTTTTTAATTAACTTTAAAGGTAACTTCTCACATGTTGAAAACAAAGATACATAAAACTGTAGTATAGACATACTTAAATCTTCATCTTAAAATTTATAAACCACAACAAGTATTAAGTTTGAAATATAGATATTTTTACTTATTTTATTCTCTACTCCATTTCTTTGGAAACTGCTCTGCATTTATGCGATTTTGATATTATTGTTTAATAACAATCTTTGTATTAAATCTGTATTTTTATTTATTTATTTAAATTTCTTCTTGCAGCACATTTGTTTGTGTATTTTTGCTATATGATTTGTATGTTGTTTTTGTGCATTTATCACAGACTTGAAGATAAATTTTGACTTCAAGTACACTTCTTGCTTTATTGTTCTGTATTTTTGTTATTCTTTGCAACTTTTTGCCTTTTATTTTGCATCTTCGAATAGTGCAGTATATGTGATTTATTCCATGTATAATCTTGCTGTATTGCTCCCTTATTGGAAACCCCAGAACAGAAATGGAACTTTTCAATCACCACTTCACTGTGGTCTTCTGACACACAATGTCATAGAAATCATATATGTTTACAGCCTTTGGTCAACGAAATGAAACTACACATATCATCTTGTAAGTTGCAAAGTTGGTTTCATTTACACCAGGGCTAAACAAAAGCTTCCCACAACCAGGGCAGAAAGTAAACAGCTGTGGTCTTTTAGTGCTACAGTTGAAACTGGTGTGCCAGAAAAACGAGGAGGAGGAAGGGGGGGTTGAAACAGTAACAGAGTCAAAACTGACCTCTGACTCCAAACACAGTCAAATGTCATTCAGTTGTCACTGCCGGTTTATAATAAGTGTCGTCAAAGCATGTGTAAAATCAAATCTGATCTGCTGGCACTGATCTATCCAAATGTTTAATTAAAGCTGGAGAATAAAAGGGTTTGAAATCTCCCCTCCTCTAATCTCCCCCCGGCGTGATCGCTTTCCAACATAGACGACGTCTTGAATCGTCTGCTTGGTGCTCAGCAACAACACCAAACATTGATGACATTAGGAGGGTGGGATACTTCTTCTTCTTGAGCTCCAAATTGGTAAAAAAAAAAAAAAAAAGTCATAATTTCAGAGAATAATCTAATAATGAGTCTCCACAGAATGTCACTAAGTTTATTGTAAATTGTTTTGACTACAGCATTTTCCTTTTGAAAACCATAATCTGTTTTTTCTTGTACTTGGTGGATTTTAGGGGAGGGGTATTTTATCCTTTATAGTCTTTCTGTAATTACTGTTGTTAGCTGCCTATTTCTTTGCTCATTACTTTGTCTTCACAGCCAATAAGCTTTTCTTTCTTTTGTCTTTACCGTCCCTTTGTTGTGTGATGAAGATCTGACACTTGCATAGACAGAGAGCAAATAACTAAAAGCAGATGAAACAGAAAGAGTTAACTTTGTCTCTTCAATCAGATAACCAAAAGGAGGACAAAAGAGGAAGACATAAATGAATATTATTCTGCATCATTTTATGCACTCTCTTTGTATTTTTTCCTTTTGGTTTGTTTCATCACTTCATTCATTTTGAGCTGTTTTCAAACTGGCATTTTGAAGAATATGTAGACTCTGTTTGTTTAAACTTATACATTCCAGCTGGAAATATTACAGGATGGCATCTGGGTAAAGTGCAGAGGGCCTAAGGTGAAAAGCACACTGTTGTATTCTCTTCATGTCAAGAATGGCCGATGAGGTCCGCTGATGTTTTTGTGTCGGTATCGGTATCTATAACACATGTACCTAAAAGTCTCCAGAAAAGTGAGAAGCGAGTATATAAAAAAAACTCTGAGGCGACATCCCCTCTAAATTCAACAGCTTTGGAAATGAGCCAGAGTATAAGGGTTAGTGTTCTGTTTTGGTACCTGGGTGAATAAGCTTTGAATGTCTGGATCGAATGCACAGGACATCTGTGTTCCTGCATGAAGACCCTCTGGAAGATTTTTTTATTTTAAAAAGCCTGCAGAACATGTGCAAAAATTGCTTTAATCTTTTCTTTTTCCCCCAAATCTCACTCTTTAAACTCCCTCAATCCACCTCCTCGTCTTCCTTCTTTCACGTGTCTTCACATTCGGTGTATACACACAATGCTCACTCTTTGTATTTCCGTCTTTCTAGTCTCTGCCTTTTCATCCCTCCATCTCTTCTATCTTTCTCAGAATGTTCCCCTCTGATCCCCTCCTTAACATTTTCCAACCCCTCCCACTACTGACCACATCCATATGTTAATAATCAAGTCTCCTCCAGCTCCACCACATCTATGAGGAAATCCTCTGGCAGGTCATCTATGCCTGTCTGATAAAGAGCAGCACAGATGCTTCATCCTCACTTCTCTCCTCATCCCTCCATGTTTTTTAACACGGTGTTCATTCTGAGGCGCATACCGAGGCCAAAAGATGTGGCTTGACCCTGATAAGAAACCAGAATGGATTTTGAAGTATTCCACCCACAACTGCAGCAGCATTCAATAGCCTTCCACCTGATTAGAATCGGAGGAAAATAAGAAAAAAGATGCAACTTGATCTGATCAAGCCTGAGGAAATTAAAAGAAATCAGAGCCAGACTTGGCTTGAACCTGTCTGGTGGTCAGAGGAACACAGCAGATTTTTGTTTGTGCTGAAAAGCAAAACTAATTCAGATAAATGTATCTCATCTTGCTGATATAACAAAGTAGTACAGAGTCAAATCTGAGACATTTCAATTTCAGCAAATTAATGATCTAATGGAACTTGAAAGGAAATAGGCCAATTAAAGTCCACGACAATTTAAAAAAGGGCGGAAATCATCTAATTTGCTTGTTCGTGGCTAAACGGAGAGAAAAATTGTGACACAGATACAAAAACACAATTATGGCCTGTATGGCCTGTAGTTGTGTAGCTCTTTATTTAGTCTCTGAGGAACCCAAAGCGCTTCACACTACATTCAGTCATTCACCCACACATTCACACACTGGTGATGGCAAGCTACATTAAAGAAATCACATCATGCTGATAGATTGTTCTGCTAATTGCATGGTAAATTAATGGATACCAGGGCTGTATAATATTAGGAAAACATGCGATTGTAATGTAATTGTAATATTGCAACAACAGTTTCCCCATCATCCCACAGCCAGCAAATTCCATATTCCATGTTGCTATTAAGGCAAGGCAAGCCAAATTTATCTGTATAGCACACTTAAGGCAACAAGGCAATTGCAGCAATAAAAAAACAATAAAAGCTTAAAACACAATATCAGAAACATAAAGACCATTAACACAAACTACTGTTATAACATTCCTGCTCAATTAATCAAAGGCAGCGCTAAACAGATTGGTTTCTAGCTTTGATTTAAAGAAACTCGATGTTTCAGCAGCTTTGAAGTGGTCAGGAAGTTTGTCACAGATAAAAGGGGCATAGAAACTGAAGGCCGCTTCTCCATGTTTGGTTCTGATTCTAGGGACGACGAATTGGTTGAAATACGAGGACCTGAGATATCTGGGGGGGGGGGGGGGGGGGTAATAATAAAAACGGATCTTCAACATACTTTAGTGCTAAGCCATTCAATGATTTATAAACTAGTAAAAGTATTTTTAAAGTTTATTCTCTGAGCTACAGGAAGTCAGTGTATGGACTTTAGAACTGGGGCGATGTGCTCTATATTCCTGGTTCTAGTGAGGACGCGAAAAACAGGGTCCTGGATCAGCTGCAGCTGTCTGACTTTTTAGGCAGACCTGTGATGACGCTGTTGTAGTAATCAATCCGACTAAAGATAAACGCATGGATGAGTTTTTCCAGGTCCTGTTGCGACATCAGTCCTTTAATCCTAGAAATGTTCTTCAGGTGATAGAAGGCTGACCTTGTTATTGCCTTTATGTGACCCTGGAGGTTCATGTCTGAGTCCAATACTACACCTAGATTTCAAGCCTGATCAGTAACTATTAACTGCAGCTGTGTGCTGACACTCGATTGTTACAAACTGCCATGTGCATGTTTTGGTGTCATTTGAAATGCAATAGCTAAATAACTAAATACTGCATCAAAAAAGGCCAACGGTGGTTGTAAAAAATATTTAATAACTAGAAAGAGCACTTGGAGAGCCCAGACCTCCGCCAAGGCAGCTCAGTTCCCCTCCCCCCAGGTGAGCCGGATCACCACCAAAATGTATTCACTTGTTCCTGGTCCCACTGCGGATATTTCATTAAAATCTCATTAAAATCCATCTACAACTTTTTGAGTTATGTTGCTAACAGACAGACAAACAAACAAACAAACCCTGGAGAAAGCATAACCTCCTTTGCGGAGGTTAATTTAAATATTGGATGAAAATGTGTCTATAGAATAATTTAAAAAATACTGTTAATGGTAGCTGACGTAACAGATTACGTAATGTCAAAACATTATAAAAAGACAAACATTTGCCTTTCTACTTTTTCCATCTGCATGCATCTAAACACCTGAGGCTCTATGAATCCATATGTAAGTGCTTGCATGGGTGTGTGTGCGCGTTTGTGAATGGGAGTCTGTGGAGAATATTTGATTTCGCAGGGGCTCCTCATTAAAAGATAAAGAGAGAAAATCTATCATCATGGAGACAGCCAGCCTCAGTGGACACTCACCATACAGCCCCATGAACAGAACGCTGCCTGTCAGCCATTTGAATGAAAGACAGCCATTCATTGATAAGACAGTCACATAAACAGACCATCTTAAGGAAAACAAACCAGACCGCCGCCACTTTTCTGTGCTTCATTCAGCCTCAAGAAGGGTCTCAGTGTGTGTGATGGCGAGACAGTGAAATCTCGAATGTAAATATGTTTGTTCTCAGGGTAAAACACCTCCTGGGGGGGTGGAACTGGGAGAGGAAGTTTCTATCCCCGCGTGAATCCTTTAATCTGAATATCAAACACACGTGGCTCCTGAGGGACTGCCATTCACCAAAGATAAACCCTTATGTTCCGCCTGTTTTAATGAATACACACTTGATAATGTGATAACAATCCAAAAGGTCCACAGAGAATAAACCACACTCAAGAGAACACAGATGAGATGCCCAGTTAGAGATAAGTAGGTACACACAGACAGAACATATGTTACTGTAAAAACTCCTTGTCTTCAAAAACATGGCCATCATTTCTCTTTCACTATTTTAACCCAGTTCATGAAATGTCCAAACCACAAATAGCATTTAGACCTTTAGACCTTTTAAAATTCTTGATCAACCGTAAACATTTGCTATGATAATGTAATTAAATGGCCATGAAGCTTTCTGAGTTTCCCGGGTTGCTTTGTTAAATGAGAACCCAGATAGGACCTGAGCTGGGTGGATTACAGTCATATTTAGTCTACATATGTGGAACGGGTTCTTTATCCTTTGCTATGTGCGCTGCTCTAAGCTATGGTGTTCAGTCATATCAACTGATTAGGCACCACTAGTGCATGTGTTCTTCTTTGTACAAGTGAAACTCAAAAAATTTGAATATCGTGCAAAAGTTAATTTATTTCAGTAATCCAATTTAAAAGGTGAAACTGATAAATTAGATAGACTCATTGCATACAAATCGAGATATTTCAAGCCTTTATTTGTTATCATTTTGATGATTATGACTTACAGCTTATGAAAAACCCACATTTAAAATCTCAGAAAATTTGAACATTACATGAAATCAATAAAACAAGGATTTTAAATAGAGAATCGTCGGACCTCTGAAAAGTATAATCATGCACATGTACTCAGTACTTGGTTTGGGTCCCTTTTGCATCAATGACTGCCTCAATGAGGCGAGACATGGATGATATCAGCCTGTGGCACTGCTGAGGTGTTATGGAAGACCAGGATGCTAGTCTCATGTCTCTCATCTTTCTCTTGGCAGTGCCCTATAGATTCTCTATGGGGTTCAGGTCAGGCCAGTTTGCTGGCCCATTAAGCACAGTAATCCCATTGAACCAGGTTTTGGTACTTTAGGCAGCGTGGGCAGGTGCCAAGTCCTGCTAGAAAGTGAAGTCAGCATTTCCTTAAAGCTCGTCTGCAGAAGGAAGCATAGTGCTCCAAAATGTCCTGATAGATGACTGCGTTGACTCTGGACTTAATCAAGCTCAGTGGACCAACACCAGCAGAGGAAATGGCTCCCCAAATCAACATAGACCGTGGAAACTTCACACTGGACCTCAACCATCTTGGATGGTGCATCTCTCCATTCTTCCTCCAGACTCTGGGTCCTTTGTTTCCAAATGAGACGCAAAACTAGCATTTCTTTTTGTCTCTAACCCAGGCAAGACGTTTGTTGTACAGAAGCGGCTTCACAAGAAGAATATGACATTTGAAGCCCACATCTCATAACCATTTCTCATCTGCATATGGAGCGCCGTGAAAGCTGGCTGTAATCCACAGTACACCTTACCCTATAATGTACATGTGCGTGTTGTTTGTATGTTCTTAGACAAGTTGTACTGGAAACTGAATTTCCCCATTGTGGGACTCATAAAAGCATCATTCATTCATTCATATCCAGGATCCGTCTGTGTATGGTGGCTCTTGATGCACTCCAAACTCAGTCCACTTCTTGTGAAGGTCAACAAACACTTTTGAAAGGCCTTTTCCTGACAATCTTCCCCAGGCTGCGCTCATCCCTGCTGCTTGTGCACCTTTTTCTTCCACACTTTTCCCTTCCACATAACTTTCCAAATAATGTGCTTTGATACAGCACTTTGGGAACATCAAACTTCTTTTGCAGGTTACCATTTGAGGCTTTCCCTCCCTATGGAGGGTGTCACAGCTGCCAGGTTAGCAGGCCTCCCCATGATTCCTACTGAACCAGACTGAGAGACCATTTAAAGGCTCAGGAACCCTTTGCAGGTGTTTTGGAATAATTAGCTGAATAGAGTCTCAGGTCAGTGTCGACAGGCTATCAATTGTGCAACTGTATCAAAGTAAGTAGTGTCCCCTGATTTTCTTCAGGTCTTCCCTAACCTTATTTGGTGTCACAGACGTTATATTGCAAAGAAAAGAGTAATAAACTTAACAGCAATCTCTTTTGAAAGTGTAGACATTTATTATTCACTAATATAATGTTGTATCCAACAACTATCTTCAACTGTTAGCCTTCCACAACTCAAAAGACTTCTTAACTTTTTGTTTGTACCTTGGTTTTCTTTTGTGTTCCTTTCTAATTATTTCTGGGTTTATTATTGTTTGAAGTTGTCTTGCCATATTCAGTTGTTTTTTATTGCCAGTCAGGTTTTGCCATATGAGTTCATCCCTTTGTCTTTAGTAAATAATTCTATTATTACTATTTCTTGTGTTCTTTCATCCATGTGTTTTGGTTTATTCTCTTATGTTAGTTTCAGGCTTTTTCCTTTTTGGTCTGAAGATTCTTTTGAGTCTTAGCTCAGCTCCTTTTGTGTTTTTAGTCTCTCTCCCTCGATTTCCTTGCTTTTATTCTGCCACAGCTGTTCCACATCCCCTCCGATTAGCTCAACTGTTTCCTTTGTCATTTTCCACCCCTGCCGATCAGTATTTAATCTCCTGGATATTTATTGTTCCTTCCTGGATTCTTCAGTTTCTCTGCCCGTGCTCCGTGTCCTCCTCTTCCTGCAATTCACCCTGTAAGTTCTTCTGTTTTTTATTATTTAAAAAAAGCTCTTCCCAGAGTCAGTCTCTGCACTTGGGTTCTTAACTAACCAGAAAATATGATACTTTTTACAAAAACTGACTGCAGGTATAGGATCTATTACTGCTAATATACCTAATCGAAAAAACTTTTCCAAAATCTGACAAATGTGCACCACAGTTTCAATTACAATATGAAACACAACAGTCCATTTAAAAAAAATGTTAAAGTCTAACTCAGATAAAAAATAAAAAATAAAAGTTTTTTATTTCTTTATAGAAATATAGTTGAGAGATCTGGCTGTTAAAGGTGGTGGTCCTGCTGTCCACAGTGGGATCTGTGTTTAACCGTGTTTAGAGCACCATTTGGGGCATGATAAATCAAGTGGCTGTCTACCAGAAGCCTCCATTAGGGGCCAGCAAGGTCCCTGGATGGCCTGTCAGTCACCCCGTCAGTCAGCGAGCCACCCTCTTCCAGCATTTGAACTCATAATTACAGGGAGATTCCGCTTGGTTTGGCCCGGAATGGCTCCCGAGATCCCCCACCACCTCCCAGAAAGCAGCTCTTGCTAGCCCAGCGCTAATGCTAATACTAACAAACAACGAGCGTTTCGCCTCAAGAGGAAACGGTGCTGAGGAAAATATTTATGGAAACTGAAAAGTCTCTCTACATTTTCAGCCCCCTCTGCCCTTTTCTTCATTCATCGGGCACAGACTCATTCAGAGCTTTTAGTTTTTATTTTGTTGAGTGACAGCTCTGCATTAGTTTGAAGCTAAAAAGGTTAGCATGGTATTTAGAAAGAAGTACACTAATGCTGTGCACATCTTTGCAAGCTGAAAATGACTTAGACAAGAATTAAAGTGGACAGTGGAAAGGCCATAGAGACTAATGGGTTTTAAAGCTGCAACATAGAAGGTGCAGCAGAAAATCACCTCCAACCTGAAGAAACATTTAAAGGTGACCTGAAACAGCCTCCAAACAAGCTGGTCCATAGTTTGATTTGTCTTCTCAATAAGCTTCACTAACAAATCACAAGCCATCATTCATTATTCTTACTTTATCCTGAATCTCATAAATCATATGAGACTGCTTGACAGATTGGGTATATTTTGGATTTCAACCATTTTATACGGCAGATGAAAGTTTTTGCATTCAAACGAACACACATTTAAAGTAAGACGTGGCCTGCCAGATCTCAGGATTTCATGAATAAAATATAGACCTACAAAGTCAGCATGAACAATGGTAATATTATCCTCCGCTGCATAAATGCACACTCGACCACAGAGTAGTCTCACAGGGAGACTATTCCTCTTATCTCTGACGGTTCGTCATTGATGACTGGCCACTGCATGTGGAGACACACATGCTGCTAACGAGGTGGGGGAAATCCCCCCCACCCCCACAATCATCTGAGATTGATGCACGGCAGACATTCCTCTGAATCCAAATGAAAGAGGTGCCTGGTTCACCAACATTCCTGATTGGCCACACATTCCTTTACAAGTCTGACGACGGTGTGATTGCAGGCATGGAGCCACAGCTTCAAGAGGTAAACTTTCATAAAAGTTCTACTTTCGATGCAGTCAAACCAGGTTTCACCTGGTGGAGGGTTTATATAAGAAAAAAAATGATTTAAACCCTTATTCCAGGATGGAGAAAATCACATCAACTTCCCACCTTAAATCAAATGTGTGAGTTGGTGTTTGAATTGTTAATCCTAGGAATTAAATACAAAGAATAAAGTTAAACTCCACCATACCCAAACAATTATAAAAATATTTGGATAAAACTTCTATCTCAAACTTTTCAAAAAGAAATCAAACACTGGACCATTTTTACCCCCTTTAGCAGGGTCCTGGAGAGTGTGTGGGAGTTTGCCTAACCGGTCTATGTGTGTTTTGTGGACTTGGAGAAGGTGTTCGACCGTTTCCTTCGGGGAGTCCTGTGGCGGGGTACTCTAGGAGTATGGGGTACCAGGCCCCTTGATACGGGCCTCTGTACCGCCAGTCTCAGAGCTTGGTTCGCACTGCCAGCAGTAAGTTGGGCTTGTTCCTGGTGAGAGATGGACTCTGCCAAGGTTGCCCTTTGTCACGATTCTGTTCATAACTTTTATGGACAGGATTTGTAGGTGTAGCCAAGGTGTTGAGGGGATCTGTTTTGGTGGGATGAGAATCAGCACCTCCAAATCTATGACCATGGTCTTGAGGCGGAAAAAGGGTGGAGTGTCTTCTCCAGGTCAGGGTGAGATCCTGCGGACGGACGGACGGACGGATGGATGGATGAAATCTGAACCTAGATTTTATTTCACATACAAATTAAGGAACTTTTCTTTTCTTTCCTTTCAAAATCATGATCCATATTACAGAGCATTTTATTAGCATCGTATGGGGAAGTTTGCTGCATGAGGACCTTCCTCCAAGGCAAAAGAAACAACAATTACTGGAAAGAAATGTGTAGCTATCACAATGTTTTTACGTTTACATGGGCACCCTAATGTTTGAGTCTGTTTGTGTATTTATAGGAATGTGTTATGCATGCTTATTTGCAATTTCACCTCTGGGAACCTCCTTTTTCCCCCACTTATCCAGCAGTCGGCTACATTCAGCAGTTTTGTCATCTAAACACAAACTCAGTAGTGCTGCTGATTGTGCATTTTTCTTTCACAAGGGATTTAGAGTCAGTTGAGGTGGCTCAGGCACCTAGTTAGGATGCCCCCTGGATGCCTCCCTGGTGAGGTGTCTCCTCCCACCAGGAGGAGACCCAGAGGAAGGCCCAGGACATGCTGGAGAAACTGTTTCTCTGCTGCTTATGCTAAAAATACAGAAAAAACGTTGATCTGACATAAAAATATAATAACTATAATTAACAAGAAGTAAAAACAAATTAATGTAATAAAAAAATGAACACTGTATAGAAGGATATACACTGCTCGAAAAATAAAGGGAACACTTAAACAACACAATGCAACTCCAAGTCAATCACACTTCTGTGAAATCAAACTGTCCAGTTAGGAAGTAACACTGATTTAGGATCATTTTCACATGCTGTTGTGCAAATGGAACAGACAACAGGTGGAAATAATAGGCAATTAACAAGACACCCCAATAAAGGAGTGGTTCTGTAGGTGGTGACCACAGACCCCTTCTCAGTTCTTATGCTTTCTGGCTGATGTTTTGGTCAATTTTGAATGCTGGTGCTGCTTTCACTCTAGTGGTAGCATGAGACGGAGTCTACAACCCACACAACTGGCTCATGTAGTGCAGCTCATCCAGGATGGCACATCAATACGAGCTGTGGCAAGAAGGTTTGCTGTGTTTGTTAGCGTAGTGTCCAGAGCATGGAGGCGCTACCAGGAGATATGCCAGTACATCATGGGACGTGGAGGAGGCCGTAGGAGGGCAACAATCCAGCAGCAGGACCGCTACCTCCGCCTTTGTGCAAGGAGGAACAGGAGGAGCACTGCCAGAGCCCTGCAAAATGACCTCCAGCAGGCCACAAATGTGCATGTGTCTGCTCAAACTGTCAGAAACAGACTCCATGAGGGTGGTATGAAGGCCCGACGTCCACAGGTGGGGGTTGTGCTTACAGCCCAACATTGTGCAGGACGTTTGCCAGAAAACACCAAGATTGGCTAATTCGCCACTGGCGACCTGTGGTCTTCACAGACAAAAGCAGGTTCACACTGAGCACATGTGACAGATGTGAGAGAGTCTGGAGACGCCGTGGAGAATGTTCTGCTGCCTGCAGCATCCTCCAGCATGACCAGTTTGGCAGTGGGTCAGTAATAGTGTGGGGTGCCATTTCTTTGGGGGGGCCGGATAGCCCTCCATGTGCTCGCGAGAAGTAGCCTGACTGCCATTATGTACCGAGATGAGATCCTCAGACCCCTTGTGAGACCATATGCTGGTGCGGTTGGCCCTGGGTTCCTCCTAATGCAAGACAATAGTAGACCTCATGTGGCTGGAGTGTGTCTGCAGTTTCTCCAAGAGGAAGGTGTTGATGCTATCGACTGGCTCGCCCGTTCCACAAACCTGAATCCAATTGAGCGCATCTGGGGGAACATGTCTCGCTCCTTCCACCAACGCCACATTGCACCACAGACTGTCGAGGAGTTGGCGTATGCTGTAGCCCAGGTCTGGGAGGAGATCTCTCAGGAGACCATCCACCACCTCATCAGGAGCATGCCCAGGCGTTGTAGGGGAGTCATACAGGCACGTGAAGGCCACACACACAACTGAGCGTCATTTTGACTTGTTTTAAGGATATTACATCAAAGTTGGATCAGCCTGTAGTGTGTTTCTCTACTTTCATTTTGAGTGTGACTCCAAATCTAGACCTCCATGGGTTGATAAATTCGATTTCCATTGATAATTTTTGTGTGATTTTGTCGTCAGCACATTTAGCTGTGTAAAGAACAAAGTCTTTATGAAGAATATTTCATTCTTTCAGATCTAGGATGTGTTATGTTAGTGTTCCCTTAAGTTTTTTGAGCAGTGTTTTTGATTTTCACATATTACACCCCAGTCAAGAAAGAAGGAAATCAAATATCTTTCAAAAATCTGTAGTCAAACTGCTGAGTTGGTCATCGGAAGCAAGACTCTTAATCCTGACATGAATTATTAATTTGACGCATTCATCACTCTTCCGACCAGCCATCAATAGCCTCCATTATGGCAATGTGTATACATTACAGAGTGTATAGTGTGTCAGAAACTTCCCGCATACGAGCCGGTTGCATGGCGGGAAGAGAAGGAAACGGAGAGAAGAAGACTGAGAAAAAGTAAGAATGATGGACAGGAGCGACAGCAGAAAGCATTACTTTGAGGAGAGTTATGATTTCATGGCCTAGAAATCAACCAGAACGATGTGAGACAGTGGCATTTTGAAAGGCTAGACACTTATGGATTTGAAAGGTCGAGAGTGTGAGTTACAAGGTCGCTCAGACTTTCCAAATAGTTTACAATAGAGAGGTTTACTGTAAAATAATGGATACAGTGACAGCTATTATGCTATTGTGCTGAAATCTTGGTATTAAAAGAGTCAAATGTATTTATTGCGAAACTGACGAGTGCAAGAGGGAAGACCTGGCATCCTTCTCCCTACCAACATTCATCTTATTCTGGGAATCTCAAAGTGCTCCCACGTGCTAGAATTAACAATGTTCCAGTAATTATTAATCCATTAGTCAAAAGGTAGCTCTAAAGAAATGGGTTTTTGGTCTTGATTTTAAGGAACTCAGTGTTTCAGCAGCTTTGCAGTTGTCTGGAAGTTTAGTCCAGATTGGAGGAACATAAAACTGAATGCTGCTTTCTCCATGTTTGGCTTTGACTCTGGGGATGCAGAGTAGAATAGAACTACAAGATCTGAAAGGTTCACATTACGACAAGAGCTCTGTAATACATTGTGGTGCTATGCCATTCAATGATTTATAAACTAGTAAGAGTATTTTGAAGTCTATTCTCTGACCTACAGGGAGCCAGTGTAAGGACTTTAGCCTGGGGTGATGTGCTCTACTTTCCCGGTTCTAGTGAGGAACACGAGCAGCAGCATTCTGGATCAGCTGCTGCTGTCTGACGTTTTAGGCAGACCTGTGAGGACGCTGTTGCAGTATTCAATCCAACTAAAGATGAACGCATGGATGAGTTTCTCTAGATCTTGTTGAGACATCAGTCTTTTAATCCTGGAAATCTTCTTTTATATGTGTTTATGTAAGAGTCAGAACATAAACAGACCAGCATATGGAGATATTTACTTTTAGGTTCAGCTCTTCTCTGTCTTAGCAAACAGAACCAGATGAGTTTTGTGTAAAGAGATGCTGGTGTCTGGAACATGCTATCACAGCTATAACTTAAAATATTCGGTTGACATTGTTTCTGGAGGAAGAAATGGTTCAAACTTACTTTCATTTTCTCTTCATAGATTTGGGGTCTTATTAGAGGGGTTATTTATTTAGTGTCTGCAATGCTGAGTCAGCTGCTTCTGCACATGTACAGCTAAAACAAAGCAAAAATTGTGGATCATAGCAGATATTTATTAGGGGTGCTGACTGTTCATTTGAACACTACATGGATAATTATCATTACAAATGCAAATGATTAAATTGTTTAGGTTGAAGAGTCCGTATAAAACAATTTATAGTGGACATGTTAGATGAGGAAGCCATGTTTAAGGTGAACACTCTTTATTTTAGCTTAAATGGCATAAGTAACTCAGCAAGCTCATTCATTTTCTCTCATTAGGCTTCAACTAAAGCCTGAGAATCCTGGAAATCACTTCACCTGAAATGAGTGAGGTTTCGAAGCACGGTGTTGGAAGCAGCGCAGCTCTGATCACGCACGGCTAAACAGCAAAATCCTGACAGCTTTACTAGCTAATGAAGAGATGAAGTCACCCAGCCCTGCTCGGTTAACAAGAAGCTAATGAAAAGTGGAAAAGACGACTGCCAATTCACCCTCTAGAGTAAACAGCACAGGCAAGGAACCATCACTTTATCTCACTCAGACACTCACGGTTCCGCCCTGCTCTAAGGTTCAGCAAAGGGAGAGAAAAACGCTGGACAGATGCTTGGATTTAAAATCAGTTTTACACTGACCTCAGCTTTACTGTCCACACACATGGATCTATGCCTGCTTTTGTCAACAGTCAGTGAGCTTAACAGTCTCATGAGATTCTTGAACCCAAACACGCTTATAGTTAGAGTGGCCTAGGTTATGCCAAGCTGTCTCTGCAGTTATGCTGCTACAGGCTGCTGAAGAAATAATGAAGACTTTTCCTCACCATGTTAAATCCCATACTACTCTCCATTTTGTAATTATTAGTTGTTATTTCAGCTTTCAACTTGATGTTCTTTTTGTTTTTTCTCTTCATAGAAGCTACATGTAGGGAGTTGTCCTTTTCCGCAGTTGCTGTACGCTCATCCAGGAGGAGTAAATGCTGCAAGTCAGTAACTTGATGTGTTTCCCAGATAGTTTTTTTTTTTTTTACAATTTAAACAAACATACTTGACCTTAAATCTGCTTGGATTGAATTTACTCCTCCCACCACAATATGCACCATAAAAATAACAGAATTTAATTGAAAGAATATTCAACCCCAAACCAAACTTATTTACATCATTACATAAATTTTGACCCTCGGACATGGCTTTAAGGTGTCACAATGTATGGACTGTCCAAGAAAACCTTCCACCCTCCACAAACGTCCAAACTGAGACCTACAATTGAAATTGGTCTTTTGTAATATAGATGTACACTCGAACACAACATGATGATGTGTTAGTGTGAATTTACAGTGTGAAGTTTGTGGTCTTTTGGTTTATGGACTTCCTCTGTTTAGGCAATTAGCTGTGAGTTCACATCCACTTTCACACACACACACACGCACACACAGTCAGAGAAGCTTAAAGAGGTGCTGCTGAAAACTGATGTATATTTACCACTTCTCTCTCTTTCACACTCTGTGTCATTGATGGTTTGTGTTTGTGTAATTGTAAAACAAAATTAGCAACAAAAATAAATAAAAATACAAAAACTTCACCTGGATAAATTCAGAGAGCCACAGTAAAAGTTCATTTTAATGCTTTCTGTACACCTAGAGACTTTGAAACGATTTAGAAAAGACTCTTAAAGATTATCAGCTCACATCTAAAGACTTGGGTTAACAGTTTTTTAGTCTCAGACTAAACATTTTATAAACACTGAATCTTGTAGGGACACTATTTAAAAGACTACACCTAGGCTATTTTAGCTTCCCGCAAAATTCCTCCCATTATGCTCACCATTATACAGTTTCTTTATGTGCGAACGTTGTAGCATTCTTTGCCAAGATTGATGTTATGTCAAATAAAGACTTTCAAGACATTCAAAGTGGGTATCAACAAGTAACTGGTCAACTGCAGATGCACAGATATCGCTGGTTTGTGCCTGTATTCCAGGGGGCAAGGTTGGCATACACTTTTTAATTTATGGCCCATTTCTAGGCCATTTTTCAGCCATGCAACACAAATATTGTATTTGTTGTGTATAGACCCTGCCAGGCTCCATAGGTGGCTACAAAACTGTTATTTATAAATATGACACCTATGTTTATAGCCTACTTTCCAACAGGAAACAAAAAAAATTGATATGTGGCAAAGTGCAAGTAAATATCATGGATGAGACTCGAACCCACCATCATCACAGATGTAATCCTGCTTATCAACCATTGTGCCATAGCAGCAAGGTACTACCCCATACAGCCAAGGTACAGGGTGAAGCGGACACGACCCCCACACGGTCACATAGTTGAATAAATGGAGGGAACGGTTTAATAAACCGAGGGTACAAATTCTTACCCCTCAACAATTATTTCTGCACCTGACCCCTGCTGGGCTCTGTAGCTTCGTGCTTCAGCTTGTGTGAGAACGGCTTTATTGGTTGTTTTATGTCACTACGACTACACCAGGACTTGCGATAAAACCAAACATGTTTGATTCAGAAGACTAGAGAAAGACTGGCATAAATCTGGTCGCCAACTGCAGATTATCACCTTTCATTTAACGATCAAGACGATGGGAGCGTGCCGAGACTTCAACAAGATTTCTAAAGACTACCAGTCTTTAGTCTGAGACTGTGAAAATCCTTTTGTGTACGCCCAGCATAAGAGTTTCTTCAGTGTTCCTTTCCTGTTGGTTTCTTTCTACATTCCCGGTCAGAGGTTCACATAAATCTATGGAAATATATGTAATTATTGTTATGGTAATTATAGGTTTTTAAGGACGCAATATAGCTGTTCTTTTTGAGAATGGAATAATGGTAATACAACAAGCAATTTTGTTTAATTTTTAACAAGAATTGCGTTGGACTGAGAGTAACCCAACCAATAAAAAAAACTCCTTCTCCAAAATAAACACCATGAAGGCCAACTGAAATGTGCATTTGCTGAATGCCTTCCAGAAAAAAAAAATTATGCTCAGAGAAAATGACAAGAAAATTGATTGAACCACCTGCCAAGCATGGAGGTGGCACAATCATGTTAAGGGGCTATTAGTGGTGAATCGCACAAGGTGGATGGACTCATGAAGAAGATGGACTATCGGGAAATTCCTACAATCCCTCTTAATTCAACATGCCTGTTTTGGATACATTTACTGAAAGTTGTTTATTGTTTATTCATGCCCCCTCCCCCCGCCCATAAAAACAGTTTACATGCATCAAATTAAGCCCACAATTAATATACTTGTAGTGATGTGGAGTATATAAATCTCTCACCACCACTATGCATGGGATATTTGCCTTGTGAATTCTCATCCTTAATGTTTTTGTTTCTCTGAGGTATCATAGTCAGTGGTGAGCCACCCGCATGTTGGTCATAACATTCAGCACCTGAATTAAATATGAAATGACATCTTACAAAGTGTGGACATGTATCCGGTTTCTGTCTCTGACCTGGTTGTAAGTGGCGTCCAACAGCGTGTCCAGGTTCTGGAGAGGTGCTGGGGTCTTGTCTTTGAATCGGGTCAGCAGGCGGCGCTGGATAGCTCTGAACTGGACGGCTCGCTCTGACAGCAGATCCTGGTACTGCTGAGCACTGACACGAAGCTGAGATAAACAAAAACAAAATGGCAACCGTTACACTTCCCTATGTTCTTCTTTCTTTTATGACTCCAAAACATGATGTGCCCGGGGTTATATCTACCTGAAAGTGATTGTCTACAGATAGGAAGTACTCTTGTAGCGGCATAGGACCACTAAAACTTTTCTTGAAATCTTTGATTCCCAGCTTGGAGAAATGTTGATCAAACCTCTGAACAAGTTCCTTCACCACCAGCCACATGTCCTCAAAACTGTCGCTCTGAATGCGGTAACGCTCTATGAAAAAGACAAACAGGGTGCAAAATTCTATTTATCACAAATCAAATGTAACACTTCTTCTGGTTATACTAGGTTGTACTATAATGAGATAAAAGAGCTGATCAGGTCATTTTTACTTGCTAACTTTGGTGCAAAATGCTACAAAAGACACTAAAAACAGCATCAGCAGCTGTGGATATTATTTGGAAAGTTAATCGTTTTGAAAAGTTTGATTTTGCGTTCCAACTAGCCTCGATGGAGGTTAACCAACACCACCTCCTGTATGTGGTGCCACACTCAGACTCACGGGAGGTCTTGGAGGCCAGCACAGTAACTTTGGCTCCTGACAGAAGCTGAAAAGCCAAACTGTTCCCATCCTTATCTTCTGTTTCTGCTGAAAACTCTGCAGAGGGAAACAGAAAGAAGAAAAACAGCGCGATGAGAGAGATATGATGGTTTATCATGATACAAGACGCCAACAAAGGTGAACCAGATACGGTTGCACTCGTCACAAACACAATGGAAGCTTACATAAATCCCTCGTGAAAGAAAAACGTACAATCAGCAGCACTACTGAGTTTGTGTTTAGATGACAAAACTGCTGAATGTAGCCGAATGCTGGATAAGTGGGAAGAAAGGAGGTTCCCAGAGGTGAAATTGCAAATAAGGATGCATAACACATTCATATAAACACACAAGCTCACTCAAACATTAGGCTATCCATGTAAACGTAAAAACATTGTGACAGCTGCAAATTTCTCTCCAGTAATTCTTGTTTCTTTTGCCTTGGAGGAAAGTCCTAGTGCAGCAAACTCCCCCTGTGAGATGTTAATAAAATGCTCTGTAATATGGATCATGATTTTCAAAAGAATGGAAAGAAAAGTTTGTGTGTAAAATAATATCTTGGTTCAGATTTCTTCCATCATTCCATTATCTTCCGCTCATCTGGGGTCGGGTCGCGGGGGCAGCAGCTTAAGCAGAGAGACCCAGACTTCCCTCTCTCCAGCCACTTGGGCCAGCTCCTCCCGGGGAATCCCAAGATGCTCCCAGGCCAGTCGAGAAACATACTCCCTCCAATGTGTCCTGGGTCTTCCTCTGGGTCTCCTCCCGGTGGGACGTGCCCGGAACACCTCAACAGGGAGGCGTCCAGGAGACCTCCTGACCAGGTGCCCGACCCACCTCAACCGACTTTTCTCGATGTGAAGGAGCAGCGGCTCTACTCTGAGCCCCTCCTGGATGAACGAGTTTCTTCACCCTGTCTCTACGGGAGAGCCCAGACACCCTGCAGAGGAAACTCATTTCAGCCGCTTGCATCCGTGATCTCGTTCCTTCGTTCACTACCCAGAGCTCATGACCATAGATGAGGGTAGCAGCGTAGATCAACCGGTAAATCAAGAGCTTCACCTTTCGGCTCATCTCTCTCTTCACCGCAACAGACCGGTACAATGCCCGCATCACTGCAGATGCCGCACCAAGACGATGATCGATCTTCCGCTCCATTTTTCTAGATGAACAAGTGAACTGCACCCCCAGATACTTAAACTCCTCCACTTGGGGTTAGGATCTCACCCTGACCCAGAGAAGGCACTCTACCCAATTCTGGCTCAAGACCATGGTCTTGGATTTGGAGGTGCTGATTCTCATCCAGGTCGCTTCACACACTGCTGTGAACTGCTCTAGCATAAGCTGTAGATAACATCATCCACAAAAAGCAGAGACCCGACCCTTAGGCCACCAAATCTGGTCCCCAAAACACCTTAGCTGCACCCAAAAATCCTGTTCATAAAACCAGATTTGTAGCTTTATAATGACAGATTTCACACTGAAAACCTTTGAAAAAGTAAATCTTTAGTAAATTTATTCAGAGGGGAAAACATAAAATAAATAGTGCCATAATCGTTGGCATCCTTAATGATTCCTATCAAACAAATATATCTGAACTGTTTTTTTATTTAGTTTTTACTTTTCAAGAAGATTGGACTTTCTTGGGCAGGGGTCTGCAACTCCAGTATCACCTTCCTGCAACGTTTGGATTCATCTCTGCTCCAACACAGCTCAAATAAAATGAATGGTTGATGACCAGGGCCCTCATTTATCAAACGTTCTTAGAACTGTCCAATATTCTAGCCTACGAATGAAATGAGTCAAAATCCGAATTTATCAAGTGTGCGGAGGCCTGTTGTACGCATGTTCCTCCGCAATGATCTGTTGATAAATCCCACATGTGCGTACCTAGGTGCTCCTGCCTGTTCACAATCTTTTGCATGAAAAAACACCCTCAATTAACCATATTTGGTCACACCACATCCTCTGACACATGCAATAAGTCCTTGTGTTCTTCCTGAAAATAATGTCCAAGAGAGCGAAAAAAGGATTTGCAGTGACACCAAGGTCGAGGTGAAACATAAGTGGGGCAAAAAGAAAACAAAAAATCTGTTCATGATGAACAGACTTTTTGAAAATTGTCATAGTAAACGCAAAATCATTTTAACACTAATAGTTTTTGCCCTCTGTTAGCGATTCCTCTGAGGATTAACATCCTTTTAAGCAGAAGAGCTTGATGTGACATGGAGAGCACGGGCCTCCGTAAAGTACCTCACACCCCCCGGATTGCGATTCACAGGATCTTCATGCATGATCCCCCCCGAAATGTAATCAATTAATCCTTGGCAAATTTCTAAAATTTTCTTAAAGTTTAATCCAAATCAGTCCATAACCTTTTGAGTTATTTTGCTAAAAGAGAGACAGATGCCAACATGAGCTCCTTGGTGGAGATGATAAACTAATGAGATAAATATTCAGTCAAAGTAAAACTGTTTCAGTGTTGCTTTTCCCCCGTTTTACCACAGATTCTGTGCATACGCATGGTCAGAGCTGTTCGAATATTTAGGGACGTTTCTACGCACAAGTACAAGATGGTAAATACTACACTATGTATGAAATTGTTCCTATGCATGAAATATGCACAGATCTGTGCGTAAGTACGGGTGATGAACGAGGGCCCTGGAGTTAGCAAAAGTTGCTGACCTGCCAAGGAGGTAACTCAGCCTTTTGATTCAGGTGTGTTGTTGGAGCAGGGATCCATTCAAAAGTTGCAGGATGGTGGTTTTCGAGGGCTGGAGTTGCAGACCCTTGTTCTAAGTGTGTCTTATTTGTAATCTATAACTTCCCAGTTCCATTGGGTATGAAAAAAATCCCTTGTTGAACTTTGATTGGAAGCATGATTTGGATGAGACATCCATGAACATTTCTGAGGAAAAATACTGAAGGGATTATGGGTAAGTCAAGGACAATAAAGCGGAAAAGCACCTCACGTGCCACTATTAAGTGAGGTGATGAATCTGTAGTGCTGTGGGCCCATCTCCTTGTTTAGGATGACGGTTGGCATCACGGTCTTTTTAAAGTGCAAATAAAACTCTAGAGACCCCAGCCAGAAAATTGAAGCTGGACTGCAACTGGTGTTTCAAGCAGGATGATGATCCAAATGATGACAAAAATGGTTCTGCAGATACAAAGGCAAACTCCTTCCATGGACATCAAACCCAGTGGTCCTAAATCCTAAAGAAAAGCTGTGTGAGCTGAAGAGAAGAGTATATAAGAGGACCTGGATCATGAAGAGAAATACTGCACAGAGACATGCTTAAAGTTCTCTCTTGTTGCTTGCTCCAGCCATGTGAAATGTTTTTTTTTTTTGTTTTTTGTTTTTTTAAGGTTTTTGTGGCCACAGTGGCCTTTATTGAAAGTGGACAGGCTTATAGAAAGGGGAGAGAAGCAGGAGAGAGACATTCGGCAAATGTCCTCAGGCTGGAATCAAACCCGGGACAACCGCATCGAGGACTAAGGCCTCTGAACATGGGGCGCCCGTCTTAACCCACTGCGCCACGTGACGCCCCGCCATGTGAAATGTTAAACACATGTGCCACTAGTGCCACTAGAGTTGTGCCACTTTGGATTTTTCCTCACTGAATAAATCTGCTCAAATTAAACAATGATTTTTTTTTCATTATAATATTGCAATAAAAACTGTTAAAAATCTAGTTACTGTACCAGGGGTAGAAACTAATTTGTCTGTTCTTTTAGTCAGTTCTAAAATTTTGAGACACAATATATGTTATTTTAGCAAACTTATTGTTAAATATTGTCTTCAACAGAAACTTTAAACTTTCCTTTTAGGGATCTTAGTTTAATTCTAATTTCAAACAATCAACATTACGAAGAAATAAATTTCCTAATGTTTTTAAATATCTAAAAAAGATAAAGCTTTCAGTGTTCAACACAAATTATGACAATATCTATTTTCTATACCGGCTCATCCTTGCAAGGTCACGGAGGCCTGGTGGCAATCTCCACCTTGGACAGGTCGACAGTCCATCACAGGGCAACCCAGAGAGACACAGGACACAAAAACCATGCACACAAACACACACTCACACATTTAGAGAGACCAATTAACCTAACAGTCATGTTTTTGGATGGTGGGAGGAAGCCGGAGTAGCCAGAGAACATGCAAATTCCATGCAGAAAGACCTCTGATGAGGATTCGAACCCAGGACCATGTTGCTGCAAGGCAATAGTGCTAGGAATTGTTCCACCGTGCAACCCATAATGATAATATTATAATATATTAATAGTTACCTCTAAAAATAGCGCTGAGGTCAACTGGTGGCTGGTTGGTGTCCACGGTGATCTTAAACTTGGTGGCTTTGGCTGGAGATGAAGGGACACACACCAGAGCCAGAGGCAGGCTGAACCTGGACTGGAGGACCCTGGGAACTCCTAATGAAAAGCAAATACTTCAGAGTTAAAATATATTTTCCATTAAGCTAAAATTACTAGCACCGCTACTACAAACATATTATCTTGCAATAATTTGGGTTAAGTCTGCAGCCTTTGTCCATTGATGCTCTTTTCTCGATAAACATCCTCTAATTTGAAGCCAACTTCCCCTTTAGGTAGCTTGTTGTGAAATTAAACAAGGAAACTACATCACTTCTTAGGCTTTCTCTCCAAACAGCCAATAGGTCAACATCTGTTAGCACAGTAACCACTATGGGTGTTCAGATTACAGAGTACCTGTGCGCTAGGAGACCTAATACCAACACCAACTGTGAAGGTGTGTCTGTCGAAGACCCGAAAGGGAAGATTTGTAAAAACTCAAAGATGTCAGCAGAAAAAAAACCACACACAAAAAAAAACAGAGGAGGAGGAGAGTTATGTCCAATGACAACTATGTTGTGATCTTAAGCAGTGCTAAGTTGGCAGAAACCTAGACTTGGTAAAAATACAAGAGTGAGGGGAAGAAAGGTGGAGGAAAAGAGTTGTTAAGAAGAGATGAAGCAAAGTAACCAGGGCAGAGAGGGAGAAACCAGAAATGAGGAAAAAACTGGAAATAAAACAGCATCAGAGAGACTGAAACAGAAATAACTGGAATTGACAGCTGGGCTTGGAAGGAGGTTTAATTGTGGAAAGTCCCGGCTTATTTCAAAAAGTAACAATCACCTACAACTACTGTGCACCTTTTCATTCCAGAAAAGCAATTATTATGTAATTATTTTAATAATTCAATTTGGTTTAAATACAAAAACTGTAAGACATAAAGAAAAAGGAAAGCGGTAAAGCCAAAAATAACATCTACAAAAAAAAGGTGGGGGGTGGGGATGGATCAAGTTCTGAAACAGAAAGACGGACTGTGGTCCAGTTTCCTCGGTCCTCACATGCCTAATTTAGTCGTTGACCCATTGTTCTGGATGGATGAATAGCTAAACAACAAATCACATCCAGCAAACACAAAGTAGGGTCGCATAAATATGTTGTCACAGTGATTATGGAGGAAATCTGTAAGATATATGGTGAAGGAGCAACACTTTTATGCCACCTTTTACCACCGGTATGGTTGTACACGTTACCGTAAAGGATTGCCACAAGTTTCTGATTGACATTTATACTGCCATGTTTTTACATTTTATATAAAGCTCATACAAGCAGTTAGAGAAGAGACTGCTCTTCACATGGAAGAGGGCCTTAAAATCTACTTTTTCCATCCTACCTCTAAGTACTCCCAAGTTGTCATCGTAGAATATATTCTGAACACTGAGATTTACCAGCATGTTGACTTTATTTCAGTATGTGCGTTACACAACCATCTCAAGCCCACGCTAAAATGTATTTCTATATATCCTTCATAAATCATACTGTCAGGAGACTGACGAGTCTTAGAGGAACCGTCTTTTCAACAGTTTATCATTTTCTTTCACTACACAACCAAAGCACAGTAGGCTACTATAGTGTAAATAAACTGCTGAAGGCTAGAAAAAGTGGTTTATATTGGGACAAACTACAAAGTGAGTCATTGTGCATGTTTGGAGATAGCTTTCTCCAAGCACAAAGGAGTTTTAAGTTGAAGAGCAGCTCTGACGTTTAATTTTTGTTCTAAGGGAGAAAACCAAAAAAACAAACCCACTTTAATCCATGCTATGACAAGGATGTAACATGCATAAGTACCAAATTAACACTGAGGGTGGCAGACTACAATGAACGTAGCATTTTTTAAAAATACAATAAAAGGTCCTGTCTCACAGAAACGAATGTGCCTTGATTTTTTTCTCTTCTAAGCAGGGATGGAGTACTGGAGTGCTGCACTCGTACTGAAGTACTGACTTGAGTCATGTTTAAGTGACTTGTGACTTGACTCAAACAGCATGCTGATGACTTGCACTTGGACTCAGACTTGCGACTTTAGAACTTGGACTCTGATTCCGAAAAGTGAAATTGCTATTGTTGGAATTAGCATGTTGTAGATGCTAATATTATTTATCATTTATTGTTTTAATATTTTGCACACGCTACTGTGTTAGTTTGGTGATAGCGTGGAGCCACCGAGTACAATTTCTTTTCAAATAAAGTAAACTATGTATGGCTGCGATTATTCTAGTCTTAAAATCAACACCTTGCTCTCTTGCTTTTGACTTGCTCTCAGATGATACTCAGATGATGACCTGAATTAGACTAGAAGAATCATTTTTTGGACTTGGACTTGATCTGTAGAATCTAGCGACTTGACTTGGATTAATCCTATGTGACACAAACACTGAGGACTCAAGTGTGACTTGGACTCGAGAGATGGTGACTTGACTACATCACTGCTTCTATGAATCTTTCTCAACACTAAAGAGATGACAACATAATTAAGGTTCATAAACATGATGAGGCCAAGTTGCTTCTAGTCATATTTGAAGTTTTGCCTGGCTAAATATTGGACCAGAATTTCTTAGAATGTTCACTCATTTGATATGAAAATATATTTTTTGCTTTAAAAAAAAATGTGTGTTCAGCAAACGAGTCAAAAACTGTTACAATGAGAAAAAGAGAAGTCTAGACCACTATGTAATTTAGCATAGTCGTCTGGCAATCGTCTCCCTGATGCCAGATTTTTCAGCTGCTGTACTGACTTTTTCACAGTGTACATTTAGTTCGATTCACTGATATATAAAACTATGCAACCTTGGCCTGGGCAATATATCGATTTATCAAACTTTCTATTAATAATGATGGACTTTTTGGAAAATTTGAGAAAATCGAATAAGAAAAGTTCCCCCAAAAAAGTGCACCTCTTGGGTTTCCATAGTTCAATGTGACATATTTTTTTTAAATTGGTTAATATCAAAAATTGAGTTTTGCATAACTAAAAAAATTGAAGATTTTATTTTTAATCCATTTTGCCCAGCCCTAACCTCCTTTAACTTTTCCTAAACAGTTGCATAATGTCCGATGACATGTCAAACTTTTGAAAATAAATTAGTGGCAAAAGCAAACGAAGTGGAGTAGCAGTGCTTGCCAACAACTGATGATGTCATTCAGGACATGTTGCTGTTGAATATCTCTGCTTCCTTGATATTGAGGTGTTAGCATGTCATGACAGCCATGAGACTGTCATACAGCAACAGTCTTCAGTCAGAGGCCTTTTCAGATTTGTTGCAAGACTGACTGCTACCGGAGATCCGACCTGCCTAAAGCATGTCCATCGACAGCAACTCTTTGAAGATACTTGGATGATATGAGTTACGACAACATTTAATTTCCCTTTAGGATAAATTATTTTTTTCTTATCTAATATTAATTTTGCTTAAATCTACTTATATTTGCATGTCTCTGCATCAAGTAAACTGAATGAAAGCGCAAGAATAACATTTGAGAAGAAGACCCTGTGTGCAGGATCAGGTTCGATCTGCAGCTGCAGTGATGTCACACCAGATGTATCTGTGTTGGTATAAAAGATATGTGTGGAAAGTGGATGTAATCTGCACATGCTCTTTAGGTTTTTTTGTGTGGGCCACAGGGAAAACAATAAAAAGAAACAAACCCTGCACATTCCACTCCTCAAAAGCTTTGCTCACATGCAGCTGTTACACATTACCTACTTCACTTCCATGAGCTCTGCATGCTTTAGTTTGATGTAGAGACAATGAAAACCACATTCATTCATTTTGTTTTCATTACCAAAAATAAAAAAATGTGACGCATCATATCATTTAACGGATGATAATGTACCCCACCTAATACCCGTTTAAAAAACAACAACTTGTAAGTAATGACATTAAAGGACATAATTTTAAATATTCATTCTGCTTTTTTCTTCTACTTCTCTCCATTTACGTACTGGATGGAGACAGTGATAGAGCTGTTGCTTAAATTATCTCTGCGTACTATTCTTTTTTGCCCGGTGCTTCTGTGTTTAGCTGTATCAACAATTCGGGCGGGTCTCAAACAAAATAAAATATTAAAAAGTAATTTTACCCAAGTAATTTAAATAATATTAATCAAAGTGATGAGAAATTAACTCTTAAAATACATGTCTCTGTATGTAATTTCTTTGGATTTTCTCATCAACAGAAAGTACTCCTGACTCAGTCCTTCTTTGTTTAGCGCTGTCTTTCATTGAAAGGCACCACAGAGAGTTATTGTTGCCATTAACTTTTAGTTAATTAGTTTGTTTGTTTTCTTTCCCATAGAAAGTACTCCTGGCCTGGTGCTCCTGCGATGATTATTTATTTTAAGGTCCAGAACTTAACAATCAACTGAATTTCACTGGATTCTATTATAATTTGAACAAAAAGGTTGAGGTGTTGCATGTTTGGACCAATATCCCCTCTGGTTTTAGATGCTGTGCAGCTGGAAGGATTTTTGCCCTTATGTTATTATCTTTGGACAGTTATGATGCGCAATCCTGGCAACAAAGTACTGTTTTTACAACTGGGACCCACAGATTAACCTCTAAAAAAGCTAAAATAATACCTGAACTACGACCCCACAACCCAGAGGGGTTAAAAAAAAGGAGGCGTCATAGATGTAGAGCAGAGAGAAAAGGTGAAAGTTCAAGTGGACAAGAATGATATCCCCGACTCCAATGTCTCTCTGCCTGGATTTCTAACCATACGGCCTGCGAACAGCTCAAATCTGGGCAGCCGAGGTGATATTCCACAGTAAGATGTCCTGAATTATGCCATCAGTTGTTGGCAAGCACTGCTAATCCACTTTATTTATCGTTATCGTTACCTATCAAATGTTTTCAGTCTTTCGGTACCCAGCCCTGCATGAGACTGTCATACAGCAACATTTCTCAGTCAGAAGCCTCTTCAGATTCGTCACAAGACTGCTACCGGAGATCCTTCCTGCCCACAGGATCAACATCGACATTGATTCTCTGAAGATACTTGGATGATGAGTTACAACATACTGTATTTTTTTTTTATGTAATTTAACTGAACCAGTTTGTCTCACAGAAACGAATGTGCCTTGAGGTGACATTTGTTGTGACTTTGTGCAAAACAAATAATCTATAAAGAACTGAAAGTTCAATGAGAGCAGGGCCTATAAAGTCCACAGCAGATAATAGGGTTGCATCAAAACACATAAACTAAAAATGACAAAAGCAAACACTGATGAGTAACTAGGAAACTACAGCTAGAATGTCTATGTAAAACTACCATAGTGAGGGAGTTTGGGTATGTAAATGGTTTGAGTGTTAGGGGTTGGTTAATGCATTGGTTTAGGTCAGTTACCCTTTAGGGTAAATTTAGAACAATATACCAGGGGACACATTTCAATTACTCCTACAAAGACAGCAATACATATGATGCTGACAAAATATGTGCTCAAACAATAGAGCTTGTGTGTTTCTGTCAACTGATGCAATATGAGAAAGATGATATTACTGTGTAAACGCCATAGAGCATGAAAGGAGAAGTGGATAAAAATGCATATTTACATTTTCCAGAGAGTGAGGAAACGTGTGTGTGGGTGAGAGACTTTTGCCAAGTATCACATAACAGGAACGTAAACACTCGACAGCAGTCTCTTCCTGTATACACGGTAATGTGAGTGTTTGGAAAGTATTTAGAGTACCATTGATGATTGGTACATCTTTGAGAGTGAAAATGTTGGATTCTGAGTGCATCTTTAAAAATGCAGCACGCAGGGACTAATTATGCATCTAGCTGACATGTTTGTCTTTTTAACAAAATACAATATATGTTTCTACTTGTTCTAGTCTATCCAAGAACACTTACCCTTAGGATTAAGCTCTGCAGAAAGTAGGAAGAGAAGAAGTAAACAGTATAAAAATGAATTTTGTGAGATGCACAATAAAAGACATAATGCCGTTCTGGTCTGCTTACATTCAATTGCAATCCTGCAACACATAAAAGAGGACTTTCATATTTAAACATAACTTTATTACATAGGAACACATTAAACTCATCCCATCAAGATGTGAATATATAGAAATTTAAACCATATTCTGGTAGTCAGCTTTTTCCTTCCCACACACCCAAACAGTGCAGCTAGAGGAGGAAGTTGCAACTAAATTGCGCCAAGCTGACGATCAACATAGAGAGACATCCTTGAACATTAAAAAACCTTCCATCCAGTTTATTACAAACTGCTTTGAGAGAATAAGCCAAATAACAAAAGCATCCCAATAAACTGATTTTAGTTTGGTAACTCAGGATTATGCTTACCTTTCTGAGGCATGTCATGATCGCTTTTAAATATAGCAAAATATTTGAAAATATGGCAGTGGTGTTTATGTGTGTACAGCATAATCTATAAAGAATAGATATAAACTCTGCATAGTCTGTCAAACCGAGGACACCTGCCAAAAAACGTATGGGATGTTTAGAAGGAAAACACACAAGACGGAGCATCTCTATCCCTGCTCCTCATGGCCATGTTATACCAGCTGCTCTGGGATTTAAAAGTCTGTCTGTTGCTTCTCTAACCTTTAAACCACAGCAGTAGAAGCCAGGAAGATTAAGATCTGATTTGATTGGTTAAAGAGGATTTCCTTGGAAGGTGAATGGGAAGCAGATGGATGAGTCGCAGGCCAATAGAAATGGCAAGGAGGCGCCGAGTGAAAAAGTTCCCCTGGCAAAATTGATGAAAGTCACGCTTTCGTATGGCTGCCTCTATTTACTGTAAAGACTCTGCCTTTCTCACCATCTTTCGTGTCATAGCTTAATTAAACTTTTAAAAAAAAGTCTCTCTTTTTTTTCCCCTTACTGGTTTAAATCCACCTTCAGCGTTCGCTAAGTTACTAGCAGTCCACACCGATTAATTGGCTCCTTTATGGTGCTTTAAAAAATCTATCATATCTGTCTACGTTTCACAGCCGAGGAGATCATTAAGTCTGACTACATCCAAAACTCCTCACGGAAGGTCCCAGTGTTTCCTGCTGTTGCTGGGTGGACAATGATTCATCACTGACACAAAACCCAAGTGTCCTAGTGTTACCTTCAGTTTAAATACATTTATGTTGCAGTTTTATTGTTGCACATTTAGTTTGTTATCACCACCGATCTGGAGGAAACCTGGCTGGTAACTTTTGTAATTTAAAAATAGCATGACTGTCGCTGAAATATTTACCCCAAATCTTTTTGCCAACATTTAAATTGACATAACCTTTACGTCAGGATGAATAGCACGTCTTTATTGAATTTCCATCCAAATAACACATTTGGGAAATGAGAAGTGACACAGGTACAAACTAAAAATACATTTATATTTCGATCTATTTACAGTTGGCTTTATTTCCAAACTAGGGATGCATCACAGTTTTGTTTTTCCCCAAAACGAGAACTTTTATAGGCTAGAATTTGATAATAAACCAATAATGATCTGTAAAGTCTTCAGTGGAGCAGTATTTCCTGATCCTCTAACACAAACCCAAGTCCTGGGCTCAGATTAACACTCTACATCGCTATAGAAAAAAACAACAACAACCTAACAGCATAAACAAAGTTAGAAAAATACATAAAGTGAACTTAAGAATTAACTGAAGGTAAGACCTTTGAGTAAAAAACAACAGATATCCTAAATTAAGCACTGAGGTTCTCTGAGCAAACAGTAGATACTTTAGACCAGCTGCCAGACTATTAATGATAATTAGGACATATTCACTGGTGTGATAGAAAGAATTATTTATTGCTTCAGGACAGAGCTGTCATTTTATCAACTGACCGTGTGATCTGAATCAAATGACTCACTGACCTCAAAAATATTACTTTTTACGTCTACAGAGCTTAAATGATCTTTCCTGCTTTTTTGTACCAATCACTTTGTCAAAATGTTCACACTGAAGAGAAAGAAAAATAATATTATTGATTTAAAATAAATAAGTTGCGCCATTGTGAGAAATATGTGTAGGGTAACATTTTGATGCCAAAAAAATCCATAAAAAAGCTGTAAAGACTACATTAGGTGGTATTTCTTCATTTTTCCCTATTTCTTATGTTTATATAGAATTTATGACTTTTAACAATCATGTAATTTATTCAGTCAACTTGTTTAATTGCTTTAAAGTAGTAATCCAACAAATATAAAATCACAGACAAGTGAAACTAAAGGACTGACACTAAAAACAAGTTTGGGTTTTTATTTGTCTATAATAAAGTATAAACTGGAATTGCTCATTTTAAGTTATTTTTAGAAGCTGCGCTTGCAGACCTAATAAACTATTTACCCATACATCACTTTACCAAACTGTTTTCCAACACATGATCCCAGCAAAGGGAACAAAGAGTAACAGGTTCCTCTGTCTTCTTCAACATTCCCAATAAAAAGCCAGTCACATCGGTTTCTGATTGGCTACACCTTACATTCAACATTCAATTTTGCTTAGCCCTGGTTCCCACAGAAAAATTTCTAACAGGTTTTCTTTAAAGGTGTTCCTAAGCTTTTCTTTTGCATAAGAACATGATCTATCTGGCAGAGGGAAAGAGAAACACCTCCCAAAAAATCCTTGCAAATGGATTTTAAACATGGTTTTCAAACAAAATGCTGCAGCTCCTGGGGACATGAGTGAAGATGTTGGTCATCCTCCCGAACTGGAGAAAACAGGAGAAAACAAAGACAGTCAGCTAAAATCTTTGGTTTTCAGTTGCTCTAGCAACCAATGAATCAGGGCTCGCCATGTTTTATGGAAAGTATCAATCGCAAGCTACTATTCATCACTCAGATGAAAATATTCAGTATGGATGCAAGCTGACAATGAACTGTAAATGCCAACTTGACCACTTGATCCCCTCTCAAGTGTGTTTGTGCAAAGTCTACTCTCAGGGTATTAGGAAAATCACAGAGGGGCACTAATGAAATTCTTTCTAGATTGTAACGTCTCTTGCCATCATCAGGCCCCCTTTGAAGGTCTTAAGAAGTCAACAGTCTTCTTAAATGTCAAAGCCTTTGTAGAGCCTAAAGAAGGACACAGTAGCCTTAGGGTGGGATTGTGTTATGTGGGGCTGGGTGGTTGTGGAGGCGTAATCATCAGCCCTGGGTGGCAGTGAATACAAAGCGGTGCATTCCTCCCGAGCCAGAACAGCATTTCGGGGATACGAAGTGATGAGGCATTACTGCAGATTAGCACTGGAGGAACACAGAAAACTACAACTAAACTCGACCACATTTCTACACAGATGCTCCTGATGAGAATCACTTCGCATCCTACCTGAAAGGGACTCTACAAGATGGTTTACTGTAGTGTACACAGAGTTTCAGAGCAAAACCAACCCTTTACTTAAAACAGTGTTGGTGCTGTCAACAAATTTTGTTGGCATGATAACCCACACTCTGGTGTCAAGTGTAAAAAAAGAAAGAAAACCAGTCGGCATGATGCAACAATGAGGTTGTAAAGTTCTGATTAGGTTTAGGGAAAACAACCTATTTCTGTTTGGGAAATGATTATGAATTGTGGTGAAGTGTCGAGACAAAAACAACAGAGCATATATAAGGAAAAGAAATAATAAAATTCCACATTTCCAATCTTTCATGGTGTGCATCTACGATACAGGTCAGTGTTGCACAAAAGTTGTGTAAACGTACACATGTTCTACAAGGAAAATTGTGGCTTTTGGCAATATTTCCAGTAGCAAAAGACAATGATAATCATGGTGTAGAAACTAAAAGAGTGCCACCTTTCAAGGCAACTACACGCTGAATTAAAGCTGCTATGGTAAATCTGCAAACACCTAGCTAGCTTAAAGGGGCTATATGCAATTTTCTGAAATTTAAACTTGCGACTGACACCTTGGACCAAAAAACAGAACTGATCTTCCTTTCTGCTCGCGCTTGCAGCGCACGCTCGTACGTCGGTCGCTCTCAATCTTCGATCTTTTTCGGGCACTTGTCAGGGGTTTAACTTTTTTAGTCTTATGTGGAGTTACTGTTGGTGTCAAAGTTGTCCTTGGTCTCTTCTGCGTATTTGCACAATCCATTGAACTGCTAGCGAGTGCTGACTAGCGGTGGTAGCAGAGTGATCTGAAACATTTAACATGAACGCGCTTGACGTCACATCCGCAGACAGCGCGGGAAAATCCGACCCGACAGAAAATAGAAAAAATTGGATACAGGCTTATAGGTGCACCCACTGGTAGCTGACAAGGTGTCAGTATGCTCATCAGGAGATGTTTGAGTCATAATAAAAAGGCTATTGTTACGTTTATTTTGGGAAAAATGTTGCATATAGCCCCTTTTTTTTAAAAGTCACACCTTTTAACGATATTTAAATATATTATATATTCAATAGTATAGCTATAAATATTTTGTGGAGATTAAAAATAAATAACAAAAAAAAATTAAGTGGTTCTTTTGCATTTGTCTAAAAAAACTCAGCCAATAACATGGCTCGGTTGGACCATCTGGTTGTCTCTCATCGGACAAGCCAACTTTCGCATTTATGTGGCTCCTCTACTCATTACGCGCTCCCTCATTTTGCGACAGAACAGCACTCGTGAGAGGATCTATAAATCTACAAAATCTATAAATCATATAGATAGAATGGTAATACATTTCTTTTAAGATTTTACATAATTTTATCAGCAGTCGAAATAATTGCAACTTTTCCATTTGAAATAAAATCTACTAGATTCTGTTATACATTTTTGTATAACAAATTTTTGTCGTTTCATCAACATAATTAATGTTTCGCAACTCTCGAACTGTGATTTAAATAAACACTTAAAGTGCTGCCAGAGAAAAAAAAAAGATTTAAAAAGCTTATTTAATGGGAATGTAACCGGGAGTTGTCAGCAGTAATCTTTACAATTCAACTCTGTCAACACAAACAGAACAATGCAAGAGTCTCAAACATTTATACAGCATGTGAAGTACGTAATTGAAACATTGTTTTTCTCAGTAAAAATATTTCAAATAATTCCTTTGACTGTAAATTTAAACCAGGCGTTTCTAGCAACCCAAGAAATCCACTGAACCGCAATGGCCTCTGTGCCAACTCGTTGCACAAGACTCCACTGTTTAAGGAAAAAGGAGATTGTCTGGTGAGGTGGTGCCAAAGCTGAACATTTGGATGTTAATCCAAATATCAAATAGGAAAGAAGAATGGTTCTCCACATCAAGTTAAAAATAAATTCTGCAGGTGGGAACATCATGTGTGGGCTCTCTGACCACCAGAACCTTCAATAACTAAAGACAGTTTGTGTGGAAGAATGGGTGAAAATCAAACCTGAGGGATAACTGTTTTTTTGAATTCACAACTACAACATACATAACTTCATTTGTGGACTAATTTGATTTGATTTCTTTGCAAGTGTTGATCACTTGGGTCATTACAGACATCTGTTGTGAACTTCAGATCAACGAAAATATTACTATCACATTTTCTGATAAAAACACTGACATGCTCAATAATTATTATCCCTGTTGTACGGGGTGCCAAGATTAAAGCACTCCGCATCCTTTCCAGAGCTTTTAAAACAGCTTAGATTTACCTTAATTATTTATAAGCTGATACAGCAGCTAGGATAGCTTTTACTTTGACAACAAATATTGCGGCATCTTCACCCCTGCTGAATTGATAATAAAAGGCTCTATAGACAATTTCTAGACTTAGCAGGCAGTGATTATTATATCTACAGGTCCTCAAATTTGTCTATAATTTAGCTGCAATAATCTTTTTGTCCATTTTTCCTTGCTCATTCTTTAGTTTGATTATATACTCAGTATATTTGCCCTACATTCACATCTCTAATGATGTCCTCCCTGCTTTCCCAAATATTTTAGTTACTCTTCTGCCAGCTGCAGTGTCTTACTCAACAATTGTTTCTCTGTCTATTCAGACCGTTTTTTACCCGAGTATATCTCAGCACCTGCTCTGTTGGGAAATTAACCTAGTTCTCTCTTCTTTCCATCATAAATGAGACTTTTCTAATGCCTAACACCCAACAGGTCCCTTCCAAAACACAAAATCACTTTACAACATGGTATCCTCAAGCTGCTTTGCTTTCCAGGCCCATTGAAATACTCCAGACTCCCAATTTGCAACTATTTATAGCAACACAATAACCCTTAGCAAGAAAGAAACACTTTCCAATATTTCCAGACATTTCACATTAAGTGTGCTTCTGGGGAAGAAAAACTGTTCCACCAACAGAGGCCTGCCAAAGGAAATGTAATCCAAGGGAAACAATAGCACAAAAAATAAGCCTTTTTCATGACCTGATTTCCGAACAAATGCAGATCTTTTTCTTTTCTTTTCTCTTTTTTTCCTGAGAGGTCTGTGACATTTAAAAATAAAGAGTGGTTCTGTTGCTTTGGAAAGTTATATCTTCCAGAAATATTGCAGAACCTGGAAACAGATGCCTGGAGGCAGCAAGGGGATGAACTTGGCTCGTCTGGAAAGAGCCCAAATGTCATTACGCCATTCCAGTTCTCTGTTAGCAGATGGTGTTCTGCCCCGTCACACAACCCTAGATGTGATGTTACAGAGCAGACAGTTGCTAATTTCATAATGTTTACATTTACTATAAAGACAAATTTCATAGATATCAAGCAGTCTGAAACTGTATGACAATAACCCTTAATATCCTTACAGTAAAATCAAATAAGCATTTACCACGGTGACTAGTGGTGACACGCTATTGACACACTATTATTAGCTGTATGCAACTTTACAAATAAGAAAATTCAACATTTTATAATTATGTTCAGTGTTATAAAGCAAATGTTGAGCAAGGAGCAATCACTTAAAATAAAATAAAATGTGTAAAATAAACTAAACCAGTCAGTGCCTTACAAAATATTTAGATGCTGCAGGAAACTAAGTTTAACTGTTTCACTCCGTGTGAATAATGGCGGATGACGGTTATCATCTGCAGTTCTTAAACTTAAAGAAAGAAGGTGTGGGTTTTTGGATTGTTTTTCTTGAGAAAATGTCTGTGCATTCACATAGATGTACATATTGTTACTTTTATCATTTTATACTTATTGTCTGTAGCTGTCAGCACATAAAATTAAAGTCAAATTCATTGTCTTAGCTTCATTTCAAAACAAAAGGTTCACAACAAAACTAATCAAGTTTTTCCCCATCTAAGGTAGGCCTCTGAATGTACATATGAAAACAGAATAAATGTCACAAGGGTCCTTTTACCTGTTGGTGAGCTATAGGACACGACAACATCTCCGGTCAGATCAGCGGGCGGATAGTGGCCATTGAGGAAAGCTGAAAAAGCCACTTCTTTGGTTGAACCAACACCTGGAAACAAAGACAAACATGAGTATTATTTAACGCTAATATAATGATCATCCAGTGTATTTCTCGGGATTTCAAAATTTAAAATGTGTGCCAGCTCTAGTTTATGTAAATATATAAATTAGTAAAATAAAAATAAATTTGTTTTGAGCAACCACAATTACCTTGCATATTAAATATACTCATGAAATTGTTATTGGGAAGAATAACAATTAAATAATGTTAGAAATCATACAAAATAAGTTTCTTAGATATGCAACTTAAACCAGGCAAACTAAGACAGTTGCATGCTGTTTAGGGAATGTTTTTATTGTTTGATAGTACAAATATATATAATCACTACTAGTTTATTGTTACTTTTTGCCTTTACATTGGCACCAGCATAAAACTGGGTTAATTCATTTATGGATCTTTTTTTCAACACTATTTGATTTTATTTTATACCTTAATTGAATACCAAACAGAAAAGATGTGACTCGGAATAAGGAGAGTGTAAAAACAGATTTCTGTTTCAGACAAACATAACTTCAGCAAATATAAAATGTATTTTTAAATGAAGATTTAATTCAATAAGAGAATAAAGCTATTAAAACCAACCTGCCCTTACGGTATGTGAAAAATAATTGCCCTAAACCCAAAGCAGCTGATTTTAACCAACCTTTGCAACAATGACCGCCATTAAGCATTAATCAAAACCTGGTAAAAAGTATTTCTTGTTGCAATGAATTAATTTTGCCCCCCTCTTTTTTCAGAAGTTTTAATTCAGTCCCAATGGAGGGTTTTTGAACAGACTCTTTAACACTATGTCACCATATATAAGATTTAAATGGACACTTTGACTAGACTATTCAAAATCCTTCAATTTTGATTTTTTTTTTTTTTATCTTCTAAAGTGCATCGACAAGTCCACATCTGATGGACTTGTCGGTGAGCTTTGGATCTTAGTCGTACGAAAGAACCAAAACCTGTTCCAGTGCCGGTACCAGATGTGCTCAGGGGCCCTGCGCTTGCTGATAACGTCACACTACAGCAATGCCACTCGGAAAAACTACATTGCGCCCACCTTTTAACCCTGTCAAGCACTATATGATGAAATTTAAAAGAGACATAAATTGTAATAACAGCTCCTGTGGGAATCATCAAGAAAACGTGACATCTTTTCTGGTACTGCTCTTTCACACATGGGCTTTGGAAAGAGTTCAGCAGGTTATTAACCGTATTTTGACGGATTTTCCCTTACAATGGAAAAATGTTTTTTTGTGTTTATTTTCTTTTTTTTTTTGAATACCCAAAAAGATAATAAATGTTTATTTATACATAAAATCAATATCAGACTATCAAGAAAAAGGCTCTCAAAACAATTAATATGTACAGTATTTATACTGTATTGTTTGTATCTGGGTGAGAAGCTCAGTCATCCGGAGGGGGCTCAGAGTAGAGCCGCTGCTCCTCCACATCGAGAGGAGTCAGTTGAGGTGGCTCGGGCATCTGGTTAGGATGCCTCCTGGACGCCTCCCTGGTGAGGTGTTCTGGACACGTCCCACCAGGAGGAGGCCCAGGACACGCTGGAGGGACTATGTTTCTCGGCTGGCCTGGGAGCGCCTAGGGATTCCTCTCGAGGAGCTGGAACAAGTGGCTGGGGAGAGGGAAGTCTGGGTCTCTTTGCTTAAGCTGCTGCCCCCGCGACCCGACCCCGGATAAGCGGGAGAAAATGGATGGATGGATGGATGGATGGGATGTTTGTATCTGTTGAATTCTTCTGTACACTTCATTTGTTTGTGTGCTGTATACTTGCCATTTGTTCAATAAAGTTCTTAAAAAAACAAACTGCACACTACATCAACATGCTACATCCAGCCAATCATATAGTGTAATGTCAGCATCCATCCAATCATGTAATACGACGCCATATGGAGGCGGAGGACCCCGAGGAGATCTGGTATCTACACCAGCTAAAGGTCATAATTTGATAGCCAGACATTCTATCTCGGGACTTTTTGGCTGAGAGAAGGTTCCATCAACCAAATCATTATTTAAAATCTGTGAATAACATGTTGCTTGAGCTCTTTCAAAGTGCTTCATTTTGTCAGACAGGTTTTATTTAAGTGATGTCTTGATTCAAGAGATCAGTCAGTGCTCAAGCTTGGGGTTGGCTCATTAAATATAACACCAGAAATATAAGACAGTCCTTAAAGGTCTCCTTCACTGAGAAACCGTGTAATATTTGTTCTTTTTTAAATACGATAGATCTCTCTGAGCTGCATATGCTTGCTGCACGTGAACATTTTCTCCAACCCCCATTGCCATTAGCCACAGAAAAGGAAATAGACGGCAAAGACCAGCGAGTCAGAAAAAGCAAGTCTCTTCTACTTCACATGGATAATTAGTATTTGTGGTCCTTCCTAGCTTGGCTTGCGACCGCCCAAGGGAACCCTGTATTGATTTTACGACCAGGAGAGAGCAGAGTACATCCCTGCTAGTAGAAGCTAACCGTTTGCATATCCACAACATGACGGAACATGTTCGGCCCTGTGTTATTTGAGGACATACTACAAAAGCGTTGCATTTTTTAACTAAGAAAGTGGAGCTGAGGACGAAACTGTTGGAATTTGTCTTGCTACACCACCAAAGAAGTAAGTTAGTTATTAGTTCAAATGCAGCATAAGAGTGGTATTGCTGTTAGCCAATTAGAGGCGAGACATTCGCATATCATGAATATTATTGAGTAAAACTTGTAATTCTGACTCCCCACTCCCAACACCACCTCTGACAAACTGCTACCTCCTGAAACAGGAGCTACAGCATTTTCCCCACAGAAAACGACTCACAAGGCATTCATACAAACTAGAGATCACAGCAAATTTATTGAGAAAACAAGTGAACGATGACCTTTAATTATAGTAAATTTAGAAATTTCACAATCACTTCACACATAGAGCCAGGTTTGCTTGTCGAAGTTATTTTTCCTTAATAATTGAAATTATTTTGTATTTACTCAGCTTGTCTTCATCTAACTTCAAAATTAGTTTGAAACACTGAAGAGTTACACACACAAAAAAACAGCACTGTACTTGAGTTTAGGCTTGAAGTTTAACATTATGCAAAAAAATTGAAACGTTGTCTGTCACAGCAAATTTTGCTGGATGATAATGATGATAATGATTTACCACGGCAACTGGAAGACATTTTTTATATCCAATATAAATTAGCAAAACAAGCGAAAGATTTACCACGGCAACTGGAAGACATTTTTTATATTCAATATAAAATAGCAAAACAAGTGAAAGAATAAAAAATGGATGAACTCTGTAAACAAAATTGCCTTTCAAAAAATTATTATTCAAAAAACAGGGAAAATTACCAGAAAGTTTTGTAAACAAACAACGAAAACACTCAGTTTGAAAAAAATATATAAAAAAAGAAATCTAAATTTACGGTGCAACTATAGATAAATGGACCATATATGCCTTCTTTCATCCAGTCCCTTTGGTAGAAAGACCAAGACATGCGAGGAAAACAAACAAGCAAACAAATGGAAATTGTTGTGGCTGGAAAACTTATCAAACTCATTTGAATCTACAACCCCGAGCATCCTCTTCATGAGACTATCCTACAACAACAGAGTGTCTTCAGTCAGAGGCTCCTTCAGTTTCGCTGCAATACAGACCGCTACAGGAAATCCTTCCTGCCCACAGCTATCATCATCTACAACAACTCCTTAAAGAATTAATTGTAAGAGCTACAACATTACTTAATTTCCCTCTGTGATCAATAAAGTACATTTTTTTAATTCAATTGATTCATTGTTTGTTGTGATATTAGCAAATTGGCAACAAAAAGATGGACAAAAACAAACCGTCTGCAATAGGGAGACAAACTTTAATGGAAGATGTTCTTAAGGTACATTAAAGTAGGTATTCTTCGATAGAAATCAGATCAAGACAGAGTAACCTTATGCACTCATGTTGGAGATTTATTTTCAAATCTGGCTTGTGACAGTTTGCAATCATATAGTGACCATTTATGTGACTACGGATGTGGAAATAAAGTTAAAGTAGATTTTCCTTACAATTCAGCTTTTTGATTAAAAAGACATTGACTGATGAAAAAGGAAGCAGGTTTGTCAACCAAACATGCAAACACAAACACACACGCTTGAAGTTGGTGACAGAAAATGATACTGTAAGCCCAATACTAACCAGATCTTTTAATGTACACACACACACACAGAACTGCTCAGGCGCTGCATACATTCAACATCACCGTGCGAGGTGAAGACATAAAATAAAAGCCTCAACTGGAACTTTACCCTGTGTGTGTGTGTGTAAGTATATAAGGGGGTGAACCCAAGACTGAAATTATATGTACCATGAGAGATGGGTGATGACTTGTAGCTTCCTTTAAAACCCCTGAAAACCAACAGAGAGGAGAGGGGAATAGAGAGCTGGGGAGAAAGAGCAGGGATCAAATACAGCTAGAGAGGAAAGGATATATTACAGCTAATGGCTCCATGACACACACACACGCACACACAGGGCGGTATGTTGGTGAAATGGGGCGTGATGTTTTTGGGCCCAGTCCGTTACAGGTGACTGAATCCCGAGTGTATGTGCATGTGTTCAAATGGAAAAGCATAAAAGTCTGTGTAATATCTCAAAGTTGAGTCAAGAGTGTGTGAAAGTTTGTGAATCTGTATATCACTGAGGTTAATAGGTTTAAAATGGAACAGTAAAAAACTTTAACTGTGCATGCACGCAAACAGGCAGAGCTGGTAGCGAGGCAAGGCCTTCCAGGGGAGGACAGATCTAGAGGAGGCAAAAATGGACGGGAGGAGATAAATTAAAGAAAAAATATAAACAAGAAAAACTTTCTTCACACTCTGATTTCTCTGCCAGCTCTTCCTTCTCTGCTCCTTATCACAATGTCTTCATTTTGCTCTTTTTTGCACTTGAGTGAGGTACCGATCAAGGCCTTTTCAAATTATCCGAATCGGAGTGTCTGACATAACTCAAATCCCGACATGTTGTTGGAGCAGGTAACTGAAACACTAGTCAATAAATCTTGTGATATTCAAAGCAAACCACTTAGTTCATGAGAAGAACAAAAAAACATATTGCAAGCAAAATTATTAACAAGTCATATCAAAACAGAGAATAAACATGCAAATGCTAGCCTAGCATTTCAGCAAACTGTTCTGCATGAAAGCACTGCCATCAGTAGCAAGATGTAAGATCATTTATGACTGTAACTATACATGTAGGGTTACATTTATATATTTAGAGACAAATAAAGAAGCTATGCACAATCCAGGTAATGTGTTGTCAGGTAATTTTGGCAGCTTTCATGACCTGCGGATCCTCCAGTTGGAACAAAAATATCTGTTGCCAAGGAAAAAAGAGGAGATTAAGCCGGATCCAGAACGTCATTCGGGGGAGTGACGTAAGTGCTGCAATCACAATACCAATGTAGAACATTTTACACTGATTAAAGGTGGCGGGTTTTTTACAGAACCTAAAAGTTACTCAGATTTCAAGCATATACTTTACATCAATCAAACTTTATTTATAAAGCACTTTTCATACAATAATTGCAACTCAAAGTGCTTTACAGAACTAAAATGACCACACAAAGACCACATTCCCATCTCACCCCACATAATTAAAAGCATGATCACAGTTTATATCTTTGATTTTCAAGAAGTATTGGACCGGGGCCCAATATTGGCAAATTCATATTCTTAAATAACTCAGAATGTCATTTCGACCAGGCATAGTGTGGGTCACCAACATAAAAACCATACCAAGGTTTTAAAAACGTATGGTTTCAAAACCTGGTATTTGAGACCATACAGTTCCTACAGGTTTCTTTTCAAAAGGGTGCCAGAGACGGTGTCAGAGTTACCAAGTTTTCTTGGCTGTGCCCATACACCTTTCCCTTTTGTAGAAAAAACAAACTGGTGGCATTTATGGTGACAAGAAACGTGGACAGTCATGATGTGGAAAGTAACAGCAGCATTCGTCACTCCTGCTGAGGTAACTCTGTTTTGAAAAACAGTTCAGGTAAATGTCTGTTAAGCAGCCAACTGCAGGCTGGCTACCAGAGCAGATCGCCCAACTAATTCAAAAAACAAGTATCAGCTTGGTATATGGGTGTTACAGGATAACACCCATAAACCAACAGGATGACTAACGTGGGTGTTACAGGATAAAAGAAGAATGGTAAAAACAAATAACCATAGAAAAGTAGAAAAGTACATTAAAATGTAATATCTGTTTATTCTATGTACAATATCAGCAAAGCATGCAATATGCAAGAATGTTGGTGAATGTCAATTTCCAATGTCTAATAATATGACTTGAAATTAGGGCTGGGCGATATGGGAAAAAAAATCAATCACAATATAATTTTTCATATCAGTCAATATCGATTTATATCATGATATAAAACTAATCAGTATTTTTATCAGTATTTCAAATTTCCTAATACTATTTGTACATTATAAAACTATTTCGGTAAATTAAAGGTGTTTAGGGCTGGCGATATGGATAAAAATTAATTCTTTTGATTTTTTTCATGCCAAAATTAATTTTTGATTAATCAGTTTTTCTCTCTCTTTCTATTCTTAAAAAGTAAGAACAAATTACAAAAAATATATATTTTTATTTGATTTTATTTTATTTCAATCTCTCTTCTCAGAGTTGACCGGAATTAAAAGTCCAAATAAATACAAACTGTAAAACATGCTTGTAAAACAAGATAGAAGGCCCTAGGCAAGCTTACTTTACTTTAAACGTTGGAAATCCAAGAGTTGCCATGGTTAATTTTTATTTCCAAATTCCAAAAATTCTATCCTCATAAACAGAAAACCTGATATAATTCAATTCAATTCAATATTACTTTATTAATCCCAAAGGGAAATTAAATGTTGTTGTAACTCATTATCCAAGTTTCTTTAAAGATTTGTTTGTTCCTGATGGCCATGGGGAGGGATGATCTCCTGTAGTGTTCTCCAGTTCGGAAGAAGCCTTTGATTGAAGACGTTCTGTAGTTGTATGACAGTCTGATGTCGAGGATGCTCAGGGTTGTCCATAATGTTCATTTTATGAAGAATCATTTTCTGCACACTAATCTCCAGAGGGTCTTCAGCATCAAACCTGTTTGCCAACAATCTCGCATTGCCCAATATGATTGATGGAGATGTTTTGAACTTCCTCCTTTTCTCTCTCCACTTTGCTCCTGCTCTGTATCCATGGCATCTCCTTTTCAACTCATCAGGGTTTTGTTGCTGGAGTTGAGGTGGTATTTGAGCTTTTGTGATGTTAATGGAGGAATAAAAGTTTTTTTTAAAGAACAGGACGAAAGTAACAGAGTATTTCAACATGCTGCCACCTTGAGTAACGCAATTCCGGAATAATCGATTTATTGCCCAGCCGTACTTGCAATAAATGAAAAAATATTCTGAAAACAGTGTTAATTTGGTCCTGCTTTAAACTCATTGAACACACAGACCCCAGATAGCTGGTAGTCCTTCCAGGTATTAAAATAAGCAGAAAGCAACATGGTGTTATTGAAAATGTAGTATCTGGCCACACAATTAAACAACTTAGTTTGAACCTCTTAATGACTTTTTACCTGAACATCCTAATTCCCTCTGGCAACATCATCTTCTAGAGTAAATAAATATCACCAAATATATTACAGACATAAACAGCATGAAGAAATTGTAACTATACAATTATCTAATATCTATTGCAGTCCAACTAGCTCTTTGTGATACTGATAATGTGATACATTTGCTAAATTTTGTGTAGCCCTTTAACAAGAAAATTCGCAATTTTTAGAGTCTAAGTATGGAAATGTAAATACACAAGTATTATCTGGAGTACATCATAACTATAATTATTTGTCAATTTCCCTGCAGCATTAGAAATTGTTGATGCTTTTCGTTAATACATTTTTGTCAAATATTTTAGTGTAAATACTGTGATCGTGGAAAATAATATAACATTTAACATTTTGACCAGATATTTCACTTTGTAAATAATTATGCAAAACTATTTCTAACACAGAAAAAAACAATAAGAAAATTCAACAAAAGAAGTTGAGTTTAGGAGTTTAAACTGAAAATGTGATCTTCTATTATAAACCAGTAAAGCGGCTCCTTTTTCCAGTAGCTTATTTTCATGTCTTTTTCTAGCGTACATTTTGCCCTCTATGTTCCCTCCTTGCTTGTCAGTCAGTCTGTCAACGAAGGGCTTTTAACCTCTGTGCCCTGGAGGTCACACTGGTCAGACTGGTTTAAGTGCTTTAAGTGTTCTCAGTCCCGTTAAGACCAATAAACAACACCAAAGGAGACTCAAAGTAATCCCTCTTCCTCTCACTTTTCCTTCTCTCGTTTTTTTTTTCTCTTTAGCTCTTCATCATTTATTGAAGAACATTCGGACAGGTCAGAACAAGAGCTGAGGGAATCAAACCTGTGAGCACCAGGTAATGTGCCTGACCGACCTCTGTGTCCGACCCGTTGAGACTATTCAGACTGGTCCCAGTGTTCTCAGGCACATTAAGCCATTAGAGCCACATCCAAGAAAAATAAACTCCCTAAAGTAGACTGAAATCCCCTGCTTTACTACTGTACCTTCTTTCCCCCCTTTTCTTAGGCAGAACTTTCTGCATCGCCTTTTTCCACCTTCATAAACTGTTTGCTTTTGCGATTTCCTTACCACTTTGACATCTTCCTTATTTCCTCCCAGGGATCTTTGCTTTATTTAATCTAAGAGTGTGCCACTTCCTCCCTTTATCTAGTTTTCTTTGCCGACACACTTGTTTCTTTGTGTACAGTTAAGGGAGTAAAGGCTACCGAGTCTAAAAACAATTAACACAAATATACCAACATACCAACAGAGCGTTGACAGAGACCAGAGGAAAAAAGCTTTATGGACCTCTCTTTTGGGAAAAACGGCTTTCCCTCCATCAGAATATTTTATCATTATTTTTGTGCAGCACCCTTTTAAATTCTTACACAAAATGTCATACTTAAGGGTAAGTGGAAAGAGTTCTACAACAATTTTAGTCAAATATTACTTGAATCCTTCTGAGCACGTCAACGTAAATACAGAAAAGGAGCACTTGTACTTCACCTGTTGGCGTTTGTGTTAAATTTGTGTTCTGTGCTACAGTTTGTATTCAGGCCACAATCTAATCTTTAAAAAAGTGCCTCCCAGTTGCTATTTTCAGAGAGGGCTATCATGTTCATGCGAGCGGGAGCTCACTCTCTCTGACAGGGCTCAGGTTAAAGTGCCTGACGGCTCAGGTTAAACTGATGACAGACTTTGATGAAAAAGGTTAGAGGTAATGAGGGGTGAAGATGGGGATCAATACCACACAAGGAGCAAGAGTTTGGTTCTGTATCCACCTCTCACCATATGCAGATCGTATCAAAAAACAAAACAAATGGGAGGAAAACAAATATTAATGATCATATTTCAGCTCTTATAGTGGACTTACAGTGTGTGCGTGTGTGTGTAGGTGTGTGTGTGTGTGTGTGTGTGTGTGTGTGTGTGTGTGTATGATCTACGTGTGAGGTGTTAAACAATGACCTCATGGTTTCTATGGGTCAGGATTAGGTCAGGCCACACAATACATGCTTGTTAAAAATCATAAACTCACTAATAACCAATCCATAACATTTTTTTTTAAAAATTTAAAGACATTTTAAATATTTGTTTGTGCCCTACTAAATTTACAAAAATGTAACTTTTGATATTTATTTTATACCACCTGAGTGTGTGTTGTAACAAGATACACATGAGTCCTTGTCGGGCCTTACTGGCCACAGGTGAGTCGCTATTTTGTTTTGAAACTCATAAAGCCCCAGAAATAACTCTCTAACAAACAGCGTGCTCCCTAATCATTCCCATTTTGAACAGTGGCCGAGAGAAATTGAGCTTTTTTTCACTTCATATTTATACCTAAAACAGAGGTCACGTTAGACTTTTTTTGCTGTTCGTCTGGGTCAAAAAAAATCCGGACATAATCTAATTTTATCCGTCGATTTTCAATTAATAGTATTATAGTATTTATTTTCATTATTCACTGTGATTCATATTCAATCCGAACAAGCTGAACAGAGAACTACATATTCACTTAAACTACAAACAGTTTGCCTACTGTGGCTTGAACAAACAGTCTCACAACTTCCTCCTGCTCCACAAGGAACTGAAATGCGCAGTCACTTGAACATAATCAAGTGTTTCAAATGGGATTGCTGCATAGGTTGTAGTCATGAGGTTTTGGATCTTTGCCACAAACTGATGACTTCTCATTGGGCTTTAGATGTTGCAGTAGAAGCTAAATCCACGCTCTACTACAACACTGGAGATGGGAGTTGAGCTGCCACTAAAGCCGAGTTTTGAAATTAGGGAACATTTCTCCAATTGAATAGATCAGAAGTCAAAAAGACTGAACAGTCACAGTCGTACTCCAAAGCCTCCATAACGCTTCGAGGCAGCGTCAGCTCCCAGTTAGCGAGATGTATCCAGTATGGTGCCCAGGTCTGAGATGATGCCTAGAGGCTCTCATGGGATTTTTTGATTGATCTAGTTACCTGTACTGAGTGCGTAATATTGAAAATGTCTGCGAATTTGCATCAAGTGGTCACAGGCGTGAATACTAATCTGTTAAAATGACGGACGGCCTTCAGATTATTCCATCAACGTTCAAAAAAAACCAGTCAGATACAGAAAATATCTGGTTGATGGATTACAAATGAAAAAGTTCCTAGATACTTTTATTAATCTCAAATAATAAAGTACACGTTATATTTATTTAATATAATGGTTTCAATAACTATTTTTAACAATTATTTCTTAAGAAATTAAGCTAAACTAAAAGGTTACATTTTTGAACATTTTACTGTGAGATGATGCTGCTGTGTTGGAACATTTATTTCTTTTGAGCCTTTATAGACATCTGCTAATAACTGCAGAGGGTGCTGTAGACATATATTAAATATAATTTTAATACATAATTTTATCTTCATTATTTTCCTCATCCTTTTCTACTTCTGACAAGAAGAGAAATCAGTCATTCTAGTGTTGTTAGAGGAAAATATAGCTAGATGATGAAAATTAAAGAAACAACAAAAGGGTCACTAGAGCAGGAAAAAAATTAAGAAATTTGAGAAGGAATAACAAATGAAAGAAAGAATCTGTAATAGGAAAAGATGAAATGAAATGGCGAGAAAATAAGTGAAGAGAGGGAGGGAGCAGGGCTTACGAGTGGGAACGGGAGGCTGAACAATGGAGGTAGTGTGTTGAACAGGGGATTGAGCCGCCATCTGAGACGAATAAAAAGTGGAATAACAATAAAAGTCAGAGGGTGCTACTTCCCCTACACTTTACACACATCTTTCAGTGCATGTATATTTGTGCTCACATGTGCATCACTGAGGTTGTACCTTTTTTTTTTTTTTGCTTTTTGTTAAATGCATTTTGGTAAATACAATATTCACACCTATAGTGAACATTTGCAAACATGTGGACACATTTCGAAACACAAAGTATGTTCACACACTTCCAACAGCTGTTGTGAAAGGACAGAGTCACATGGACCCTGGTGTTTACTCATGCAATTTGTGTGTTTACTTGTTTGGAGAAAATCTATATCAAGAAACTGCATTCCTGGAAGCAGAAAACGATCAAGAGAAAGAGAGGGAGGAAGAGAAAAAAACCTAATGAAAACCAGACCGAGAAGGTGTCACAGCAGCACTGTTATTCTTATTGCTTGTTGCTTGCTGGTGTTTCTCTAAATTGCAAACAGATTTTCATCCATTACTTTGTCACTACTACTTGGATGACTAGTGACCAGCAGAAAGTAATCCAATGAGGAATTTGCACCGAAAAATGTTTACCTCGTAGAACAGATTCAGTTTGATGAACATAACACAGTCAGTCACCAACAGTAAGTTATCTAGCACTTTTGTTAAGGAATTTAAAAAGGAATTTGCAAGGAAAAATGATAAAATTATTTCTGTATAATATTTCACTAGCAGTTTTAGATTCCACAATAAATAGAAATGTAATTCATTTATAGCAGACCTGGGCAATTTACGGCCCACGGGTGCAGCCCAAGTCTGAAGGAGTTATTTACCGAGGTCAAAGGTAAAGTGGCTGTGTTTGCAAAGACACAGATTGCTGTTTTTTGAGATTATATCTTGAAAAACAATACCAGACCAAAGACTGTTCCAGGCATGTCTGGAAGACATAAAAACCTGGATGACTGTTAACTTTTTTCTCGTAAATTTTGACAAGACAAAAGTTGTCGTCTTTGGACCAGAAGCTCTGAAAAAGAAACTGAGTCAATAACTTAATCTGGATGGCATTTAATTTGCCTCCAGTAATAATAAAGAACCTCTATGTTATCTTTGACCAAGACATGACATTGAAATCCCACATTAAACAGGTTTTCTAGGATTTCCTTCTTTCACCTCCAGAATATTGCCATAATCAGAAACATTCTGTCCAGGAGTGCTGCTGAATAACTAGTTCATACATTTCTTACTTTAAGGCTGGACTTCTGTAACTCTTTACTATTAGGAAGTCCACAAAGTGCAATTAAAATCTGTAAGTTAAATATCTAGCTTGCTAGCTAAATGTTTTTTTTGACTGTTATAAATGAATAAATAATTTGGACGCAAATATTTATTTGAAAAATGAACCCCCATTTATTTATCTTATGACAGGCTAAATAACCCAAATTATTTCTCATATTTCACCAATTTAAACCAATTCTGAATGAACTCTGATTTAGACAATCACTGTATTTAAAAATGACTATTTTATTTATTTGATTAAATTAGGGTAAGGCCAGTAGAGTTATATTTTAGGGGTAAACCAAGTCTCCAAGGTGGATAGAAGTTGATGGAAAACCCTCTGCAATGTTATACTGCATGTGTTTATTTGTGTTTACATAGCATCTATTATAATCGCATAGCCAGAAGCAATTTAATGGTTGATTTCTGTGAGTAGGAATAAAAGAGCATGACAAAAACAGACAAAACTACTTTACATTCTCACAGCTTGCTATAATGATATATACTATGTGAATGCATTTAGACTGCCATGGGATAAGCATATGCAAAACATTTGATATCCCTGTGAGTGCCTGTGTGTGTGTTTATGTGGAATTGTTCTTGATTGTTCCTTGAATGTGTGTTTAACAGAGGCTTGTGGATTTGACCAGCTTGAATGCTACCTAAACCCATATAAACAATGAATCTCTTTGGTGGTGTAAATGTGACGGGGTAATGACTTGCAGCCTCTGATCTTCCATGTAAACAGTGAAACTTGAAGAGCTGGTGCCAAACAGAGGAACTAAAACCACCAGAAATATCCAGCAGTTTTCCCATCATGGAATATTTTTCAGGGAATTTATTTTTATCTTGCTTTGAGTTTTACTGGCAAATCTTTAATTGTTTGCGCCAACAAAGAAGCCCACGTTTCACTTCAGGTTGTGAATAATATCAGCTGGAGGTTATAAATAAAAAAAAATCTCATCCACTTGCTCTATACAGTGTTACTTTTGCTATATTTATTTATTTATATAAACACTGAATGGTAATTGTCCAGTGTATGCAGATAGTTCTTTGAGTAATGGCACATAAACACATGCAGTTGAGTCGATCAAGACTACTGTGTGTAGATTTTCTTCTGCTATAGAATGTGATGGTCACAATTCTTAAAAGTCTTAATTTTTTGAAAAGGCTATTGTGATTTGTGAAACCAGAATATAAGAATACCATCCCTTAATATATATATATATATATATATATATATATATATATCAGCAGATAAAGTTTATATCAAATTAAACATCACAGAAAGTTATAGAAGTGGATTTCGCTGTAATACGAGGATATTTTAATATGTTAATATTTTCAGTTACAATAATTTTTTTCAATCCCAACATTGCTTTATTTTCAGTGTCAATATTTCTTCAAAGTTTCCTTTTAAACTTGCATCGTTTTGCTGCCATAGTCACCCAGCTGTACTTGAATGCAGCATGGGTAGCTGTTGTGAAAAATCCCTTCTCATCAACAGGATTCCACCAGCTTGCGTTTTCTACAAAATAAGGAGTTTGGGCTGATTGGATGCTACTGGTAGCCATGTGGACGTCATCCGGTTTTTCTCTAGTATCAGTGATTTTTACATTCAGCTTGACAATGTTTCAGGTGAGTTATTCAGTTCAGTGCAGACCGTGTTCTGGACCTTATTGCTGTTGAAAAATGCATTCGCTGACAAAGTTCTGGTTCGGTCCATCTTTCTTTTCCTACTGTAGCTGCATGAGAAACCATTAATGTTCCCAAACAGCAGAGTTTAGTGATAGCTGGGAGTTCTTTCTGTTTTGTTTTGGTGTTGCATTTTAAAGTTTTGCTGCAGAACGTTGCATTAAGCTCTGAGTTCCGCACATGAACATTCTGCATGCGTTCAGGTAGAAAACAACTTTATTTGTTTGGTACACGTGCGCACCGAACCAACAGGTCCGTACCGAAAAATACGAATAGATGTGCGGTTACACCCTTACAAATTAGGTATGTTAAAGGAAAAACAGGCTAAATGTACCATTGCTGTGCAGAAGGTGCATCCCGTTTGCATTAACAGCTGTCGAGGTCATAATCGATAAGAATCTACTGTGGTAAGATGCTTTTTATTTCTGAATATATGGATCATGAATCATGGGTAAGCAGTGGTCACTTTCAGACAGCTTTAAGAATAAATGGATGGCCCCCGCAACCGCCTGCGAAAGCTTCTCACATCTTGAAATCATAAATTCACAATCCACCCTGGTCCATCTCAAAGAGCTTGGTGTCTACCCCTGCGTGATGGATGAGGGTTTCAGCGAACGTCAGGAGCAGTTTTGGAATTACAATAAAAGGGGAATTTTCTGTTAGTAATCCAGCTTTTATGTCTGAGTACATGGCCTCAGAAAACAGCTGCCAACACGGTTCAATGCCTTAGTATAGCCCGAGGGCTTTCATTTGACATGTGACCTCATAATCTTGACTGAGATGTACATTTACTTTCATTATGACAAGTCCGCAGATTAAAAGAGAACCGGCAAAGATTGATAAGGTAACACTATTTCATTTAGTGGCTTGGTCCAGATAAATCTGTCGTGGTCGGGATGTGTTTGTACAAACCAAGCCTGGAGCAGATTATTCATGCTTGGCTGCGTCTTTCCTATTCTAGGGAGTTGCTACATTTGGTTTATTATTCCTTAGGAGGAGGCACTGGTGTAAATTTGTTTTAACAGACAACAAAACCTCCTGACACACAGAGCACCAGTATGTCATCGCTTATGACATATCTTTCTCCCTATGGAAAAATGATTCTCCTTATTCAGGTTTGGTAATTTTCTCCCATGAAAATCATTTTCAACTCAATTAAATCAAGACTTAAAAACATGACTGAAGACAAAACTTGCAGGTTTTTTTAAGTTTGTAGAGGTTTTTATCTGATATACAGAATCAATAGCAGAGTGGCTGGTGTATGATGCATCTTGATACATTATCAGCTCCAGATTCATAATATACTGTTTTTAATCATAGTTCAGCAAATATATTATATTCTGATCAGATGGCAGTTTCCATGGCAATGATCATCAGTATAGTTAGGGTGAATATTTTGATTTCCAAAAAAAAGAGGACACTTGTCCCAGACCTGAAACAGTTTTTACAAATTGTCAACAAAAATTACTTGAAAATCTCTGGAAATAAATATTAGAAGACCCCCAGACGGTCGTGGCAGATGGCCGCTCGTACTGAGCCTGGTTCTGTTGGAGGTTTCTCGCTGTTAAAGGGGAGTTTTTCCTCTCCACCATCGCCACATGCTTCCTCAGTATGAGGGATTGCTGAGGGATTGCTGTAGTTGGAAAGTCTGTATCAACGGGGCCCAACCTCACGCCAATGACTGACGCAATCTGCTGGGATTCCTTAAACAGGAAACTTTTCAACTGATTGGAATGTTTGTATAAATGTATTGAAATTACTTGTTAAGTGCCTTGAGATGACATCTGTTGTGAATCGGCGCTATATAAATAAACTGAATTGAATTAACTCTTCTGAAATAGAACATTTACCAGCAACAATAATAGTTAACTTTTTAAGTCGCACTGGAAAAAACTTAAAAACAAAAATCTGAAACAAGGTTTTCAGATATCAAGTATTATTTTGATTTCAACGTAATAAAACCAAAAATCACCAAAAAGACAATAAAAAAATGGTGCACTCCGCCATACATTTGTTGCGACCAGACGGTATATATTTTTTGAGATTCGTCCGTTAAGCAACACTTGCGCTTTAACATCTTGTAAACTGCAGCAGCGCAACACAGCACAGCCTGCTGTCTGTTCCATCAATAAATGAATCAGAACTACCAACTAGGCAGCAGCTCTGGGAGGACGTCACATGAGAGAAAGGCTGTTGTATTCCATCCATTGCACCAGTAAGTTTAAGTATGCCTATTGGTCCCCTGAAAAACGACGAAAACCTGGACATCTACATCGATCTTTGAATTCCCCCTGGATGTCCCGGACAGCACGTTAAAAGCGAACATGTCCAGGGAAAACAGGATGGTTGGTCACCCTAGTATAGTCATATCCACAGATGAAGCGGAGAAGGAGTCAAATTGCCTTATTCTATTAGATCAGTTAGGAGAAAAGTAGAAAAAAACGTTTTTTTCCTGGTATTAATTGTTACGTCAAATAAAGGTCAGGTAGCCTTTGCATAAAAAGGCCTTTCCACGAAAGACAACTGCTTCTAAAGATATCGCACTTGAAATAAAATTTTTACAGAACCTTTTACTGAACGGTTTAATTGCAGCGAAGAATGCTTGAGGATGTCCAACAGTGTCGATGGTGCACCAGGACTTTCCAGGACACTAGAGAAGAGTACAGCCACCAGCGCAGAGCTAGCTCAGAATTGGCAGCAGGTGGGTATCGGAAATAGAAATGCTTTTGTGCAACAGTCATGTAACAAGAAGAGAAACAAAGAAGCCACTTATGGCAGGAAGTCCAAGTTTTAACTGCAGAAGATTCTCCATTTAATCTTCTTTTCAATTGTTTGGGAGCTCTGGAAAATCATTTGTCTGGAGAAGAAAAGGTTAGCATTAAAAGGAGTTTGTGGAAACAGTGAAGCGTTGCGATGCAATCCATGTGTGGTGTGTGAGTCTCTTCCAAAAGAGTGCACTGAATGAAGATTTAAAAAACAACCGCCAAGAGCAACATCTTCCAACAATCCAGGTAATACGTGGGGGTTGATCCGTGTGCTTTCCAGCATGATGGAGCACCGTGTCACAGAAAGTAGCTAAAAAAATCTGAAACTTCTGCGAAATCTAGAACTTTCCTCACTGAGAACTTGTGGTCAATTCTAAAAAGCAAGCAGATTAGCAGTAGCAAAGAAACTGATCAACTCCAGGGCACAAAAAAACAACGAGTGAGTTACTATCAGTCAGGATTTGTCTAGAAATCAATGTCTGGAATGGCAGAGCAGAGAGTAAAGAGTTATGAAAAAGGTTAACATTGTAAGTATTAACTGCTTGCATAAATACGTTGTATTTGCTAATTATAAACTATGAAATGTATTGAATATTTTGCTCTTCAGTACACAATAGAAACATGTTAAACCACCAGCAACAACTAAGAAATGAACAATTTTATAATTTTTTATCTGAAGGTGCTGAATATGCATATTTAAATACCTCAGTGGGACAAAAAAAGCTTTCCTAATCTTTTATGATGTGGAATGAATAGCCCAATACGCTTGTAGCTGCTAAGGTAGAAAATGAGATTTACTTATAAGTCCTACAGTAGAAGGATAGCTTTCACAATGACACACGTGGACAATACGCAAAATAATTGCAGCGAGACAAAGTTAAATGACACTCCAATTCTGTGTTACGAGATTCCTTATGTTGTTTTAATGAGCTGACAGAGCATTGGTGTTTAGGGTTAAAAAGGTTGAGTGCATAAATAGTCTGGGTGACTCAGTTCAACATTAGCTCTGCCTGGAAGAGACCAGCGGTAGAAGTTAAGGTATAAACACTGATAAGAGCCAGACAAATAAAAGTCAGCGTACTCCTCTCACTCACAAAGACTGGTTTCCGTGGAGCAGACCGTGAAACTAGGACGAGATGTTCAACACATAAAACTGAGCAAAACTGATTGATGACAGATGAAGAAAGATCTCGGAAAAACCAGATGAACAAAAAGGTGGATTATTTCCCAAAGAAATGAAAAATGATATATATATATGAGCCATTGTATGGCATTAGATAGGGCCTTAAATTCCTATCAGTGTGTAAGTTGAAATGTCCTCCTTTTAAAGAACAATTTAAAGAATCATCCAACTACAGCTTTTGCTGTTTTTATTTAAAATCCTTCATCTGTTAAAAGTTTCACATTTGCAGTGTCCAAGCATTATTTATCATGTCTTTACACTCACAGGCTGAGCAAATACACTGTAAATTAATCAAACCAAATTAGATATCAACCTCTCAACATAGGTCTATTTGAGCAAGTAATCCAAACAAAGACATAATCATAAATCACACACACACAAACAAAAATAAGAAGAGCATTTGACTAACCCATTGGCTCCAAAACAAATTGGTCTTGAGTTACAGCCAAAGGAGGCTGGACACAAATGGACAGCTTAGCAGACTGTAGAACAGAGATGGCCTTTACTTTCACCTGCAGGAGACAATACCAAAGGGTTAACCTTAAAAAAAGACACGTTTCATCTGTATTCTGGTGCCTTTCAGGTAGGCGATATCTTAAAGCGCTGAGAAAAACTAATTATTATTCTAAATCTTTAATCACATTTGTGATTAGACTTTAAATGCTGGTCTTAAAAAGCTCTGCAGCTGCTCCTTTATTGTATTTTACTTTATAGCAAATGTGTGCTTCGTACACCACGGCTTCAGGCTTGGCTTTAACTGTTGCTGGCACTTTAAATTTATAGTATGTATTTAGTGTTTGTGTCTGTCAGTCCCTTCCTGAACTGTACATGGACATGGTGGCAGTAAACAAATAGCCATTTAAAGGATTGATAAAGTTGTTCTGACCCAATATAAGTAAAAAATAAATAAATAATAATACTGAAAACAAAATACAAGCCTGTTTGAAACAAGGGGTAATACTCCGGCCAAATCTGAAGCCAATGCGAAAGTGACAAACATTGTAGTTCCCCCCTCATCCACTAGGTGCTGGCTGCAGATAGGCACAAGTTCCTATTGACTCCCATGTTAAAAATGCCAACTTCACAGCAGGAATAAATATGTTTTCCATCCTGGTTCAAAAAACCATTTTAGGTTAAATAGGTGAAGTTCACCATCATGACAACTCTGAGGGGGTGATTTTTTTAAATAATACATCGATTTAGATTTCATTTTAGCTTGAGATGATGAATATTAAGGGACGTGTCCTTTTGATTGACATGTCTCAGATGAGCCGTCAGCGCTAGCGCTGGTGGTTAGCAGAGTCGCTCAACCGCGGTTTTCTGGCTAAAAGCGCCCGCCAACCTTCGTTAGCTTCAGTTAGCCCTGGGTTAACTCCAGGTTCGCTGAGTTAGTTTATAGTTACATCGGCTCAGAGGTTGATGGGTGTCAATCATCCACCCCCACCCTCACATGCCCACTTTCAGCTCCATTTCTTTGTCCATTTTTTGTTTTTTCTAGGCGTGACGAGACACGTGGCACGGCCAAAATGGCGGTGGTGGAACATCTCACTGGGCTTCAATTCAGCTCTTCAGAAACCTACGGGTGACTTCACGAAGGCTCCATCCATCTTTATATTCAGTCTATGGTTTGAAAAGAGATTCCCTGAAAAAAAGATCAAGTAGCCAAGTGGAAAGAATCCAGATCTTTGACTTTTGCTCTTTAAATAAATTAAGTAAATACAACTAAGTCGTTTCATTCCTAAAGTGGCAGCTGAAGCCAGATGCAATTTTTGTTTCACAAAAACCTTGTTGTTGCTATGGAAGTAATAAAAATAAAAACTACTCAATATACAGGTGTAACTTTTACAAGGAACCTAAACATTAACACTTCAGTTAAATATCCATCATAAATAGGCGTTTAATGGTACACAAAAATCAGTACATTCGGTACGTTTTTGGTGCACTTTAACAAAGAAAATGCGGAGCGTTGCACTGCGCTTTGAGTTCCGTAACTTAAACATTCTGCGTGTGTTCAGGTAAGTACCGAAGCGAAAGGGCCGTACCGAAAAATTCGAATATGAATACATGTACCGTTAAACCCCTAATCATAAGTCATATTACCATTGTGACATTCACCAATATTATCACATATTTTCCTAACATACCGCAGCCCTATAGATACCCAGAAAAACTTTATCTGTGTTATATTTATGATCTCATTATTGTGTAGTTATAAAAAGACTGAACAATTATATCAGGTCAAGAAGAGAATTGGGTACCACAAGTTAGATTGCAAAGTTGCATCTGAGTGAACCCCAAGGCTCCTTTAACAGTGTACTTTGATGTTCGGCCATGATGCACCACACCACGCATGCAGAAAACCAAACACAACAAATCAGCACAAACATTTTAGACTAACTGTCAAGCATCCACACTGGTGACAGACTAATGATTTGGGTTTGTTCTGCAGCCACAGAACTTGTGCACCTTATACAGTTAGTGTGTCAACCATGCATGTCACCGCGGCAAAAAGTACAAGAGTCAATCGTATCGGCAGGACAAGAAAAAATTGACTAAGGATTACTAAAACGGCTTTATTTTAACAGATATATTTCACAATGCAGCTTTAAGATAACCCTACAAGCTGGAAGAATAATGGGGTCTACTCAGTTCTAATGGGTCTTTTTTACATTAATATTTTATTTTGGCTTCATCTTCATAAATAGTGATAGTGTAGAATCTGTAAGGAGCTTTGCGCCATTTTATTGTGTCCTGATACACAAAACACTAGGAATGGAGGGGAAAAAAACTTTCGCTTTATAACTGTATGTAGAGAAAAAAACAAAAAAAAATTTACCTGTACAGTTACTGAGGGAACAGGCAGACCATCCATATCCTGGATTAGAGCTTGCTGAAAAGAATAATGGATTGAAGATTCTGAGTGTATGTCTCTATTTTTACATATTTGCAAATGTGTGCATGAAGATCCCATGAGCTTGTGTTTACCGATGATGTGTCCAGGCAGGAAGAGACAGTAGCCTTGACAGACAGGTCCTGCACAGCATCAGATTTGGGAAGTATATCTAAGATAAAAGACATTTATTTTACAACACTGCAACAGGATGCTTCTCCATGTCGTTTTTACAAATCCAAATCCATCAATCAATCAATCAATCAATCAATCAATGTTTATTTGCATAGCGCTTTACACAACCCAAGAGGTGACCAAAGTGCTTCACATTTATGGATATAATTTAAAATTATGAAAACATAAATAAAAAAACAGTGAAAAACAGCAATAAACTCTAAACAATTTAAAAGTAAAAATAATAAAGAAACTTAAATAATTTGGCAGTATGCTTGGGTCACTGTCTTCTCAATTTGAATGGCCATTTGTTTCCAAGCTTCAGTGTTCCCGATGATGTCCTCAATATTGCCACCAAAACTTATAATATTTGCGCCTGAACACATTTCCAAACTCCAAACTTCCAATCTATGTTCTCAATGTTGCTTTCAGAGGAATTGCTGCTTCATCGCTGAGTGGTCTTTAAGCCCACTCAACATTGAACTCAAAATCATCATCATCATCATGGTATGTATTTGGGCTGCTTTAGCGGTATGGAGAAAAAAAACTGGTATCAGGAGGGAAAGCCATAAACAGTAAAAAGGTAAAAATAAGAGTGTCATATCAATGGAAAGCTGAGTGGAAGGAAAAAGTGTGTTAGAAAAAAGTTGCAGAAGCAATATGGCTAACTGCAGTCTTGAGAGAAATGTTGAGCAGTACATATTGAAGAGTTTTACAAAGTATTGACTACCTGATTAGCAAGGCTGCACAGTTTGGATGTTAAGCTTGGTGAAAAACCTCAAATTTCCACATGAAATTACCACTTCCAGTTAATGTTTTCCACACTGAAACATAGAACTGAACACTTTTGGGTGACAATAAAATGCTTAATATATTATATCCCTCAGAAAATCATGCAGTGACAGTGGGTCCGAAGGTTTCGTTTTTCTGCCCTTCGTTTTTATCACATAAAACAAGGAATTTATAAAGTCTAAGTCCTGTGGTACTAGAGATCTGAACATGTGTTTCAGAACAGCTGTACTTTGAGAACTTCATATTTACTCTGTTGGTACTTGGTTTAAAAGGCGTAGTAATCTTGGTGTAAAAAAACTTCTAAAGAAAGTAATTTAAAAACAGTTGAGGAAGAAGAAAAATAAATGAAAACTGCTATACGGCCCAAATATTAAGATGGCTTGCTTCTAGTTATTATTAGACTCAGCTGGTTAGAATCCTTAAAGTAGAGAGCGGGGTTTTTGTCAAATTCAGAGCTTTTTCTAATACCCTCTCACCTTGAGTCCTTGTGGCCTCTCTGATGAACTTCTGGAGTTTCTTCATCTCAGCATCAACCTGCTCATAATCAGTCTCTCTGGCATCCACTTTAGGAGTAGAGAAAAAGGAAGGGTCTGTACCCATGTAGGAGTTTAAAAGGTGTCCGTTTGAGCTCAGACTGACCACAACGCCCTTCAGTTCCCTGAGGAAAGAAGAAGACAGGGTTAATCGTGTAACAACCGCCATCTGCTTAGAACCGGTGCTTTACGTTTTTCTTTGTAGTTCAGCACTACTCCGTAAGGATAACAGAAGGCGAAGCTCAGTACCGGCTTTTTATGTGGAAATAGCTGATAAGATGGAAAGCATGAAGAAACACAGAGTGACGCGAAAAAAATTTTAAACTGTGGGGTAACTTGTTGCAGATGTGTTTGCGTGTGCGTGAGGCGGTAACACATTTATCCTTACACAAATGGACATATGTGACAGCCGGCTCCACACCTGCATAGGAGGTAAGGGAGCATTAGACAAATCTTTGCATAAACACACATCTCTAAAACTACTTGACTGTCATATTTACTAAAACAGGAAAATACAGTGCACACACCAATTTTATTAAATATTAATTTTGCTACCTGTGCGATAGCTGTGGATCATGCAATTTCTTTTACATGCTATAAGACAAAATCATTGTGCTGGGTATTGTTTAGCAGAGGTCAGACATGCTTTTGGCAGCAAGTCAAACATGTTGACTCAATTAAAATGGGACCATGCGGACAAAAAGAGAAAGCTAAAGTACTGATGTTGCAGTTTCCTAAAAAGAAAATATTTAAACTGTATTTATTTGTTTTACATTTGATTTTATAATTTTTTATGTTATCCAAGAACATTTTGTTGGAAAATTTACTGAAACTACAGTTTGATTTTAAATGTCATTAAACAAAAACGTTTCTGTTTTCTTCCACTTTGTTCCCTGTCCTGAAAATGAACCGAACCGTGAAATTCAGGCCAAGTTACGTACAGAGCTGGGATTTTTGCTGTATCGTTTCTCCCCTATTGTTTAAAATTTTTTAATTGCTATTGTAATGATAACTATACACTTAATAGTCCCACTGTTTGCACTTTATATATTTTTGACAGTTTATTTTGCTAGTATTGTCTAATTGTCTTGTCCACTATGACATGTGCTGCTGCCTTTCATGGCCAGGTCACCCTTGTGCATCCTTATTAAATCTAGTTAAATAAAGATTTAATAAAAATTCTAAATAAAACCACAAAAATTACATCAGTCGGCTAGGTATTGAAATCAGTCAATCTTTCCTTGATTGGTTCTGATCAGTGATCAGCAGGTCGAACACTTTTCAACTTGATAAAAACATAGAAAATGAAAACTCCCGCTCGACCTCAGCAGCAGATGGTTTGCTGTTAGCGACGGGGTTCAGCAGCTAAGACCTCGACTGGAAATCTGTGCTGCATTTCTAGAAAAGAATGAATGAACAACTGAACAAGAAATGAATGACCATGTTAAGTTGTTATTTGCCGTGGGACGCTTTCCGAATTGTTAGGCATGTGTTTAGACGTCTGTGAACAGCTTAGAATGGAAAAAATGAGTCTGATCGTAGAAACCCCAGTGTTTTCCCTGAAGCAAGGCGAGAAGAAATGCTGGAACCCTGCAGTAAATCCACAGCGAACTGCTGGGGTGTGCGTTTGTTTTGCATGGTTTGCTGTGTATTTGTGTAACTCTCCCACACTCCTCCGTGTCCCACAGACACACCGAACGAACCCGATGACTATCAAAAGCTTGGAAACAACACAGCCTCAAACTAAACCAAACAGCTACCCAGACACACACCATCTCCTACATCTAAACCGTACATGCGCAAACACAGGATCGGAGACCACATCATTTTTCAACTGTGTTTGTGCTTTACGCTGTAATTGTATCAAATTGCAGTTTGATTGTAGTTGTTTGGAGAAAGGCAAAAGTTTGGCCTTGACTGGCCCCTCCTCGCTATGCTCCGATTGGCCAGCTGGAACACATTGTCGGTTTATTTCCTGCCAAGCGTGTGACACCGGATTTTACAAGCTGATAACCAAGTCAGCATACTTGCTGCATGTTCATTAGTGCTCATGTGAATATCTACGTCTGCCTTTAGCAAACCCATATACTTTGTAGTCCTCCACAATTATTGGCACCCCTTGTAGAGATCTGGAAAAAGCCTTTCAAACTAAATTTAAAGGGGTCTTGTTGAACTTTGGATTTTACTTTCTACCTCCCTTGACTTCGTCCTCATTATGCGTGCTGGCAAGACAGTCTTTTTCATCCAGTCTTGTTTAACTGGAACTGTGAGCATTTTTTTTTCTATTGATCTGACAGTAAATGTGGAGACGTTTATGACGGTGGCTGTTTTCTTTAGTCATTTCCTGACTTATTAAATCAACACCAATTCGCTCAATTGGATGATAGGTTCTCCTGTCTTTCCCGTTTTGAATAGTGGCTAAGAATAATGGGTCTCCATTTCATGGGAATTCAAAATCTGAGAGACATTTATAATACTGAAACTATTGGCGGTTCTGATAACTGTGCTGATTTTGTTAAAAACTGACATTTCTAAATGTGGATTTCTTTTTCCACTGAAAAAAATGTTTATACATTTTTCTATCTAATATTATACTACTGCAATAAAAGATCAGTTTATTGCAGGGATTTTTACCCCTCTTCATCAGGGGTGATAATAATGATGGAGGTCTCTACCAGAGGGCAATAAGACTGAAATTCAATTCAAATTCAAACATACTTTATTTGTCCCAAAGGGGAAAGAAAATGTTTTTCGTAAATCATATGATCCAAGTATGTTCAAACAGTCGTTGTGGACGGTGATGCTGTGGGCGGGATGGATCTCCAGTAGCAGTCAGCCTTGCAACGAATCGGAAAAGACCTCTGACGGAAGACTGTTGCTGTATGACATTTTAACAGCTCGAATTTTGGATAAGCTGAGCAATATTCCACAGCAGCATGTGCTGGATGACCCCATAAGTTGTTAGCAAGCACTGCTAATCCGCCTCATTTGCTTTTGCAGCTCCTCTTTGAATCTTTGGCCGTATTGTTAGAAAGCCGGGCAGGGAGCCACAGCTCGGCCAATCTAACACTTATGTTCTGGTCATGCCTATCCCTGAAAACGTATTAGTCTATGTCTTTAAAAGGCTGTCTGATGCACTAAAACGTTTTCCCTGAGTCCAGCGCGATAACTTTGAGTATCCGATGCAGTAGGCTTCATCTAAAGAAAACAGACAACAATAATGAAACTCTCGTCAGATCGCTCAGAAGAATGTAAGTCTAACCACTGTGTAAATAATGATTCTTATTCATAACCTCATTCAGCACACTACTAGCTCACAGGAGGTTATTGATACACTGAAAGTCAACAAAAGCACCTAAAATATCACCGTGGATTAGTGATTTGATACAGTTCATTCAATTGGAGAGAATAGAATATGGCCTCAGAGGATCCAGGGACGATTTCTATTCTGTTTGGAGCCCAGCAAACTAAACATGGCCCAACTATAGCTGCCCCTCCTCTTTTTTTATTCTTTTTTTTTTTTAAATTCGGCCTAGTGTGAAAGCTTGAAAACATAGCCTCGATTTTGTATTAGTTCTCTGTGTTCAGATTGAGTAAGGGGGGGAGGTGGGAGGATAATAGTGGAGAAACAAGGGTATGGAAGAAAAAAAGGGAATTTAATTGAAGATACAATGTAATCCTGTCCTTGTTTTTTGTATATGTTCGACATTTTGTAGTGTATTTTTAAATGACTATTTTTTTTTAAAAGAAGAAAGAAGAAAGAAAAAGAAAGGCGAGCAGAGAGACATTTGAGTAGTGATCCTTCCCTATTATGATGGATGGAAGAGATAGTTTGAACTTCCTCCTTCTCTCCCTGCTCTTTGGTCTTGCTCTGCATCCATGAAGCCTCCTTTTCAACTCCTCTTGGATTTCGGGTCGTAGTTCAGGTATTATTTGAGCTTTTGAGTTAGTCAGTTGCTTCCAATTGTAAAAACCAACACACTGTTGCCACGGTTATGCATCACAACAGCTGTACAAAAGCAAAAAAAGTACAAGCAAAAACCCTTCCAGCTGCACAGCATCCAGAACCAGAGGAAATAATTGCTAGAAAAAGCGACGCCTCAACCAAATACAAAATAGGAACAAAAATCTACAAACAGAACAAATCTGAACTAACGTCACAGAATTGCCCCGACATGCTGCCACCATGAGCGACACAATCCTGGAAACCAAGATGAGCTCTACAAAAATGAGTATGCTTTGTGCATACATCAGCTCTAGTTTTACTGGAGGCGGTACTCACGGGAAGTTGGCAACACGAATAGCCACGGGCACAAAGGGGAGCTGGGCTGCCCACTTCAGAGTGACGTCCTGGTACACCAGCAGCTTGTTATTGTGGTTACCAAGCAGCAGGTTGGTGGTGCCATCTTTCACTAAATAATAACAGGAAGACGGGATTAGACAGAAAATGTCTCATTGTTTAAACATTTTAGTCAGTATTGACATGTAGAAGGTTCCAGCTTATGCAGCAATAAACACGATACAAGTCAGAGACATTTTAAAGAATAATTCCTGACTCAAATAAGAACAGATATTTCTGTGATAATAATAAAAAAGAACATCTTATTGCTGCATTTATTCACATTCATGTCTTGCGGCTAGAAAAGTCAGCATCAGTTTCATAGGAGCACAAATTTGAGGTTTTTGTCTCTCATTCTTAGTTGCATGAAACAGTGGCACATTTTCACAAATCTAACAACCATGGACAGGAATAACAAATTCCTGTGGTGGGTGGCACTGCCCTTTCGGATGAGTGCAGCTTGCACTCTCTTTTACAGAAAAATCATCTCTTTACGCTTCACATCTGGTTTGAATAAGAGATGCTGTCATCAGGATCTTTCATTTAGACACAAGCGCCGCTCTTGTAGGTGCACTGCAAACACTTTCTCCTGTGAGCCAAGGCTAGAACCATGAAATGTAAATACTGCTTATGTATCAACTCGCACCCTCCAGTCAACCCACCAGAGGTGCAGTTACCACCTACTGAGATCTGAGGTGACGGCCACACGCAAAACAAAGCTAGCAAGCAGTGATAATATAGTAACAGCGGTCAGCTGGGTATTACAGTGCAGGGGTCAAAATGATAGAGTGCAGGGCAAACACACCTTATATCTCAGCAGACTCCTTAAAATTACTGTCTAATTTTAGAATTTGGTCCAATATACTGTGAATTATGTCGTTACTTTTAACTTGATGTTATTTTATTCCAGGTTTGTCAATCTCATCTTCTCCATTGTGTCCATAGACATCTCAATTGACTTTCATTGCCTCGCCCCTTTGCTTTCCGGTTTTTCATCTCTTTTTTAAGTCCTTTTCCCCCTAAGGAGTGTAAAGTAGGAGAAAGATGTAAGGAAAGGATAAGGAAGAGGGGTTAATATGGACAAGCCATTAGAGCACAATGTGCAGCTTCAGCAAGGGAAATAGAAAACGTTCCAAAAATCTTTTGTCTAATAAATATATATTTTTGGAATGATGAAAGCATGATCTCACTACTTTCTTTGGAACGATTACAGGCTCTTGAGTAATTTTTACGTTTGCATGGATATAAACTGTTTAGTGACAAATTGGAACTCCACCCATTTCTCCAAAACAAATTTTGATGGTGTTAAGACTTGTCAAACACATCACTTCCAAATGTCCCCCAATGTGGTATAGCTAAAATGAAAACCGAAGGCCACTGCATATGACTTACATCATTTTATAATAATGAAATAATAATCAAATAATAATGCTTTTATTTGAATTGTTCTGTCATCTGTTTATTACATTCTTTCAGTCAGGAGTCATGGTTATTTATCATGGAGGCTAAGACATTTCGCATTGGAACCCAGGCCAAAACAATTCCAAAACAAAGGAGAGAAGCAGACAGACAGAAAGATGGATGTTAGCCGTCGATAAGGCGGAGGGATTTGATCCAGCTGAGGCAGCTGTGAGGCTGGAGGCCAGAAGGAAAGCATTAAAACAAATCCGCAACAGACCAATGTTGTCTGCACTCCCTGACTGACACAGCTATGCAAAAACACGAAGAATGTCATGTTTTAATTTAATTCAAATACACCTTAAGGTAAATTAAATGTTTCAGAGATTCTATGACTGTTTTATTTGCTACTGAACATTTGGTGGCAGATCAAATAGTCACGTTAATATACACCTGTTGAAAATCATTTTTTTCCCCAAGTTATTGTCGAAATTGTGTGGAAATCTTCCCAAAAGAGTCAATGAAGAGTTTGGCATGTTTGGCAATGAAATTCTTCGACACAGAAGAGCAAAGAAACAGTTTCTGTCCCGGCTTCTCTCCAGTTTACCTGAGGCATAGGGTAGGAAACAGCTGGGGTTAAATTCTAGCTTCTTCATGAAGCGGATCTGCCCGTTGTCACGGAGACAGAAGAGGTTCCTCTCGCCCAACACAAGGATGGAGGAAGAGGAGTGGGAGAAGGAGGGTACCGATATGTCCAGGGCCTGTTCTCCCAGGACAAATGTCCAGTCAGGCTGCAGAGAGACACACAATGAAAGCAGACAACCAGTATATTATATTACTCTTTAACTTTGAATTAAACTTAAGGTAAATTATGAAAAGTCACAATCTGAATAGCTTTCAAAAAAGACTCCTTTTAGTTACATGTTCCCATTGTAAGGTACAAACAAGAGAACGTATACAAAGATGTATATGACTCAAGCATAATTTCACACACTTATGCACAAAATATAAACTTTTAATCAAATACATGTGGTTAAAACTGATGAAAATAAGAGGTACCGTCACATAGAAATTGTAATCTACCTCAGAAAATATAAAGAAATCTAGAATACAGTGGGTCAATAAAGTATTTGGCAACCACGAATTGTGCAAGTTGTCCCACTTAAAAAGATGAGAGAAGTCTGTAATTGTCCTCATAGGTACACTTCACCTGTAATTCTTTACTATCAGGTAGTCCACAAAATGCCATTAAAAGCGTTCAATTGATCCAAAATGTGGCAGCAAGAGTTCTGATGAAAACTAAAAAGAGAGATCACATTTCTCCTGTTTTAGCTTACCTTCATTGGCTCCCTGTTAAATCCAGAATAGAATTTAAGATCCTTCTTCTTACATACAAAGCCCTTAATAATCAAGCTCCATCATACATCAGAGATCTGATTGTTTTATATGTTCCTAACAGAGCCCTTCGCTCTCAGACTGCAGGTTTAATTGTAGTTCCTAGGATTTCTAAAAGTAGAATGGGAGGCAGATCTTTTAGTTATCAGGCTCCTCTCCTGTGGAACCAGCTCCCAGCTTTAGTCCGTGAGGCAGACACCCTGTTTACTTTTAAGGCCAGGCTTAAAACTTTCCTTTTTGATAAAGCTTATAGTTAGAGTGGCTTAGGTCATCCTGAGCTATCTCTGTAGTTATGCCGCTATAGGCTTAGACTGCTGGAGGACAGACTGACCACTTTCCTTCACTCTGCTACTTCCTTTTCGACTACGGCTCTCCAGTTGTACTACAGTACATTCTGTTATTTCGACTGTTATTTCAGTGTTTTTCTCTCCATAGAAGATATACCTGGTCTGGTATCCTGCTTGGCTGAAATGCCCTGTTGGACGGGGGGGGCATCGACTGGGATGATGCTCCCAGTAACTGAACATCCACTGTGTCCTGTTATTAACTTTTTACTTTTTGTAACATAGAAAGTTCTCTTATACCAGATCTTCTGTTCCTTCTGTGTTTCTGCTCTGTCTTCTCAAACCTTTCCTTAAATAGGAAACTTTTTAACTGATTGGAATGTTTGTATAAATGTATTGAAATGACTTCTTAAGTGCCTTGAGATGACATCTGTTGTGAATTGGCGCTATATAAATAAACTGAATTGAAATTGAATTGAACTGTAAGAGACAGAATGTAAAAGAAAAATTTAGGAAACCCCATTATATGATTTTAAAATAATTTATTAGTATTATGGTGCAGAAAATAAGTATTTGGTCAATAAAAGTTCACCTCAATACTTTGTGAAGTCATCTTTGTTGGCAATGACAGAGGTCTAATATTTCCTGATGTTTTCACCAGGTTTTCACACACTGTAGCTGGTATTTTGGCCCATTCTTCCATGCAGATCTTCTCTAGAGCTGTGATGTTTTGGGGCTGTTGCTGGGCAACACACTTTCAACTCCCTCCACAGATTCTCTATGGGATCGAGGTCTGGAGACTGGCTAGACCACTCCTGAACCTTGAAATGCTTTCATCATGTTTCATCTTCAATGCTCTCACTAATGAAAGGAGGTTGTTGCCCAAAATCTCATGATACATGGCTCCATTCATCCTACAGATCAGTCTTCCTGTTACCTTTGCAGAAAGACAGCCTCAAAGCATAATGTTTCCACCCCCATGCTTCACAGTGGGTATGGTGTTCATGAGATGCAACTCAGCATTCTTCCTCCTACAAACATGGCAAGTGGCGTTTATACCAAAGAGTTGTATTTTGGTCTCATCTGACCAGATGACATTCTCCCAGTCCTCCTCTGGATTATACAGATGGTCCCTGGCAAACTTTAGACTGGCTTGGACATGTGCTGGCTTAACCAGGGGGACCTTTCGAGCGCAACAGGATTTTGATCAATGACAACATACTGTGTTACTAATAGTAACCTTTGTTGCTGTGGTCCCAGCTCTCTTCAGGTCATTGACCAGGTCCCCCCGTGTAGTTCAGGGCTGCTTCCTCACCGTTCCCAAGATCATGTGTACCCCACGAGGTGAGATCTTGCTTGGAGTCCCAGTGGAGGGAGATTGTCAATGATCCATTTTCTAATAATTGCTCCAACAGTGGATCTCTTCTCACCAAGCTGTTTACCTATTGTGGTTTGGCTCATCCCAGTCTTGTGCAGGTGTACAATCTAGTCCCTGGTGTCACTAGACACCTCTCTGGTCTTGGCCATGGTGGAGATTCGAGTCTGACTGTTTGAAGGTGTGGACAGGTGTCTTTTATACAGATAACGACTTCAAACAGGTGCCATTAATACAGGTAACAAATGGAGGATAAAAGAGCTTCTTAAAGAAGTAACAGTGAGTCTATGAGGGCCAGAGATCTTGCTTGTTTGTAGGTGCTAAATACTTATTTTCTGCTCTTTATACAGCACAAATAAATTATTTTTTTTAATCATACAATGTGATATCTTGGAAAATGTTTAAGGCAAGGCAATTTTATTTGTATAGCACACTTTCGATAACAGGGTAATTCAAGGTGCTTTACATGATTTGGTGATTTAAAAAAAAGAGAAAAACAAAAAACAAGAAAACAAAAGAAAAAACTGAATATAACATTGGAAATTAAAAGTCAATAAAGTAAGAAAAACATCAGTAAAACAAGAGAGCATGAACACATTTGATACATATGACAATCATTTACTTAAAGGCAATTCTAAACAGATTAATTTTTTAGTCTCGATTTAAAGCAGTTCAGAGTTTCAGCAGCACGTTTAACATTCTGTCTCTTACAGTTGACGTGTACCTATGATGAAAATTACAGAACTCTCATCTTTTTAAATGGGACAACCTGCACAATCGGAGGCTGCCAATTACATTTTTGCCCCACTGTATAATGGAAAGACTTAAAGAGCAGATCAGAGAAGTTGCATTTGAACCCAGGGACGGTTGAGGTCAACCATCCAGTAGCCTCACTTGGAAAATATATTTCCACAAAACATGTCAGGTTCAGTGGAAACAAGAGAAGATATAAACAGACTTTTACTTCTTACCCCTGACAACCTTTATTAAGTAAAATGTATTAAACCCTTTTTTTGGATATCAAGTGTGCAGAAAATGTATTTTAAGCTTCAATACAATGCTGTGTGAGACTCAAAAATGTTGTGATTTGTCTTTGATTCACTTGTGTTGCCGATCAGATCAGCCAATCTCACCCTGGACTTCAGTCCATCTATATTTGTGCTTGGGACTCACCGTCAGCCTCTTGCCACCGGTTTTAGGGAGCAGGTCAGAATCCTGCCGACTCTCTGCGTCTGTAGCCACGGCCAGAGTCTCATACCTGAGAGTTAAAATGAAACAAACGGCTACTGAGACAATTTCTAAAATCCCGTTTGAGTACTAACAGAGTGCTTTTCCATTTTCTTAAGAGTTCTTTTGTACACAAATAGGTATATAATTTCAAGGTAAATACAATCAAATCAACATGTATGATCAAGCAGTGCATTTAAATGTACCTTTTTAGTTTAACCTTTAATATTTGAAGACAAATATTAAACATGTTTAAAAAGATTTTACAAAACATGAGCATTTTGTATTCCACATATTTACAACTTCTGTCGAATCAGTCAACACTGTAATGACTGGTCTTGCCCAGGAAATGGCAGTCTATCAGTTTGAGTCAGTGAACAGTATACACCTGGCAAAAAACAAAGTGGTCAAGCTGATCTGTGGTCAGTTGATTTTGGCATCCGTAGCGTTAGCCGTTTTCCAGTAAGAGGCTGGCAGACGAAGCAGCTTGGCGGGAATCTATCTTTCTTCACCCACACCTGAATGAACAGAGCCCTAAACGTAACCCAGTATGACTCCGAACCACAGACCCAACACTAAATAACTGCTGACCGATCCACTCTCTGTGTTCTCACACTGAATAACATCTTTGGACCATAAAACTGGAGTTAATCGAAGCAGACAGCTTTAAAACCCATCTTAAATTACAGCAGCCTTAATCCATAAAGGCAGCCATTTAATCACTGTATGGGCTCGCCATTTTTTAGTTATTTGACAGCGGGCGGATTGTTAGCAAACTAAAAATTGTGAAATTCTCATTATCTTTATTACAACGCAAGATAACATTGAGGCTTCTTCCATATTTTCGACTTAAAAAACTCTGTATTTTTCTGGACTTGAGCTTCCAAAGCTTTCGTTTTTTTATGGTCTATTTTAAAGCATAAACACAAAGATTTACCCTACATTTATGACCAAGATTTTTGGTCAGGCTTTAAGTAAGGAACCTAAAAAACAGAAGCATACTTAAGCTTCATGTGTTTCTCTTTAGCTGAATTAGATCAAAGTCTCAACTCTCCAGAGGTTACTTAATGATCACATTTTATAATTGGATTTTGGAGAAATACATTGAGCAATGTGTACAAAACTTTCTTCCCGTTTCACAAGGGAGAAATATAACAGAAGCAGAAATCCTGAACATAAACTTTCACAGTAAAAGACACGAGTTATAGTTTCTACTCATCCGTACAGTGGCAGCATCTGCTCAGCTTCTGTAAATACCAGCAGCCAGACTAATGAGCTTTATGGATGACTGCCAGTAAAGACCTGGAGAAGAAAATCATCTCAAAATATAGAAAATGCGCCAGGGGTTTTAAGTGTTTACAGAAAGATTAAATGAATCCACAGGCATACCCCAATATGAGTGACTGAATTATATTCTGCATAACACGAGGAAAAGCAAGGCAAATTAATTTTTACAGCACACTTTCAGCAACAAGGCAATTCAAGGTGCTTTACAGGATTTGGGGGGGGGGCGGGATAAAGGCAACAATAAACACAGGAAAGAACAACATCGAAGTCATAATGAACATGGAAACAAACTACTGTTATGACGTTTTCCTCTCCACAGAAGCTAGACCTGGTCTGGCGTTCTGTTTGGCTGTGATGCCTTATCGGAGGGGGGGCATCAACTGGGATGCTCCCAGTAACTGAACGTTCTCCCTCTCTTGTAATTAACTTTTTACTTTCTTTAACATAAAGTATTCTTACATCAGTTCTTCTGCTATTTTTGTGTCTCTGCTCTGTCTTGCTGCAAGTCAATGACTCGATGCAATCTGCTGGGTTACCTTAGATAGAAAACCTTTAAACATGTACAGTATGTACCACTGAATTGAATCGTTATTAATCAATTAATCAAACACAGCTCTAAACAGATTGGTTTTTAGCATTGATTTAAAGGAACTCACTGTTTCAGCAGCTTTGCAGTGATCTGGTTGGTTCCAGATAAGAGGAGTATAAAAAGATGAAAGCTGCTTCTCCATGTTTGGTTCTGATTCTAAAGATACTGAGTAGACTGGAATTAGAGGATCTGAGTGGACTGAGGGGTTGATATAATGACAACAAGTCTTCAACACACTTTGGTGCTAAGCCATTTAATGATTTATGATGATGATGAAGTCTATTCTCTGAACTACAGGGAGCCAGAGTAAGGACTTTAGAACAGAGAGGATGTGCTTTACTTTCCTGGTTCTAGTGAGGACACAAGCAGCAGTGTTCTGGATCAGCTGCAGCTGTCTAATTGCCTTTTCAAGGCAAGGCGATTTTATTTGTATAGCACACTTTCAACATCTGGGTAATTCAAGGTGCTTTACATGATTTGGTGGTAAAAAAAAAAGACACGGAATATAACAATGGAAATTAAAAGTAAAAGAAACACACATTACACATGATACACAATAAAGCAAGAGAAAGGTCAATAAAGCAAGAGAGCATGAACACATTTCATACATATGACATCAAGCATTTACTCGAAGGCAATTCTAAACAGATGCGTTTTTATCTCGATTTAAAGCAGTTCAGAGTTTCAGCAGCTCTACACAAGGGGAACGGGTTAGACGGGAAACCAGATGGCCTGCTAGCAACGCTCGATTTGATTTTCGAATGTCAGCCATCAATGTACGGTTCTTCAGCACCCAGAGTGGCTCTACTCACCTCCCTTTTGTCCAGGCGAGCACAAGAGTGGGCTGCCGCTCTCCCTGTTTGTAATGGAGCTACGGAAGACCTTCGTTCCCCCCAGCAGCGAGACCGCCACGGAGGTTCAGCTCCTTCATCTGCGCCAGCGCAACCAGCCGGTCCATCTCTTTGCCGCGGAGTTCCGCACCCTGGCAGCCAAGCTGTCGTGGGGAGACAACGCCTTGAGGTCCGTCTTCATGGTGGGACTGGCCGGCTACATCAGGGATGAGATGGTCGGCAGGGAGGCTCCGCAGACCCTGGATAGAGCGATTAGCCTGGCGTTGGAGATCGATTGCCAGGTAATGAGTCGCCCTAGGGCTCGGTCCCCGGCGCATCGCATCTCACCATATCGCTCCGCCGAATCCGGCTCCATCCCGCCCGCACCTGTTTGGAGGAGCAAGAGGAGCCAATGCAGCTCGGTCACCTTCCGCCAGAGGAACGAGAGTGACGGCACCGAGAGGGATTGTGTGCTTACTGTGGATCACCAAAGCATCGCCTTCAACAGTGCACACTCAGGCCGGGAAAAGATCAGGCCAGGTGAAAATAGGAGAGGTTTCACCTGGCTCTATGGCACCAAATCGATTCCTCCTCTCTGTCCAACTTATTCACCGTGACCCACATCTGACCCACTCTGCTCTGTTAAGACACTGGAGCAGCGGACAACTTCATCTCTGCCCAAACTGGCCTCTCTCTCGTTCAGCTGCACAGTCCTGTACCCGTGACTTCTGTTGATCGACGTCCATTGCTCCCCTATCCCATCTAACAACGAACCACAGAGGTCCGAATGTGGGTTGGAGACCACGCTGAACTCATCAGCTTTCTGGTCATCGCTTCCAGCTCGACTCCTCTCATCCTAGGCTATCCATGGTTCCGCTCGCATGATCCCCACATCTCCTGGTCAGCCCAACAGATTCTCCGGTGGGGTCCTAAGTGCTCGCAACGATGTCTCCGCCCACCATCGGTCAGAGAGCCGGAAATCGCCCAGGCCCCAGCCATCGAAGAGATCCCTCCATCCTACAGAGACCTAGCTGAGGTCCTCAGCAAGCGCCGGGCCACCAATCTACCACCTCACAGGCCTTACGACATGGCAATCAACCTCCTGCCCGGGGTGGCACCCCCGCATGGCCGCCAGTTTCCACTCTCTCCAGCGGAGATGACGCATATGGAGGCCTACATCGCTGAGGCGCTGGACCAGGGGTTCATCCGACCATCCACCTCTCCAGCATCAGCGGGGTTCTTCTTTGTTAAGAAGAAGGAGGGGACGCTCCGTCCCTGCATTGATTATCGGGGTTTAAATAAAATAACTATTAAAGATCATCACCCTCTCCCATTGGTGAGCACTGTTCTCGACTCTCTTTCTCGGGCTTCCATTTTCACTCGCCTTGACCTCCAGAACGCCTACAACCTGGTCCGCATACAGGAGGGTGATGAGTGGAAAACCGCATTTAGCACCCCCACTGGTCACTGGGAGTACCAGGTTATGCCTTTTGGGCTCTGCAACAGACCGGCAGTCTTTCAACGGCTACTAAACGACATCCTCCGGGACATGCTTGGACAATGGGTGTTTGTATACCTAGACGACATCCTCATTTAATCGGCATCCGAGGTGGACCATGTTCGTCACGTCCGAGCGGTCCTTCAGCGCCTCCTCCAGAACCACCTTTGTTGTAAACTGGAGAAATGTGCGTTTCATAAACGCTCCACCACCTTCCTGGGCTATGTTATTTCAGCGGAGGGAATAGCCATGGATCCCCAGAAGGTGTCTGCGGCAACCACCTGGCCACCTCCCACCACCCTCAAACAACTACAATCCTTTCTTGGATTTGCTAATTACTATCGGAGGTTTATCCGTAACTACAGCTCTGTTGTGGCTCCTCTCACAGATCTGACTAAACTCTCCGGCCACGCCCCTTCCAACTACCCCCGGAGGCTCAACGAGCGTTCATCCGGCTTACCCAGCTCTTCACTTCAGCGCCGATCTTGCCAAGACCTTCACCGTTGAGGTGGACGCCTCTGAAGTTGGCGCTGGAGCAGTCCTGTCCCAGCAGGGTCCGGCTCAGAAGCTCCACCACTGTTGCTACTTCTCTCGGAAGTTCTCCCCAACGCAGCAACATTACGGGGTTGGCGACCGCAAACTGCTGGCTGTCAAGTGAGCTCTAGAGGAATTTGCGGCAGTGGCTCATGGGCACGCCTGAACCGTTTCTGATCTGAACAGACCACCAAAATCTCATCTACATCAGGAACGCAAAGCAATTAAACCCTCGCCAGGCCCGTTGCGCCAGGGCCAAGACTTCCACTCAGCCGGGATCTGGACTGCTTCGTCCCCTGCCAGTTCCAGCACGGCCATGGTTGCACATTGGGGTGGACTTCATCACTGGATTACCCCCCGCTGAAGGTATGACCACTATTGCCACCTTTGTCAACCGCTTCTCCAAAGCTGTCCATTTGGTTGCGCTACCAGGCCTGCCCTCTGCCAAAGAAACAGCGGAGCTGGTCCTTCAGCATGTTGTGCGTCTCCACAGTTTTCCCCGGGACATCGTCTCAGACAGAGGGTCCCAATTTACTGCCAAATTCTGGAAGGCATTCTGCCGCCTCGTCGGGGCGACCGCCAGCCTCTCTTCCGGCTACCATCCAGAAACCAAGGGCCAGACGGAGAGGGCCAATCAACTGGTGGGTCGCTATCTCCGATGTTTTGTCTCTTCACAACCTACCACCTGGCCGCGCACCTTGCTCTGGGCCGAACTATCCCTCAACCTCCAGGTCTCTTCCGCAACCAGGTTGTCCTCTTTTGAAGTCTGCAATGGCTACCAGCCGCCCTTGTTCTCTCACCAGGAACGAGAGGTAGAGGTCCCTGCAGCTCAATTGCTGATCTGCCAAGCCAAGGCAGCTTGGATTCGGGCTCGGGCGTCCATCACACGGGCCAAGGCCGGGAATGTAGCACAACACTGCCGACGCCATCGACCCGGTCCGACGTTTCAGACAGGGGACCTGGTTTGGCTCTCTACCCGATACCTCAAACTCCCTGCTGAGTCTTGAAAACTGGCTCCCCGCTTCATTGGTCATTATCCCATTGTTTGCCGCATCAACCCCGTCACTTATCGTCTCCGCCTCCCGGCGTCATTGAAGGTTCATCCAGTGTTCCACTGCTCCCTCCTTAAAAGAACACGTCGTTTCATCTTTATCCCCTCCTGAGACTCCCCCACCTCCCCCTCGTCTTATCGACGGTGGTCCAGCCTATACGGTTCGACGTATCCTAGATTCCCGGGCCCGGGGTAGGGGGTTCCAATACCTCGTAGACTGGCAAGGCTATGGTCCAGAGGAGCGCTCCTGGGTTCCATCCCGTCACATCCTGGACTCCACCCTGATCTCTGACTTCCATCGCCTCCATCCTGATCGACCTGGCCATTCGGGAGCCGGGCCTGGAGGGGGGGGGCTCTGTCAGGTAGTCATCAGGCACAACCTAGAGCAGCTGTGTCTGATGACCTCCTCACCATTCATTGGCTGGATCCCTTTTCCCCACAAACTACGAAGAACCTCTCAACTCACCTCACTTCGCTCTGTCATCGTCTTCTCTATGACGTGTAGCTCCTGATCCGCTTCTGCGCATCAGTATTCAAGACTCCAAGCCCCAAGCTTATCTTTCAGCCTGAGGTTCCAGGTTCGCACAGCTCAGTCCCTTTGCTCGGATCACCACCTGTCTTCTGTGATCATCCACCGTCTGCGTCTGGAACGCATAGTTTATCGCCAGAGGCTGCTCCCCTTCCACCCGCAGCCTGACAGGATGACAGAGCCAGGAAAGGGCGTTTCAGCAGAGGTGGAGGCACTCCAAGCCGAGGTAGCTCATTTCCGAGGCATGGTCGATCGACTCAGCTCGACTGAGCCCACAAACACTTGTCAGGAAGTCTGTTCCAGATAAGGGGAGCATAGAAACTGAAAGCTCCTTCTCCATGTTTAGTTCTGAGTCTAGGGATGTTTAGTAGGCTAGAGTTGGAGGACCTGAGTGGTCTTGGTGGTTGGTACTGTAACAGCAGGTCTTCAACATATTGTGGTGCTAAGCCATGTAATGATTTATAAACTAGTAGGAGTATTTTGAAGTCTATTCTCTGAGCTACAGAGAGTCAGTGTAGGGACTTTAGAACTGGGGTAATGTGCTCTACTTTCCTGGTTCTAGTGAGGACACGAGCAGCAGCGTTCTGGATCAGCTGCAGCTGTCTGATTGACTTTTTAGGCAGACCTGTGAAGATGCTTTTGCAATAATCAATCCGACTAAAGATAAAAGCATTGGATGAGTTTTTCTAGGTCCTGTTGCGACATCAGTCGTTTAATCCTAGAGATGTTCTTCAGGTGATAGAAGGCTGACCTTGTTATTGCCTTTATGTGACCCTGGAGGTTCAGGTCTGAGTCCATTACTACACCTAGGTTTCGAGCCAGTAGTTTCTAGCTGTATTAATTGAAGCTGTGTGCTGACTCTTGATCGTTCCTCCTTGGGTCCAAAAATAGTTACTTCAGTTTTGTTTCTATTCATCTGGAGAAAGTTATGGCACATCCATCCATTTATTTGGTCAATGCATTGATTTAGGGTTTGAATGGGGTCAGAGTCACCTGGTGACATTGTAATGTAGAGCTGAGTGTCATTCGCGTAGTTTAGGTAGCTAATCTTATTGGTTGCTATAATCTTGCCTAGTGGGAGCATGTAGATATTAAATAAGAGGCGCCCCAGGATGGAGCCCTGGGGCACCCCACATGTGATTTCTGTTTGTTCTGATGAAAAGTTTCCTATTGAAACATAGAAGTCCCTGTTCTTTAGGTAAGACTCGAACCAGTCAAGTAGTGTATCGGAGAGTCCGACCCAGCTCTCCAGTCGTTCCAATAAAATATCATGATCAACAGTGTCAACTGCTCCACTGAGGTCCAACAGAAGCAGCACTGTGGTTCTACCACAGTCTGTATTTATGCGGATGTCATTGAATACTTTGACGAGGGCAGTCTCGGTGCTGTGGTGAGCACAGAAACCAGACTGAAAAACATAAAAACGGTTTGTCATTGTTAGGAAGCTATTTAACTGCTGAAAAATCCCCTTTTCAATAATCTTACTGATGAATGGAAGATTAGAGATTGGCCTGTAGTTCTGCATTTACGTGTTGTCCAGATTTTTCTTCTTTAGCAGTGGTTTAATAACGGCTGTTTTTAAAGCCTGAGGTAAGACACCTGATAGCAGGGATGAGTTCACTATTTGAACAAGATCAGACCCAATAACAGGAAGAACTTTCTTTAGAAAAGCTGTGGGTAGGATATCTAGACAGCAGGAGGAGGAGCTTAATTGGATAATGATTTTTTTCAAGGCTGTTCTGGTTTAATTCGTGGAATTCAGACATTTTCTCTACATTGTTGTTGATTGGGGATGGCACTGGTTGTGGGTTCGATATTGAGGTACAGATTGACCGTCTAATTGTTAGAATCTTTTCAGTGAAAAAGCTGGCAAATTCATTGCAGGCTCTGGTAGAATTTATTTCAGGGGCTACTGTCACTGGAGGATTAGTTAGTCTTTCCACTGTTGCAAACAGAGTCCATGCATTATTAATGTTTCTGTTGATGATTTCAGAAAAGAACGATTCCCTAGCATCTTTTATAGTTAGCTTGTATCTACTCAGTCTCTCTTTGTAGATCTCACAGTAAACCTGGAGTCGAGTTTTCTGTCATTTTCTCTCTGCTCGTCGACACTCTTTTTTTTCACTACGTACCAGTGGATTACTTGTCCATGGAGACTTCTTTCTACCTGAGACTACTTTCACTTTAGTTGGAGCAATGGAATCCATGACGTCTGAGATTTTCGCAAGGAAATTATCTACCAGCTTATTTACTGAGTTTGAGTTAGGAGATGAGGAGGATGTGGTGGAAGGGTAAGTATGTTTAAAGATTTCTACTGAACTGTCCCCTAGAAAACGCTTTTTTATAGTGGTCTTACTGTGGCTGGATAATTTAGCAGAGATGGTACTTTCAAAGAAAATACAGAAATGGTCAGATAATGCAATATTAATTACCGAGATGTTGGAAATATTTAAACCTTTGCTGATAATTAAGTCCAGAGTGTGTCCTTTACTGTGTGCTGGTTGTTTGACATGCTGGGTCAGGCCGAAGTTGTGGAGAGTATCATCTAATGTTTTTTTGTTTGTCTATCTTGGGGGTTGTCGGTATGGATGTTAAAATCCCCCACAATGATTAGTTGGTCATAGTCAACACATATTACAGAAAGAAGGTCATTGAAATCATTAAAGAAGTTAGAGTTAAGTTTTGGTGGTTTATATAAACTTAGAAATAAAGCTTTGTTAGGCTCGTTTATCTGGGTGGCTAGGTATTCAAAAGAATCAAACGTGCACAAGGTTACCTTTTTAAAATTCATTGAGTTGTGAAAAATGGTGGCTACACCTCCACCTCGTCTGTGTTTTCTGCTCTCGCTTAAGAAATTGTCATTTGGAGGAGTAGATTCTATCAATGCAGTTGTTTCGTTATCTTCATCTAGCCAAGTTTCTGATTAAAAAAAGGGCATGTAAATTATGCTCAGTGATGAAGTCAATGAAGTTGATAAGAAAAGACTTCCCGGATAGAGATCTAATGTTTAATAAAGCTAACTTAAGTATTGTGATGATGGGCAGCTGAACTTTCTCACAGGTTTCAATTTGAGATTTTGTTTAATATGAGCGTGTGGTTAACGGTTTATGTTTCCTGCTGCTGATAATCACTGGTATGCTAAGTTCTGGGGTGCCGGGCGAGATCTGGGAGACGGTAGGGGTAGATTTACTGCCCGGTTCCCTCAAATATCAAATATCTGTAATAATCAGTGGGGGGAAGCTCCCACGTTTATTGACACTAGTCCCAGGGGTTTGGTGTAGTCTAAGTTTAGGTGTTAATTGTGTCCCAAATTTTATTTGCTCGTTCAGTCTGTAAAGTTTCTAAATGGAGACTCATTTGATGTGGCTGAGTCACAGGAAGATGAAGACTTAATCTCTGATGGTTGTTTATATGTTCGGTCCTGTGGTGTCATCATGGACTTGCTGTTTTTGTTCTCCAATATCCATGGGCGCCTCAAGGTCAGCTTTTGGGAGAGCAGTGTTTTGCTTTCTGATTTTGATAAGAAAAAACGTTTGCTGCTAACAGCCTTACTTTGGCCTTGTTAAGATAACGTTGGCCTGCTTTGAACAGATGATTACCACTTCCAAATACTTTGAAATTATTAATAAATGTGAACGACTTCTCAGCTGATTGTTTCTTCAAATATTTATGGAGCATGCGGAGTCTGCTAAATCTTTCATCATTCCCTTCAGGGACTGGTCCGCTGATGAGGATGTTTACGTTAAATCCATCAAGTCTCTATAGAAGATCAGAAAAGTCTCGCTTCAGAATCTCTGATTGTCTCATCGCGATATCTGCTGACCCAGCGTGAATGACGAGTTTTTCCAAAGTAGGATGTTGGTCCAAGATTTTCTGGATTTTTTCTGATACTTCTCTCACTGTATTTTTGTAGCAGCTATAAACTCTGGTGTTCTTGCTACAAAAAGCCTCAATTCCATTAATTGATCCGTCTTGTATGATAACAATCTTTGTTATGTGTCCGTTTGATGCTGCTGGGTTTCTCCTGGTGGCTTTGACTGGTCCCAGGGGCTGCGTCATCTTTCGGGTAACTCAGGGCTGTGAATCTGTTTTTAAGCGGGAATCCAAGTGGAGTAATATCTCTTGTTTTTGGCTGAAACCTCTTTTGTTTACTTTTAGCAGAAGCGGCAGGTCCGGGTTCAGAGCTTTCTCTGTGCTGGAGTTTCTTTTGTTTTCTCTTCCTCGGAGAACAGGCTGGGGTTGATGATTCCTTGCATTTTAAAGCTGGCCAGACTTTATTAGAGTGTGGGGTTCTGCCCGTAAGACGTCTGTTTGCTGAGGGAGTAGCGTTGTCCTGTGTTTTCTCTGTGACACGGTTAGACCGATGTAACACCGGGCTGATAGGCTGTTCCCTGTGTGTATTCAACGGTAAAGTTGTGTCGTTTCCATAATCAGCGTGGAGATCAAAATTAATTTCCAGACGACGTAGCTTCGCTTCAGTGCCCTCAATTCTGTCCTCTCAACTCCAGGGGCTGGGTAGATAAAGTAACTTAGAAAAGGTTAAGAAAAGAAAACAAGAAAAGCAAACAGAAAATAAAATAAAATAAAGTGAATGGATCTGGAGAGAGACAGAGAGCAGCTGCTGCTCCTTCAGCAATCAGGGAAAAAGGTAATTAGAATTTTATTAAATGGTAATTTGACTTCAATATAAAAGTAGCGCATTTGTCTACAAATTTTCTTCCGATCTGATAGTCATTAGCTTCATTTGACAATAGTTGCATTATTTTCAGAAGGCTTTTAAAGCAAATTAAAATAAATTCATATTGGAACTGGAATTGTGAGCAAAAACTATGTATGTCTAGATAGATAGATAGATAGATAGATAGATAGATAGATAGATAGATAGATAGATAGATAGATAGATAGATAGATAGATAGATAGATAGATAGATAGATAGATAGATAGATAGATAGATAGATAGATAGATAGATAGATAGATAGATAGATAGATAGATAGATAGATAGATAGATAGATAGATAGATAGATAGATAGATAGATAGATAGATAGATCGATCGATCGGTCGATCTTGACTAAAGAGGGCGAATATTAAGGATTCACAACATACTAAAAATTAAATATTAGTGTCATAGTTCCTAGGTGTTTGTGTTTTGTTAGTTATTTTCCTTATTTAGTTATATTATCATGTTTAGTTCTTTGTCTTTACTAGTTATTTCTGCACTTTGTTTCCGTATTTCTCCTTGTTCTTAGATGTTTTTCACCCTTTGCTCCTTTGCCCTCCTTCCTATTAGTATTCCTCTTTAGATAGTTTCCTTATTTATTTCTTCCTTCTGTTCTCCACTGTTTCCTTAAGATTCCTCCCTAGACCTATTATCCTTGCTTTATAGTTTCTTTTGAGTTTTCTGTCTCCCAGCCATTTTACCTCCTGTCCCAGTTGATTACTTCCACCTGCTCTCTCCCTCTCACCTGCATCTGCTCTCACTAATTAGTCATTGGTCTTCTCAGTCACTTCCTCATTTCCTCCTCAGTATATATTCACCTCTCCTTCAGTCACTACTCGCTGGTTTGTCATCATTCCTCCCTCTCTGGTTCCTGCCTTCCCTGTTGCCCGTCTACCTTTTTTGCCTTTGCTGCGGTTTTTGATCCTCCTGAGTTGTGCAAGTCCTTTTTTTATTATTATTAAAACATTCTTATTTACTTTCTGCATTTGGGTCCTCAATCCTACAAAACATGACAATTAGAAGTTTTATGAAAGAGTCATATGTTATGACTTTTAGCTTTTATGGTTGAAAGCTTTTTATCCAATATTTCTAAAAAATTTGTACATTTAGATATGTTGAAAGAAAATGTATGCAGCATCTTATTAAATAAATCTATATTTATTAATTGGCCCTAACAAATAAGATCCATGAAAAGAATTGAGGCAGACACAATGCTGCTCCAAGGTTTATGCATTTTAAAGGCCAATTATCATCATAATATAAAGCCAGAAAACCTACAAATCTAAAACGTAGATTCTATAAATGCATCATTTCTTTATTCTAACACACGTTTCAACGTATTTCTCTACTTCAGCCATGCATATGAAATTCGTTGTAAGCTACAAACCTGAAAAGGTTTCCCCTGTGAAATGTAACTCCATCCAGTGTTGCGTCACTGGATTACAGTCAGGGGATTAAGGCAACAGCACAAAAAACGTTTTTAATAGCACTGACCTATATCAATATAGAACTGGAACAGATTGGATTGGATTGCGATAATTGTTTCTTAATCATGAGAATCTGAATCAAAATGATTCTTGAAATTTGAATGGATACCCAGCCATAGCTTTAACCAAAAGGAAATTGAAAGCTTTCATCTGTTTACAAGTACAGCTTTGTGTACGTTTCCGTTTTGATCCACTTGGTGACTTTTTAATAAACGTCTTCATGGAAGGCAAAGCTTTATTCTGTCTGCAAGTTAATATTTAAAATCCATGAATGTCTATTATAACCAAGCTAATTTGTCTGAAACTTTTAAAGTTTGTAAAAATAATAAAAAAGCCAGTTGAATGTATCTTTTGATTAAATTTCATTGAAAAAACATCTTTGTTGCCTCCAACTTCATCACAAATGTTTTAAACACTT